>CM042239.1:52417127-53034270 GCA_023566225.1 Romanogobio albipinnatus
CAATCCGGTGGAAAACGGGGTAGCCGCAACAAAGCAAGGAATTCTATGGAAAATCGAAATCCTACATAAACCCCACGCAAACCAGCAACAGGTCACCATTTACAAATGACCTCAACATACCTGCGACACCACCAAAACTGGGCGGACCCAAACAACACCAGCCTTCAGCGTCACACACTACCCGGGGTTACGTTCGAGCTATAACATGCTCCGCCTGACCTGATTGGCCACCACAAGCCAATAGTAACCCGGCTAGGAAGGATAAAGCCAATATAACTAAATGGGGAGGAGGGACTGAATCCAACTACAGTCCATCCTGCCACAATCTACCCTGCCTTTTAAATCGGCGCCACGACGATGGGCCACCAGAAGGATAAGTTAGGTGAACCATTTGTATTAACAAAACAGTGCTTATCTCCCTAACACATCGATCTTGGGAGATGGTGGGGATTAGAGTGTTGTCCAGCCGTTGACCGGGAGGACTGTCGTACTCTCACTTCCGTCCCATCAGAAAGGCCAGGCAACACAGCCACACCAGGGAGTGGAGAACAACTCACATCCACTGGAGGAGCTGAAAGGGGCGACATACGGTGATCGTTAATAGCTAACCCCGTTGCCGGAGACTCAGATTCGAGCGCTGGCCGGCCCTGGATCATCAAGTCATAATTGCCCAGCCATTCCTCCTGCCGGGTTACATATGAAGTGGATGGCGGGGCGACAGTTTGGTCGGTAACAGGAGGCAGAGGCATTGGCACGTTCTCGCGAACCACCGGTTTCAACAGGGAGCGATGCACCTGCCGAGCCTTGCTCAGGTCGCCTACTGGTGCCACGGTATATACCGTGCCACCCTCTTTCGGTGCTTTCAGTACCTGGTGCATGACTGAGCTCCACATGTCATGAATTTTGTGGCGCCCCCTCACACTGAGATCACGGTGATATACTAACTGGCCCTCCTGTAACGTTATCTCTCGAACTCGCTGGTCATGGTTTGTCTTACGGCGTGTAGCTGCTGCTTGCAGCCGCTCTCTGGCTCCATGAAATGCAAGTTGCAACCGAGCCTGATGTTCTTGGATCCATTCGTGAACAGTGACCCCAGAGGGCTCAGGGACATTACCCAATAGAAAATCCAACGGCAACCGTGGTTCTTGCCCGAACATCAAGAAGAATGGCGACTCCCCTGTGGCCTGGTGGGGGGTGGTATTATAACAATACAAGATTTGGGGCAAGCAAGTGTTCCAGTCTCTTTTTTGTGAGACTGGTAAAGTTCGTAACAGGTTGTGCATGGTCCTATTAAAACGTTCGCACTGCCCGTTTCCAGCTGGGTGATACGGAGTAGTGCGCGTCTTCTGGATCCCATATAAACCACAAAGCTGCTGAATAAGCCCATTTTCAAAACTGCGGCCCTGGTCCGAATGAATTCGGCCAGGGACCCCAAACTTTGAAAACCACTCCCCCACCAGCACCCGTGCCACTGTAGGGGCACGTTGATCGTTAGTCGGGACAGCCAAAGTATACTTGCTAAAAATATCAGTCATTACCAAGACATTCTCCTGCCCACTCCTAGCTGGCTCTAGAGTAGTAAAATCAATTGCCAAGATTTCATTGGGTCGCCCCGCCAGCAGGTGGCCCATGAAACTCTGTGCAGCAGGATGATTATCTTTGGCAACCTGACATCTTTCGCACAACTGACACCAGCGTGCCACATCCGAAGCCATACCTGGCCAGAAACACCGCTGCCGCAAAAGCTCCAGGGTCCTTTCGGTTCCCTGGTGGCCATGCTGCTGATGGGCCTGTGTTAGTACTTCTTTTTGCATGGCCTCGGGCAGCAACAATTGCCATACTATTTCTCCCCCGTCTGAACGGAAGACCTTACGGTAAACCACACCATCCCACTCCACTAAACGGTCCCACTGTTTCAGCAGGGCCAATGTCTGTGGTGAGACCTGTTTGCGCTCTTGAGAGCTAGGCCGTTCCCCCCGCCTCCAAAAGACCAAAGCTTCCTGAATGGTAGGGTCTTCCTGCTGAAAAACAGCAATCTCAGCCGGAGTATGCGCCGGTAGGGCAGAGATGGCCAATTGGGTAACCTTGGTCAGCCCGGAGTGTAACACCTGTTGCAGTGGTTGAGGGAGAGTAGTACCAGGGGCTATAGCTTCTATGGTTTGGGAGTCTGGTAAATGCAGCCTAGATAGAGCATCTGCATTTTTGTTACTCCTCCCCGACCGATATTTGACTTCATAGTCAAATGAAGCCAGTTGGCTCAGCCAACGCTGCTCTATGGCACCAAACTTTGCTGAGGCCAAATGACTCAGTGGGTTGTTGTCCGTATAGACTGTGCATTTATGACCCAGCAGATACTCACGAAACTTTTCTGTCATGGCCCATTTAAGGGCCATGAACTCCAGTTTCATGGAACTGTAGTTCTGCATGTTCCTCTCTGCAGGTCTCAACCCCCGGCTGGCATAGGCTATAGGCCTCACTCGGCCCTCTTGCTCCTGTGATAATACTGCACCCAAACCCCCATAGCTCGCATCGACCTCTAAAACAAAAGGTAGTTTAAAATCTGCGTATGCTAGTACTGGAGCAGTAGTCAATTTTGTCTTAAGGGTATCAAAACTGGCCTGACACTCACTAGACCAAGTTTGAATGGCTGCCCTTTGAAGCCTTTTTCCCGACTCCCCATTGGCCAGCTCTGCCACTAGCCGGTGTAACGGGGCCGCCAATTTAGCAAAACCTTCAACAAATCGCCTATAGTAGCTAGCGAATCCTAAAAAGGACCGCAGCTCAGAGACTGTGGTAGGAGTTGGCCAAGAAGATACCACTTCGATTTTACTGGGATCCGTGGCCACACCCTGGTTTGAGATTACATGGCCCAAATACCGTACCTGCTGCTGGAAAAACGCACACTTCGAAAGCTTCACCTTTAACCCTTCTTTCTCCAACCGACTCAACACCACCCCCAGCCTCTCCAGATGTTGTTTAACTGAACCGGAAAAGACCACAATGTCGTCCAAATAGAGAAGCAACGACTGACACTGTTGGTCACCGAATATCCGCTGCATCAATCGCTGGAAAGTGCTGGGGGCATTGCACAGTCCGAAAGGCATTCGGTTCCATTCGAATAGTCCGAAGGGCGTGCAAAAAGCGGTCTTGGACCTATCCTCCTCTCTAACGGGTACTTGGTTGTAACCACTAGCCAAATCGAGCGTGGAAAACCACTGAGCCCCCGTCAATGCATCTAATGACTCTTCTATTCGTGGAAGAGGAAATGCATCTCTTCTTGTTTTGCTGTTTAACTGTCGGTAATCCACGCACATACGCATACTGCCATCTTTCTTTCTCACGAGAACTATGGGGGAAGCGTATGGACTGCAACTTTCTCGAATTACCTGCGTTTCCAGCAATTGATTAATATGTTCCTTCACCAACTCATACTCCGATGGGGGTATGCGTCGATAGCGTTGTCGCACTGGAGCATTATCTTGAAGGGGGATCTCATGAGCAATTAAGTTAGTACACCCTAGATCTAATTCGTTGGCTGAGAAGACATGGGCGTACTTCCTTACCAAGAATCGCACCTGTTCTTGGTCCTCCCTAGACAAGGGGGACAGGTCCAAAGCCTCAATCTGGTCCGACACCAGGGGGGATGCTGACTGAGAAAACACAGTAGCGGTATAGGAGGGCACTTCGGTGACACCCGCTGGTAAGCTAACAATGTGGGCATGTTCTAACTCACCTACAACTGTGCGGGAGTAGAGCAGCACATCGGCGGTACCCACATTGACAACCGGTACGTAGGCAGTGCCTCGAATCACTTGAATGAGGGCAGGAGATACCAACAAACCTGCCGGTAATCCTGCCTCTGGGGGTTCCAATAATACAGTGGCCCCAGAATACTGGTACGAACAAGTAGCAGCCACCAGCTTCATTGTGCCCCCAGGGATTCTACAAGCCCTCCTACCCCGAACCTTTACTTTACCCCTGACCCCCTCAGACAACTGCAGGCTACTACTATGGCATCGTTGGAAAGCCTGTTGGACAGAAACCGGTGCTTCCGACACTGATGGCAACTCGAATAAAGCCAGACCGTGAAGTCCAAAGAGCTCTTGGAAACACTTTTGAATCACATTCATTCCCAAAACACCGGGTGCTAAAGTATGGGAACTACCTGGTGGATCCTGAACCACCAATACACCACACTGTGGCATCAACTTCCCACAAAGCACCACATCCATTTCCAAGTACCCAATGTATGGAATGGCTAAGCCATTGGCCGCCCTAAGCTGCAACCAATGGCAAGAGTGAAGACGATCCTGACCCCAAGGCTTAAAATGCTGCGAAAAAAAACTCTCAGTGACAGTAGTCACCATTGACCCAGTATCTACCAAACAAGGCACCTTGACCCCTCCCAATATTACCTCAACATACGGACAGGAAGCCATTAACTTTGAAACTTTGGTCAAATTTGGAGATTCACTTCTTGAGCCAGAGCTTGCCCCACCGGATGTGTGGCTCTGCAAAACGGTGGGTACTAGTTTTCCGAAGCCGAAGTTGGACGGGCCTGGCTACCAAAGGGAGGGCCTCGCCCCAAGGACTGGGGTCGAGAAGAAACCCGAACCCCATCACATTCACTTGCAAAATGGCCAGGCTGTTGGCAACGCCGGCATATCAACGGCCCATTACGCGACGAGCGACCACGCATGTCCGGGCGTTGCAAGTGTACAAGATTTTGGGAAAGCTGTTGTAATTGCTCTTGTTGACGTCGCAACTGTTCTTGTTGAAGTTTTAACATCTCCTTTATTTCACTCATCTCCGATGGCGGGGGTGTCCGAGACGGATCATGCGGGCTACCCTGTACCCTATACTGGATGCCAATAGCCGAGGGAACAGAGTGGCTACGACCCCTCATACCACCAGGCAACCCCTCTTGTTCCCACCGCATGGCCTCCCTTCTAACCTCCAGCAACGTGGCCGTAGGCTGCCGCCGCACCATCTGCTTAAGCTCACGGCGTAAAGCACCATCCAGAACATATTCATTAAACTGATCCCTAAGCAGGGCTTCAGCATTTGGCATACCATCAGGTGCCTGACCCTTTATCTTGGCCATGAGACTCATCAGGGCCAACGAAAATTCTTGAAGGGTCTCACCTTCCTGCTGCTTCCTCGAAAAGAATGCCTCCTGCAATACTACATATGAATCAGTACAACCATAAAGTTCTCTTAATATGGCAATTATACGAGCTGGATCCCTCCGATCAACACTAGGGCGGTACTTGATCTCGTCACGAGCCTCCCCCTCTAAGTGGTCATAAAGGAAATCGGCTTGATCATTAGCTGCCAAATGCCGTACTCTCATACTTGCTTGTGCCTCCTCAAGCCACTCGCTCAACCGTTGGCCCGATTTCCCACTAAATATAGGACATGTACGTTCTCGTGGGATGAAAACCATCCTCTCCGCTATGGGGACAGCAGCCGCACCATTACTAGCAACATTAACGGCTGGTGGCAAATTAGGTGGTGCAGGGACTACATTGGGATCCTGTACAACTAAAGCCTGTTGTTGGCGAAGCCTTTCATTATCTACTTTAAGCTGGGCCACTAAGTCCCTCAACTCTTGTAGTTCCTCATCCATGGCTAGCTCAAAATCACCAACCCCACTACAATACAGGAGAAACAAAACACAATCCCCAACAACCTTACCTGACACGTTACGGGTCCACGTAAGAACAACTGCTGCTTTGCTCAAAAAGAATCGTCATCCAACTGCCCTCAAACAAAACACAATTAACATTCATCCACAAAACAAAACAAGAAATAGGATACACTTCTCTGTTATATTTCAGGCGATCCTGCCGACTATACGCCAAGTGTAGCAGCGGCAGTAATGTAATTCGACTACGCCACCCCGAGATCTAATCCGGGGAACTATAAGTAACCACCCAGTTTTCTATAACTTAGGCCATCAGGTTCGGGCACTGAACAAACAGAGAAGTAGTTCCATACAAAAAAATACAAATTTTATTAATCAAATACACAACAAATTCACAGCAAAAAGTAGTAAACACTCTGAAAGCTGACGTCAGCACATTCCTTAAAACACTATACTCTGGGGGAGAGTTAATGGTAAAATCACCATATATCCAAATTCACAATCCAATAGATTGAACAATTCATCTTTATCAAGAAAACACATTAATAAATGGCACCTGAGATAGTTGAGTCAGTGTACTGACAAGGAGTCTCTCACACACGCACACTCACAAGACCGAGCTTGAGGCTTACTGGTGGGCGTCCAGCGACTCGGGCCGTCGGGCATAAGTATCCAGATAATCCACCCCAACGCATGTGCACAACCACACAACCAGCACAGCAATAAATCACACGGTGAGGGCACCCACACTACACAGCAAAGAGAGCCCACCACCTCGAGCACGCCGTCCCCACCGTCAGCACTCAGCTCCTCAAACATATAATAAGGACAAAATAAACAAAATTAACTACAGATCATAATTTCATGACAAAAACAACCATGACAAAAACAAAATAACTTTACCAACAGCAGCAGTACTGATAAAGCAAATAAACAACAAAGAAAGTCAAATCATGTTACAAAACAACAGTACTGCTGATCAATGAAATTAACTAAGGAAAGAAAAATAAATAATATTGCATAACAATAATGCTAAGAAATAGAAGAAACAAAAAGACAAATTAAGTAACTTTACAAACACAGAATACTAATAAATGAATAAACAAAGAGGGCGAACGAAGTAACTTTACAAAGAAACAATACTGATAAATGAATAAACAAAGAGGGCGAATAAAGTAACTTTACAAAGAAAACAAAATACTGATAAATAAATAAACAAAGAGGGCGAATAAAGTAACTTTACAAAGAAAACAAAATACTGATAAATGAATAAACAAAGAGGGCGAATAAAGTAACTTTACAAAGAAAACAAAATACTGATAAATAAATAAACAAAGAGGGCGAATAAAGTAACTTTACAAAGAAAACAAAATACTGATAAATGAATAAACAAAGAGGGCGAATAAAGTAACTTTACAAAGAAAACAAAATACTGATAAATGAATAAACAAAGAGGGCGAATAAAGTAACTTTACAAAGAAAACAAAATACTGATAAATGAATAAACAAAGAGGGCGAATGAAGTAACTTTACAAAAACAGAATACTGGTAAATGAATCAAATGTAGATGAAATAACTTTGAAAAAAGAACAGCAAGACTGATAAATGAACTAAAACGGGGGCAAACAAAATAATCGTTTAAGAAACAAGGACGCACAAAGCACTCAAACGATCACAATTAAATCACGTAACAAACACATTCATCCGTGGGTAACTGAATGAGGGCAGATACTCAGTCGGTCACACAAGTGGCCAATGAGGCGATTTCTATGAAAGATGACCTCAGTCCATTAACTCGGACTCGGCGAAAGAAGTTCCTTAGGGAAAACGTGTATTCACAACACAAAACAAAGCAGCAGTTGCCCCAAGGCAGGCCGCAAACGCTTCCTTGCGATGGTAGCTATCCCTAAAAACACACAATAATAGTTATATTAAACTACCACCCAAATAAAGCAACCACATAGCCCGAACATAAAACTACTTACCCGAGCAACAGCACGCTGACACATGAGTCTCGCAGGCAATGCGCAGTGCGCGAGTCAACAATAACACGCTATTCCATTCAATCCGGTGGAAAACGGGGTAGCCGCAACAAAGCAAGGAATTCTATGGAAAATCGAAATCCTACATAAACCCCACGCAAACCAGCAACAGGTCACCATTTACAAATGACCTCAACATACCTGCGACACCACCAAAACTGGGCGGACCCAAACAACACCAGCCTTCAGCGTCACACACTACCCGGGGTTACGTTCGAGCTATAACATGCTCCGCCTGACCTGATTGGCCACCACAAGCCAATAGTAACCCGGCTAGGAAGGATAAAGCCAATATAACTAAATGGGGAGGAGGGACTGAATCCAACTACAGTCCATCCTGCCACATAAGCACAGTTTTTGCAGTTGATGTAGAAGTCTTGGAGTTTATGTTTGATCTTGAAATCTTACACTTGACGGTCACATGTTCTGCAAATTTTCACTAGAACTTCTTGCAAGGTAATTAATTGTAGGCCAAGACATGTAACTTTATTCTTGAATGGTTACAATTTGCTTTATTGGTACTGTGAAAACTTATCGCACCATTCGCCTGATCAGAAATGCAGTTCACAGTAAAATCTGTCTACCTATTTAGTTTATTTGATTGCCTGTACATAAGGCTCATGAACCTAGCTTTTTTTTCTCTCTTTTATTTTTTCAAAACTTGCAAACAAAGCTTTGTCAAGCCAAACATTCTTTTGATTATCTTGAAACCATTTAAACTCTGCGGACCCGGTACAGGGTCTGGAATGACATCATCATGTATATACTTTCAATTTTAAATGTCTGTGGAGGAGCTCTGACCTCACATGTGGTACCATTTGAAAGCTTAGAGTCTCTACTTTCTGGAGATATGCACTTTGGCATTTGTTTTACTCAAAGTAACTTATTTACACTAAATTACTCTGGTACCATTTCCATCTAGATTTGGCCTACCCAAATTGAAAAGCTTCCCATACCCACATACAGTGGTCTAAATTCAAAATATTACAGCTTAGACAACATATACTTACATGTTTATTACTTTTAGCAGTGGTTTATGAAACTTCAATGGGTTTCCTGTAAAATGACACCAAAACTTTGAATTTAGACCTCTGTATGTGGGTATGGGAAGCTTTTACATTTGGGTAGGCCAAATCCAGGCAGAAATATCAAAAAATGGTCCCAGAGCTTAAGAGGTTAAAAAATAAAAATAGTTTTAGATTTGTTTGTTTAGAGTTCTGATTTATTTAAATTGTATTCAGTGAAATGTGAAAATATACACCTACACTTCAAATTCACAAATGTAAAGGTTTTTATAGTTTAAAAGGTTTTATTCTCATATATTTAATTTCCACAACTAAAATTGTAAACTTGTAAATAGTCTGAAATTGACCCTAATCCTGATTGTGTTATGGTTGCCATGGTTGTGGTCTTACCTGTAAATTAGTGTCTCATCGGCAGTGCAGTTATACTGTATTTGATACATCCACACCAGGTTGGCTCCCATTAGGCGGCCTTTATCCCATTTCACTTGTGCTGATGTGGACGTCACTCCTTGTACTCTCACCAACTGCTCTTCAGCCCCTTCGTTGACCACATCTTCACCCTCTGCCTGACCCTCTTCCAGTCCCTCCTGGGGGTCACTGCTAGTGTCCAGGCCAGGGCTTTGCCCACTGGAGGTCTTCCCTCTGGTGATGTCCGATGATCCTGGGTCTCGAGCTAACAATACCGTTCCATTTCCACGATGAGGGAGAGGGATAACCTTCAGGTCAACTAGCGAAGTGGCCTCACCTGCAGCATTGATAGCAATGCAAGTGTACGTACCATCATCACGAGCAACAGTCACAAGTAGCTCAAGTGTACCATTTCGGAAAGATGTGGTGCGACTGGAATTGCCGATGATGCGGTCATCTGGTGAGACCCAGTGCACCACTGGCTCTGGATCACCAATAGCACGACATTTGAGTGTTGCCCTTTGACCCTCCAAAACCCAGAGTTTGTGTGTATGTCGGGTAATAAGCGGAGGCTCACAGACAAATTCCTCCTCAGGAATAGACCAGAAGTAACGTCCCGCTAAATGAAGTGGTGTAGCACACGTCTCCATATCATCACTGCGGATTAGCCTCCTCAACCAAAGCAGTTCACAGTTGCAGTGTAATGGGTTACCCCCGAAATTCAAGTTGATCACAGCATTGTAGGGTGTAGGACTGATTACCCCTGTCTGGGAGCGAGCAAACAACTGATCGGGTGGTAAAGTCTGTAGGCGATTGGAGGTCATGTCCAATCGGGCTAGTTTGTAGAGCTCGCTAAAAGACCCCTCAGCAATTTGGTCAATGAGATTGTGATCTAGGTTTAATGTGTGCAGACTGGCCATGCTCTGAATGGCATCCCAGGGAGCCTTGCGCAGATTGTTATAGGATAAGTCCAAGTCCTCTAGAGTGAGTAAAAAGTCATCAAAGGCCTCAGAGGAGATATTGATGAGTTGGTTGTTGTTGAGAATGAGATGCTGCAAGTTTAGCATGCCTTCCAAGTCTCGTGGGCCCAGCTCTGACAGTCGATTGCCATCTAAGTGCAATGATCGAAGACTTTCCAGATCTGCAAATGCAAGAGGCCGGATATGACTGATGGTATTTCGGGATAGTGTCAAATCCACCAGTCCTGTCATGTTGGCAAAGTCAGCTCCGCCCACTTCTCGAATGAAATTGTCAGCAAGACGAAGCTCTACGGTTCTCCGGTCAATGTTTGGCGGGACGAAAAGAAGGCCTTTGTCTGCACAAAGTGTGCTTAGAGATTCCGAGAGATTCCTGCAGACGCAGTGGAAGGGACACGCAGAGACTACCCCCCACGTCTCACCGGCTAGAGCTCCTGGAATCTGACCGAAAAGAGCAGGAAGCAAACAGGCACAAGTGAACAGTGCCAGCCAGTGCAGTAATGGCAGTGTCAGTGTCAGTGAGGATGTGTCTGGGGGTGAGTATCTGCTGGTTAACTTTGGCCACAGTGGAGGAGAGGGTTGACGAAATGCTTCAGAGGGCTTGAGGATATTTCGTCTCAGATGGATGGACGGATGAGATGGGAATGAGGGGGAGTGCGTGTTCTTGTGAGGATGGCATAAAATATGGGACGGATGTGGTTTTCTAAATGGCTGAAGGGGTGGGGAGTCTTGCATGGTAGATAGGGGGGAGTGATCCACAGACCTAGAAAAAGCAGAAAAAGAAAGACATCGGTCATTGTGTTTTAAGTGTCAACTTTGTAGTGCTGATGTGTGTGGTTTCTTTAGCTCTGAATGAACAAATGCAGTTGCTCTTCACAGGGATTTCTACGCTTGGGCAACCCGTGCATAACTGCATATAAAATGACTGCATAAACCAATGCCATAACCACACTCTCAGACAAACTATTCGTGGAAACTCTACAATCCACTTCTAAAAAGCTTGGAAAGGCCGTATAACAATAATTGTAGTGTTTTTTTGAAAGCAGAAGCCTGTAACTTCACACTCCCACCTTACACTGTGTCCTAACTACACACGACGCAGCGCGACGCCACAACACATGATAAAAGGTATCTTTCCATGTTAGAGTTTTTGTCCTAACCAGCCACGACAGTGACACACAATGATTATGTTTTAGAAACGGTTTCTATTTCTGCTATGTCGTGGCTGGAACAACAACACAAAACAAAATCTCAGGTAATGTTTATATGCTTTATTTAATGTTAAAATTGTGACTTTGATTATCATTTAGTGCTCCCAGCTTTGTAACGTAGTCGTACTAAAAGATAATTCACCTCAGATCTTGAAATTAAATAAATGTAAACAAGAATGTTCAAACTGTGAACAAACAAGTATATTATATGACAAAGATTGTTTTAGTTTAAATGGCGTAAAATTTGTGAATTTGATTATGTACTTATCCATTTCCTTGTGAGTGCCATCAAGAATAATTTCTGGTGCCGTACACTTGCTGCGAGAGCCACACGCTTTTCTGATTGGCTGTGGTTTTTAATTGATTTGTCGCATCTCGTAGTCGTGCCGCGTCTGGTATGGACAGACAATTTGCTTGTCGCTGGAATCTTAGGACACGGTGTTAGCATGTAGCAGGTTTTTTTTTTGGCAGAAGAGCTATTTGCTTCACTTCAAGAGAAATGAGAGCCCCGCATACACTAGTCATTTCCCTGAAAATTAGAGTTTGACTCATAATAGACATGAAGACCGAATTAATCAGCGCTGATGGAAAAATTGTGCTAAAGATTGTTTCAATCATAATGACATGGGAGCATCAATACAAATAAAGTCAGGATGCAAACGTTGTTACTTTGTGCAGTGTGCTTTGTGCAGCACTTGGACAGGAGATGAACATGAGGAAACACATGTTACCCCTTTTCCACCAAAGCAGAGCCAGAGCTAGATTGGAGCCAGAGCCTAGTTCCAAATCGGTTCTTTGTGTTTCCACACCCAAAGCCCCAGCTCCGAGCCAGGAAAAGTGGTTCTTAAGTAGCACCAAAACATTGCTGGGCTAGAAGTAAGAACCGATTACGTCAGGCGCTGGGGGCGGGGTCAACAAGACGAACAGACTTGAGATCCGCCATTGTTGAAATAGCAGCTAATGGAGCTAACAGCTGCTGCTCGTTTGTAATCTCCGCCTATACAAATTATGGCGAACTGCACGAATGCGTTGGATTCGCTGTGTTTTCGTTGTGTTTTGATGCCGATGTAGGATCGTAAAGCTATGTGAATCAATAGTAACGCAACGTTTGCACTGTTGATGGAAGGCTTGTTCGCAGCGGTGCTGTGCAGAGACCGATCGCCGTATGATAACGAGTCCAGCGAGAGCACACGACTCCTTGTGCTTTTGATTCACTCATGCGTTTTTTAAAATATTATACGTGGATCGGTCTGCGCAGAGCCGATGCATCTCAAACAAGCCTGGTGTGTGTGTGTTTCCCGCTAGCGTTGCTGAGAAAGATGAGACGTATACAGTGACGTAAGACCTGGCTCTGTTGTGGCTCTACTAGCCTGTGGAAACGCAAACGGTTCTTAGCAGGCTCCTCAGTTGAACCAACTATGAACTGGGACTAGCTCTGGCTCCGATCTAGCTCTAGCACTGCCTTGGTGGAAAAGGGGTGAGAGAGAGAGAGAGAGAGAGAGAGAGAGAGAGAGAGAGAGAGAGAGAGAGAGAGAGAGAGTCAAAAGAACAAAATAATCATCACATTACATAAAAAAATGCTAATTACAGGTTTGAGGCTGAAAAATCCATAATATCTGTAATTTGATCTCTTGCACCAATTTGTCCCTTGCATTAGTTGTCTTCGTAAAATATGGGTTTCAACCGAAGATGAATTCGAAGAGGTATTAAGTTCTATCAGAGTGTACATCACACTTCTGTCCTGCATTACCGCATTCAGCAAATGCTCTTTAACAGTGTCGCTTAACACTAAGTGCATGTAATCATACAGGTACAAGCCAAGGAAAACAGCTATCAGAATCAGCATGAAATGCTCCATCTCTGTAGAGTGAGAATGTGGACCCAAGCTCATCTGAGATGAGTTACAAATCAAACATTCAGTCTTCCTCATTTTCAGTGTTGAGAAGTAACCTACTAAAAATAGTGACAATACTAACTTGAATACATGTATCATTTGTGTGACAGTTAAAATAATGTATAGCTTTTCCAACAAGTTACTTTTACACTGTAGCACAACCAAATGATAAATACAGTAGCTGGTTTTAATGTCGATTAACTCGATTAATCATGATTAATCGCATCCAAAATAAAAGTTTGTGTTTGCATAATATATGTGTGTACTGTGTATAATTATTATGTGTATATAAATACACATTCACTCATGTATATATATTTAAAAAATATTTGCATGTATATGTTGTATATATTTCTATATTTTTTATTATATATAAATATAAATATTTTATATACAAATATAAAAAAAATCTTAAATATATACATGCCGTCACGTTGTGCTCAGGCAAGAAGAGGCAGACAGACAAATTCAATCCAGAATACTCCTATAGTTTAATGTACATCAGACTACAGGTAGAGTGAACACAATTTGGCATAATGGAGATTAGACTGAGACTGAAGGAACGAGAGGAACTTAAATAGTGAACACAATGAGGATAATGATGACACAGATAACCTAACACTGATTGTAACCAGGGAGACAGATGAGTGGCGGGAAACAGAACAAAGGAACATGTGACAGTCCAATCAAACTGAAACTAAAAGTGACTGTGGCACATGCATGTTTGTGTATTTATATATACATAATAATTATACACAGTACACACACATGCATTATTTTAACTAACTTTTATTTTGGATGCGATTTAATCATGATTAATCAATTTGACAGCACTAATATTTATAGATATTATAGCTTTAATGTAGTTTGCTACCTGTTGTTATTAGATTTTAGTAGCTTTGTTTCTAAGAAAAATAGCTTGGCTGTAGTTTAATTATCTTGGCAAGCTGCAGCTTCAACGTAACAGCGGAGTTTGTGCTTCACCCCTCTTCGGTATTATTAACAGTACAGTGCAGTAATTCAAAATGACAAGATAATAATTTTTGCAAAGTCATTACACTGTAAAATGCAGATAAATATAACCAGGGAACAATCAGACTTAACTTAATTAAGCTTGTTTTTCAGCACTTTACTTATTAAATAGTGGCAGATTCTAATTTTGTGGTTATATAACAAAATTCGATGTGTCCTCTGTGACTTTGCACTTGTAAGTCCACAAATGGGAGGAATCTTGAACATTTATAATGTTCACATAGAAGTGCCTGATTAAACCTCAGGATGAAATTGATTTCTGTATTGATTGGGCAACCTACTCAGATTCTTACAGAGAGCATTAAGATTCTTCTTAGCATTATGGTTTTGTGATAGTAACAATAACATGCTATAGTTTTGACAGAAATTGTCATGGTAATTTTTTTAAGAGATTTTCATAATTCTCACCCTCATGTATTTCTAGACCTGTATGGTTTTCTTTCTTTTGCTAAACATTAAGAAAAGATAGAATTTTTTATTAATTCTTATATATATATATATATATATTTTTTTTTTTGCCATTGTACATATGCCAATGTTTTTTGGACTCCAACGTTCTTCAAAATCTCGTTGTTTGTGTTCTACGAAGAAAATAAGGCCTTTTTATAAGATAATGTTTTTTAACGACATAGTAATATAAGTAAATTATGTCAGAATTTTCATTTTGGGTGAACTATTCCTTTAAGTGATGGAATTCAGTGAGGGTATATGGAGAATGTTTTGCATAAGAATGCACCATAAAAATGCATTTTCTACATGTTAGTGGAGGGAGAAAAAAAAGTGCAACTGAGTGCAATTTCCAACGTGACTTTTAATATCTTGTAACTTTGCATTCCCAGAAGTCTGTGGGAAATCGAGCGGAAAAACTCAATAGTGCTATGCAAAAGTATCCGCTTCATCTGTCTCTTTCTCTTCCTTTTGACTTTTCCTGTGTGTGGTCTTCCTCTGCCCTCCTATGACCTTCCTTCTCTTCCTCCCTCCCTGTTTCTTCTCCACGCCCCTTTTTCAGTTTCTGTCTATTACCCAAGGTTCTGCTTATCACCTGTGTCCACTCTTCCCATCTGCCCTTGAGGTAACTTGAGAAGTGATGCAACATTAGTTAAAATATCCCTCCTCTCTCTCCTTCTCCCACTCTCACCATCTTTAGCCACCTAAGAACAGACCAGCCGAAATAGATCTTGTCTCTCTCGTCCATCGATCCGCCCGCCCGGGATAGATAGCAGCCCTTTCTCAATATTATCAGGCCTCTTCCTCCTTCCACCCTCCTTGTCCTCTAGTCATATTCGTTCCTAGGTTCAGGACATGCCTGTGCTTGTCTTGGTCTAATTTTATCTTCCAGAGTGAATAAGCATGTGTGCATGTGTGTGTTGGCAGGGCATAGATTAGATTAGAACAGAATAGAAATTCTGGTAATCCTTTTGTAATCCGTAATGTTATTCATGATTCAGACTGAATGAAAAACTACTGCGAGTGCCTGGTTCTCTTACGAGAGGTTCTCTCGTATTGCGTAAGTTACTTACGCTACGAGAAAGTATTCTTTCTTCGAGAACTGAAAAGCCACAAAATTATCCTTAATTTTTGTAATATTGTTAACACAGTGCGGCAGCCAGGCAGACCATAGCAGGCTATTCCAGCGTGTCTATTGGCTGCACGGCTGGCAACTGCTGCAGCCTATCGGCGAGCCCGCGTGACGTGGCATCCAATGAGGGCACTCCGCGCCCTTCACGCCTAATTTGCCTACAGGTAGGGCGTGGCCACGTGTATATAAGCAGGACTCGCAGGCTGGAAATTCGATTTTCTTTTCTTCAGCGAAGCCCTTCGCATCGCTGGATCTGGAACCGCCGCCGTCGAACCCAGCAGAAACGAGCAAGCAGAGGACAGCGCCTGAAGAAGCCGGCCGTATTCGTCACATTCAGCCATCCATGCCTGCTCTGCTATCCAGCGACAAATATCCTTTTATTGCACGTGTTGTCGCCGTTGCGTCACACGTTTCACGAAAAGAGCATGAGCGTTTTTGTAAAAATGCCTCGTTCCACCTCAGCACCGGAGACCGCCACCTGATCTGCGATCTCTGCCTGGGCCGCTTTACGTTACAAGAAAGCTGCTCCACCCTCGCGCACATTTCTCAGTCCCCTCTTAAGTTCAGGCGACTGGAATTGTTCATATTGCTGTACACGAGCCTGTTTAATACACGCATGCCAGCGAACAAATGAGACATGACGCTGACATATGCTCTCTCTGACCTAAGCTAATGTATTCTCCCCCAGTGGTTCAGTGGCAGAATCCTTGGCTTTTTGCGCCAGAGACCCGGGTTCGATCCCGGCTCTCGCGGCCAGTTTTTCTTACATACAGAAAGCGAACCCGCACTCCCCCTTGTTGGACCGTGCAGATTGCGCCGTTCACAAGGGATGAAAGAGCGCACGGTCACGAGCAAAGTTCAGCGCGCGCACCTCACTCACCGGGAAAAGAGCAGAGAAAGGGTTTTTCGTCCCGCTGTGGCCGGACAAACCGCCAATTCTCAAACATTTCTCAGTCCCCTCTTAAGTTCAGGCGGCTGTAAATATTACTATTGCAGTAAACGAGCCTGTTTTTAATGCACGCACGACTGCTAACAAACATGAGGACGTACTGTTGTATGCTCGCGCTAACCAAATGCTAACGTGTTCCCCCCGGTAGCACAGTGGTAAAAATCAGAGGCTGAAATGCCAGAGACCCGAGTTCGAGCCTAGCTCTTGCGGCAGATAAATTTTTTTACTGTTCGCTTCCCCGAGCTCGCTGCCAGCTTTTCTTACATACAGAAGGCGAACTCGCCTCTCGCACCACGTGGTGCTCGATTATTTATGGGCGTCTATACACGGAAAAAAAAAAAAGAAAAAAAAGACTGCTAAGTCCCGCTGCGGCTGGACCACCATCAAAGCTTCACGCTCTGTCAGTCCCCGTTGCCACGGCTACTGCCCGGCAAACTTGCCCTCTCGCCTGCCTTCAACCGCCGTTTTTACGGCGAACCAGAGAAATCACAAAAGATGCATTATGTCTGGTTGCACGGCTCACGCCGTATGTGCTTCAAATGCAGTAAATGTGCCCACTTTTCTGTGTTCACCCCTGCACCCAAGCACTGTAAATCCCGTGTCTCTCACTCACATAAAGCGGCCGCTCGAGTGCTAGAGTTAGGTCACGTGTCCGCCTCGCTGCGCCCACACCTACTCACCACACGTGCTGTTACACAGTCCCTCACAACCGGTCATGTTCCAAGCATAAGTGCTGTGCCCGCTCAAGCGCGCTCACTCAATCTCACGAACATTCTGCCCCCGATGCCGTCACCGCGCGTCGTGCCACACACCGCGTGTTCCCCGCTCAAGGTGGCCGGGAATCCGCGTGTAGGGCCACACACCAAGCATTCCCCGCTCGAAGCGGCCGGGACACAGTGTGTAGGGCGGCCAGCCATCGCAAGCAATCGGCTGGCCCTAAGCACAGAGAGCTCGCGCACCGCGCCCGCCCCTCCCAGTCAGGCTATCGAACCCGCGAAGTGCGGTGTTCAGAGCACGGAGGCCATTCTGCCCCTGGCAGCACACGCGAGAGCGTGGGAAGCCACCCTGGGTGCGTCAGAATAGGTGCTGAGAACAGTAAAGCTAGGCTATACTCTGCAATTCGCTCGCCGCCCTCCGCGTTTTTTTGCGCGTACAGAGACGAGAGTGAACGAGGAAGTAGCACATCTACTTCGAGCAGAAATAGCGACGCTGCTGTGCAAAGGGGCTATAGAACCGGTTCCCCATTCTATGAGCGAGTCGGGCTTTTACAGCCGTTATTTCCTCATTCCAAAGAGGGATGGGTCGCTCAGACCGATTCTGGATCTGAGGCGTCTGAACAAAAGCTCTTATGAGAAGACCGTTCAAGATGCTCACGACCAAGCAGATCCTCGTGCACGTTCGCCCGAGTGACTGGCTTATCTCCCTCGATTTGAAAGATGCATATTTTCAAATCAGGATAATACCCCATCACAGGCCATTCTTGAGATTCGCCTTCAACGGTCAGGTATATCAGTACACCGTCCTTCCATTCGGCCTGTCGCTAGCACCCCGTACATTTACGAAGTGCATGGACGCGGCCCTCGCTCCCCTGAGAAGGCAGGGGATGCGGACTTTGAATTATTTGGACGACTGGCTCATTCTAGCACAGTCAGAGGCCGAGCTCCTCGCCCACAGGGCAGTGCTACTCAGCCATCTAGACAGCCTGGGGCTCATGGTCAACTGGACCAAGAGCTCATTAGTGCCCACGCAGTCAACCTCATTTCTGGGTCTGGATCTGGACACTGTGGCAATATCAGCCCGCCTGTCACCGCGGCGCGCACGCCGAATCCAAGGCATGGCTGCGTCTTTCCAGCCGGGCAGCACCGCACCTCTCAAAAGCTTTTCAGAGGATGCTGGGGGGTATGGCCTCAGCTGCAGCAGTGCTCCAGCTGGGTCTACTGCGCATGCGCCCACTGCAACGCTGGTTAAACGCCCAAGTGTCTCACAGAGCCTGGGCGTCCGGAGGCTTTCGAATCAGAGTGACTCAGAGCTGCACTTCAGCACTGGAGCCCTGGTTAGTAGCCGGGCAGTGTCAGGTCCAGGTGTCTGGGCAAACTGACGGAACGCCTTCTCGTATGGGCACACAGCTCGTTGCGCTCGCTGAGGGCCGCGCACATGCCGGGCCGCCTCAATGTCGGTCCCCCAGGGGAATGGTCCCTGCACCACCAGACAGTCCAGCATTTATGGCGCCTATTCGGCAGAGCGGAGGTTGACCTCTTTGCGACAAGAGAGAACGCCCGCTGCCCGATGTTCCTATCAAAGAGCGAGGATGCGCTGTCCCAGCCCTGGCCCAGCCTCCCGCTGTATGCTTTCCCGCCGGTTTCCCTATTGCCTCAGGTCATAGCGAAAATCAGGGAGACGCACCGCCCGGTGCTCCTCATAGCGCCGCGCTGGGAGAACCAAGTATGGTACCCAGAGCTGGTGAGGCTGTCGCACTCACAGCGGCCAGTCCCGCTGAGAAGAGATCTCCTCTCTCAAGCCGAAGGGTCGGTCTGGCATCCCCATCCGGAGTGCTGGTCTCTGCATGTATGGGTGACCAACGGATACCCGTTGACCTGCCCGAAGGGGTTGTGAACACGATCACACATTCTAGAGCTCCCTCGATGAGGCGGCTATATAGTTCCAAGTGGTCAGTGTTTACTAAGTGGTGTGTTGCAAAAGGTTTGGATCCACAGAAATGTGGGGTCCAGCGGGTGCTCTCCTTCCTCCAAGAGCTGTTGGAACTGGGCAGGTCCCCTTCCACGCTCAAAGTGTATGTGGCGGCTATCGCAGCATTCGCTCAGACGACGCTCGGTTGCGCGCTAGGAAGGAACGAGCTCATTATCCGTTTCCTCAGAGAAGCTAGATGGATGAATCCCCCGCGACCCCCCTCGGTTCCTATCTGGGATTTGTCCTTGGTCTTGGAGGCCCTGAAGGTTCATCCCTTTGAACCGCTCGAGGCTGTGGAACCAAAGCTCCTTTCGCTCAAAACCGTGTTTCTAATAGCCCTGGCTTCAGTAAAACGCGTGGGGGATCTGCACGCGCTCTCCGTGAGCCCGGCGTGTCTTGAATTCGGTCCGAATGACTCCAAGGTCATCCTCAGGCCGAGGCATGGTTATGTCCCCAAAGCGATCGGTACTCCCTTTAGGGCGCAGGTCATCTCCCTCTCAGCTCTGCCAGCATCCGATGAGGGGGACGGTGGCAACGTCCTCTGCCCTGTCAGGGCGTTGAGAGTTTATGTCACACGCTCCGCCGCCTTTAGGCGTTCTGAGCACCTCTTTGTTTTGTTCGGTGGGCGCACTAAGTGTTTCGCCACCTCGAAACAGAGCCTGTCCAGGTGGATAGTGGACGTGATTGCAACAGCTTACGCCTCCAAACACCTGCAGTGCCCGCTAGGAGTTAGAGCCCATTCCACTAGAGGCATGGCCTCTTCGTGGGCTTGGGCCAGAGGGATTTCCATCCACGATATCTGTATGGCGGCAGGCTGGGCCTCCCCGTCTACATTCGTGAGATTTTACAATATGGAAGTTCCTGCCTTGCAGGCTAAGGTGTTATCAGTTTGAATGGGCTGTTGCTCTGCCCAGTGATTTTGTGCAGACAACGCTCGCGTACTGGTCATACGCTCGGTATTGTGCTTATGTGAATTTTTAGGGGACCGGTAGTGCCGCTCCCCCTATTCGCAAGATAGGGTGTTGTGTTCACCTATCAGTACAATGAAGTGGTCTTTTACATGTGTTGGCCCGTTTTCTCTACCGGCCACCTGTCCCCAGCTTTGTTTTTCCCCGGTCTCCCTGGGATACATATGCTATAGGCTCGGCGCGCACGGCGTGGACAAAGAGTTCCCGAAGTGTAAATAACTTATGCAATACGAGAGAACCTCTCGTAAGAGAATGATACTCGGTTACTTAACGTAACCTCGGTTCTCTCTAGAAGAGGGAACGAGTATTGCGTTCCTTGCCGTGCGCCCCACGGGCTTTTACGCTTCAGACTACGAAAACCGAATTTCCAGCCTGCAAGCCCCGCTTATATACACGTGGCCACGCCCTACCTGTAGGCAAATTAGGCGTGAAGGGTGCGGAGCGCCCTCATTGGATGCCACGTCACCCGGGCTCGCCGATAGGCTGCAGCAGTTGCCAGCCGTGCAGCCAATAGACACGCTGGAATAGCCTGCTATGGTCTGCCTGGCTGCCGCACTGTGTTGACAATATTACAAAAATTAAGGATAATTTTGTGGTTTTTCAGTTCTCGAAGAAAGAATACTTTCCCGTAGCGTAAGTAACTTACGCAATACTCGTTCCCTCTTCTAGAGAGAACCGAGGTTACGTTAAGTAACCGAGTATCGTTTTAGCACATAATAACCCTGTCCAGTGTGTGTGTGTGTGTGTGTGTGTGTGTGTGTGTGTGTGTGTGTGTGCGTGTGTGTGTGTGTGTGTGTGTGTGTGTGTGTGTGTGTGTGTGTGTGTGTGTGTGTGTGTGTGTGTGTGTGTGTGTGTGTGTGTGTGTGTGTGTGTTTTCTCACTCCGAACATCTCTCTGCACTTATCAACTCCCTCAGCCCTCTTTCGCCAACTCTTTCTGTCCTCAGCGCACCCCTCCTTCCTTCATGAATGCCTCGCTGCCTCATATTAAATCACACACTGAGCTTTGCTGCTGTTATCAGTGTCTCCACATCTTCAGTGGCCACAAAGCAGATGACCATTTACTAACGATTATCACATCAATTACATTCTGTACTGCACAAGACTCTGAAGAGAGCCGTCACACACACACACAAACACACAGTGGCTGAAAGACTAATTGAAACAGCATTGACTGAATAAGAATCATTAACATCCTGGCTTAGTTTTACTCTTTTCTCGAGTTGCAGAGCAAGAGTTTTTTTTTTTTTTTTCCAGGAAGTCTTTTTATTTCGGGGGAGGATGACATTGTGTAAACAGTGCACAGAGACACTCTTTTGAAATATATTTTTGGAGCTTTACTTGACTTTTTATTATTATTGTAGTCACTAGTATAAACATATTACAATACGTTTTATTTTAGATTAATTTTATTTTATTATTTGTTTTGTTGTATTCATATTATTATTGTTTTATATGACCTCATGTTTGCTAAATCGTACGTATTTTACGAGTTGCTCAATTTGTATATTAATTCGTATGAATGGCCTTCCCCTAAACCGCGCCCCTAAACCTACCGGTACAAATTCATATGAGTGAGGTCATACAAATTCATACCATTTTGCCACCATGTAAAATACATTGGTCCTGAGATAGCGTTGGTTATTCCCATACATTTCAGTAATGGCAAGTAAATGACAGTGACAACCACATTTTAATTTAAATGGAATTCTGATTTGATTCAATATTGAGTCATTTGGGAATAGTTTAGTCTGAAAATCTAGTAGCATTTTGTTACATTTTATTTTGTGATTTCACTGTGACTTTATTGTTGTGGCTTCTAGCAGCTGAGGAGGCTTTTCTCATAGCCAGACAGATATAAGCAGCACATTTATAAGCAGTGGGTTGTGGTGATGGGAAGAGGAGTATAGTACAGGGTGATGCCCATAGAAATGTTACCCACTAGGACACAATTTATTGTCAATGAGAGCGGTCAGAATTTAGTGCAGGCGCAATCTCATAAAAGCAATAAGCAATAGAGAAGTGAAGTGCATTTCTCAGACAAGGAAAGTCTATAATACCTGGAGAGAGCTAACCATTAGCGTTCAAGGACAGCCGCTTTCACGTGATTTTGAAATCAGCGCCACATTTTTGTGCCTTTTGAGCCAGTTATCGGACCCGCAGGAAAAGACATCATGACGATTGGCTGATGGCAAGACAAGAACACACACAGTCCCAAGCCCTTAATAACTATCATGAGTCAATTTCCTGTTAATACGAGCCCTCAAAAAAACAGTCACTAGATAAACATCTGCTGTGGTGTAATGAAGTATTAACAATATATGTTGTTTGCAAAAAGTCCATCAGAAATTCTTTTATTTTTATTTTTTTAAGTGAACGGCTGTCAATGGAGAAAAGATGATATAGTCACGGCATCCACTTGGCTTATTTAAACACGCTAACCAGCAAAACCTCTATGCCAATCTACAGCAGGTCTTGTGTATCATTTTACATTATAAAGTCGTTTTATCTCATCACATTCAATTCAGATGCAAAACGAGAATTCGGCTTATATTTTACAATAACACAGTAGACAGCGGCCTAAGAGGAATAAAGCATATTGCTAATCGCATTTTGTAGTTGTCAGGTGTGATATTCTGTTTGTTGAGGCAAAGTTTAAAATATCTTTGTGCGATGGCTATATTGTGTAAGTGTATGTTTGCAAAGGCGAGAGAAGGACTGAGAGAGTCAGATAGAAGGTTGAGACAGGTGGCATAGGTCACAATGAGTTTAAGTCTGTATTATGCTTTTGTGTGGATATAAAAGATGAGCTGTAGATAGGTGTAGCCCCATATATATCATTCATATCATCTGATCTGTGGTATTAAAGACTTCTATCCTCTAATGAAATCTTACTGTGAATTGAACTGGGGGATTTATTATCTGTGCAACAAAGAGAATCAATGATCCTCAGATGTCTCCTGCTTTTATAGGAAATGATCTCCAACACACACACGCACATGATCAAACGCGCATACACACACATACTCTTTGACAAATGGCTTTCATCTTCCTGGTTCTCATCTCACAGTTGTATATCAACTCTCTCATATCTTCGCCATTTTCCATGGTTCTCTCTTTCTTTCTGACTCTGTGCGTGCACTAGACAAAGTGACTTAATGTCATGAAGTCATTAGGATGTAAAGAGAAACGGCAGAGATGTGGAAGGTGTTCACAGTTTCTTTCTTACACCAAAACACACATACACACTCACATGCTCTAATATGGAGGCGGATGACGATCTGACAGCAGTGATCCATCAAGCATCCGAAAGGGAACTCTCAGAAGAGAAACACAGAGAGAGAAAAACTGGTGGAACCTCACAATGGAAAGTGCATTGTGCATTATGAAGTTGCTATGATGTTCTAGGTGGTTGCTAGAACATTGCTAGGGTGTTCTATGGTTGCTAGGGTGTTTTGGGTGGTTGGCAGCCCTACGAAAAAAGTTTATTTAAGTGTTCTATTTGTATACCTCTTTTAAACTTAAAATAAGAAAGTATACTTTGTCTACTTTTCATATACTTCTCAGAAATATACTTAAAATTGCACTTAAATATACTTGACTTATATAAACTAACAGAACAGTCTAGGTATATTTGGCATATACTTATCAAGGAATTTACTTAAAATCTACTTTACTCTTACCCCACCATTGACTGAATTTTCCAGCTATCCATATTTTCACTGTTATATGGGTCGCTATGACATGTCTTCTAGTAAAGAATCTCCAGATCAAAATACAGGAGAATAAGAAGCTGAAACAAGTGATAGAAGATTGCTCACACAAATGTAAAATAACACAATCGACTGTGGAAACGACTGTGAAGCTTTGGAGATGTTGATGAACTCGATCAACTCCATCTGTGTTTTGATCATCATTCTGAATCTGATTAAGGCCTTTGGCAAAAATGCGATTTCTCAATTTTTTGTTTAGAATGTTGCCTTGCTTTATGTAACTTACCCACATTCAAATATTGATAAAAAAGGATACATGAAGCTATAATGAAATGTTTTTTTAATTAGTTAAAGTACAGTTAAAAGTATAGTTCAAGTATAAAAAAAATATATCTACATTTGGACATAGTAGTATACTGAAAGTGCAAAAATAATATATGAATAGTAAACTATAAGTATAATGTGTTGTTCACTTAAAAAAAAAAAACCTTACAAGGATACTTGCAGTATAAAATTACTAAACTAGTAGTTTACTGAGAGTACACTTCAAAGTGTACTTTCATAAACTACAAAAAATCTACTTCTATTAAAATAGTAAACTACTAGTTCCCTTTCGTTCAGTCACTACGACGTACGTTAGTGACTAACGAATGGGGGTTTCGCTTAGAAGCCAATTACCTTCGAGAATTCAACAGCGCCCAATGGCAGTGCCAATGCCATGGGCATGCGGAATTTGCATGCGTGACTCCGCCCCACCTCGTGGGTATATAAGGAAGTACGCTGGCAACGTCGCATTATGTTTCTGCTTTGGAGCCAAGAGGATCTCTTCACTCCTTCAAGCCTGATACTGAGTCTTTGTCAGCCTTCGAGACGAGCAGCTTTCCAGAGGCGTTGGTGTTACGGCGTGTTCCAGTGATCGCATACTGCCTGCCTGCTGATCTGCGCAGTGGTCCGCTAGACGGCTGGTGTGTGGTCCCTGGGCGCTTCGGCGTTCTCTGCGAAGCTTCCTATCACAAAAGAGCTTGCACGTGACGCGTCCTTTTCAGGATGTCTCGTCCGTGTACTTCTGGGTGTGGCCGGTCGTTCTCTTCCTTTGATGGGCACAAACACTGTCTGGTATGTTTGGGCTTTCAGCATGCCCAGGCAGCGTTTGTGGATGCGTCATGTTCCCACTGCGGGAACATGACCATCGCGGTGTTGCGGTCGAGACTCGATGAACTTCGTAATGAAGTAAGAGTCCCCTCTACCACACCCCGATCTACTGAGTCCCAGAGGCCAGAGGTTATGGTGTGGAACAAAGCCCCGACGCTCATGCCTCGGGCCACACCCCCCTCTTGCACACTGCAACCCACGAGTGCTCAGACGCAGATCGCGGGGCCTGCTTCGGCCCCCCCGCGTATCTCGTTTGGCGCTCCAGAGGAGAATGCGATGTCGGTCACCGCATCACAAGGTGGGCTCGAGTCCTCTGAGGATGATGACTCGGCTGTGCTGCCGCCCTCGGGCGTTCCAGCATTGTCCGAGTCGGACCCAGAGCTGACAGCCATGCTCGGGCAGCCGCGAGCCTCAGGATAGAGTGGAACCCTTCGCCCTGTCCCGAGCGCTCCCGGCTCGATGATTGGTTTTTGGGAGCGCGCGCTGACAACCGTCAGTCCCCGCCCCCAAAACCTTTCTTTCCCGAGCTACATGAGGAACTTGCGCGGTCCTGGAAGTCCCCGTCGTCTTCCCGCGACCGTTCGACGACTTCCTCCGCCTTCTCTACCCTTGATGGGGCCGCGGCCAATGGGTACACTGGGGTCCCCCCAGTTGAATGGTCTGTTGCGATGCAACTGTGTCCACAGAGCGATTCAACTTGGCGTGGTGATCCTAAGCACCCCTCCAAAGCCTGTCAATTCACATCAACCTTGGTGGCGAAATCGCACAGAGCTGCGGGGCAGGGTGCCGCCTCTTTGCATGCCATGGCGATCCTTCAGGTCTACCAGGCCAGGATCCTCAAGGACATGCACGAGGGTGGAGTTGATCCGGGGCTCCTCAACGAGCTGCGTGCTGCCACCAACCTCGCTCTCCGGGCGACGAAGGTGACCGCACGCTCCCTGGGTCAAGTGAGGCTGAACCTGGCTGATATGCGGGACACCGAGCGAACCCGGTTCCTCAATGCCCCCATATCCCAGGCCGGCCTCTTCGGCGGGGCGGTTGAAGACTTTTCCCAACAGTTTTCAATCGCCCAGAAGCAGACTGAGGCTATCAAACATGTACTGCCTCCACCCAGCCGCCGGCACAGTCGCCTCAGCCTGCTCCACGCTGAGGACGCCCTCCTAAGGCTCCCGCCCCTCCCGCCCGGCCCAAGCAGCAGCCGTCACCCGGGCTGGGTCGCGAGGACCGTCAGGCGCAGCTACGCGATTCAGTTCGCACAGGTTCCTCCCTGCTTCCGGGGAGTCCGTTTCACCATGATCGGGGCCTATGCCCCCGTCATGCGAGCGGAGATTGCCACCCTACTGGCGAAGGGTGCGATCGAACCTGTCCCTCCAGCCGAGATCAACTACGGGTTCGACAGCCCGTACTTCATTGTACCCAAAAAGACCGGTTGGTTACGACCAATCCTGGACCTGCGCATCTTGAACCGTTACCTTCACAAGTTTCCGTTCAAGATGTTGACAGCGAAACGCCTTTTCGAATGCGTTCGTCCGGACGATTGGTTGCAGCAATCGACCTGAAGGACGCCTACTTCCATGTCTCCATTCTACCTCGACACAGACCGTTCCTACGGTTTGCTTTCGAGGGGCGGGCATATCAGTACGCGGTCCTCCCATTCGGGCTATCTCTATCTCCCCTCGCGTCTTTACAAAGATTGCCGAGGCAGCCCTTGCGCCCCTTCGGCAGCACGGGGTTCGCATCCTGAACTACCTCGACGACTGGCTCATAATGAGTCACTCTCGAGCGCAGTTGTGCGAACACAGAGATCTAGTGCTCCATCATTTAGCCTGTCTGGGCCTTCGGGTCAACTGGGAGAAGAGCAAACTTTGCCCCGTGTAGAGGATCTCTTTTCTCGGTATGGATAGCGACTTGGTCGCCATGTGCGCGCAGCTTTCGAGCGAGCGCACACAGTCTCTGCTGACTTGCCTTCGTCAACTCGAGGGCAAGAGTGCGGTTCCACTGAAACTATTTCAGAGGCTCCTGGGGCACATGGCATCTGCAGCCGCGGTGACGCCGCTCGGATTGCTACATATGAGACCGCTTCAGCACTGGCTACGCGATTGAGTCCCGAGATGGGCATGGCGGTCTGGCACGCTCCGGGTACAAGTGACTCGGACCTGCTTATAGACTCTCACCCCGTGGTCGAACCTCAGTTTTCTACGGACCGGAGTTTCCAGGCATGTTCTTATATCAACAGATGCCTCATCCACGGGCTGGGGTGCCATGTGCAATGGACAAGCAGCCGCGGGCTCCTGGACAGGACCCCAGCGCCTTCTGCATGTCAATTGCCTCGAGTTACTGGCAGTACGGTTCGCCCTGCACCGCTTCCGAGCGTTGCTGAGGGGTCAACATGTACTAGTCAGGACAGACCACACGACTGTAGTAGCGTACATCAACCACCAGGGCGGTCTACGCTCCCGCCGTATGTCTCAACTCGCCCGCCATCTCGTTCTATGGAGTCAGAAGCACCTGAGGTCCCTTCGTGCTGTCCACATCCCGGGAGACCTGAACCGTGCAGCCGACGAGCTCTCACGGATTCAGCCTCTTCCTGGAGAATGGAGACTCCATCCCCAGATGGTCCAGCTGATATGGGCACGGTTCGGCGACGCACAGGTAGACCTGTTTGCCTCCCAGGACTCTTCCCATTGCTCCCTGTTTTATTCTCTGACCGAGGGCACCCTCGGCACGGATGCACTGGTGCACAGCTGGCCGTCGGGGCTACGCAAGTATGCGTTTCCCCCAGTGAGCCTTCTTGCACGGGTACTGTGCAAGATCAGGGAGGACAAGGAGCAGGTCATGTTGGTCGCCCCGTATTGGCACGGCCAGACCTGGTTCTCAGAACTGCTACTCCTTGCGACAGCCCCTCTCTGGCCTATTCCTCTGAGACCGGACCTCCTCACTCAGAGACGGGGCACCCTTTGGCACCCGCGTCCGGCGTTCTGGAAGCTCCACGTGTGGCTTCTGGACGGGACGCGGCAGGTTTGAGTAGTCTTCCACCTGCGGTGGTCGCTACCATCACTTCCGCTAGGGCAGAGTCTACACGACATCTCTATGCGTTGAAGTGGAACCTCCTTACATGGTGTTCTTCCCGCCAAGAAGACCCCTGGAAATGCCCAATCGGAAATGCCCAATCGGGTCCGTGCTATCGTTTCTCCAGGAGGGGTTGGAGCGAAGGCTGTCTCCCTCCACCCGCAATATCTGCCCCCCATCATCTCCTGGGAGACAAAAAGGTAAGTCAGCACGACCTGATCATCAGGTTCCTGAGGGGAGCGAGGAGACTGAATCATCCTCACTCTCCTCTCATTCCCTCTTGGGACCTCGCAGTAGTCCTAAGTGCTCTGCAGAGGCCTCCCTTTGAGCCTTTGCGGTCAGTTGATATTACATTTCTGTCTATGAAGACGGAGGGTAGGGGACCTGCAGGCATTTTCGGTTGACGAAGCGTGCCTGGAGTTCGGACTGGCTAACTCTCACGTGATCCTGAGACCCTGGCCCGGATATGTGCCCAAGGTTCCCACCACTCCGTTCCAAGACCAGGTGGTGAACCTGCAAGCGCTGCCTTTGGAGGAGGCAGACCCAGCCTTGGCATTGCTCTGTCCAGTACACGCTCTCCGCGCCTATGTAGACAGTACGCGATGTTTCAGGACCTCAGACCAGCTCTTTGTCTGTTATGGTGGAGAGCGGAAGGGAAGTGCTCTCTCAAAGCAGAGGTTGTCTCACTGGATAGTGGACACCATTGTTTTGGCTTACCAGCAGCAAGGTCGACCATGTCCCCTTGCGGTTAGGGCACACTCCACCCGGAGTGTGGCCTCCTCTTGGGCTTTAGCACATGGCGCCTCGCTAACAGACATCTGCAGAGCTGCTGGCTGGGCGACACCGAACACATTCGCCAGATTCTACAATCTCCTAGTGGAGCCAGTGTCCGACTATGTACTCGCCCCTACGGGTGGCCGGTAATGGACCAGGCTCAGGTGTCTTCGCTTGCTCGCCATTCCACTCCACGGACTGGATACGTGCAATATTTTCCTCAGGTGAGCTCCCCGAGAGCCCTGAGCTCCTCCAGCACTGCTGACACCGACATCAGTTCAGTCTGCCCTTTCGAGCCCAGACCCTCATGTCCGGCCAGGTGTCCCGTATGCATGGTTCCCCTCCGGCGACCCCCACACGAGTATTTCCACCGTAAGCCTCCTCAGCGAGCAGGTGTCTTTCCCTTGGCAAGTCCCTGCCACCCATAGGGTTAAAAATCCACCTTCGGCTGGTACCCTAGAGTTCTTCCATATGCAGCCCTTTGCGGGTCATATGTGTATTCTCTAAGTCCTCCCCACGGGTAGGCATTTTGGCATATCCACACTGGAATATGCTTCCCAGTGTACCTTGGTATTCCTGTGATAAGTGGGAGTCCTTCGTCCGTACTCGTCTTACAACAGGGTACTCACACTTACGCAGGGCACTGGATGATAGCTGAGTGGCGTTGTTGTATTGGAACCCCCATTCGTTAGTCACTAATGTACGTCATAGTGACTGAACGAAAGGGAACGTCTCGGTTACGTATGTAACCCTCGTTCCCTGAGGAGGGAACGGAGACGTACGTTCCTTTGCCACGCCAGCTGTGCTGCCTGGAACGCGGAGTTCAGTCTTGGCTCCTGCAGCAGTAACATAATGCAATGTTGCCAGCGTACTTCCTTATATACCCACGAGATGGGGGGGGGGGGGTATTCGCACATGCAAATTCTGCATGCCCATGGCATTGGCACTGCCATTGGGCGCTGTTGAATTCTCGCAGGTAATTGGCTTCTAAGCGAAACCCCCATTCGTTAGTCACTAACGTACGTCTCTGTTCCCTCCTCAGGGAACGAGGGTTACATACGTAAACGAGGCGTATCCGTATGAGTTCACTTGTACAGATGCAGTACAAATAAGAAACCTAGTTGTGCACTTAAAGTTTACTACTGTTACACATATAGTACACTTAAACGTACTTTTATACACTAAAGGTGGGCCAATATAGTCCCAAGCGGTATTGAAATAGTACACTTACAAGTTTACTACTACACATTGCTATTAGTATACTTACTACATAAAGTATACTTAAAAATATACTTGAACATTACTTGAGTATAAAATGAACTTGAAGTATACTTCTTTTTCGTAAGGGAGGGCATTACTAGGGTAATAGATCTATAATCTATCTAAAGAAGCGAATAGGTTTCAATATTTTTGTTTGTTTGTTTTAGTAAATCTGTCAGATTTGAGACTGTTTGACTCTGCAGGATGAATTCATATTTCAGAAGTCTTATTTATCTGACCCAGCAGTGACCCTCTCAGCACTGCACACTCAGACTCCCTGCATCGATCCATCTAGGCATCTGATTATTCATCCAACCATGCCTTCATATGCCTGTCCATTTCTCTATTTATTCAGTCATCCATCATCTTTCGATCCACCATCCAATTTGTCTGCCTCTAGAATCTGTCTGTCTGTCTGCCTTTCTGTATGAATCTTTTTGAGCAGGTCATTCTCATAATTCTCCTCATTTCCTGTTCTTCTGTGTCTGAGTTCACTGTCTCAGAGCAGTGAATCAGCAGAATATAAACTCTGATCTTTAAGCACTGGAATGCGCTCGATATCCTGTATAATATGATCCTTATATATGTCAGTCCACATCTTGCATTTTATGTATTACCTGCAGGTTTGTTTATCTGTCATAGTCATTTGTCGACCCCCTAAACCTTCTAAAGAAATCTTTCTGCATTTGTATAATGCCATAAAGACACAAGAAAGCAGTAACATAAATGAACTTACTGGTTTGCAAATGTTAAGGATGATTGAAGAAATGTACCAATAAATTGTTTTGGTACATTTCATGAATCATCCTTAACATTTGCAAACCAATTAACAAGTCACATTTTTACGGTCTTTTACCATTAAAATCACAATATTTTTTTTCACAATGTTGCCGATTTAGAATTTAATCTTCAAACGGTCCTGCTTCATAAAGCTTAAATTATGAGGTCTGTGAGTCATTGAATTTTAAAACACTTTAACAAATAAAAATGTCTTCTACATTTAATAAATAACAATATGCAAAATGATCAAAATAAGCTATCAGTTAACTGAAGTCTGTTTTGCCTAAATTAACCATTGTTGACCAATTGACCACCTTCATAATCCTGGTGAACAGCATGTCTATGCTGGTACACCATCTGGACCAGCCCTACACCAGCATACACCGGTACTGGCCCAAGCAATTTTTCAGCAGGGCTGGTGAAATACCAGGATAGGTATCACAGTGAAGATTTTATTACAATGCTCGGTGCTCTGTGCACATCTCTCTTCTACATGATCTGTCCTCCTTCATCAGAACCTGCTGTTCCTGCACAGCTACAAGCTAACTGCTAATGAACTCATTCTGTTTATATAATGCTGCTGCAGGGGTATACACTGAAAGAGAGGCAGAGAGAAAGTGTGTTGATAGACATGAAGGTAGAACACAACTGTTTGGAAAGGAAAGGAAATATGATAAGATAGATAAGGAAAGGAAAGGAAAGGAAAGGAAAGGAAAGGAAAGGAAAGGAAAGGAAAGGAAAGGAAAGGAAAGGACATATGAGAAGATAGGAAAGGAAAGGAAAGGAAAGGAAAGGAAAGGAAAGGAAAGGAAAGGAAAGGAAAGGAAAGGAAAGGAAAGGAAAGGAAAGGAAAGGAAAGGAAAGGAAAGGAAAGATGATAAGATAGATTGGGAAAGGAAAGGAAATATGAGAAGATAGATAGAGAAGGAAAGGAAATATGAGAAGATAGATACGGAAAGGAAATATGAGACGATAGGAAAGGAAAGGAAATATGAGATGATAGATAAGGAAAGGAAAATAAATGAAAGGAAAGATGATAAAATAGATTGGGAAAGGAAAGGAAAGGAAATATGATAAGATAGATAAGGAAAGGAAAGGAAATATAAGAAGATAGATAAGGAAAGGAAATATGAGACGATAGGGAAGGGAAGGGAAGGGAATTATTTGAAAGGAAAGGAAAGGAAAGGAAAGGAAAGGAAAGGAAAGGAAAGGAAAGGAAAGGAAAGGAAAGGAAAGGAAAGAAAGGAAAGGAAATATGAGAAGATAGATAGGGAAATGAAAATAAATATGAGAAGATAGATAAGGAAAGGAAAGGAAATATGAGAGGAAAGGAAAGGAAAAGAGAATGCTTTGGTGACAGAGAAAATGTATGGAGCTTTTGAAGCAACCTCTCACTAAATGACAAACACACACAGAGAGAGAGAGAGGGAGAGAGGGAGGGAGGGGGGGGTACACCGCTTGAGAGAGGTAGAAGGCTGTTGAGCAGTGTAAAGTGTCCTTCATGTGTGCACATGAATATGCATAGAGAAGCGTGTGCTCTGGGTGGAGAGCACTAGAGCTCTTCAGCTGTTTGTGTGTGAGTGTGTATGCATGTGTTGTCATTATTGCACTGTAAAATCAATCTCTCTTGTGTTGTGTCGCTACCTTAGCCGCTGTTGAATGCGTTCTTGAGTTTATGTGAAGGGAGAAAGAGGCAAAAGAAGTGGAAAAATAAATGGCCCACAAAGTACCTTGAGCTCCATAAATAACTGGATATACACATCTCACTTTCATTGGAGGTGTTTGTGTCTGTGTGTTTGTGTACAATCATAACCGTTTCTAGAGCGGAATGCTGTTCTCTGACCCATTCATGTGTATCCAGTCAGCCACTGCCAATTTACAGCTGTTTAATCGACTACAAAAGGTCAACATCTAGTCCTGTCTTCAAAACATCACACGACCACCACGCAAATTGTCAGACAATAGGAAATAAAAAATAAAAAATGAGATTTTGTGTGAAGTGCAGAATGATGCATCAGCAAACAGGAATTCAAATATAATCTTTCCAGACTGTCATTAGTCTGGCAAACAAATAGCCCTGCCTCGAACTCATGCCATTGGTTGAACCAGTGTTGCTATGGCTATGCAAAGCTGTTTCAAAAGGGAGGCAACTCAATTAAGAGTCCTCATTTTGCCCAAATCCCAGAATCCATTGCAGTCACCTCAGTAAATCCTACATGGCAGACAAAGCAAGATTTTGATTAGAAGTATTCTTACAATGCATTTAAAAACAAAAACACCAAACTCTTTTGGAATCAATTGTGAGTTGAGCACTATTACCATAAGGTTTCTGCCGATGTGGAGCGTTCAGAATCAATAGTGAAATTTCGCCCAAATTTTGCGGGCAAAACAGGTGCATTGTCTATTGTCAACAGTGTTGCGGTGTATGAAGCACAGCTCACACAGAAGTCACTTTTAAACCAAGCATTTTTCGTTCGGTCAATGCGGAAAATCCATGTGAGCAGCTTGAACTCGTTGAACCCCGATTATGTGGATTACTATTGAAATGACTGGATTAAAAAAAATTGCCTAATAACGGTAAATATGACTGCACCTTTAGAAAGCACTGCAAAAAAACAGCATATGCTGGTTAGGTATATTTTGAAGCAAGCCAGCTGGTTTGAGCTGGTTTAAGCTGGTCCTTGTCTGGTCATGAGCTGGTTTAAACTGGTCCTAAGAAACTAGCTCCAGCTCAAGACCAGCTTATAACCAGCTCAAACCAGCTGCCATGCTTCAAAATATACCTAACCAGCATATGCATTTTTTTCCAAAGGGATCACTGCAAACAGACCCTATACGGCAGCCATTTGTCTCATTTATTTCTATTTGTAAGGAATTTTAGAGCAAACATCGGAGACAAAGTTAATGAAAAATACTTAAATGAAAAATAACTCGGAATTCCATTAAGTCTCCTGGGTTCTGTAAGAGCAACCTCTAGAGATAAAATATTCCACTCTGTGTGCTGAAGGATGTGGAACAGGACTGTGCATACAAAAGCTTGATAAAGATTTTCTGCATTGCATCTTTCATGTCAGGTCAGTCAATTACCTTGTACATTAGTCTTTAACCATTCCAGTGTGCATGTGCGTGTGTCTGTGTCTGTGAGTGAGAGTAGTTACCTTTTGTCTGTGTTGATCCCAGGTCAATTAGCTGCTCATTTCCAGGTGTTTATCTGCATGTGTTTAAGTTTCAAAGGTGTTTGCTAATCCAGACTGAGGTGTTTATCCCTTATCAAGGTAGAGAAGTGTCCTCGAGTTTTTGTGTATCTATCCCGTTTCCACGTGCACAATTCAGACATGAGGATTCAACTTGAGTCAGAATATCAATTCCACTCGTATCTCCTCCAGTTTGGTTTGTGGAAAACACCAGGATATGCTCTTTCCTTGTTAAAATGTTCCTGCTGTGAAACATTTTGGCCTTGGGGCCTTCCAGCAGTTTCACATTTCCACTGAATGCGTTTTAAGATTCTCACCATACTCTTCCACTTTTGAGTTTTTCCAGTTGTTCTTCCCTCTATTTTACAGGATCCTGCTGTTTTTATCTTCTTCTCATTTTATTTTCCTGCTCCTTTTCATACACCTGCCAGGTTCATGTGCTCATTTTCCCATTCAACACCTCCTCATCTTGCTCTCTCATTCTGTCAGTCTGTTTATGCTTAATTCCAGATGTGCACCTTGTTTGTGTTCTCCTCCAAATTGCTCTGATTGTTGTTTTCATGTATTCGCCTCTTCAGTTGTTTGTTCCATTCGTCTTTCAGTGTCGGATTCCAGTGAGCTGCCAGTTCTGAGGCCTTTATGTCTCACAGCAAAACAACGTCCCAAGCACAGAGTAAAATGGAATGGTGGGAGAGAGGAATGACTGAATGGGATAGGGAGGATGAGTAAGGAATGAGAGGGAGAAAGAGAGAAGAAAAATATTAATTTCAAGTTGTCATTGTGAATACACACATACACAGTGATACTTTGATTTCAAATAAATATGATAAAGACTAAAATCTAAAGACTACATTTTTGTCTTAGATGTTTCCTTCTAAAATTCCTTTGGAATAAATACAAATATTAACAAATGAGACAATTGTTGGCACACAATAAGAGCATAGAGCATTCAAATGAATGTGGAAATAGTGAAACTAAATTAAATTAATAAATAAAATGATATTTAAATTGCATAAATAAATTAATAAATAATTTTACTGAGAAATGTTTGAAATCCTATTGAAATCTCCAAAGTCTCTTGAGAAATTTAGTACAGTTTCAATGAGACATTCTTGGGATCTCTTCTGATATGTTATTGGGGAGAATCAGGAGACCTCAGCGGTTTCTCTCATTTGCTGCCATCTAAGAGAAACAACTGAGATGTAAACAATATCTCATTTGAAATTTTTGATAATAATGAGAGATAATAATTAATTAAATGCGTCTTCCGATGTCATTGAACGCTGCCACTCAAAAGCACTGGGTCCAATACTACAATGACCCCCTCCACCACCACCACCATATCCCCCATATAACAGGGGCCAGAACACCCCCCCTCCCAGCCCAGGACACCAGCCCAGATGTCAACTCTCCATTTTGCACTTCTAAAAAAAATTCCTCTAGACTGCATATCTCCTCTTGTTTAGTCATCTTTGTCTCTCACTTTTTCCATGTTTTCTCACCACGTCCGATTGAAAAAAAACCATTGATTCCTATTGGAAATGTCACCAAAGTGGTTTCCTGTCCTTTTGTCTCACCTTCTCTCTGCCCCATCTCTATCACGCACACAGTTATTTTTGTGTCCTCTAAAGCTTGTCATTCATCTTGAGTGTGTCTCAGACAGCGCAGAGACAGAATTCAAATTAAACACCTTGTGTGCGTGTGCGTGTGCGTGTGCGTGTGTGTGTGTGTGTGTGTGTGTGTGTGTGTGTGTGTGTGTGTGTGTGTGTGTGTGTGTGTGTGTGTGTGTGTGTGTGCGTGTGTGTGTGCGTCATGAGAATCACAGATGCAGACAGTGTTTTTTAATCTGTGGGTGCGGTGACAGTGTGTTGTGTGTGAGAGTGACAATGCTTTGTGTGCGAGTCGGTGACTACTAGTTTGTGTGTGTGTGTGTGTGTGTGTGTGTGTGTGTGTGTGTGTGTGTGTGTGTGTGTGTGTGTGTGTGTGTGTGTGTGTGTGTGTGTGTGTGTGTGTGTGTGTGTGTGTGTGTGTGTGTGTGAGAGAGAGAGAGAGAGAGAGAGAGAGAGAGAGAGAGAGAGAGAGAGAGAGAGAGAGAGGAGTTAAGCAGCTGTCTTATGGTGTCAGGCATGTCACCATGCAGATTGACAAGATTTCATATTCATCATCTCTCTCTGTCTCATCATCCGTTTCTCTTGTTTTTAAATGTTTTTAAATTCATTATCAGAAATGCCTTTTTTTCTCTTTACACCTAATATCCATTTTACATCCATCATTTAAATGACACACACACAAACGCATCCACACAAACCTGCTTTCCGAGCATTTCCAGTCGAGTAGTCCTGCAGGAAAAGGCGATCCGACTCCTGGCTTCCTCAAAAGCGAAACAAGACCCTCTTTCTCTCTCTTTCTTACTCCGGTCCTCTTCCCTCCCTCTCTTGATTTCTCTCTCTCTGTCTAACACTCCCTCATTCTCACCAGCTGTGTGTCGCTGAATCTCTTCAGAGGACAAACTCCTCTTTTTTCATCCCTCTTTCCTTCTCTCCTGCCACAGCTGATTGAAATTTAAGTCATTTTTAATCCTGCCGGTCAGGTATCCAGGGAAAGACAGAACAGAAAAAGAAAAATTAGAGCAAAAAAGGAAAAATGACAGATATTTTGTAGTGCTGGATATTTTTAGCAGTTCTCCTCCATACCTCTGTCTTTTGTTTCTAGTGCAGTTTTTTTCTCTGGTTTCTACTCATTTTTTTGTTTGTTATTTTTCTTCTTCTCTTTTGCAAGCAGTTGAGATGTTTGCGCGAGCCAACAAGCGAATAAGGAGCGAGTGTCGACTACATGCACTGATACAGGGAGAGAGAATGAGGGAGGGGGCTAAGAGAGAGAGAGAGAGAGAGAGAGAGAGAGAGAGAGAGAGAGAGAGAGAGAGAGAGAGAGAGAGAGATGGACAGCCTCCAGCAGTATTGGCTGAGTGTGATGGTCGGGGTAGCGAGGGAGTGATAGAGGAAGAGATGATAGAGAAGCAGAAGGAAGAGCTAAGTATGGAGAAATGGATGGAAGAGAGTGATACGGAGAGGGAGGCGATAAAGTACCAAACGCAGAGAGGATTGATATCAAATGTACAACTGCCTGCTGTTAATAAGATTGAAATTTTCAGTCCTAAACACTCTTACAGTGTTTAACGCTGTGCATACATGACATAAGAGATAACAATGTTTTCCAGCTAATATTGCAGCTTATGTTCTGTTTGAATGAATGTGTCTATTATCTATTTATGTGTTTGTTTTGCCTACATTGTTAAGATCCAAATGTCCCTGCATGAAATCACCTGTATAAAATAGTCTCCATGAGGAAATCAGCTTATTTTGATAGGTAATTTCTGTTTTTGTAAGAGGATAGGAAATATTGTTAGCTCAGTTTAAAAACAAACGTGGGATATCTGTATATGTCTGTGAAATATATGGTGTGTGTGTGTGTGTGTGTGTGTGTGTGTGTGTGTGTGTGTGTGTGTGTGTGTGTGTGTGTGTGTGTGTGTGTGTGTGTGTGTGTGTGTGTGTGTGTGTGTGTGTGTGTGTGTGTGTGTGTGTGTGTGTGTGTGTGTGTGTGTGTGTGTGTGTGTGTGTGTGTGTGTGTGTGTGTGTGTGTGTGTGTGTGTGTGTGTGTGTGTGTGTGTGTGTGTGTGTGTGTGTGTGACTATTTATCCAGCTGTACCATCATTGGGCACCTCTCTCCATCCCTGCCTGCTGTATTTGTCTTGTCTTATTAGTTATTATAGGAATAGATGAGTTGGGAACAGCCTTCGAATTTACCTAGTTAAAGGCAAACATATAGAGTAATGAGGGAGAGAGAGAGAGAATATGGAATGGTGTTATCTTAAGAGAGAGTTTTCGATTTTCACTGGTGTCATTTTTCATTTTAAAAAGCATTTCACAATATCTTTTGGCTGGTTTATTTCCATAATGATAATGGTGGTCACGTTCTAGCAAACACAAACCAATACCACACCACACTCAAACACATTTACACAAAGATGCAGCACTAAAAATAGACTCACACATCAACAACACATCAACACTCCAGACTAAGAATAAATATACGGAAACCATGCATCCATAGAAAAGCAGTTTGTTTAGACATGCATGTGTGTTTTTTGTGCATGAGGTTTATTAGAAATGAAGACTATTCAGATGTGAGATACCTCACTTGTTCAGTTGATTGGAGGTTGCAGTGGTGTGTAACTCTATTGAAACCAGCACTCCTTCCTCATCTCTTTCCTCACTGTTATTCTTGATTTATAGTGGGCAGGTGGATTAATGTGACGAATAATCTGACAATATTTAAATGACATGAGATTATCTGCATTAGCCCACAAACTGCGTCTAATGAACAGAAGAGTCACTCTCCCTTGTGTTACCGTCAGTTTTTTAGTATTTTTGAGTGAATTGTTATAACGATTCAGCATTATTTTTCAACATATTTGTGTAGGTCTGAAGTGATATAATTAAAGCTGCAGTACAGAAGATTTTTGTGGGGTTAAAAATGAACAAAAATAAATTACTGAGGAAGTACAACAGTGTTCAAAACTTGCCTGTCTACTTGCTTTACCCTGATTCACAACGGTAATCTTATAATAATTATTTATAATTTGAGATTTCGGGTTGAATTTTGGGAGAAATGTCACTTTGATGTCATTGATCTTTGATTGGTTAAATCGTTAAAAAGTGTGTTCTGACAGTTTGTAGCCATAACTAAACAGTGGAAGAAAGTTACACACATTATTTATGGATATTCGGAAAGGGATATTGGAAAATATAAATATGTTTAGGCATGCACTTATGCATCAATATTTAAACTCTATTTTGTGTGTATGTGAAAAGATTAAATTATACTAGAATACAATAAAAGCAGTAGTTTTAAATGTTACATATGAATTTAGGCATTTTTACAAGGTACAGGACAAAATATGTTAAAGGTTACATTAACATTGCTATTAAATTATACGTGTTTGAAAAATTAACTTTCAGTGAGCATTGGATGACTTTAAAATGTAAAGTTGTAAATGTGTACACATATCCAGTATTGGCCAACATTTATGAAATAATAATAATAAAAAACCTAATGTGAATGACTGATATGGTATTCATATATTGTGCATCCCTAATTATTTCTTTGTTATCTGCTGCAAAGACATTTATACATTTGTAAAAGTGGCTTAAGTGTCCTAATGCTGTTGGAGCCGCTTTATCGGTTCTTATTAAGCATTAAGCCATTGAAAAACCCATATTAGTCAACCAGTATTTATTTTCACACTGTGCAGAAGGACCTCCACCCCCACCCTGTCTGTCTGTGTGAGAGAGCAATGTGTGTGTTTTGTGTTCCTCTATATTTAGTTCCTCCCCCATCCTCACTCACGTTTAGTCATAGCACATTCACACCATTTCCATAACACATGCAAATCAAAAACGAAGACAATTAATCTCGGAGGCAGTGTCACGCTCACCATTAAACTCTTCCTTGTTTTGTCTCGTGCTCACAAACTCGGTTCAGCACCAAGGACAGCGCCTTGCACTGAAAGTTGTGTGTCATATCTTGAAAGGAATGTTGTTGTCTGTTTACCATCTCTGCTATTACACTTTTGCAGCTTAGTAGAAAAAAAAGAAAGAGACAGATGGATAGATGGAACGATGGATTACTTGACAGGCCTCTATTCATGCACTAATGGCTTCACACATTTAGGAAGAATGTATGTGTGTTTTGTTTGTGCACTTTTTTCCAAGAACTGTTTGTTTTTGAACAGATGTCAATTACGCTGACAGGACTATACTTTACTTTGTCACGCCCCACTAGACAGACAAATAAAGGCCTTTCATTAAACTGTTTCAGACCTGTTTTTTCCATAGATTTGTGTGCATTTGTTGTAATTTGTTTATTTGTTTGTTTGTGTGTGTTGCTCTTTGTGCAAATTAAGAGATTGTGGACGCAGGGATGTTTGGAAGATTGAAGTGCTTAACAAATAGTCAGTTATCTAACATTTAGAGAGAGAGAGAGAGAGAGAGAGAGAGAGAGAGAGAGAGAGAGAGAGAGAGAGAGAGAGAGAGAGAGAGACTTTTTTTACTTTTAGGGTCTCTTTTATTTTACAAATAATTTATATAAATATTTTCTTTCATATTTTTCCTTCATATTTTTTCTGTTTACAATGTAAGATTTTTAAGACAGAAAAATAAATTTTTCTGTATTTATCAAGCTTCTCAAAGTGCCATTTTAGTCTTAAGTGCTGAGAATTCATGAAATATACTCCTACTTTCAAACTTAAAAGCAAGTTATCAAATTTCTTATAGCTAAGAATCACTCTTACTCTCCCAGTTATTTAAGACAGCTCGAGAGGTCTCTCAAGTGGTTAGGAGTTACCAGTAGGGGTTTGTGATGGCACTGAGGAGACAGAGATGTGCGCAAATCTTTCAAGAGAGGAAGAATGTTTTTGAAATGTTTGACAACGAGCAATTAATCAATTGTTTGAACAGAGAAGGCATCACCTTTGTCAGCGCTGGTTAATGTTGGGCTGAACTTGCCTTTTATAATATGTTTCCGCTAGGGGTGTAACGGTACACAACACTGGCGGTTCAGTACGTACCTCGGTTTTGAAGTCACGGTTCTGTACGGGTTCGGTACAGCAGTTTTACAAAATTGCTTTTTACTTATTTTTATTAAACAGTGGTTTACTGAAAAAAAAAAGTGTCTGTCCTTAAATTAATTAAATTAATATAAGTTTGTTGAAGATATTGCTGTGTAAACTATATAGGGAGCCCTTACTTGCACATTAATATTAAAGGTTAACAACAGAGCCAAAACTATTAGCCTAAATTCAGTTGCTATTTATGTTTATATAATAATTTTATATAATGATAATTGATGAATAATAATCAACACTCATAAGCTTCACATAAGGCTGTTTTTGCATTCATTTCTAAATCTAATTTCTAAAATTATGTTTTTTCTCCAATTCGTAAAAAGCATATAAAAGAGGTACATTTCTCTGAGTCCCCAAAAAGTCACATAGACCTGTAACATATGTAACCCTAAGGTCACTTTAGGAAGACATATAGCTAACACATGCTGAGGGGCCTCCTCACTCCCAGAGTGTTTCACACTCCAAGGACAGTTGCCTGTCAGCACGTCTTGACACAGACATCAGAGCTGCACCCAAAGAATGTGGATCTAAAATCTCCAAAATCACTCATTAAATATAGAGAGGTTATAGGTGAACTGGTTTATCAAATGTAGAAAATGGTTATAACTTGATTATCATTGATTCTTATTTTAATATTGATTATAAAACCATTCTTGAATGATATGTGTCTGATGAAGAGACAAGTGATGTTGGCCTTGACCCTTCAGTTACACTCCACAAGCCTGTACCTGAATGTGAAATTTAGGTGAATTATGTTTAAATATATCTATGCTACATTACAAACCTAAGACCACACACTTGAACTGCAGTTGTTGTCAATTTAAATGCAGTAAAGGTATACAGGCAAACTTGGTTTGAAAAGGAAGTATGACATATTTTTTAAGTGTCTCATCAATTTTGGCACATTTAAAATCTTTAGAAAGATCAGATACGAGATAAGCTCCAAGCCTGCAAGAATCAGTGGGGTAGTCACAAAATCTAAGAAAGGACTCAAACTCAGCATATACGATGTAAGCATCATTGTTCTGAATATAGATGTTCTGTACCAACCCAATATGGAACCAATTCTGACACAGTTATCGCCTTTTGAAATTTTTAGACAAAAATCAGGGAAATATATTTATTTCTACTGTCTCACTTCTCCATTAACAAACTGCAAAATAGGACCATCACAATGCTCTTTTCGCACATAACTTTTGGAAGTGTCGATCTTAGAACCACCACTAGATATTTCAGATATCCTGCGAACAATCTGGGCAACAGGATGACATGGTCGTCGGACCAATCTTTTTAACTGCCCTAAATAATTCTCGAATGGAAATGCAGAAATGTTGTCAAGTGGACCATGGCATTTCCCATCATCAGCTAAGTGAACAAGGCCATGCACATTATATACCACATATTCCTTGCCGTAGAGCTTCACAAAGTGCTCCACAAAAGCCACTAGTAATACCTTTACATATTCACACATTACAGAACACAGGGTTGGATCAATAAGAATTGAAATCGCAACTGAGAGAAGCATAAAGTTATTGTAAACAGGAGTGCATACATCATGGAGAACTACTGATCCTGTGTAGAGTAAAAACTGTCTTAGTTCAGTTGCCTTCCACCTGTTTTTTTCTTCAATCGACCTTGGTTTACGAGCAAATTCTGATGAGACATAATTTTTAATGGAGAGTAAGTTCTGAAATAATTTGACTACTTTCTGTGATGGCAAACGAGTCTTGAGAGGACCACTTGTCCATAGATCTGATAACATTCACATCACACCAAGACAGACTAAATGCATATAATCATGAGGGAAACATGATACCATGTTTATATCAAGTTCAGTAAATGGAGATCTAGTTATGTGGTGATCTTCATCACACATGCTTCTGAACGTTTCATTCGTTCTTAGGGTAGTCTCAGGGAAAGTCATGCGCTTTTGTATGTAGACACCAGACTGTACACATTTACCACATGACGAATAACCTGTATGAGATTTAACTCCCTTAACATATGCACGAGTAGGTGCATCACAAACTACAGAACTAATTTTTAGGAGTAGTTCCTTTCCTCTGAAAATAAAGCCTGACTGCAGGACCTTAACTTCGTCAATTAAGCTTTTTAAATACTCTGCCAGTATTTTTGGTTTTGAAATGCCACCAAATATTGCTATTAGAAAAGGCTATGCCTTGTAATAAGCCTAAAATAGGCCACAGTTGCATATTTGAACTCTTGTGCATCGGAATGCCATCAAAATTCAACTGCAATCTCAGTGTATGTCTGTTTGGTAACTGGGGCAATATTTTTTTCAAGAATTCCAGACAATGCATTAAGAATACCAAAATAATAGAAAGAACCTCCTGCTACATGTTCTATCCTATATATTGTATATATATACTGAAGAGATATGTACTGAACTGATATGCAGAAGGTTGCTGGTTCGATCCCAGCGGTCACCACCAGTGTGTCCTTGAGCAAGGCACTTTACTCCATGTTGCTCCAGGGGGATTGTCCCTGTAATAAGGGCACTGTAAGTTGCTTTGGATAAAAGCATCTGCCAAATGCATAAATGTAAATATTGTGTTAGTCTTAAGCAGTGTTCGAGCATCTTTTGGAAGGCTGGGATGCATACTACGCAAGACTGACAGAAAAGCTGTTAATGCAACCATTGTGATTCTGAAGTATATGGCCCAGTCAGTTAGAGCGTTTCTAAAAGCTTCATCAGGACTTTCCTCAAAATAGTCATCACTATTCTCAGAATCACTTTCAGAGTCTTCCGACATCACTGCATCATAATCATCTAAATTAACAGAGTCTTCCGACACCACCACATCAATATTGTCAAAGTCATTATCTTTGTTGATTATGAGGAGTGTCATCACTAGCCTTAGAGTTAGGAGTTTGCAAAGACTTTAAAATCTGAGCAACACTTGCCCTTGCCTTTTTTTGAATGTTATAATTCACAGTATAAAACTCATAGTTTTCAGACATGACTTACACAGAATGGCCTCTTCTGTGCTGAGCTTGGCAACTTCACTGATCTTGTTGTGGTCTGTCAAAAAAAAGCACACAAACAATGTTTAATTTTGTTAAAATCAATATACTGCATAGATACATTTATAGAGATAGAGATTTCAGGAAACACCAGAAATCAACTAAATTACATCTTTACAGACATTACAGACTTACACTTTTTACATTTAAAGAGCCAGAAGAAAGATCATTACCAGCAGTTCATGGCTTGCAATAGCCCATTAACACCTCAGACAATATCATTCCTATTCACATTTTCATTATAAAACACTGACATTACTCTTTTGTCTTTGTGCAGATCAACTGATGTGCTGTAAATTGCCCAAAATGTGTACTTTTGTTTTCTTTATACTTACATTTGCATCTTTTTATACGTAAATCAGGATCTGTTCTACAAATATTTTCAGGACTGTTAACAGAGGCCAATAAACCAACCAATTGACACCAATGTAAAACTATAACTAAATGAAAATGGATAAGTGTTTGGAACCCATTAAAAACAGTCTGTACAACATACAATGAAAATTGCAATGTTACTGTTTAACATTATGACTTACTATTTTAAAACATTATTCACAGAGTCAGCATTCTACTGTATACTAATAATGAACTGCACTTGTACAGCATTTATTAATCTTAGTTAATGTAATAATTTCAACATTTACTAAAGCATTATTCAAAACAAAAAATGTGTTAATATCAGTTAATGCAATGTGAAGTAACATGAACAAATAATGACGGAAGTGGAAGTATCGCATATTGTTTTCAACTGAGGAGCCAAGATAAGTGGCTCGGGCCTTCAGCTGAAGCACAGCACCCTTCACAGCACCCTTCAGGGAACGAGGGTTACATACGTAACCGAGACTGACCGAGGAATTGGGATCCCTACCAACACGCCAGGGATGCTGGCCCTTCCAGCGCCCTGCCTGAGCTCGCTGGACCACTCCTATGTTAGAGTGGGAGTCAGGGCTCCCGGCGGAGAAGGACAGTCACTGCTGTTCCTGGAAGACCCACTCATCGTGACTATTGGATAACGCTGGGAAAGCGTGCCCGTCTCGGGAGATGGTACGCTGCAGAGCCACATCCTTCAATGGAAGGAGAGGTGGAAATATGCATAAGGACTAACCTATCAGGGTAGTGCAACATATGGAAGTCTCTGGGGTGGACCCAACCTGGTCCCAGGGGGGGAAGAACACACCCAGAGAGGGAAAGACAAGGGGCTAGCCAAGTAGGGTAGCTGGTACCGTGGAGAATACACATATGGGGTAGCCGTTAGGGGATCGCAACATATGGAACCCAGCCTACCCACACGTTCCGCAAGCATACGAGTGCAGGCCTAGCATCAGACTGTCCGCAATGTCTGACACCGCAGGGGTGACAGAGGAACTCACAGGGTTAGCCGTCTCCGGGGGAACTCAACTGGAGCAAATAGATGCACATATCCGGCCCAGAGGGCGGGAGTGGCGTTGCATGCCGACACTAGAACGGGTACTTAGCGCTACTGGTCCCGGAAGGCGAGGATGTGGGAAGATACCGGCTCTACAAAGAGGCTAATCTAGCGAACGTATTAGGTGTCGCCCAGCCCGCAGCCCTACATATGTCTGTCAGCGAGGCGCCTTGAGCCAACGCCCAGGATGAAGCTCGCACCCCGAACGGGCAAGGCACGACTTGGGACTGGTAAGCCAAGACGATGGCGTCCACTATCCAGTGGGCCAACCTCTGCTTGGAGACAGCCTTTCCCTTCTGCTGGCCTCTGTAACAGACGAAGAGCTGCTGTGAGCGCGGACGGGACATAACAAAGCTAGGGCTGGGTCTGCCTCCTCCGAAGGCAGCGCTTGCAGGTTCACCACCTGGTCCCGAAAGGGAGTGGTAGGAACCTTGGGCACATATCCAGGCCGGGGTCTCAGGACAACGTGAGAGTTGGCCGGCCCGAATTCCAGGCACGATTCGTCGACCGAAAGTGCATGCAGGTCCCCTACCCTCTTGATTGAGGCCAGAGCGGTCAGGAGGACTGTCTTCATGGACAGGATTTTTAGCTCAACTGACTGCAAAGGCTCAAATGGTGGACCCTGGAGTGCTCTAAGCACCAGGGCTAAATCCCAAGAGGGTACCGAGGTTGAACGAGGAGGATTCAGTCTCCTTGCACCTCTGAGGAACCTGACGATTAAGTCGTGCTTGCCTAAGGATTTACCGTCTACTGCATCATGATACGCCGCTATTGCTGCGACGTACACTTTGAGGGTGGAGGGAGATCCTCCAGCGCATCCTAAAGGAAGGAAAGCACAACGTTAATCGAACACTACCGGGGGTCTTACCGGCGGGAAGAGCACCACTCGGCAAACAGGTTCCACTTCAGGAAATAGAGGCGCCTCGTAGAGGGGTAGGCCACTTGTGGCAGGCCACCTAGAACCTCCACGTCCCGTCCAGGGACCAGACATGGAGATTCCAGAGGTCTGGACACGGGTGCCATAGAGTGCCCCGCCCCTGAGAAAGAAGGTCCTTCCTCAGGGGGATCAGCCAGGGAGGGGCTGTTGCGAGGAGTGTGAGTTCGGGGAACCAGGTCCGGTTGGGCCAGTAGGGCGCAACTAACAAGACCTGCTCCTCGTCCTCCCTGACCTTGCACAGTGTCTGTGCGAGAAGGCTCACTGGGGGAAACGCATATTTGCGTAGGTCCCGGGGCCAGCTGTGCGCCAGTGCATCTGTGCCTAAGGTACCCCCGGTCAGGGAATAGTACCACTGGCAATGGGTCGACTCCGGAGAAGCGAACAGGTCTACCTGTGCAACTCACAGGAACGGTCTGTGTCGAGGAAGGATAGAGACATGAAAGTACGCGTCCTTCAGGTCGATGGCTGCGAACCAATCTTGGGGACGGATGCACTGGAAAATGTGTTTCTGCGTTAACATTTTGAACGGAAGCTTGTGCAGGGCCTGATTCAAAATGCGCAGGTCCAAGATTGGTCTTAACCCACCCCCTTTCTTGGGTACAATGAAGTAGGGGCTGTAGAACCCCAAGCTCATATCGGCAGGAGGAACCGGCTCGATCGCGCCCTTCGCCAGCAGGACATCGATCTCGGACCGCAAGACATGGGCATCGCTGCTCCGCACTGAGGTGAAGAGGATGCCCTTGTACTTGGGAGGCCGGCGTGCGAATTGAATCGCATAGCCGAGACTGATGGTACGGATGAGCCATGGAGGCCAAGCCAGGCCCCCAGAGACCGAACAAGCGGGACCAACGGCACCACAGACGTACCCGGGGTGAGGCAACGAGGTGGAGCACTCAGACCCGACTCGGGAGGCCCGGGGGCGGCCCGGAGTGTTGTCTGAGTACTCCAGTTTGGGCAGAGTGTGGGTGAGAAGGCCCGGGGCGTCCTCTGTGCCCACACTGCTGCCCCCTGGCGAGGGGTGAGAGGGGAGGAAAGGAGTGGCAAGGCCCGGGGGCATCGCACACTGCCAACCTGTCCCTCTCGGAGCTCAGGGAGGGAGGAAATTGCTCTTTTATTGAGAATGTGGGTACCGCTGGACCCCGCAGGATTTCGGGACCAGCATTGTTGTTGTAGACATTCTCCCCCCGGTCCTCCTCCATTAGCTCGTCCCCCGATGCAGCTATCAATATCATGTCCTCAGTCGGAGCCCCGAAAGTAACGGCTGGCCCCCCGTGGGAAGGACCAGCGCACTCTTCCGGAAGCTCTACCGGCACAGCGGAGGGGAGAGGGGCCAGAGGAGCCTGTTGACCCGGCGGGAGTGCCCTCACTGTAACCCTCAGGTCTCCACCAAAGGCATCAGCCAAAGTAGCAGCCCTCTGCTTTGCAGCGGGAGGACCACTAGATCGGGGGATACGCAATGGGACTCCACCCCTTTTGAGGTATTAGAGCCTAGACCGTAATACTGCGATGGTCATGTTCGCGCAGTGCGAACATGAGTCATCCACGAAAGCCGCCTCAGCGTGCTGAACGCCCAAACACGTGAGACCGCGATCGTGCCCGTAAACTGGAGACAGATACAGACAGCACCCAGAAACACACAGTTTGAATGACATCTTGAAAAAGACGCAGGGTCAAACCATGTTGCTCTTTTAGAAGAGAAAAACCGCTCCAACAAGTGCCGAGGCACACAGGGGAAATGGCCCGTACGTCGACCGTACGTCGAACGTGACCGACTGAAAGGGAACCTTACCTTTGCGATTGAAATCCAACGTCGAAATGTTGTCAAACTGTTGTGAAACCGAATCTCTTAGCATCACCTTTTATCATTCAGTGACCGTCATCCAATCAGTTACGGCTACGGAAATGCATCATTGTTACGCAAGATTTGAAATTTGCAGAAGCTCAGCTAAATGCTGTTTGCCTATACTATAACTTGAATAAATATTTATATTAAATAAATGGGTAATAACACAAGCTATATACCTGTTAGAATATAATATGGCACTTACCGAGTTCGTTTTAAAGCCGTCATTGAAAAAAAAATTTGCTGAATGGCAACAGTTTTATCTGCATATATTTTAATTAATGAGCACTGCTATCACTTTGTAGGTCGATTTAGGTCGTGGTCAACAAATTCCTATGCAAGAACGTCGTGCTAGCAGCTGCAACAGTTATGGGGTTAGCTGCAGTCCCACGCGTGCTGTTAACATCTGTAACGTTAGTCCTTTTCAGAGTGTCTGCTTCATAGAATACTCGGAAATAAAAGCGCATTGATGTTTTCCAATTTCTTCTTACCATATTCATATTTTGTGGTATATTTTTATCATTGTTTTGTTTTTGTCCAAACACAACCACGATCACTACAGTTACATGAGACCTCTCCCACTGCTGTGAGTGACGATGAACAAGTCACCTGAGATCACGTGCATAATTTAGCATGTTTAAAAAGCATTACACCGTAAAGAATGACCTGCGTGCTTTATTACAACTAAATAGATTTGCTATTGTTATAAATATTAAAGAATGTTCTGTGCAAAACGATCACTGTTATTATTATTTTGATTTAAGTTTTACCTTAAATATTTTGATTTGTACAAATTCATGACATTAAATGAGTAGCTAACCCATTATCAGATACTGTCAGGAAATTAAGTAAATTTTAAAACAATTGTATGTTACTTATTACAATTATTGCTTCATTATGTAACCATCAGTGATTGAACATAAGCCGAGTCATTGACAGAAGGGGCCCACATCTCTATAGCCAGAATTGGGCCAGTTACAGTGAACAGAAATCGGGCCAGAGCTTTACAGCCATAACAAAACGTGTTTTTAACCAAAGGTCTTCTTGAAAACTCTTTTTAGGAATTTCACCATTCAATGTGAATTTATCTGAGAATATTCCTAAATTAATTAAGGAAATCTATTCAGTGATTGGTCCATGTCTATGTCGTCATCCAAAATCCCGTTTGTGGTACAGCAAAGTGTCGTGAATCATCTGTTAGACTGGCACTTAAGATTTAGTCCTACACTTCACTTAAATTATGACTTAATGACTAACTTTTAAGCACAGCTTTGAGCCAAGATTTTTTTTTACTCCTAAGTCAATTCTTAGCAGTGTTTTTGTGAGTAGTGATAAATGATAAATTGATAAATACGGGCCCAGATCCTTATTTGATGTCTCTAATATCAGTTTTTTATATATAATATCCTTTTTGGCATTAGTTCCTAATCACAGAACAGATAGACAGCTGGAAATAATGGACTTCAGCAAGTTTTGAGTTATCACTAGCATTTCCTAATTCTCTATAGATTATAACATGTGCTCCATTTTCCTTTCGAATCATCATTCAAATTTGTCTCTTTTGTTATACATATACATAAAGTCGACACTAAAGATTTCATTACATACACTTAAGGGATGTTTGACCAAAAAGATATAAGTTACATCATAAAAGTAATCCATATGAATCCAATGGTTTAATCAAGACTTCTGATGAGACATGATTACTTTATATGATGAACAGGTTTAATTTAGGCTTTTATTCATGTATAAATATTGTTAAACACACATACACTGAGTACATCAAATTTGGAAAATGAAAGCTCTAACGTGTTCTCGCATATCATGCAACTTTTTTTTAGCTATCGTGTTTACCATATTTGATGAGCAGTATGTGTGTTTATTGACGTTTACCTACTCATTTTTGACTTTGAAAGTAATCAAATATGAAATTATTTTTTTTGTGTAGACTTTAATGGATGGACAATACTGATGATAAAAATTATGTTCTGAAGATGAAGAGAAGTTTTAAGGGTTTCAAATTACATGAGGATGATTAAATTATGGCAGAATATTTGGAAGAACTATCCCTATAGATTAAATAAATGGTCAGCAGTTATGGAATAATAAGTCAAGTCGAAACAAACTTGAATTTAAACAGTGATGAAGTCGTCAAACCGAGTCAAACCAAACAGAACTCAGTTGCTATCAATCATTGATCAGGAATAATATGTCAATAAATTAGTTGAGTTGAGTCAAACCAAACTGAACACATTGAATCAAATAAAGTCTAGTAGAATCAAACTGAATTGAATCAATGATCAGGAATAATGAGTTGAATCAAACTGAATTTAATTGAATCAATTGAAATGGAATCAAGGAGTAGAAATAATGAAGACCAAGAAACAGAGATAAATGAGAGACTTCTCTATCAAAAGACTGACATGATTAAACAGAAAACAATTTGAAAGAAATAGAGAGATAATACTGCTGTGAAGGCCGATCTGTTAAATGAGGCCAAAAAAGAAAAGACAGGGACTGAATTTGACTCTGCAGGGCTTCACAGGAGTGAACCACAGCCAAATTAGAGCAACAATGACATGGGAAAAAAAGTCAGAGAAAGCAAGACATTTCTTGATTTATCTCAGCCAAACTCTTCTTCTCTCCAACATACATGTACAAGACCAGTAACCTTCATTTTCCCAGTCAGGACTTTTCAGATCTTTCCTCAGCACATCATCTGTGTTCTCTCGTACTGTTCTTTTCATAACTGTTCATCACTCATCACATTAGATCCAATCAGGAGAAGAATAGGATGGAAAACTACATTCAATCCTGCATTAACTCTTCAGCTTCCATTGGAATCCTCTGGAGAAATCCCCTATTTTGTCTCAAGGTTTCCTGGGTAATTGGGTTTTGATCTCTTTGTAGAACACAACGTGTGATGCATGTGAGTTGAGGGGAACCCTGTGTGTGTGTGTGTGTGTGTGTGTGTGTGTGTGTGTGTGTGTGTGTGTGTGTGTGTGTGTGTGTGTGTGTGTGTGTGTGTGTGTGTGTGTGTGTGTGTGTGTGGGCATGTTTTTGTGAAATATCAGGACACAAATGTGTATAATGACATGGGTATGACATAGGTATTACAAAAAGAGGGTGAAATATGAGGACGTTCCCCATGTCCTCACTTTTCAAAATGCTTATATTTCACACAGAATGAGGTTTTTTTCACAGAAAGTAAACTGCACAGTCTCCTGTGAGGGTTAAGTTTAGGGGCAGGGGCTGTGTAGGGGGATAGAAAATACGGTTTGTACGGTATAAAAACCATTACGCCTATGGAATGTCCCCACATTTCACAAAAACACCCCTGTGTGGTGTGTGTGTGTGTGTGTGTGTGTGTGTGTGTGTGTGTGTGTGTGTGTGTGTGTGTGTGTGTGTGTGTGTGTGTGTGTGTGTGTGTGTGTGTGTGTGTGTGTGTGTGTGTGTGTGTGTGTGTGTGTGTGTGTGTGTGTGTGTGCGTGCGTGCGTGCGTGCGTGTGTGCGTGCGTGTGGCCCTCTAAACCGTATGTTATGGGGCAAAATATTTGGTCCCCATGGGGAAAATGCTTATAAATCATGCTAAGTGATGTTTTTTTTGTTTTGTTTTTTGGCACATGGAAACCCAAAGTGTGTTGTGTGTGTGCATAGAGACAAAGTGTCAGTCAGCGTAGTCAACTTTGAAAGGGATTGAATTCAGATCTAACATCATTGCTTTTTCTGCAAGATACTTTTTATATTCTTACTTTGACACATCATCTGCCTCTCCTGTAGTCCCTTAACACTTTCTAGATCTCTTTCTGTATGTCACATAAAACGCTCACAAACCCCCATCTCTCTTGTTTGTACTTGTTTCTCTGTCATATGACGCACACATTCCTGTCTCATGCCCCATTGCATACACTAAAACAGTGTTTATTGGTGCAGTGAGCGGTGTGCACTGCTGTTTTGATAGGATCAGTCTAGGGGCCCATTCAAGTGGAGGAGCTCTGTTATGGTCTGAACTGCAGCTGTCTCAAAATGCTAATGCCTTTATAGCAGCCATCAGGAAAGAACCGAGTGCTTTCAGACAATACAGATTACAATGCAAACTTCCCACGCCCTGTGAGAGTACTAAAAAGCACAGTCACTGAAGTGGGCAATTATGGGCCAACTTGATGCTTTGTTCTTTGTTAGCATCTAGAATAATGTTCTGCATTGTATTTGTTTGTTCTTTTTTTTTCTTGTCAAAAGTGGTGCTTGCTAAGGAAATTATAACTAATATTGCTCATACTTAGGATTAGATGGATGATAAAACAGGGTGAAAAATACCCCCAAGCCATACCAAAATATCATATAGACCAGTGTAGGATCTTTTGATTTGGGCCAGTATGCAACCACCTAGCAAGCACACACACTAAGAACACCATAGCAACACCCTAGCAATGACATAACCACACTCAAAAACCACTAAACCTTAGCAACTGCATAGCAAACAACACCCTATAACCACAATCTTAAATTACTCAAAACACCCTTTGCAACTGCATAGCAACCCCCTAGAAGCCACAATCTGAAACCACTAACACTTCATACATTTTATTGCAACTCCTTAGCAACTGCACAACCACATTCTAAACCCATTCAGAACACCTTAGCAACCGCATCTATAACAGGGATGGATAATACCGTCCTAGAGGTCCACTGTTCTGCTGAGCTTAGCTCCATCCCTAAACAGACACGCCCAACACACAACACAAAAATCTAACCAAAGGTCTTCAAGATTACTTTTTAACAGGCAGGTTATGATTGATTAGGGATGGCGCTAAACTCTCCAGGACCGGAATTATCCATCCCTGCCCATATACCACTCAGCACATCTTAGCGACTATACAACAACACTCTAGCAACCACATAACCACGTTTTGAAACCACTCGGAACACCTTAACGACTGTATAGAAACACCATTGCAACCACATAATTGCACTTTAAAACCATTCAGAACAACTTAGCAATTGCATAACAATGGCCAGTTTTGCTCATGCAAGCACTATTTACATATTTCCCCAGGAAATTTGGTAATTGTTGGAATTTACTGGAACTTGCTCTTGTATTGCCTATTTTTATCATATAATGTGATGGTGGACACATTCAATTCAGTGTCATCGGGTCTTGTTTTGCAAATGGATAACGTATGCAATTTCCGGAACAAAGGTATATTAATTAAGCAAATTAATTAAAAATAAAATGAGTGGTTGTTGGTTGCTCTTAGTTTGACATCTCACATCTTGCACTAGTTAATGTGTTCAGCTGCCACACATATTGAATAAATGCATGTGTTGTGACTGTCAGCTCATTATCTAAATCTCTCCTTTCTCTCTTTCAGACTAATATCCCCTTCTTGCAGAATGTATTGAGCAATAGCCAGTTCCTGTATGCCACAGTTGACACCCAGTTTATTGATGAGAACCAGGAACTTTTCATCCTCAAACCTACACAGAACAGAGCCCAGAAACTCCTACATTATCTGGGTCAGTGTGTGTGTGCATTTATCATTGTATTGCACCTGTGATGGCCTGTGTATGTGTGAATGTGTGAGAGTGTATTTGTGCTTAAACATCTGCTGTATTTCTCCACAGGTCACATCATGGTAAATGGACCCATGACTCCTATTCCAGTTAAAGCCAAATGCTCATCTGTTGATCCAGTCGTTCCTGTTTCTATGGGTATGAAACACACACACACACACACACACACACACACAATAATAAAAATTAAAAACGCTGGCGGGGAAAGAGCTAATATTGAACTACTACTCGAATGAGAATTAGTTGACATTTATGTGCAACTATATGTGCAACATTACTTATAGGTAACAGAATGTCTAAAGGGGACCATCATAATAAAGTGTAACCAATACGAATTTTAATTTAGTAGCATTATTCTTTAAGATAGTTTGGTTACTCCCCAAAATCAGTACACAGGTAACACGCTTACCACATCAAATGTACCACAACAGATGTATTTGAATACACAGTCTTGTTTATAGCTGGCCTATACATTGGCAGCACTCCCCCAGACTCCTCTCTCTCTATTTCGCTCTCTGTGGATGGACTAGAGTGTGATAATGCAGCTTTAATCCTTCCCTTCTCTCCTTCCCTCTGCCAAATGAAAGAGGGATCCGGCCACATTAGAAATCTCATTACAGGGGTTTAGGTGTGTGTGAGCCGCATACCATGCTCCCTCTGAGTGTGTGAGAGAGAGAGAGAGAGAGAGAGAGAGAGAGAGAGAGAGAGAGAGAGAGAGACAGAGAGAGAGAGAGAGAGAGAGACAGACAGAGAGAGAGAGACAGAGAGAGATTCCTGAGGGACAGGTATGTGTGTGCAATTAATTTAGTCAGTGTTGGAAAAAAAACATGATGTGTGATTCCCAAAGGACCCCTAATGGATTGTGTGCCTATATGTATGTGCATCCAAAATAAAGTTTTCCCACTTTCTTCCTGCTCTTAGTGCTTTAACTGAGAGTTCTCTGTGGAACTGCTTGTAGTTTGTAGAGCAAAAAAAAAAATCGTCCCCCTACACAATTTGACCAAATATGTGCCATGAATTGTAGGTGTGTGTATGGAAAAGGTCTTTCATGGGATAAATAATGCATGTGTCTGTGTAACTAGGTCACATCTGTGGTAGGTGTATCCCAAGCCTTATGAGATGCTCCTCAGCATTGTGTGTTTGCATGTGCGATTCAGACACACAATGAGCGATAAATAGGCTTTGGCCTTCATCTTTCCTTTCATATGGCCGCCAGCATTCCATACAGAGAAATTCCCACAGAGGCACATACGTTTAAACTCATATGTGGGTGTATTTATGCCTTGAAATATGCAAATCTATGCATCAATGTCTTACTTAATGCATTTCTATCACCGGTCTCCCCCGTATTTTTTTTCCATCTCATACTCCCTCTGTCATTGGACAGCATGATTTACTTTTATTTACACTTGAATAAGCTAGTGGCCCACCTGTTTTTTGTATATAGTTTTAGGTGTTTGCCTCATTTGCATTTATAGAGAGGATCGGTATGTCTGACTTTATTTGTAATGAAAGTTAGCGGCACCACCACCAGCCTGCTGGGTTAATGCCCCCTCAAACTGCCACATCTGAGACCTATGAATAGTAGGAATTTCCCTTGACTGAGGTTTGTGGGTTCTCATAGCTTCGCCAATATCCGGGGAGCTCGACAACACACATACATGAGTACAACGACCGACAAACAACAACTGAAGCACAGAGGTATAAATACACAAAGGGAAACAAGGATAACAAGATAACAAGGGGAGTGGCTAATAGGCACCTGGGGAAAACTAATCATGATGAACAACTACAAAGGACTACAACACATGGCACAAGACAGGAAATAACAAAAGAGTCCACAAACACACTGGGAATTTATGACACTTTCAGACAAACCATGTGCAAATTCATAAGTCAACACCATTGCTGGGTGTTTTCTCCTTAAAACTGCATTGAACCAAAGACAGCATCAAAAACGCAATTTGAAATCGACAGTGTTTCTTACGTCACAAAGTACCTTGTATCGAATTACGTCAAAGTGCAGACGGGCTTTAGCATATCATCATTACTAGGCTGTGAAGCAGGGGAGTCTCAAGAGAAGCCAGGTTATCCCAATATATTTTTCTGTTGATGTGAAAACCAGGTACTTTTAGCAATATAGCAGGTGAATTATGTATATGATGTACACAGATCAGGCATAACATTATGACCAGGTGACAGGTGAAGTGAATTATCTCTTCATCACGGCACCTGTTAGTGGGTGGGATATATTAGGCAGCATGTGAACATTTTATATTCAAAGTTGATGTGTTAGAAGCAGGAATGGGGCTGAATAGCCGCAGACCAGTCAGGGTGCCCATGCTGACTCCTGTCCACTGCCAAAAGCACCAACAGTGGGCATGTGAGCATCAGAACTGGACCACGGAGCAATGGAAGAAGGTGACCTGGGCTCTGATGAATCCCTTTTTTCTTTTACATCACGTGGTTGGCTGGCTGCGTGTGCATCACTTACCTGGGGAACACATGGCACCAGAATGCACTATGGGAAGAAGGCAAGCCGCTGGAGGCAGTGTGAGGCTTTGGGTAATGTTCTGCTGGGAAACCTTGGGTCCTGCCATCCATGTGGATGTTACTTTGACACGTACCACTTATCTATGCATTGTTGCAGACCCTTTCATGGAAACGGTATTCCCTGGTGGCTGTGGCCTCTTTCAGCAGGATAATGCGCCCTGGGCTAAAGCAAAAATGGTTCAGGAATGGTTTGAGGAGCACAACAATGAGTTTGGGGTGTTGACTTGACCTCCAAATTCCCCAGATCTCAATCCAATCGAGCATCTGTGGGATGTGCTGAACAAACCATGGAGACCCCACCTCGCAACTTACAGAACTTAAAGGATCTGCTGCTAACATCTTGGTGCCAGATACCACAGCTCACCTTTCGGGGGCTAGTGGAGTCCATGCCTTGATGGGTCAAGGCTGTTTTGGCAGCAAAATAATGACCAACTCAATATTAGGAAGGTGGTCATAATATTATGCCTGATCGGTGTATATTATGATGTTATGATGAACTATGTGCCTTTCTCCACTGACGTTCTATGATGTTCAAATCGTTTCAAGGATACTTTTTAGACGACTGACTGAGATGGCGAACAGGAATATGGTTTGTGGCTGAAAAAACACTAAAGCTTAAGCTGGTCTCCCAGGCTGATTTAGAGGGGTTTTGGACATTTTTTTAGCTGATGATGCCGATCTTAGGCCAGCCTGGGAGACCATCTTAAACCAGCTACTTCCAGCTTAAACCAGCTAGAATGCTAGTTTGATAATGTAGTCAAGCAAAAGGCTAATCATATTAATTACCGTTATGTGTCCAACAATGTAAAGAGCGATACCTTTCTGCAGTAACTTAATACAAGTTGACAGAGTGTGTCTCTGAGCTGGTGTGAGTGAGTGGAGGTGTGGATAATTTGCATATTCATTTTCCAGAATATCAGCACAATTGTAGATGTAATATTGTTTTTATTCAACAGTTAAATAAGCAAGAAGTTAATACTGTGAGTTACATGTTAGACACAATCTTGTCAATATTGTCTGTTTTTGCTCTGTTTCCCCTACTAAAATAGTTCTAAACAAAGCTGGAGCAAAATGAAATAATCTTTATGAAATAATCAGGTCAGTGATTGGTTGAGTCCGTAATTATGACCCATGCATGAAGACAATCTTTCCAGAATGAATCAGTTTAGTGAATGGTTCAATGACTCTCTAATTAAGTGAATTACCTTCACTTACTGGCAGTTTTAGTTTCATATTTAAAGTAGGGCTGTCAAAAGATTAATCACAATTAATCACATCCAAAATAAAAGTTTGTGTTTACATAATATATGTGTGTGAACTGTGTATAATTATTATTTATATATAAAAAAACACATGCATGTATATATTTAAGAAAAATGTATTATATTTATATATAAAATATTTATATTTATATATATAATGTAAATTATATAAATGTATACAGTATATACATGCAAATATTTCTTAAATATATACATGAATATTTATATAAACATAATAATTATACAGAGTATACACAAATATATTATGTAAGCACAAACTTTTATTTTGGATGTGATTAATCGTGATTAATCTTTTGACAGCCCTAATTTAAAGTATAATTTCTTTCTTTTTTCAATAAAAAAAATTATATTTCATCTGATTATCTTTATCAACCAAATCCCAGAAAATATTAAGATATTGTACACCCCTAATAGTCCCCTACTTTTATCAAGGTGTTTTGTTTGAGTTTGATCAGTTGGCTTTATATGTGTGCTGTATAAACAAATCACTTTGTTTTTTTCTGTCTAGGTGTGCCACCCATAGGCTTCCGGGAAGTCCTGTTGAAAGAGGGTCCTGAGGGTTTTGCACGGGCAATTCGACAGCACCAGGGCCTTCTACTGATGGACACCACTTTCAGAGACGCCCACCAGTCCCTGCTGGCAACTCGCGTTAGGACACATGACCTCAAGAAGATTGCTCCCTTTGTGAGCCACAACTTCAATAATCTCTTCAGCCTGGAGAACTGGGGAGGCACGTGACATTCACAAAATCTTTAGCCATTTCTTAATACACATACATTCACACAGAATTAATTAAAAAATTACTCTATTTCAAACCAGCAGTAAGTGAATGTTAATGTTCTGGGTCACTAAGCTTATTGTCTATGTATTTCAATGATTTTAGATTTTCCTCAGCGCTGTGTGTGTTTTGGCTTACTGAGGATCAATTCAGCCTTTGATATCACTTCAGTCTTTGGCATGACCTTAAAATCTCTCTTTCTGTCTCTAGGAGCAACTTTTGATGTAGCAATGCGTTTTCTGTCGGAGTGTCCGTGGAAGAGACTCCAGGAGCTCAGAGCTCTGATTCCCAACGTCCCATTTCAGATGCTACTACGTGGAGCCAATGCTGTGGGATACACAAACTACCCTGATAATGCTGTGTTCAAGTGAGATCACACACACACATCTCTGTTGGCCAATGTTATTTATCCCCTACTCATAATCCTTCCCTCACAGAAACCTGCATATTTAAATGTTTATTAACATATTATTTGGTATTTTATTAAGCTTGTAAGGGCTGTTGGCTTGTCCACACAATTTGGTGATTACATTTGTAGGCACAACAACATGAACACACACAATAGAAGGCAGTGCCTGTATTAAGAGTTAGAGCTTATTCTGTTGCAGCAGTAAACACTGTGTTCCTAACATTAATTTTCTTTTTTATATTAGCTTGAGTATTAAGCTAATACTTAATGCTATTTTTACAGTAATCTGCATGTAATCTGTGTGTGTATATATATATATATATATATATATATATATATATATATATATATATATATATATATATATATACACACACTGAGCACCTTAATAACTGCATAACACCATACAACTCACGTTTTTCCAACCACAGCAACACCCTAAACTTCACTCAGAACTCCTTAGCAACCCCATAGCAACACTCTAAACCCACTCAGATGACCTTGATAACTGCATAGCAACACCTGGTTAAACAACTTAAAACACCTAAACCTCATTACAACACACACACAAAAACATGCAGAACTGTAAGTGCAAAACAACACCATAAAACCACTCAGATGGCCTTGATAACTGCATAGCAACATGCTAAATCCACTCAGAACACCTTAGTAACCACATGGCAATGCTCTAGCGGCCACCCATAACCCCCCTAGTATCATGGCTGTGATTTTCATCTTAAAAGGTCCACTTTCTATAGTAAAAACAACATAGCCTACTGTACCTGTTGTAAAATACTCTTGCAGGCAACACAATGTCTGATGACTGTGGCTTGACTTGGATACACATTCACACAAATGTCTCTCTTTACTCTTATAAACCATAAATGTCGGTTTTGAAGGAGTTGGCTGTAGTGCAGAGCTGCAAACATTATTTCCATTGATCTCCACTCTCTCTTTCTCTAGATTCTGTGAGGTAGCCAAAGAGAACGGAATGGATATCTTCCGTGTTTTTGACTCCTTGAATTATATTCCCAACATGCTTTTGGGGATGGAAGCAGCAGGGGCGGCGGGAGGTGTGGTGGAAGCGGCCATTTCTTACACGGGAGATGTCTCTGACCCCATGAGACAGAAATACTCACTGGAGTACTATCTGAAGCTGGCCAATGAGCTAGTTAAAGCTGGAACACACATACTGGCTATTAAGGTATATCACATGTACATGGAAACACACACTCACAGCATTGTCCTGACAATCATATGTTCGATACTCACAAAAGCATAGGTGAAGGATTTGCAGATATAACCACTGTTTTTTGTGTCAGGTCTTAGGAAATAGCAGGGTATTTTTTGGCAGTTACTCAAGGGTGTAATGATTGAAGACACTGACAGTAATATTCGTTCTAGCTCTGTTATTTCTGTTTCTTCTTTCTTTTTGCTTTGTTGATCTGCTGTAATGATACAGTGATCATCATAATCTGATTTTCTTTTCTGTGTGGTTCGCTTGAGTGGCTAAAAACTGCTCTTCTCTCTTTTCTTCTCAGGACATGGCTGGCCTGCTGAAGCCTGAAGCCAGCCATTTACTAATTGGAGCACTGCGGGACCGTTTCCCAGACATCCCCATCCACGTGCACACTCACGATACGGCAGGTGCAGGAGTCGCGGCAATGTTAGCCTGTGCACAAGCAGGCGCAGATATAGTAGACGTAGCAGTTGACTCAATGGCAGGCATGACCTCTCAACCAAGCATGGGTGCTATCATAGCCTGCACCAGAGGAACCAAACTTGATACTGGTGAGTGGACAAGAATCGTATAAAGATCGACTACATTTCACAAGCAGAAAAAAGCTCCCATGTCCATTGTCAGTAATGTAGCAATGCACAGCTCACCATGCACTTTTCTGTTGATCAGTGCAGCAAATTCACTTGACCAACTTGATCTCGAGCGAAATGTGGAGAACTTTAATAGCAGTTCAACTTTATAGAACATGTCAGAGCCTTAGGCTAGTAGGCAGCACTCTTGACATATCGCACATCAGTGTTAATTTCGTTGACGACCTTTTTTCACTGACGAGAACGAGACGATAACTAAATAAAAACTAGTGTTGGATGACAAAAACTATGACGAAAACTTACTGTCATTTTCGCCAACGAATATAAACGAGATGAAAATGATGAAAAAAGAGATCCAGTAACTGATGTCCTGTGTAAGGAATGTGCACATTTGATTTGAACGTGCTGATCTAACCACTGGAAAACACGGCGCTGTTGCACGCTCTACACTAAAGGCTCGTGCATCCCCAATACAACGCTCCAGAGCGGTTCACAATCAATGAATCAATTGTTTATGAACTAATGCTAATGCTAATGAATAATGACAATGTTTACTTTACGATGTTTATATAGTAATATGTTTTAGACGGTTGTAACAATGCATATTTTATCTCCTGAACTTGAATGAGCATCCTGCAACTGCAATAGTAAGGCACAGACATTTCAAAATAAGAGTAAATGTGTATTTCGAGCTTGTTTTTAATTAAAAGTCATGCATTATATATTCGTTTTTGCTTACACAATAAACTGTATTTAATTTAATTCCCATTTAATTCATAGTCAGGAGGAAAGACCAGTATTTGACACATATTCAATAAAGTATTATAATAGTTAACTAAAACCATAAAAAAAATTCTTCATTACTTGAAATTAAATAAATGTTAACTGAAATTTAAAAAATAAATAAACTTATTTGAAGCTTTAGCTTAAGCTGATATGGCCTACTAACTAAAACAAAGTTACAAAGTTATAAAAACTATATAGATGTTTTTTAAAAAAAAGTGAATTGAGCTCTCTTTCATGTATTTTTAATGTCAAAAGTGAAGTGACAGTCGGATATGTTATGCAATTTAACTAAACTAATTCGATTTAAGGAGACTAAATCTATTGTAGATTTAGTCGACTAAAACTAGACTAAAACTAAAAACAATTCAGGTGACTAAAATATGACTAAAACTAAATGGCCTTTTTTTTCAAAAGACTATGACTAAAACTAAATCAAAATTTGCAAAATTAACACTGTCGCACATACAACGCAGGGCTTGCGCTCTTCAGAAACAAAGGGTTATTTCACCAAAATTCGTATTATTCACCCTCATGTCATTCCAAACCCGTAAGACCTTCGTTCATCTTCGGAACACAAATTAAGATATTTTTGATGAAATCCGAGAGGTTTCTGACCCCTTATAGACTGCAACGTTATTACCACTTTCAAGGCTCAGAAAGGTAATAAAAACATTGTTAAAATGTGACTACAGTGGTTCAACCTTAATGTTATGAAGTGACTGTCAAATACTGTCAAATTACTGTGTAATAGATGCACACATGCTGTAACATGCTCATCTAACCATCTAACAGCGGGAAAACGTAGAATTACTTAAAATTCAATAAATGTTAACTGAAATAAAAAATAAACTTATCTGAAGCTTTAGCTTAACCTGATTTACTAACTAAAGCAGAAATAACAATTTATAAAAACTATATAGATGTTTTAAAAAAAAAAAAAAATATCCTTGGGGAAAAAAGTATGCCTCAAGCCCTGGACAAGTACTGAATTGAGTTTTTTTGTGTATTTTTGCACTTGAACCGTCAAAATCAAATGCAATTATGTCAAAATGTCAGTTTTGGCATGTGTTCAAGTAACAGTCAGTTATGTAATGCTTAAATGCTTAATTAATGTATTACAATTGAACTAAACTCATTCGATTTTAGTCGACTAAATCTACTGTAGATTTAGTCGAATTAAATCTTATGATATTTAGTCAACTAAAACGTCTAGGGTTATGACTATAACCCTTGTTCCCTGAGAAAGGGAACGAGAACTGCGTCCGAAGACACTTTGGGATACGCCCTCTAGCGTAGCGCGTCTGAGCAATGAATGAAATCAGTCACCGATCCTGATTGGTGCTGTGTCATGACGTAGCGTGTGACGGCAGGTCCGGAAGCTACAAATGCACGCCAGCCCATAGTAATGGTAGCTCTTTTGCGATGAAGCAGGCGCTCCCACGTGGTGAGGTGTGACGGCAAGACGCAGTTCTCGTTCCCTTTCTCAGGGAACAAGGGTTATAGGCATAACCCGAGAGGTTCCCTTTCTAGGGAACTCGAACTGTGTCCGAAGACACTTTGGGAACGAATACCCACTAGGCCACACCGAACCACGCCCGTCCTAGTGTGAAGCTGGAAACCAGGCACAACCTAGGACGCGAGCACCCTGGAGCCAGGCGTCGCAGGGAGATCCAGACTGTAAAACCTGATGAAGGTGTGTGGGGTGGCCCACCCCGCTGCCTCACAGATCTCAATCAGCGAGGCACCAGAAAGAAGGGCCACAGAGGAGGCAACGCCCCTCGTGGAGTGAGCCCTCATGGCTATGGGTGAAGGCAAACCGCTCACCCGATAAGCCATGGCTATAGCCACTGTTGCCTCTGGCTTGGCGTGCTCAGTTGGGGACACTAAATTTTTCAACTAAACATCGAAATAAATCGAATTAATAAACTAAATTAACCATATAAACTAAATTACTGATCTAATTATTGATCTAAAGCCCACACTGTCACCGTATGGAAATTGAAATGAACTGATGACATCAAATGGCTATACAGCTTAATAAAATTATGCTGCATTGTTTTCCTGTTTAACATTGTAAAGCTGCTTTGAAACAATCTACATTGTTAAAAGCGCTATATAAATAAAGTTGACTTGAAAAGTTGACTTGGACAATCCAATTACTGATTGTCTGCTTAGCAGCAGGCAGCCCTTTCTTGGATGAGCCAAAACACACCAACAACTGGTCCGATCTCCTCCACTGAACAGACTTCTCCAGATAGATCCTCAATGCCCTGACCGGGCAGAGCCGGTGAAGTCTGGCTTCCTCTGCCTGCACGTGAGGCGGAGGACGGAAAGCCTGAAGGACCACTGACTGTGTCCCACTGGATGGCACCTTTGGCACATAGCCCGGCCTGGGATATAAGATGGCTTTCACCCCGCCAGGGGCAAACTCCAGGCATGTTGGCGACACCGCCAAGGCCTGAAGATCCTCCACTCTCCTCCGAGAAGTGATGGCGAGTAGAAAGGCCACCTTAAGGGTCAGGTCCTTTGCCTCAGCCGACTCCAGCGGCTCGAAGGGGGCCTCAACCAACCCTTCGAGCACCACCGCCAGGTCCCAGGCTGGGACCCTGGAACGAGCCGCAGGCCTCATCCTCCTAGCCCCACGGAGGAACCGTACAACCAGATGGTGTCTACGATCCTGGAGGAACTCCAGCACTGCCGCAACAGGGCAGTTAACTGGGTTCAACTCCCGTTCTCTACACCAAGTGGAAAAAAGATTCCACTTCAGGCTGTACAACTTCCTCGTTGAAGGTGCTCTGGAGCTGAGTAAGGTCTCGACGACACCGGCTGACAGGCCCTCCACTAGATACCTAGCCCCCTCAGGGGCCAGACCCAAAGGTTCCACACCTCCGGCCTGGGGTGAAAGATTGAGCCCCCTGCCTGAGACAACAGATCCCTCCTCAGAGGGACATGCCATGGAAGCCATCTAGAAGAGCCATGATGTCAGAGAACCATACTCGGGTCGACCACCGGGGTGCTACTAAGAGAAGGCTGATGCCCTCCCGGCGGACCCGCTCCAGAACACCCGGGAGCAGAGTGATCGGGGGAAATGCGTACAGACGTAGCCTCAGCCACGTCTGAGTCATGGCATCCAACCCAAGTGGGGCCGGATACCTGAGGGAGAACCACAGTGGTACGCTTCGCCCCCGAAAGCAAACCTCAGGAACTTCCTGTGGGTAGGAAGGATGGAGATGTGAAAATATGCGTCCTTTAGATCTATCGTGACGAACCAGTCCTCGAACTGGATCTGACTCACGATGGCTGGGATAGTGAGCATCTTGAACCTGAATCTCCTCAGAGATCCTCAACCTGAACCTCTCCTCAGAGGTTCAAGTACCTCAGATCTAATATAGGACACAGACCCCCATCCTTTTTTGGAACAATGAAGTAACGGCTGTAAAAGCCTGACTCCCTGTCCAGCGGAGGGACCTTCTCTATGGCCCCCTTTGCCAGCAAGGAGCGAACTTCCTGTTCCATAACCTGCCACTGGGCTGGGGCCACCACAGTCCAGACCACACCGTTGAACCCCGGTAGTGGAATGTTGAACTGCAGCCTGTACCCCTTGCCCACGGTACGCAGGACCCAAGCAGAGATATTCGGAAGGCCAGACCAGGCGCCGAGATATTCTACTAGGGAAACTAGCCCCTCGGGGCTGGTCTCTGGTACCCACCGAACCTCTTTCACAACCCCCTGAAGCGGTGAACCAGCAGGGTTCGATCGAGAAAGACATTCGGTGTGCGCTCGCATTTGCCGCCCTGTCGCAAGTCCTACTGGAGGCAACAGAGGCGGCATACGAGCGCGGGAAATCAACGAGGCCCGAAGCGTTGTAAATGGTGGGAGCACAGCATTGATTTCCCCAGAGCCGCGGGGAGCGAACAACCTCGGCTGTCTGTCCCCAGGGGGACCAGCTCTGAGCGGTCTGGCCGCAGCTAGGACCGCTTGCCAGAACCCTTCTTCGCCTGAAGGACGGCCCTCAGGTCGCCCTTCGGCTTCTGACGAGAGCGCCGCCTCCCCGGGAGCAGAATCAGACAGCTCATGCATCGGGTCCTCCACCCCGGGGTTCTTCAGAGGTTCTTCACCGGTTCTTTGAATAAGGTGCTATATAGCACCTCTGAAGAACCGCTGAAGAACCACTGAAGCACCAAAATTGGTGCTATATAGCACTAAAAAAGGTTCCCCTATGATTACGAGCCAAGAACCATTTTTGGTGCCATATAGAACCTTTTTTTTAGAGTGTACATATACAGTTTTAATTCAACAGGCAGCCCTGGGTCAGTTAATGCTGCCTAAGTTACAGACAGGCTCAATTGATTAATGATGTCTAATTAGTCAAGTCGCTGAGCTCATTAATCAAGGGACTCAACAGGGACTGTCGTCATATATCATTACATTTGGTACTTTTAAACAGTTTGTGTGCTGTAATGTATGTGCGCTGTATTGTGCTTGTAAGTGTGATAATTGTCATTTTCTGAGAGGTGTGTTAAACAAAAGACCTGCAGAAGCAGAATAGGGAATGTGTTGACACATACTGGAAAAAGACTAATGACTGCGAATAAAAGAGAGGTAGAGAATTTTACCTTCCCTTTCCCCCATTTTGTTTTAAACCGCACTTACACATTTATTTCACTGTCCTCCACTTCATTACTGTCAAAGTTAAATCATACCTTCTCTGCCCAGCCTTTCCCTCCCTCCTCTATCCCCCCAATATGGTTCCTTTGAGGCAGAGTGGTTAGGAAATGGCCGCTGCGCTTCGGTTTCAAATTCTCCAGAGTCTAATCTTATGGTCTTGGACGATCTCTCATGTGCCCACATCATACACAACAATCTGTTAATGTCACTTTGTAAACATGGAGATACCAATTTTAACCTGATGGGTGAAAGAAAACAGAGAAAATGTATGAAATAAATTAAGTGAAAATTAATTTTTTTGACTAAGAGGAAAATCTGATTTGTATATATTATGTGGATAATATGAACGGTCCTTGCTTATGTTGAAGTTCTGGGAGGTTGCCAGATCGTTGCTATGCAGTTGCTAAAGTGTTCTGGGTGGTTGCCAGAGTGTTGCTATGTGGTTACTAAAGTGTTATGGGCGGATTTCTGTTCTCACAAAAAATTGGGTTACACTTTTTGGGTTACTTACCTAAGAAAGTACTGGTTAATATAAGGTAACTGCATGTGTTAAGGGTAGGTTTAGGGTTAGTACCCATTACCCAGTTATTGTAATTGATATAATAAGTACATAGTATGTACATGTGAATAGATCTGTAAAAGAAAGTGCTACCAAAATCTGTTCTGCACAAATATTCGGTCCAATTTCCTGTGATTTTTCTGTTTAGAACGATGCATAAAAAAACAGCAGACAGGCTGAACAGAAATGTAATTTCACTCTGCACTTATAGAAAAGCGGAATACCCAGGTTAAAGGACTGTCAAACTACACTTTTTGTTCCATTGACTTCCATTCATATGCATGCAAATGCTGGAGACTGAAAACTCAAGCTCATACGAAGAAAGCTTTGCATTTCATTGCATTCCAGAATTCAAGTTTGGTAAAACTATCTTTGGTTAGTTATATTTAGTCTAGATTTAAATGAGATATATTGACTGATAGGTATAGACAGTGACATATAGTTAGGATAGATATAGTGACACATTAATATAGGCTAAGTTAGATAGTAACAGATAGCACAGCATAAGTTAGAGATATATAATTTATATAGATATAGATTAGGTAATATATAGATATTAATAGAATGGATAAAAATGGAGGCTCCACGTAAGAGATGCCGTACATCTGTGGTGTGGGAGCATTTCCATTTGGAGACACCAAATAAAGTGAGATGTGTGTATTGTGATAGGCAGCTAGCCTACTGCAACAATATATCATGATGCGCCATTTGAGGGCACAGCCATTTTGGAGGGTGTAGAGGATGGTAACATTCTCCCTGTACCTAGGCCTTTTTTATGGGAACTGTTTGATAGTCGTATCCCAGACGATACACAGTGCTACAGCTGATGTAACAGTGGAAGTGAAAAAGTACCTCAACCTCAAACGTGTTTTTGCCCAGAACGCATGATCCATTAATTTATTGGAAAGAGAAAGCAGTAATTTTAAAAGTCCTTCAACAGCAGAGTAATTAATATTTTTCAATAAAAATGTTATGTAACAAATGTGACACATTGTGGCTTTATTCATTTTATTAATGTTCATTTTTCATGACCAAAAAAAACCCCTATAGTTATTCACAATGAGGAGGCAACAGGTTACAAAACCAATATCATTGTCAAGGTTATTTCAGATCAGCACATGCAAGTGGCCACTAGGTGTCACCGTAGAGACGGGTTTCGGATTGATTCGAAGCTTCGAAACAATAAGGCACATTTGCTTCAACTGTTTCAGTGCTTCACGAAGCCTCGGTCTGCCCATCACCAGGTTGAGGATCCAAATGCAGCTTTATTTTATTTGATCCCCTGGTGTTAAGACTTGTAGGGCTTAATATAACTTAAATGATGTCTCTTACTGAAATATGTAGTAGAAAACGATACTCGGTTACTTAACGTAACCTCGGTTCTCTCTAGAAGAGGGAACGAGTATTGCGTAAGTTCCTTACGCTACGGGAAAGCATTCTTTCTCGAGATTTCTGAAATACCCAAAATTATCCTTAATTTTTGTAACATTGTCAACGCAGTGCGGCAGACTGGCAGACCATAGCAGGCTATTCCAGCGTGTCTATTGGCTGCTCTGCTGGCATCTGCAACAGCCTATCAGTGAGCCCGCGTGACGTGGCGACCAATGAGGGCACTTCGCGCCCTCCTCGCCTCATTTACCTACAGGTGGGGCGTGGCCACGTGCATATAAGCGTGGCTCGCAGGCTGTATATTCGGTTTTCGTAGTCTGAAGCGTAAAAGCCCACGGGGCGCACGGCAAGGAACGCAATACTCGTTCCCTCTTCTAGAGAGAACCGAGGTTACGTTAAGTAACCGAGTATCGTTCTCTTACGAGAGGTTCTCTCGTATTGCGTAAGTTCCTTACGCTACGGGAATAGATTGTCAACGCCGTGCGCGCCTCGCATACAGCATATGTATCCCAGGGAACCGGGGAAAAAAAAACACAGCTAGGGCCGGTGGCCGGTAAAGAAACGGGCCAACACATAACCAGACTCATCATTGTACTGACGGGTGAACAGCACCCTGTCTCATGAATGAGGGAACAGCACCGCCGGTCTCCTTCAAATTCATGTAAGCACAACACCGAACTTACTACCAGTATGTGAGCGTCGTCTGCACAGTGTAACTGGACAGAGCTAACCGCCCCATTAAACTGATAATACTTTCGCCTGTAAGGCAGGAACTTCCAGATTGTAAAATCTCACGAATGTAGACGGGGAGGCCCAGCCTGCCGCCATACAGATATCGTGGATGGAAATCCCTTTGGCCCAGGCCCATGAAGAGGCCATACCTCTAGTGGAGTGGGCTCTGACACCAAGCGGGCACTGCAGGTGCTTGGAGGCGTAAGCTGCTGCAATCGCGTCCACTATCCACCTGGAGAGGCTCTGTTTCGAGGCGGCGAGACCTTTGGTGCGCCCACCAAACGAAACGAATAGCTGCTCAGAACGCCTGAAGGCGGCGGAGCGTGTGACATAAACCCTCAATGCCCTGACAGGGCAGAGAGCATTGCCACCATCCCCCTCATCGGATGCTGGCAGAGCCGAGAGGGAGATAATCTGCGCCCTGAAGGGCGTGCCGATCGCTTTGGGGACATAACCATGCCTCGGCCTAAGAATCACTTTGGAGTCATTCGGACCGAATTCCATACACGCCGGGCTCACTGAGAGCGCGTGCAGATCCCCCACGCGTTTTACTGAAGCCAAAGCTATCAGGAACGCGTTTTTTAGGAACCTTGGTTCCACGGCTTCGAGCGGTTCGAAGGGATGAGCCTTCAGGGCCTCCAGGACCAAGGCCAAATCCCATATAGGGATTTGATAGGGATATGAGATGGCTCCCATTGTCACTCCCTGCTGGTACCAGTCGGCTACTAACCAGGGCTTCAGAGCTGTAACGCAGCTCTGAGTCACTCTGATCCGGAAGCCTCCGGACACCCAGGCTCTGTGAGGCACTTGGGCGTTTAACCAGTGTTGCAGCGGGCGCATACGCAGTAGGCCCAGCTGGAGCACTGCTGCAGCTGAGGCCATACATCCCAGCATCCTCTGAAAAGCTTTGAGAGGCGCGGTGCTGCCCGGCCGGAAGTACGCGGCCATGCGTCGAACTCAACGCGCGCGTTGGGGTGACAGGCGGGCTGACATTGCCACGGTGTCCAGAGTCAAGCCCAGGAATGAGGTTGACCGCGTGGGCACCAATGAGCTCTTGGTCCAATTGACCGTGAGCCCCAAGCTGTCCAGATGGCTGAGCAGCACTGCCCTGTGGGCGAGGAGCTCGGCCTCTGACTGCGCCAGAATAAGCCAATCGTCCAAATAATTCAGAATTCGCATCCCCTGCCCTCTCAGGGGAGCGAGGGCCGCGTCCATGCACTTCGTAAATGTACGGGGTGCTAGCGACAGGCCGAATAGAAGGACGGTGTATTGATAAACCTGGCCGTCGAAGGCGAAACGTAAGAATGGCCTGTGACGTGGTATCATCTTGATTTGAAAATATGCATCTTTCAAATCCAGGGAAATCAGCCAGTCTCTCGGGCGAATATGCGTGAGGATCTGCTTGGTCGTGAGCATCTTGAACAGTCTTCTCATAAGAGCTTTGTTCAGACGCCTCAGATCCAGAATCGGTCTGAGCGACCCATCCCTTTTCGGAACGAGAAAATACCGGCTGTAAAAGCCTGACTCGCTCATAGAATGGGGAACCGGTTATATTGCCCCTTTGCACAGCAGCGTGGCTATCTCCGCTCAAAGTAGATGTGCTACTTCCCCGCTCACTCTCGTCTCTGTACACGCAACAAAGCGCGGAGGGCGGCGAGCGAACTGCAGAGTATAGCCGTGCTTCACTGTTGTCAGCACCCATTCTGATACACCGGGAATGGCTTCCCACGCTCTCACGTGTGCCACTCGGGACAGAACGGCCTCCGGGCTCTGAACGCAGCACTTGGCGGGTTCGATGGCCTGAATGGGAGGGGCGGGCGCGGTGCGCACGCTTTTTGTGCTCTGGGCCAGCCGATCGCTTGCGATTGCGATGGCTGGCCGCCCTACACACTGTGACTCTACCGCCTCGAGCGGGGAGTACTTTGTGTGCGGCCCTACACTCGGCGTCCCGGCCACCTTGGACGGGGAACAAATGGTGTGTGGCGCGGCGCTTGGCGCCGGGGGCAGAATGTTCGCAAAAATGTATGAACGCGGTTGAGCGGGCAAATTCCTTACGCGTGGAACATGACCGGTTAAGAGGGGCTGTGTAACAGCGTGTGTGGTGGTTAGGTGTGGGCGCAAAAAAGCGGACACGTGACCTAACTCTAGCACTCGAGCGGCCGGTGGCTGCTTTATGTGAGTGAGAGACACGGGGTTTATAGTGCTTGGGTGCAGGGGTGAACACAGAAAAGTGGGCACATTTACTGCATTTGAAACACATACGGCGTGAGCCGTGCAACCAGAAATAATGCAACTTTTGTGATTTCTCTGGTTCGCCGTAAAAACGGCGGTTATCGACAGGCGAGAGGGCAGTTTTGCCGGCTTGTTGGCTGCGTGAAATCCATCTGCAGCAGCCACAGTGGTGGGGGCTGACAGGAAAGAGAGTTTTGACGGTGGTCCGGCCGCGGCGTTTCTCGCCTCTGGCTAGGAGGACTTTGGAGGCTCGGGCTTCAGCGCGATCCTAGGCCGGGGCCCCCGAGGGGGAGGCGGCTTACCACGGCTGGAAGAGCGCGATCTGGGGCGGCCGCTCTATCTTCGCTGAGACGAAGGGGGCCGCGCTGGACGCTGCGCGGAGCTCGGCGCCGGCTAGTCACGTGGACGGCGGGCAGCAGAGCTAGCGCTAGCACTAGGGCGTCGAGGCAGGAAAAGGTTCATAGCTTGAGTCGTCTTCTGTACCTCAGAGAAGCGGACGGGGAGAGCGGGGCGTTGAGAAAAGCCGAGCGCTCAGTTTCCCTCATATCCGCGAGCGTGAGCCAGAGGTGCCTCTCTGCGACAGTGAGGGAAGGCCATAGAGCGTCCGAGGACCTGAGCTGCGGTCTTGGTAGCGCGAAGGGCAAGATCCGTCGCGCTTCTCAAATCCGTGACCAGCTCCGTGTCCTTGCTTTTCTCGTCCAAATCACGGAGATTAGCTTGGAGGATTTGTAGCACAGCCATAGAATGCAGAGCAGATGCCGCTTGACCGGAGGCAGCGAAAGCGCGGCCGATCAGCGATGACGTCGTCCTGCAGGCCTTGGACGGGAGAGCAGCCTTTGAGCGCCAGCCAGAGGGCGGGCAAAGGTGCGCTGCGACCGCCTCCTCCACCGGAGGGATAGCACAGTAGCCTTTCTCAGCAGCGCCGTCAACTTGTGAGAGCGTCAAAGTAGCCTGAGACGAAACCCTCGCAGAAAGAAGCGCATTCCAGGACTTCGCGAGCTCCTCGTGGAGCTCTGGCAGAAAGGGTGCAGTCCTGGAGGTGGGCGCACGGCGGCGACTGTTCAGGAAGCACCCGTCGAGTCGGTTCGGCGCTGCCACCTTCGGCGGAGACCATTCGAGGCCTAGCTCCTCGACGGCCCGGGTGAGAAGGCGCAAGAGTTCCGCGTCCTCACCCGCTCGAGAGCGTCCGGAGGCCCGGATGGAAGAGGCCGCAGAGGACCAGTCCTCGCTGTCGGAGGCCATGATGGAGCAGCTGTCGGCGCATTCCGTGGCCGCATCCGCCTCATCCCCAGAGGCGGCAACAGAAATGGCGGCCTGGGGTGGGGGCGGGGAAGGCGAGAGAGAAGCTGGCGGGAAAGGTTTCCAGCGAGCTTTTCTCCGTGAACTCCGGTGCCCGCTGCGAGCGGCGCTTCTTTTTGCGCGGCCTGACAGGGACTGGAGGGATGTCGTCATCGAACTGATCGAGTCGAGCCCGCAGGGTCGACATCGTCAGATCCTCGCACTCTGGGCATCCGCCGGCAAGGAGTGCGGCAGCGGCGTGGGCGTGCTCACGGCCCAGGCAGAGAGCGCAGATCACATGGCGGTCTCCGGAACTGAGCTGCGCGTGACACGAGCCACAGACGGAATGAGACATTTTTGTACAAACGCACGGCTCTTTTTGTGACGCAGCGGCGTGCACACTAAGCAATAAAAGGATATGGCTGCCGGATAGCAGAGCAGGCACGGATGGCTGAAGGTGGCGAATACTGCCGGCTTCCTCAGGCGCTGTCCTCTGCTTGCTGGTCTGCTTGATTCGACGGCGGCGGGTCTCAGAGATCCAGCGATGCGCAGGGCTTCGCTGAAGAAAAGAAAATCGAATATACAGCCTGCGAGCCACGCTTATATACACGTAGCCACGCCCCACCTGTAGGTAAATGAGGCGAGGAGGGCGCGAAGCCACGTCACGCGGGCTCACCGATAGGCTGTTGCAGATGCCAGCAGAGCAGCCAATAGACACGCTGGAATAGCCTGCTATGGTCTGCCAGGCTGCCGCACTGCGTTGACAATGTTACAAAAATTAAGGATAATTTTGGGTATTTCAGAAATCTCGAGAAAGAATGCTTTCCCGTAGCGTAAGGAACTTACGCAATACGAGAGAACCTCTCGTAAGAGAACCCGTGAAAGATATTATTTTAAAAATCCATTATATATTTGGACAATGGGCGGTGCCATTTTGCTTGTGTTCTAGGTCGATGACGTAGAATGGTTGCACTCGGCAATCAACTGGCGCTACCCGTAACTATTTTTTCCACAGCACAACTCGAAAAATGTTTCAGAGTTAAACAAAACCAATTAATTGCTTTGTAAATGCATTTAAAACACACTCAAACACACATGTGTACACAAACACATACACCACAGATCGGCGGTCGCACACACACACACACACACACACACACACATCCACGCACTGTGTGTGCACACACGCTCAATCAGCTGTAATGTTACATGAGGGTTGACTTGCCTAACTTGTCACCTGGTTTCGATTCGGCAGGCCAGAACTCTCCCTGACTGAATCTAAAATCGCCCCCTAATTTCGGATTTCGGATTCAGCCCCTGCCACTGACGAGGGTATCTCGATTGAGACAGAGCAGTCTGTCAGATCTGTGTGTGGGTGTGTGTGCATGTGTGTTTGAGTGTATTTTAAATGCATTTATAAAGCAATGAATTGGTTTTGTTTGACTCTGAAACAATTTTTGAGTTGTGTTGTGGTAAAAATAGCTACAGATAGCGCCAGTTGATTGCAGAGTCCAACCATTTTACGTCATCGACATAGAATGCAAACAAAATGGCGCCACCCATTGTCCAAATATATAATGAAGATTTTTTTAAATAACGTAGATCTTTCATGGGTTTTCTACTACATATTTCAGTAAGAGACATAATTTATGTTATATTAAGCCATACAAGTCTTGACACCAGGGGATCCCTTCAAAGGGTAATCCACACTTGTAGTCAACAAAAAGGCAAGTGGTCATAACAGGTAATCAGTCCAATCAGGCAAACAAGACAGAGACAGGCAAACGGGTAATCCACAGAACAGGCAAATTATCCAAAAACGACAGACAAGAAACCAGGGAAAACGCTCAGAAATGCAGTTATACAACAAACAAGACTTCGCAATGAATGACTGAGATAACCAGGCTTATATAGGGTGAGGTGAACAGGGTAATGAGACATAGGTGGATGTAATCAGGGATGATGAGTCCAGGCAGAGAGTATTATGGGTAATTTGGTCTTTGATGGAATGACAGTCCAGGGTGGCGTCCCTCTGGTGGTAATCACAGGGCACTCTCATTGGTGATTGTGACAGATACGTCATGTCGTAACCTTTTAGCTGAACTAAAATAACGAACTGTAAAGCTGCAGGTTTGCAGTGTTGCAGGGAAGTGGAGTTGACGGTATATTTTTACATTTATCTTATTCATTATTATTTGTTAGATGTAGAATTAATGTTTTTTTTTTTAAAATGCCACTTAGTGTGGTCATATCACAACACAATTTTCAGAAGAAATTTTGCATGCTAGTGTGAACGCCCCTTTACTCTGCGACATAAAGTGCTGTGCAAATGTCTATTTCTGACACCCACTTATCACAGTAAAAGGTGAAAGAAAATCAAAACAGTATTTATGTTTCTAAACAACCGTTCAAATTTTTACTGTTCAAATTCTAGTTTCATGAAAATCCCTTTTTCCGCCTCATCACTCTCTCTTACTGTCATTGGTTTTCTCTCTAGTGTATTGCACTGGTTAATTTAGTTGCCAGTGTAGCAGGCTAGCACAGGTAAAGCTTTAGCTCACTGTCTCAGCATGAGCCGTTAGAGCCATTTGTTATTAATGCCACACACATTTATTGTACCACGCTCAGAGCCTCTTACTGTACATGCATCTTGTTTTCATTCTCTGTGTTCCTGTATAGCCCTGACTAGTTGCCCTGCGCTTGATTTGTGTTCTATAGCTGAGCTCCATATTTGGTGTTTCTCTCTCTCTTTTGTATTTGGAATTGTGTTTACACCAAATACAGAGACAAAAGATGCTTCCTCTGCTAATTCCAGATTCGTTCTCTGCTATGCACTGTTGCTTAGCAAAATACTATGTTCATGAGCGCCACAAGAACAGTATTATTGTTTCTATTTAAATATATTTTTAAATGTAATTTTTTCCTATGATGGCAAAGCTGAATTTTCAGCAGCTAATACTTACTTCATTGTCACATGTAATATGGTGCTCAAGCAACATTTCTTATTTTTGCTAAATGTTTTTGTGATACATTTTTTCCCGGATTATTTGATGGCAGTTCAAAAAAGCAGAATTTATTTGAAATAGAAGTATTGTTGTAACATTAGAAAATGTCGGACCCACATTATAGTAGGTGGCCTTAACTCTATGTACGAACATTTTAATTAATAATTTGATACAATGTACTTATTGTGTACATACATGTTTTTACATTGTACTTACATTTTAAAAAATACCTGCATGTAATTACATCTGTAATTAATTTCTGTAGTTGCATTTGTAATTACACAGTTGACACTTCCCTTACACCTAACCCTACCCTTAAACTTACCCATACCACCATACCTGTCCATAATTCTACCCGTATCCCACCTCAATATCAGCAAGAGTGTTTTGCAATACAATTTGAACACAGTAAGTACATTGTACTTATTTTTTGATGTAAGTACATAGTACTTAAGGCCACCTAATATAAAGTGGGGCCGAAATGTCAGTAACACTTTATTTTACAGTGTCCTTATTACATATGTTACATGTACTTGCCATAGTAATAACAGTAAATTATGGATAATGCATCTAACCCTCAACCAAACCCTAATCCTACCATAACCCCATAGTAAGTACATGTAGTTAATTAATATTAATCAGTACTTAAATATATAATTACACTTTAACAATGACACTTTTATAAAAAAGTGTAACCGAAATGTCTTTACTGTCACTTTTGATCAATGTAATGCATCCTTGCTAAATAAAACCATGAATACATTTATTTTCTTTTTTAATCTTATTTACCAGCATAACTGTTTTCAACCTTTATAATAACAATACATTTTCCTTATGAACCAATTGTGTTTCTTGAGAAACCAAGCTTAAAAAAAAAAATATATATATATATATATATATAAACTAGTAGATTAGTCAGTTTTAATGAGCCATCCAAAAAATTAGGGGAAAAAATGCTAGAAATTGTGTAGAGATATACACACATATACACGCACATATCTTATGTTATTTTCTAGCACATGAGCATGTGTGTTTGTGGGTTAAGTACACAGTTTTTTATTCATGAGCGCATCTGTTGAGGTAATTGGTCATGGTAGACCTCTAGTTTCACAAAGATTCCTTTTCCCGTCTCATCACTCTCTCTTACTGTCATTGGTTTTCTCTCTAGTGTATTGTGCTGGTTAATTTAGTTGCCAGTGTAGCAGGCTAGCACAGGTAAAGCTTTAGCTCACTGTCTCAGCATGAACCATTAGAACCATTTGTTATTAATACCACACACATTTATTGTACCACGCTTGTCTGACCCTTTTACACACATCTTGTTTTCATTCTCTATGTTCCTTGTTTTGTTTTCTTCCCCCTTTTTTATATATATATTGTATATTTCTGTCTGTAGCAGCCTGACTGACTGCCCTACCATTGATTTGTGTTTTCTAGCTGAGCTCCATATTTGGTGCTTCTCTCTCTCCCTTCTCTTCTCCTCTTTTCCCTTTTCCCTTTCTAGCACGCATTGCCACTTTCACATATTCTCTCCCACTTTTCCCTCCCTTCAGGCTTTTTCATTCACATCTTCTAATCTTTCCCTTTATTTCCTGTTTTCACCAATTCTTTTCCACCTACACTCATCTGCCCCTATATGTTAGTTTTCCTTCTGCATCTGTAAGTTCTTTTTCTTCCATTTCCATGTTTTTCTATGCAGTCTTCAAGCCCACCGCTTCCACTAACACTTCTCTCTCATAATCCATCTGTCACGTTTTCTCTCCCATCTCTTGATTAAGTGAAGAGACAAGTTCAGACTCAATTCAATCAAACCTTTTATCCCTGTACAAGCCCTTTATGTGTACTTTTAAAATTCGCATTGCTTTGTCTTCAGTCTTCTCTCTCGCGCGTTCTCTATCTCCCTCTCTTACACACACACATTTTCCTTGTTGAAAATTGTGTGCCAGTCTACACTGATGTTACTCTAAATTCCATCATAATATGAACAAAATGTTCTGACCTCTGAACTCAACACAAAATGCAACACTTTTGATTGAAAACATTTTAGTTTTAGCCCTTGCTTTGGTAGCACTTATAATAAGTGTATAGTAATAAAGTACTAACAAATCATCAACAAACTATAAGTTTATAGTTTATATGACAGCGCTGCTGACGGCTTCCGTAACCCGAATGAAGCTCGTTGATGGGCGCACTCTTGCTCTCACTCTGGTTGTTGTGTGCACTGCTCATCCGGGAGAAGTGCCTAATACAAGCAATTCCGCCCTTAATGAAGTCATACAGGGCCATACTCTATCATACGTCCAACTCGTTTTGTAAAAATGTGGCCATGTTTAGCATGAGAATCCAACTCTTTAACAGTGTAAATAAGTCAGATTGATCTAAAACCATCAAAACAGACCAGATTAACCATGCTTGGCTAGGCAACCACCTTCAGCTGGTGAGGTTGTGAAAGGGAATGCCACAATTTGTTTTAGAGCCTAGTCTTAAATCTGCTGTAAGCATTTATCATGCATATAATATCATGCATAAAATATTCCTAATACCTGACAGATATCACTGAAATAGGTGCCTTGGGAAATCACACTTGTCTCTGTAACAGCCCAAAGCTCTGTATACAGCAAAAAAACAAAAAAAAAAATCAACCATTCAGAAAACTGGTCCATATTATACTGTCATTTATAGCTCATGCAAGCACACATGCATACATACTAGTTCATAAATACAGTCATTTTAGGGGCATTATCTACTGTAGTGACACATTAGAGAATAATAGAGTTAAGCACACGATGTACATTGACATCACTTAATGGACTGGTTACTATTGGTTACTATTCGATTGATACAAACCCAGCAGACACAATTATTATAATAGCAGAGAGCTTCTCTCTTATGTGTGTGTGTGCGTGCGTGCGTGCGTGTCTGTGGCCTGAAGACAGGAAAGATGACTCTTGTGGCATCAGGCTTAATTAAATCCACATTGATTGTTACAATCTGACCCTATGCAGGGTCTTTATTGATAGATTGATGGTGTGTTTTGAAATGTGTCAGATTAGGGCAGCAGTATCTGTCAGTCAAATGTTCTAGTTAAAAGAGAGACCGAGCTACTAACACTACCACTTACATGTATCTGAAAGGACAGGGTGAATAATTTCACTAAACTGATAATTTTTAGCCTAGCCATTTCCATCTTTAATATATTTTTGTATTTCCTTTGAAAGGCAACTTTACAGATGCCTAATGACTCTAATTACTCTGAGCAGTCACTGTCTTGTTAAACAGATTTGAAAAGGCAATCTTATGTCACAGTTTGTGTGAATATGGAATTCATATTATGAACATGGAGTAGTTATGGTTAAATAATTTATATAGCCAAACCTGTGACCTGTACATCATTTGCATGATTTTTGATCATTACATTGCTTGTAAACATCATACACTTAGGCTAAATAAAGGATAATATACAGTCAATACAGACCCCTGCTCTGCGTAGGGGCGATGATTACCCTGTCTGGCTGACTGTACAGTACATTTTCCTGCTAATTATATGTCTACTTATACCAAATAAATAAAAAAAATAAACATGATTTACATATATACAGTATATATATAAAAAAAATCCAACATAGCTGTGGTAATGGTGCTGGTTCTTGTATCATATATATATATATATATATATATATATACACTCACCTAAAGGATTATTAGGAACACCTGTTTAATTTCTCATTAATGCAATTATCTAATCAACCAATCACATGGCAGTTGCTTCAATGCATGAATGGGAAAAAAAAGGTGATTTAAGCCATTTTGAGAGTGGCATGGTTGTTGGTGCCAGACGGACCAGTCTGACTATTTCACAATCTGCTCAGTTACTGGGATTTTCACGCACAACCATTTCTAGGGTTTACAAAGAATGGTGTGAAAAGGGAAAAACATCCAGTATGTGGCAGTCCTGTGGGCGAAAATGCCTTGTTGATGCTAGAGGTCAGAGGAGAATGGGCCGACTGATTCAAGCTGATAGAAGAGCAACTTTGACTGAAATAACCACTCGTTACAACTGAGGTATGCAGCAAAGCATTTGTGAAGCCACAACACGCACAACCTTGAGGAGGATGGGCTACAACAGCAGAAGACCCAACCGGGTCCCACTCATCTCCACTACAAATAGGAAAAAGAGGCTACAATTTGCTCGAGCTCACCAAAATTGGACAGTTGAAGACTGGAAAAATGTTGCCTGGTCTGATGAGTCTCGATTTCTGTTGAGACATTCAGATGGTAGAGTCAGAATTTGGCTTAAACAGAATGAGAACATGGATCCATCATGCCTTGTTACCACTGTGCAGGCTGGTGATGGTGGTGTAATGGTGTGGGGGATGTTTTCTTGGCACACTTTAGGCCCTTTGTGCCAATTGGGCATAGTTTAAATGACACGGCCTACCTGAGCATTGTTTATGACCATGTCCTTCCCTTTATGACCACCATGTACCCATCCTCTGATGGCTACTTCCAGCAGGATAATGCACCATGTCACAATCATTTCAAATTGGTTTCTTGAACATGACAATGAGTTCACTGTACTAAAATGACCCCCACAGTCACCAGATCTCAACCCAATAGAGCATATTTGGGATGTGGTGGAATGGGAGCTTCGTGCCCTGTAGATGGAGATCCCACAAATCTCCATCAACTGCAAGATGCCATCCTATCAATATGGGCCAACATTTCTAAAGAATGCTTTCAGCACCTTGTTGACTCAATGCCACGTAGAATTAAGACAGTTCTGAAGGTGAAAGGGGTAAACAGTATTAGTATAAAACAGTATACAGTAACAGTAACAGTATTAGGATAAACAGTATTAGTATGGTGTTCCTAATAATCCTTTACATTTACATTTACATTTAGTCATTTAGCAGACGCTTTTATCCAAAGCGACTTACAAATGAGAGCAATAGAAGCAGCTAGAACAGTCAAGGGCAACAGTATGTAACAGTATGTAAGTGCTGTAACAAGTCTCAGTTAATCTAGCAAAGAACACATAGGACAGAAGGTTTTTTTTTTTTTTTTTTTTTTTTTTTTTTTTTTTTTTTTTTTTTTTTAAATAGACAGACAGACAGACAGAAAATGAATAGAATGTTAAGTGCTAATCTTGATTGGTAAGGTACAGCTGGAAGAGATGTGTCTTTAGCCGTTTTTTGAAAATGGCTACAGACTCGGCTGCTCGAATTGAGATGGGCAGGTCATTCCACAGGGTGGGTGCGGTCCAGGAAAAGGTCCGTGAGAGTGATTTCATGCCTCTTTGGGATGGCACTACAAGGCGTCGTTCACTGGCAGAACGTAAGGTGGCACTCACCTTTAGGTGAGTGTGTATATATATATATATATATATATATATATATATATATATATATATATATATATATATATATATATATATATATATATATATATATATATATATATATATATATATATATATATATATGATACAAGAACCAGCATCATTACCACAGCTATGTTGGATTTTTTTTTTATGGTAAAATTGTTAAAAAAAAATTTATCATATTATACATTAATTTAATATTTTATAATGTATAAATAATGGATAATATTTCATTTTTAAAAAATATAATTCCAAAAATTCCAAAATAGCATTCCAGATAACCATGTAATAGAGCTCAACAGTGCCCATTTGTAACACTTCTTCTGTCATGCAGGTGTTTCTCTGGACAGAGTGTTTGACTACAGCGAGTATTGGGAAGTGGCTCGTGGTCTGTACGCTCCCTTTGACTGCACCGCCACAATGAAGTCTGGGAATGCAGATGTTTATGAAAATGAGATCCCAGGGGGCCAGTACACCAACCTTCACTTCCAGGCCCACAGCATGGGCCTCAGTAACAAGTTCAAAGAGGTGAAGAAAGCCTACACTGAAGCCAACAAGCTGCTGGGAGACCTTATCAAAGTAAGACCTCCAAAAATCTCATTTTGATTCCAAATGCGTCTCTCTCTCTCTCTCTCTCTCTCTCTCTCTCTCTCTCTCTCTCTCTCTCTCTCTCTCTCTCTCTCTCTCTCTCTCTCTCTCTCTCTCTGCCCTCTCTCCTCCTGCCCTGTTTCCACATTCAGAAGAGTGTCCTTGAAGGCCAGTGTGAAAAAGTGACTTTTTTCTTTTCTATTGGATTTGCTGTCATTTAAATTCCACAAGTATATAGTGACGTCGCTGTCGTTTTTGTTCCTGTTGGTTTAAACCTAACAATTAACTTAAAACATTGAAATTATCTGCAGTGTACCCTACATTTTGCATGTAGACTAAATTATAATTTCATCATGGGCACACTTCATTCTGTCCTCTGTTCACGTTAAAATAATTACATATTTCAAAATTGTTTTAAAGACTTTGAATGTATATTTCTCAGTCAACACTCTGTTACTAACATAAGAACAACTTCTGCCGCTTTCTGTCAGAGGAACAGTGTGATAGTGAGAGTTCTGGAATATAAACTGATACCAGCAGTCAGTGTCAGTTGTCAGTGCTGGCTTCTGCTGTGTTACTGTACATTCTGTCTCCTAAGGCAGAATTAACTGATCAGCTGAAATGTGTCTGACATCACTTGCTTCAGTCTTACACTCAATGCAAACAATTATTGGGGTTCTCCTAATAGAAGTTTCTGTTTACCTACAGTGTATCTGCATTTTTCTGTCAGTGCATTCCTGCCTGCACTTGTTTTTATTGTTTTTCTTCACACTATCTCTCTCAAATTTAGTTAATGGGTTTGGAGGAAATCTCTCTCTCTCTCTCTCTCTCTCTCTCTCTCTCTCAAATTCAAAAGAGCTTTATTGGCATGACATTGGCGTGGGGGGGGGGGGGGGTGTATGTACTTTAAGTTGCGCGCATGTGTGTGTGAATGAGTAAATGGACTCATCACTGTTTGTTCGACTCTTCCCCCTTTTTGTGGCAGGAATGAATGTATTTTGCTGCTAGTGAAATGCAATCTCTCTTTTCGCCAAGTAAATATGAAGTTGGGAAACATTTTGAAGTTGGGACAAATAATTTCACATTTGGGAAAGAAGTGTTTTCGAATGTCATTATAATTAGGGCAGGTGGTTATGAAGTGCAGCTCTGTTTCTATTTATCCTTGGCTACAGTACAGGCATAACCTGCTCTCTCTGGGCAGCCAGTTCTGTCTGTATCTGCCGTTTTCTATAGCCAGGCTGTGGTCACTCAGTCTGAACCTCGTCAGTTTGTGGTCTCTGACTGTGCTCAGGTATTCTGCTGTCATGTAATCTCTCTTTAGGGCCAAATAACATTGTAATTTGCTTTGTTTTTGTGTCGTTTCATTTCAATAAGATTTTATTTTTGTGCATTAATCATTTGGTTGGGCCGGATTCTGTGGATGAGGGTGTCAGTGTCCTGAGGCTGATTATTGTTAGTTGTGTTAGTCCGTTTGTGGACCAGCTGAATCAGGGGACTCTTCTCAGTGTTTTTTTTTTCTCTCTCTCTGCAGGGTATGTTCAGAATACCATGCCACATTCTATTTTTAATAGAAAGTAGTAGGCTTATGCATTACTTATACTTTGTACAGTATGTGAATTGTCTTTATGCATGGAATATCTGCATTGCCTACTACATTTGCCAGAATGTGCTGTTTAAAAATCAATGAACCAGGAGTGATAACCTTTGCCAACAGTTGAGGCAAAGATTTTGTTATTTGCCAAGATTTTTTTTTATACCATATAATTTGTTCACATTTAGATTTTAAGGATGAAGTGAACTGAAGTGATCAACAGTAAAGTGACACTGAAGACTTAACATTAGCCGCATTTCCACCATCGTGCCAAACCATTCTCATTGCTTAACCGTTCCATTCTGTGCCGATCCAGCCCAGCCTGTATGGACATCCACTGTGGGGCTGATAACAGAGCTCTGTAATACAAATGTGTCAGTCATTGCCTTGGTAACGCAAGAGTTTACAGATGGTATGAGATGTAAATAGCGACCTCGTTATGGAGGATGACCAGAGGTTTCTTTTCATTTTATTATTAACTTGTGTATGCGTCATTCAAATAGTGCGCTTGGCCAGCTACAGAGAAACGCCCAGGCAACAGAGTGGTGACATCACTACACACATTTTACCAGCACTGTTATCTAAGCGTGCTGAGAATTCTGGGCAGTGAGCGGTTTGTAATCGTTACGTGCCAAACCAAGCTCGAGTGGAAATATAACTGGAACTATTCCTTTCCATTCTTAGAACCATTTGGCCCAACGGTGGAAAAGCGGCTATTGTTACATTTTCAAATAAAAGCTGTTCTTTTAAACTTTTTATTCATCAAAGAATTCAAAATTGATAATAAGAAATATTTCTTGAACACTAAATCAGAATGATTTCTGAAGGATCAATGGCTGCTGAAAATTCAACTTTGCCATCACAGGAATACATTGAAAACATTAAAATAAAATAAAAGTTTTTACAGTATGTTTGCTCAAATAAATTAAAACAATGTAAAAATCTATTTTTTTAGAACATTTACATAGTAGGCATCATAGGGTATATGGTGCACAGTAAGCATTATGCTAGTTTTCCATTCTGAACACAACCTTCATGTCTTGCACTTCCTTGCTAGCCTGGCATACACACCAACACACACACACTCCACTAATTCTGTTTCTTTTGAAGCAGCAGCAAGCACTGACAGACACAAACAGTTCTCTTGAGTTCAAAGCTCTCTCTGTCCATGCCGATGGCCAAACAGATGTATTCTGTCAGTTAGCCAGAGATACCCTGCACAATAACACCAGAGAGAGTAAACACTTCTAGACCTGTGGGGGTGAGGGGGTATTCTTACGTTATGATGGCAGTAATAGATGCCAGTATCTGAAATACTTGTCCTTGTGGGGACATTGTTAGTCCCCATGAGAAAAACAGCTTAGAAATCGTACAGAATGGGTTTGTTTAGGAGTAGGGTTAATGTTAGGGGATATAATATACAGTTTGTACAGTGTGAAAATCAACTGTGTGTGTGCGTGTGCGTGTGTGTGTGTGTGTGAGAGAGAGAGAGAGAGAGAGAGAGAGAGAGAGAGAGAGAGAGCAGAGAGCGACTGAGATGTACACAGAAGGGATTACTGTATGTCAGAAAAGCAGTAACTGGAGACACTGATGGGCTTGAGGATTACTGTGTGTGTGTGTGTGTGTGTGTGTGTGTGTGTGTGTGTGTGTGTGTGTGTGTGTGTGTGTGTGTGTGTGTGTGTGTGTGTGTGTGTGTGTGTGTGTGTGTGTGTGTGTGTGTGTGTGTGTGTGTGTGTGTGTGTGTGTGTGTGTGTGTGTGTGTGTGTGTGTGTGTGTGTGTGTGTGTGTGTGTGTGTGTGTGTGTGTGTGTGTGTGTGTGTGTGTGTGTGTGTGTGTGTGTGTGTGTGTGTGTGTGTGTGTGTGTGTGTGTGTGTGTGTGTGTGTGTGTGTGTGTGTGTGTGTGTGTGTGTGTGTGTGTGTGTGTGTGTGTGTGTGTGTGTGTGTGTGTGTGTGTGTGTGTGTGTGTGTTTGTGTTTGATCCCCTCTTAATCCTGTCTCAGTCTCATCTTATAATACTTTCCCCGACAACCTCCATCTCAGTGGCTTGGTCTGACCGAGTTTTGCATTGTGTCTGGGTACTTAACAAATCCTCTACTTAATTAACAACCCATTGATTTCTCTCTCTATTCAAACTAAAGGCAGAAGTTAAAGGATTTTTAAAGAACTGAGGGCGGCTTTCTTATCATTTGAATCTTTTACCAGAAACATGCTTTCTTTTGGCTTCAAACAATCCTGCTGAGCAGTCCAACAATGTAGCCAAATAGTAAAGATTGGGGGGAGTGGGCACCAAAAGTAATACTCTCTTTTTTTTTCTTTTTTTTTTGTAATTCTTTTAATTGATCAGAAACTATTCTGGATTTTCAGATCGTGTATATGGTATTGACAGCTCTGTACTGGACAGTATAGACTACTGCCTACTATTTTAATAAGTGTGTATGTGATACGCAGTTATTAAATTAAGTTATAATTTTTTTTAGGTATTATTTAACTGTTTTTAGTCACCTGTTTCCCAGCCAGTTTTGATGTAAGTTAAGGGTGCATATCATCATGGTTATATTAAGATGGATAGTGTTAAAGTTGACAGAATGCACTGTAAAATATAAATGATAAATCAAACTAAATTTTGAGAGAGGAGACCTTGCTGCAAAATCAGTTGTTATCATTTATGTATGAATACATATGAATATGCATATAAACAATCAGATGGAAACAAACGGAAAGGAAATCAAAACTGGCTGATGATGCAGAGAAAATAGCTGTACGTCACAGATGCGATTGTAGGGAGAGATGAAGATGGGAAATATAACAGGTGTGCTTTGAGAATGATGATGGGTGCTCTTTATCTCACAGCAGAGTAGCTCACAGTGCCTTTTTTGTTTTATATTTTATTTTATTATACATTTTTTTAAATGTATACTTTTATTGAGCAAGGATGCATTTAATAGATAAAAATAAAGATATTTATAATGTCAAAAGATTTATATGACAAATAAATGCTTTGGAACAAGTCATCAAAGAATCCTGAAAAAAATGTGTATCTAAGAGCACAACTGTTTTCAACATTGATAATAATAATAAATGTTTCTTGCCGACCCCAATCTTACCGAGCCCAAACTTCTGAATGGTAGTGTACATTATTGTATATTTCACAAATTGAGTAGGTCATTATTCACATTTCTAAGGGTTTAATTGCATTGTATCCAACCAAACGTGGCACTTTCTTTACTGAGTGATTAATGCAGTCTGATAGAAGAAATATATTGATTTGCTCATTGGTGGGGGTTCATTTATTTATTTAAGAAAAATCTCATAATAGGCCTTTTATGAGAATAGTCATAACATTTGCTATTCTGTATAATAGTATGCTATTCTGAACACAATGGTCTCAGATAAAGCAGGAGCACTCCAGCTACTATGAGCCTTTAGGATTTGATTTAACATGAGCTCCAGCGTCTTGACTTCAAATGACTGTGGCAGGATGAAGGAACCGTTCACGCTTAATTTAGTGAAATCACATTTGATTATCCAGACAGTTAAGTTTTCCTGTTACGGAGAGTCATTTCTCTATGAACAGTATTCCCCGGCTGAAATTTCTGAGTGCCAGCATTTTAACATTTTTCAAAGAAGTTGAATGATGACATTTATATGCATAAGAAGTTTTATAATTGGACACATTAGTGTTTGGAGGTCTCCACTGTGTCATCCACTACAGTCCCAGCGGTGCTAGAGTCACTCAGGATTGTTGCTAAACCCTTTGCTCTCAAAAAGTCTTTGTACATGTCATGTCTGTGGCTTTGTATTTAAACAAGGATATTAACCTTGCATAACCTTTCTCTAGGAGTCTATTATAAAACTTAATCCTAAATGTCACTCACATTTATTTAGTTCTTTTTTTTTGACCTACTCCCAACCATCCAGTCCAGAGTGCTTACAAGTTGTTGTTGTTTTTATACCAGTGATATCCTTTTAAATTAACTTTGAGCGCCATGTTAAATTATAACCACTACTATGGCACAAATCAAAATATTTGATACCATTACTGTACCACAGTGGCGAGGCCAGAGATTTTAAAGTGACAGGTCCTTGGCAGAATAAGGTGGATAAATGGCTACTATCAAATTACAACATTTCACAATACCTGGGATAAAACATATCAGTTAAATGTGGTTTATTTCAGCCAACAGTTTCATGAAAACTACAAAATCCATTCATAAAGAAAATAGCCAATGAATAGAATAAAAACAATGAATTAAGATAAATAATCATAAGCGGAGCGTGTGTAAGGCTTAGCTTTCCCCTGGCCACGGACTAGAGACTAGCGTGAAATTTTCTCACTCAAAACCACTGTATGCGGCGGCTTCTGATTGCATTTAGAGGGAAAAGCTGCCCATATCTGTTGGTCTAGGATCAGTTTTCTCTGTAATAATAGCATATTGACCCTATGCGTATCTGTGTTTGCGCTACGGAGAGCGCCAAAGGTTTCTATTTACAATGTGTTGATTTCTTGAAAACAGTGGCCAGAGATGACATTAGAATCCCCGCTCAAAACAAACAGTTGTAACTCTCATTATAATAAAACAAGTGTGAGCATTATGTAAACAAGAGATTCATTACGCAGTGTAGACAACTTGAAAGAAACATGGTGTGACATTTAACTTATTATTCTTCTCCTTAATCTCTGTCTTTCCTCCTCTCAAATCCTCATGGATCTCTCAATTATATGCAGTTCTCTCACCTTCTTGTTTTGTTCTTTTGGTTTCTTTGGTAATTTTCTGTTTCTCTCCTGAAACCCGTACTCTTCATACAGTCACTTTATTGTTTGAATCTGAATGACCTTTTGAGGATGTTAAAATAGACTTGAAGTATTTTTCTCTAATTATTTTGAGTTGTTCGCATTTAAAGGAATAGCTCACCCAAAAAAATGTAAATCACTGAACCTCGTTTCGAACTCGTATGACTTCCTTTCTTTCGTGGAACAATACGTGAAGTTTTAGAATATCCTGAAAAGAATGACCAATATTATGAAACTGAATAGTGGTACATACAATTGGTCATTTGTAAACTAATCTTTCTTTTGATTATTTTGATCATTGAATCCTTTGACCAGTACATTCATCAAACTCTTCTTTTGTGATCTTTATGGAAAAATGTAAGTCATACAGGTTTAGAACAACATGAGTAAACGATGGCAGAACTTTCATTATTGGGTGAACTATCTCTTTAAGAAGAAAGAAAATCCTTTTTTTGATTCAATTTTTTTTGTGTGTTTATTTTCTTAAAGTTAATGTTTGTTTTTGGTGGTTTGTAGCACTATAATGTGAATCGATTATTATGCTTGATTTGTCAGTAGAATCATGGGTAAGCGTTTCTAGCTGATGGGGAGAATTATTTTCAGCATGTGGATGTTCAGTTTGCAGTACACTTCCCATTGAAATGTGAATTTGTTTTTAAAAGTGTCCAGAAAGGAATGGATCTATTTTGTATAAATCCTGTGTCTCTATCTCACTTTGTTTCTCCAGGTGACCCCCTCTTCTAAGATTGTGGGTGATCTGGCTCAGTTTATGGTACAGAACTCTCTCTCTCGGGCTGAGGTAGAAGAGAGGGCAGACGAGCTCTCCTTTCCTCTGTCTGTTGTGGAGTTCCTGCAGGGACATATTGGAATACCACACGGAGGATTCCCTGAGCCCTTCAGGTCAAAGGTGAGATCACACTGTTTAATGACAACATTAATGTAAACATTTCATGTTTTTCTGTCACTGTCTAAATATATTCTAAAGCATATTTTGTTAGTAAAATTTTGATTTGAGAAATTAGAAAATTAAGAACTATTAAGAGTATTTTTTAAATATTAAAATAGATACAAATAAAAAATCTAATAGATAAATGAAACAGATAGATACAAATCTAATTTAAAAATTGTAACAAACATACTGTATGATTTACATCCAAAATTGAAAGTTTAAAGGGTCATGAAACCCCAAAACACATTTTTTGAGACATGCACAGATATGTACAGGCCTCACATCGCTGAAAACACTAAAAGCACTACATTTTACCATTAAGTGGAAATTGTTTGTTCTTCCGGGTTGAAATGCAAAGTCGTAGAATCTTGCCTTCGGAGTGTGTGACTGGCTGCGGGCACGATTCTACGTCAGCCGGCCCTCTACATTTATTCATGAGTATGAGCACTTTTAACCCAATCACTGCGCTGTATTACGCATGAGAGCGGTTTCTTGGCAGAACGCCGCGAGTAGTTTAACAACGCTCACCATGTGGATCATATAGATCAGAACTTCACTTTTTCCACATTTTATGTTACAGTTTTATTCCAAAATTGATTAAATTCATTATTTGTTTCCTTAATTCTACAAACAATACCCCATAATGACAACGTGAAAGAAGTTTGTTTAAAATCTTGGCAAATGTATTTAAAAAAAAATGAACATAAGTATTCACAGCCTTTGCTCAATACTTTGTTGAAGCACCTTTGGTACCAGTTACAGCCTCAAGTCTTTTTGAGTATGATGCTACACACTTGGCACACCTATTTTTGGGCAGTTTTTCCTGTTCTTCTTACCAGGACCTCTCAAGCTCCATCAGGTAGGATGGGGAGTGTTGGTGCACAGCCATTTTCAGATCTCTCCAGAAATGTTAAATCGGGTTCAAGTCTGGGCTCTGGCTGTGCCACTCAAGGACATTCAAAGAGTTGTCCCGTAGCCCCTCTCTCGTTGGCTGTGTGCTTAGGGTCGTTGTCCTGTTGGAAGATGAACCTTCGCCCCAGTCTGAGGTCCAGAATACTCTGGAGCAGGTTTTCATCAAGGATGTCTCTGTACATTGCTGCATTCATCTTTCCCTCGATCCTGACTAGTCTCCCAGTTCCTACCGCTGAAAAACATCCCAACAGCATGATGCTGCCACCACCATGCTTCACTGTTGGGATGGTATTGGCCAGGTGATGAGCGGTGCCTGGTTTCCTTCAGACATGACGCTTGCCATTCAGGCCAAAGAGTTCAATCTTTGTTTCATCAGACCAGATAATTTTGTTTCTCATGGTCTGAGGGTCCTTCAGGTGCCTTTTGGCAAACTCCAGGCAAGATGTCATGTGCCGTCTGGCCACTCTACCGTATAGGCCTGATTGGTGGAGTGCGGCAGAGATGGTTGTTCTTCTGGAAGGTTCTACTCTCTTCACAGAGAAATGCTGGAGCTCGGTCAGAGTGACCATCGGGTTCTTGGTCACCTCCCTGAATAAGGCCCTTCTCCCCCCATCGCTCAGTTCCAGCGGACGGCCAGCTCGGCCAGCTCTAGGAAGAGTCCTGGTGGTTCCAAACTTCTTCCATTTATGGATGATGGAGGCCACTGTGCTCATTGGGACCTTCAATGCTGCAGACATTTTTCTGTACCCTTCCCCAGATCTGTGCCTCGATACAATCCTGTCTCAGAGGTCTACAGACAATTCCTTGGACTTCATGGTTTGTGCTCTGACATGCACTGTTAACTGTGGGAACTTATATAGACAGGTGTGTGCCTTTTCAAATCATGTCCAATCAACTGAATTTACCACAGGTGGACTCCAATCAAGTTGTAGAAACATCTCAAGGATGATCAGTAGAAACAAGATGCACCTGAGCTCAAATTGAGTGTCATGGCAAAGGCTGTGAATACTTATGTACATGTTTGTATACATGTGCAAAGATTTCAAACAAACTTCTTTCACATTATGGGTCATTATGGGGTATTGTTTGTAGAATTTTGAGAAAAATAATTTTTACATTTAAATTTAATACATTTAGAATTACGCTATAACATAACAAAATGTGGAAAAAGTGAAGTGCTGTGAATACTTTTCGGATGCACTGTACTCTAGAGCTCTAAACATGGACCTAAATATTTAATTACGTTGTCTTCAAATGAAATATATGTCCAAATAAGGACAATGATATAGCAATGACTACACTGATGACTACTTCTGATACACAGAAGACAATGATGTAAACCGAAAATTAAAAAAAGAATGGGCAAAAACAACATGGGCAACAAATCTCTGCCTTTATTCTTTCTGTGTTGAACTGACACGTGTCGTTTGTTTAGAGACTGTAGTGCTCTTAAATTTACTGAAGATATTATTAGACATTTTAAATGTTCTACCACGTTTCTCCATCGTTTGATGTTATATAGGGTTAGATTTTTAAAATGCATCAAGATGCCCTCCCCTCTTCCCCCCTCTACAATAAAAAGAATAACTTTAATAATCAAAGAATAAAAATAATAATATATCACAAAGTTTTTGTATGTGTGTGAAACAGGATAAGAGACTAAAGGTTTAAGGCTGAGTAAAGCTTGTCACCTACTTGAAGCTCCTCAAAGCTCCTTGTCACTAGTGACTGTGGCGTTTCCGCCTCCTTGTGCTGAAAGACTTGCTGAGAAAAGAAACCATGCACGAGTCAGAATGATCCACTATAATGCACAAACACACACATATCTACAGTCATAAGGTCACAGGAAAAACTTTTGCTTTATGTTTTTAAAATGGAGTGGTTACCGAGGACAGACATCCTGCTTTTGCAGTGGAGGGCAAATTTAATTTGATTTCCTATTTCTCTGGCACACACAGAGACAGACAGACAAACCCTTTTGAAGCACCAAAAATTAAAGATCAAAAGCTGTTTATCAGCACTGGCAGTATTTCCATGTAAGAGAGCTCAGCGTGTGGCCTGACTGGAACATAGAAAAAGGGACAACTGTTAAAATATGTCTCTGTCTTTAGTAGGACTTCGTATCTTAGTAGGTCAGATAACAATATAATAAAGTCTGAAGTCAATTAAACTGTGTAAGTGTGATTGACATTTGCAGACTGCTTTAATTAACCTTTTCTCACACAGAACCATGGGGTCACTTACTTTCACTAGTATTTTTGAATAGAGACAAAAATATGACTGACTTGTCCACCAAGCAACAAGGATATTTCTGATATTGGCGTCTAAAAGTGTGATCATTGACATAAATGTTCCAGTAATTACAACAAATCTACCACATGTACTTCCTGCCTTGCTCAAGTTGCTAAGTAACTAGAAACTTTGTTGCGAGCAGTGTTGTATAAAGTATCCAATTGTCATACTCAAGTAAAAGTATAGATACCATTATGGAAATAGACTCGAGTACAAGTTAAAGTTGCTCATAAAAAAAAATACTGAAGTATTGATATTAAAAGTACGTAAGTATTAAAGTACAGGTACTATTTATTAATAATGGCACAGGCATTAATGGCATCCTAACTGAGATTCTGTGTTAGGATATGTGAGTTATTAAAGGGATCGTACACATACTTTTTTAAAATTCTATTATTTACTGACCCTCATGTTGTTCCAAACCTGTATAAATTTCTTCTTCTGCAGACCACTAAATTTCAAATGTAAAAAATCAGTTTTTTTTTCTTTAAATATATCTTTTTTCTTTTCTTACATGTTGGGAACATCAAGGGGTAAACTGTCCCTTTAATTCAATAACTGAAATGATTCAAATGAGAGTCTACAAATGTACTGTGATCCACAATACAAAAAAATTAAGCTATTTAGAGATAAAATTGCAGTAAGATGAATGGATTCGATCAGACAATGCGTTTGATTGCAGGCCAGTGGAAATAAGGAGACACAACGCTCAAAGATGGCCATCTACGCATGTTTACATAGAAGAACGATCTTTCATCTTTTCAGCTTTTCGTCACTTCCACCGGCAGGAGAGTTCGGTCAAAAATGTTATCGCACATAACTTCACAATTATATTGTACGTAATCACAATTTAGTTCACCCAAAAATATAAATTACCCCATGATTTACCCCAAGCCATCCTAGATGTATATGACATTCATCTTCAGAGTTGTATTAAAAAAATACTTATGTACATGTGTGGCACTTCCAAGCATTATAATGGCAGTGAATGGCAACCCAAAATTTGAAGCCTAAAAAAGTCCACACGGCTCCGGGAGGTTAATAAGGCCTTCTGATGCCAATCGTTGGGTTTTTGTAAGAAAAATAACCATATTACAGTGCGTGCCATATTTAACATGTTATAATGTAAAATATTTATCTTCCGTTAGGGTGACCATATTTTGATTACCGCAAACCAGGACACTCGGCCCGGCAATGAGATACTCAAATGATACTCAAAGTTTACTCAAAGATTCCTTATTCATTTCAATACATTTAAAGGGGGGGTGAAATGCTGTTTCATGCATACTGAGCTTTTTACACTGTTAAAGTCCTGGAAGGGCGCGCGCGACTAGAGCGAGAGAGCAAACGCTTTAGGGAAGCTGGCTGCGCTGCAGTCACAGGACTTCACGAAATCAACAATGTCACCAAAGATGTTTTTGGTTGTCATGGCAAGACAATCATGTTTTTACGGAGCAGCAACGGAGTTGTGCAAGTGTTTGTTTGTTTCCTTAATTTCGCCGATGATGGTTTATAAACAAGGTACAGTTCAACTCCGGATTTTTAGCTCGCCTAATGCTGAAAGATGGAGCAATCCCAGCGATTAAGGTTCACAGTCGTGTGTTGGTAGCAGGCGGTGAGTAAAAATGCTTAAAATGTCTTTGTGTTGTTAGGAATCGATTCCATTGTTTTTTCTATGTGAACATGCATAGCTCAACGCAATAGCTGCGCGCGCTCATCATTCTTGAGGTCCGCCCAAACGATACGCCCCCAGTCGCTCGGCTTTTTCAGAAAGACTCGGTGCAGCATATTTTTCTTTTTTAAATATAATAAAACTAAAGACTTTTTGGAGATATGAAAGATTCAATACTACTCTATAGGTTCTCAAGATTGACATGAGATTGACTGAAAATTAGTGTAAAGTATGCCCCCTCTATATGGATAGAAAATTGTTATATTAGGGCCAGGACAGGACTTGAAAACAGCACATGTCCTGGGAAAACAGGACGTTTGGTCACCCTAGCTTCCGTCAGACTGCCTTACGTGCAGAGGTGGAAAGTAACGAATTACATGTACTCGCGTTACTGTAATTGAGTAGTTTTTCTGTGTAATTCTACTTTTTTAAGTAGTTTTAAAAATCTGTAATTTTAACTTTTACTTAAGTATGTTTTGTTTTAAGTATTGTACTTAGCTACATTTTAAACCACATCCGTTACTGAGTAAAATAAATAAATAATACGAAAGTGGAGGAAAAGCGATACAGAAACGACTGCATTGAATTGAAGGGCAGGAGAATGTGCAAAAATCACAAAAAGATGGAGACGGACAAGACATGTCAGTGATGCAGATCCAGCTGAAAGCGAAAACGCCGTTGTGAACCAGTTAGTATGAGAATACTACTTTGGATATAGAAAAAAAATGTGGTGTTGTCCTGGAGGATAGGCTATCAAAGTTACAAAAAATGTTGATGCAAATGAGGAAACGCATAGAACATGTTCGGGAACATCCCTCTGTGTAGATAAAGGTACGTTTTTTAACTTAAGGCCAAGTGATTTCTGTGATGCAGAGGGAATCCCGGAATCCAGTCACGACAATTCATTTACAGTATAACGCAGATATCACGTAAAACAAGCAAACTGATGGATGAATGAATACATCGATGGTAGAGCTGTACAATAAATCAAATCACGACATGGTCTGTGAATATTAAAGCAAAACACTGCTATATAAATAAATTATCTGCTTGTTCTGTCTCTGTGATGAGCAGCGCCGTTTCGTCTACTACATAGGCTACTCAAGTACGCAACGCTCGTGGTGTTTTAACTTCTCACAAACCATATTTGGACATGAACACATGAACATTTTAAAAACCAGTCAAATACACTCTGAAACAGGTTTTCACAGAAGCAGCTCTTCACTAAAACCCATCAAAATAAACTCTTTTGAAAAGCTCTTGAAAATCTCTGTTTTGCAGCACTTTGCCAAAATATAAAAGAATAAAAGTTTGTTACATTTTATTTAATTACCACCGTTTTGGTCATATATTTGTTTAAGAACCATAAAAAGAAAAAATTCATAGGATTCTTAAACATTTTAATAAGTTAATGATAAAAATAAGTTGTTAATCTAATTCATAACCATTTGTTGAATTTGGTTGATTAGACATGTTTTATTGAAATGTATTTATAAATTTGTTAAACAAAACAAATGGTTTCAAGTTTTCATTAATTTAATGCCAATTTAACTGGTGATAATAATAACCATAATTTAATAATACAGTTTATTTATTAAATAATTGTTTAACCCTTTAACTGTCTCACCCCTTTTTGAGAATACACATGAAAATGCACTATCCAAACTTAAAGGGCTGTAATTCAAGAATGCTTTGGAATATAGAGCTAATTATTGCTGAAGTGAAATCAATTCAAAATATGAAAGTATGAAAAAGTTATGGAAGTTTAAATTTACTTTAAATGAAAAATACTGTACTAAATATTTATTTCATATAAAATATATATTTTACAAAAAAGAATTTACTCTAAAATTACTATAACATCAAAGCCATATGTCTAACCAATTTGTGTTCCAAATTTGAAGTTGATATCACAAAAATTTAAGTTCCCATGAGATGTTGTTTAGGGTGCTGTACCAAACACAGCCACCGGGTGTCATTCAAATTACATTTATTGTTTTTTTTAATGCATTTTCCTGTAAATTTCTGTCCAAATATCACTTCCATCACAAAACAGTCCCCAAATATGGACCCTTGAGATGCAGACCTTTCCGACAATATGCGTTTTGTCAAGATTAGAAAAGATTTTGAATATAAAGTAGTTAAAATAAATGTTGTAATATGAAACATGACACCGCCCACTAGGGGAGGAGCCTGCTAGAATAATTTAGAGTAACGTTTCCATGGTAACACAATGTCCGATTTCAAAACAGTTTTCACAGGATGAATTTTGAGTTTGTAAGCTTTCAAATGATACAATTTATGATAATTACTTAAATATATGATACGAAAATAAGGCGATCAAAAAAAAAGCACCAGGCATCCCACCTGTGGGACGGTGACAGCAAAGAGGTTAATACCGTGATGCTGTGAAAATCTGATGTTTTCATATCGTGAAAATCTCATTCTACCACAACCCTACACAGGAGATTCCCCACCCCTGCTGTTAAAAAAGTAACTCAGTAACTTTTACTCTGAGTACATTTTAAATTAACTACTTTTTACTTTTACTTGAGTAAATTTTTAGAGCAGTACTTTTACTTGTACTTAAGTAAAATTTCATTTAAAGTAATAGTACTTTTACTTGAGTAGAATATTTTGTTACTCTTTCCACCTCTGCTTCCGTGTTCAATCTTACAGAAAAAGCAGAACTGGTGTGACAATGACGTCAACGTAAATGTTTTGAACTGAAGACGTTACACTTTCTTCGTAAGTTGAATACAGAAGGCGGTCCGCCGGAAGCTAGATTTAAACATGGATATTTTTCTTACACAAACCCATCGATTCACTTCAGTAGGCCTTTATTAACCCCCCTGAGCTGTATGGATTACTTTTTATAATGGATGGATGCACTTTTGTGTGCTTCAAAAATTGGGTTGCCATTTACTGCCATTATAATGCTTGGATTAGCCAGTACATTTTTTAAAATACAACTCAGATTGTATTCGTCTGAAAGAAGAATGTCATATACACCTAGAATGGCTTGAGGGTGAGTAAATTATGTGATGATTTTCATTTTTGGGTGAACTATCCCTTTAAGCCTAAAACGTATTTACCTTGATAAACAGATTAAAAATTAAATGAATAGTGTCTTCAATTCAGATCACCAGTGGAGAGCCATTACACATTAGATTCTTGATTTGCAAAATAAATCAGTCACACCTCTTCGCATACCAGTTCGACAAATTCAAAAGAACCAAACTGATACCAGTAGTATTTATTAGCTTTATAGCTGTAATATGACAAAAGTACAACCATATGTTATTAATTCAAGATCGCCATGATGAATGTTAAAGCAAACAATGGCACAACAATCTGCATTAAATAAAAAGTGATGATAGTTGGTGATGTAAAGTTTGTTCTCAGATGTGTATCCATTTAAAATAAATAAGCACTGATTACTTCCATGATGTGCACTTCATCAGTGGCCATTCCAATCAGGTGTACAATGGTACCCGGTACACGTGTTTCTTCACTTTTTAGTGCCCACAAGTATTTTGGCTGATCCGAATACCATACTAAATCAGTTGACTGTGATATCAGCATTGGTACTTTCATATCTACCCTCATATGCTGCATATATTACTTTACCTGATCTTTCTTTATAGATGTGGAAGGACATATAACTAATAAAATGAGATCATTCTGGAACCCTTTATATTTTGGAAAAGGGTCAGCCAAGCTTTGAAAATTATGCTTTTCCCATATCTCATATGTAAACATGAAAACATTGCTTTTACATTCATCTCTTTTACATTTAACTATAAGTGCACAAACAAACACATGTGCCTTGTCACAGTCTTTGTGAACACAGCTTTGTTTCCTGGTAGACTGTTGAAGACTTTACACACTAGGCTTCTGGAAATCCAGTAGATATCAGCCAGTCAGATTTAGACTTTCTGACTTTACGAAAGGGTTTCCAGTTTAGCCGTCCCTGAGCATGACATCTGAATCCCAACTAGATATGACATAGAAAAGCAACAATCGATGATTGACAGGATATTTTGTCTTGACAGGACATGTTGGGTAGCCCCGCCCAAACTGAAATCTCATTGGGCCACTCAGTACAGTTGAATATCAAACACCAAATATGAAACAAACTGTTGGCTTATATATCATGACAATAGACCTTAGTCAGGTTAATGCTGTATTTAATTTTTGACAGGAATGAAAATGAGGCTGTTCAATGCAATTCTATCCCTAGTTCAGCTAACAAATGTCTTTCCAAAAAAAACAATATTTCAGTAGACAAAAACTTGGTAAAACAGTATAGAAAGTTGTAAATTTTGAACATTACAAGATCTAGGACCTTTATACAGTGCGTGCCATTCTAAACTAGACTGTAAGTCTATTCATCACAGCCTTGGCTTCATCCTCATTAAATTCAATATAGCGTCTAACCTGACTATGGTCTATTGCACATAGTTAGGACACTTTCTTATGTTTTACTACTTAGGAGAATAAGAATAGACAGCACTGTTATATAGTTATATACTGCATTAATGCTTCATCTCTAAACATCCTTAGGGTGCTATTGTTGTTCTGTCACCAAGAAGGCTCAAATAGCTTCCTAACACTAACTTGGGGCATTACCCATAAGGCATTTTTAAGATGGCTAATGATACTATGTCCTCTGACCTGGGTATGCATACACCACCACAGCCCCAGGAATGCTCGACATATGTGTCTGTGGGTGTGTTTGAGATACATTCGTCATAATTGGTTGGAAAGGTTTGTGCTGGAGGGCCTGCTGTGACACATCCGTGTCTCTATCTATGCCAATCAGCTCACCCAGATAAACTCAGGTACGTTACACACCACTGGACAAACACTGATAAGAGTAGGCAATCTTCTCCCAAAGCCGTACACACAAACAGGTTGAGATGGAAGAAATACACACAGTCTTAATGATATGATCAAAACATGTCATCCGCCATCATGTCGCGCAGTCTGTGCTTTTGCAATTGTTTTAAATGGAAAAACAACACAGGCTTCCCTATAAACATCCATCATATCTTTCTAAATATTTAAAGTGTGTATTTATGTCTATATAGTCAGTAAGAAGCAGCTTGAGCGGATAAAACTCTTTCCCTATACGCATGCGGTTTAAGTGACGTTAGCAGACACTTCAATTAAACATCCCTCCAGTCTCAATCCTAAGGGCAATTAACCACTCTATCTTTAGAAACCCTTCCTACCACACACACACACACACACATTCCTGGCTTATAAATGGCCTCAAAAGCTGTCAAATTAATGAAGAGTGACTGAATGAAGCGTGGAGCATCTTTGAACTGCAGCCGCTGTGACTAATAGAATTGGTGAGCCCTCTTTTGTGTCTCATGCCTCCGCCAAGGGAAAAGCCTCTAAACCCTTTCCCGGCAATCCTCAGGGAGCTCCTCCATACACTAATCAGCATGTTTTATGTATTATTTAAAATGCATTAGCTTGGCTGAATGTGCTAATAACTGGCTCATCTAGAGCAGAGACACTTCAGCACTTAATAGAAGGAGCAGGGCGATGAGGGTATGTCACATTTAAGATGCGCAAGTTTAAGATGCGTGGAAAGGTCTGGAGAGCACTGGCACGACATGCTGATGACGTGAGCCGCTCATAAGACATGATTGTACTGTATATGATGTAGACACTGATGCCGGAAAAAAAGTTTTAGAGTGGCCTGCTTATTACGTCACTATATAAAACAACTGAGCTCATAGTTGCATAGTTGCTCTGTAATTTGTAGTTTGCCGTGGTACATTGATGACTTATGCAGATATGCTTGCATGGGCTTGTAGACATTTAGTGTTGATTTGACATTTTGGGCCAGATTTACTAAACAGGGCAAATTAGTGTGAGAGTGCAATCCCATAAAAATGCTGAGGGGAAAGTTATGTACGTGATCTACTTACGATGCACACATTAAATAACACATATGCAGCCGGATCATTTCAATTATGACTGACGCAATCTCCCAAGAGCAGCGCAAATTAGCCGCTGATAAAATGCAGAAAATGCCAGTAAATTGAATAGCGCAAACCTTTGTAAATCACCTTGTGTGATTCATGTAAATATTCTTCTCCCATAAATTTTGCATCTGAAAGGGAAACTCCTACAAATCCATATGCAATAAAGTCAGCTGCAAAAAATAACTATCCACACCTTTTGATTGCTAATGTTTCACTGTGTGTCTTTAGTGAATCCTGACACCAAAAGAGGTGCTGGCACAAGCTGTTTGTAAATCTGGCCCTTTGAGATTTAAGATTCTTAAATACACTCAGATATCTTTGTATAACATTTTTTAATATTAAGTGATAAATTAACCAAAAGAGAAATTTTGACTAATTTAACATCAAAGTACAATTAGAAATAAAATAATTTTAACAATTAACAGTCAATACTAGACCAGAGAAGTGCACTTATTGGATATTTGTCAACATAAAATGTAAATTTGTTCTCCGAAAATCTCCCGAGTTGCTTCTTTACACTCAAAATGCTGACTGCATCAGTTAAATGCTGCGGCAATTTAGTAGGTCATAAAATAAAGAGCTTGTAAGATAATGAACAAAATGCAGTCCAAAAGCTTTCAATTCCTTTTTCTTGTCTTAAGATCAAGACTAGTAGGTGTCACAAATTAAATATCTGTCAGACTTTAAGGATAAACCATGGACTATGTACTATCACATGGGTTCTTTATCCATCTAGACTGATCATACTCATCTGCACACTTCAGATTGTGGCAGATGATTGATTGATTGATGGACAGCAAGCTTATTTACATCCCTTTCAACTCGCTGAGTCTGCCAGACCATTACTGTCACAGCCCATAGACTCAGTCCTAGTGCCATGAATGTACACTTCCCCTATAGGAACCTGTCAGGATTTCACCTCTACAGCAGTGTTGGGGAATGACAAACTAAAAGCAGCAACGCTAGTAATTTAACTACAATTTTCATTAGCAGCTGTTTTTAATACAATGAGCTTCTTTTACCAACAAGTGGACATGCTACATCAGTACTTATGTCTCGCCTAAATTGTGCACTCTCGCACTCTATAAAGCATTGGGAATTCTAATTAATTTAGCTGAATAGTTTAATTTCAAATGTTTTATTTAAATTATATCATCTTTTAAAAATTGTATTTACTGATTCACATATTATTTTGAGTCCCAAAATGGCACTATACAATATAATACTTTAATAGTTTGAATAATTAGACAAAATAATATTAATATTCATAATCATTCACTGTTTAAAAGTTTGGAGTCAGTTGTTGTTGTTGCTGGGTTTTTTTTAAATAAGTTATATTATACAGTGTCCTCCACTAATATTGGCACCCTTGGTAAAGCAAAGGCAGCTGTGAAAATAAATCTCCATTGTTTTTTCTTTTTGATCTTTCATTAAAAAAAATCACAAAATTCTAACCTTTCATTGAAGTAAAACATTTGAAAGTTTGGGAAACTCACATTATGAAAGAAATGTGTTTCTCCTCAATTATTGCTGTCCCAAGATAACAGCTCTGAATCTTGTTGTATAATGCCTGATGAGTTTAGAGAACACCTGACAAGAGATCAGAGACCATCCTACATACAAAAGCTCAGATCCTTCAGATTCCAGCTCCATGTTGGTGCTTCTTCTCTTCAGTTCACCCCACTTATTTTCTATAGGGTTCAGGTAAGGAAACTGGGACAGCCATGGCAGAAGCTTCATTTTGTTCTCTGTAACACATTTTTGTGTTGATTTCGATGTTTGTTTTGGGCATGCGCATGAGGTACTTTTTATCCCTGTTTGGGTTTTTTGTCAAAAAGCTCTTTTTTTTGTTTCATCTGACCACATAAACCAGTGTCTGACAACTGAATATGCTGGAGTTTGTTTTTAGCCTAGAAATTTAGATGCACCCTAGAGGCAGCAAATCTAATTTGCCGCAAGTGTAGTCTAACAACTCTCGGTAGACCTGCGAGCTGTAAAAACCAAACTCTAGTCAGGCCAATCACAGCGTGTGTAGAGTCAGGGCGGGCTTAACATAATGACGGCACGTCACGGCAGAGTTGCGGCGGTTCCGCGTGCTGGTGCTACCGCGTGCTACTCATAAACAAAGAAGCTGGCGAACAGCAGTCTTTCGAATCAGCTTTGGCCGCGACTCTCGAAGACTTTGAGTTAAGCTTTTCTTTGAGAAAAGAACAAAGAACGGCACTGAAGTCATTCTTAAAGCTGTAGTCTACGTTGTTGAAAATCAGTCGAGAAAGCCAGAATTTAAAAAAAAAAACTCATCCCACCCCTCCACACGCACACCCCTCCCCTCTGTGCTACCTGATCCCTCCCACCGGGAAACGACCTGAACAACGTCACTCAGTCAAGCAGGAGTAAACATCGGAACAGAGATGTACCATGTGCGATTTGAGTTCACGCCCACGCAAGATTAGCAACACATGCAATGTTCTATCGGCTCAAACAGAAAACCGCTAACGTTAGGACTATTGAAACAGTCAAGCACTTCAAGAAATATAATTACTTTGACCCGTGATAGGCGATGCTAAACGGCTAACATTCCAATGCCGACCGGCAGCATGATCATGTTGTCAGACTGATAAAAAGCTATTTATGTAATACACCACACCATAAAAGTATAAATAAATGTTTACCGTCTCAACAAAAAGTCAGCGTCGGTTTTAAGTCCAAAGGTTTCTCTGAAGCTTCCTCCAACGCGCAACGGTGGACCCTATATTGATTCGGCTTTGAGTCCGGCATTCTTCAAATTTTTTTTTTAAATCTCTGCTCTTTCCTCAATTGACTTTCTCTTTCTTCCAACCTTGACTGTTGGGGCGAGCAGGGGCCGCTTGCTGCTGTCTTTTTGTTGGTTTTTCTCCATTGCTGAGTTGATGCTGCCTAATTTTCCACGAAATTTCATGTCGCAGGAGGGGGCGGGGTGGGGAGCGGTGGGTGGAGACGCAAGTGGAGCAGGGGATTGGATGAGAGCAGTTAACCAATGTAAGCTGTCCGGCCGGACAGCTTACATTGGTCAATTTCTCTGCGGCTGTACACCCAATAGAGTGAATGGATTTTTTTCATTCTTTTTTCTATTCATATTGTTAGGATTGTACTGTAGAACCATAACCAGCATCTAAACGAGGTTATTTATAATTAACAATCTTTGAAATCGTAGACCATAGCTTTAAGAAAGGAAAATGTGTTCGGAGTTTTGCTGACCGTAAAGGGGGAAAGTGTAATCTATCAGCTAGCTCCCCTTCACGTTGCTCTCTGGTTGGTTGAAGCGCTATCCAATTGCATACAGAGGGAATTTGAAAGACAATCGTTTGTCCCGCCCCTCGGATTTATCCCTGTCAACGGTGAGTTCCTGGACCCAACATCTTGATGTGGGGCTAGTTTGTCAGGATGAGCGAGAGGATCATTTTTACTGAGATCATTTGTTTTTAGGCTTTCTGACCCCAAGACTCTAAGCTCTGCAATTCTCCATCTGTGATCCTTGGAGAGTCTTTGGCCACTCAAACTCTCCTCCTCACCGTGCATTAGGACGATATAGACACACGTCCTCTTCCAGGAAGATTTGTATTTGGAATTATTTGGAATTTCTTAGGAATTTGGCCTTTGTGTTTTCTTATGTTTATACTCCTGTGGAACAGAAAGTCGTGCCTGGACAATTTCATGCTGCTAGTCACCCTGGTAAAAACGTAAATATGAATGGGAATATACTCAAGAGATATTTTACACATAAGAATTTCTAATGGTGCACATAATTGTGGCCAACATGCATTGGAGAAAAACATTTATTTCATAATGTGAGTTTCTCCCCACTTTCAATTGTTTTACTTCAATGAAAGGTTAGTATTTTGTGAATTTTTTTAATGAAAGATCAAAAGGATAAACTTCTTTAAAAAAAATGTCATAATGACCCCAAACTTTTGAATGGTATTGAACTTAATAATTATTATTTGTATTAGTTAAATGTTGTTCATTACTGTTTTTGTTATTTAAAGGTCCATGCTTTATAGTTATATTTAATAGTATGTAGTGTAAAGTAATTTGTTGAAGTGTGTATCATAAGTCATTTTCGGTTGCACTTTGTTTTACAGTATGTACATCTACATGTACTTACAGTGTACTTAGAAAATACTGGTTAATATATATAACAATATATAACAATGTATTATATATATAATAATATATAACTACATGGGCTAAGGTTAGGTTTAGGGGTAGGTTCAGGGTTAGTACCTAGTTATTACCCAGTTATTGTAATATCTATAATAAGTACGTAGTATGCACATGGGAAACAGGACTCTAAAATAAAGTCCTACCCAATTTTCTGTATCGATAAGAGCCTCAGTCTCTGACCAAGTCCAGTTTTTCAAGTACAAGTCAAATATCTCACCCGTTTACTGTTCTACAAGTTATTAAACGGTATTCACTCTGGGTCAGAGAGGATAGAAAGGCAGTGTAGTCAAACACGCATGTGCATTAATGCTAACACAATCACACAGAAACGTACCTGCCTCGGTTAAAAAGCTTCTGTGATTTTCCTTCATGTTTCTATATATGATCTGACAGTTAATACGTAAACATACTCATAGTTGGAACAATTACACAGCTCCCTCAGAGGATCGACCACAGGAAGATGCGTTCAGGTCAGAGAGCGAGGAACTTCACACTGTTTTATGGCTACATGAGTTCCCATTACAGCCCACTGCTTTGTAGTCTTCTCTCCTGTGGATCCTGTGAGGAAAGCAATGGACCATCACGCCTGACGAATTTGATTTGGGCCAGTGAAATGAGTCTCTTTGTTAGCTAAAGTGCATGAGAGCACTCACAGACAGATGGAGAGCAGAAAAATTCCTAGTGGATTTTCAGACATAATTAAATGCGATCCCTTTATGCCCATTTCAATGGGAATTTAGGAGGATTTTTGTGCAAATATTCCTAAAAAAGTAGAAATCAAGAAGTCGGGGGCATATAAATGTAGATTGATTATTAATTGATGTATTCAGTAAAGCACCAAGAAGAACTTAATCAGTTTAGCTCCTCATAAGTCGCTTAATGTCTTTTAAAATGTAATTAAGCATCACTTGACTTCTTCTCTTTGTACTGACAGACAGATGTCTGATGATTAATGGTCATAGAGACGGGTAATATTTTGGTGGCACCTTTTTTATCCAGGCTTATTGATCTTTGCAGGAGGATTGTTTAGCACATGACACCACCCTAGTGATATTTCCAGCCAGGCTGTGACAGTACAGAATGACAAACAGCCTAAATGCACACACTTGGATGGGGACAGATGATTCAGGAGAAAAAAGAGCAAATCTCATCTCCTTCCAATCTGTGTCAACAATGTCAAATATCCCCTTTCACCCAGCACAGAAAGCAATGTGAGGGAGACAGAAGCTCTCCTAGCAACTTATCCTGCCTTAGACGTCTGATATAGTAACTGCAGTTTTCTGAGTTATGAAATTATATAACCTCTGACAAGAGTCCATAAACAGTTTCTCTGAAAACCGCCTAGTAATCCATATAGCATAGTTTTCGAAAGCTTAGAGCAGAGAGTCTTGAGTGCAGATGCCAGCAGTCTTAGAAAGCGTCTTTCTCCACAGTATGTGTAGTAGCACAATTGCTCTTGCAGTAGTTTATGGTAATGGTAAAACAGAGCAGATAAGGAACACATAATGCTATGCTTTAACTTACTATGAAATAAATGCAGTTCAAGCCTTCTCCTTTAGCTCTTTACCTTACCTCAGGCTTGGAAAACTAGCTTTGTAGTTTTCGCAATGCGTTTGCACTGCTTTACCTTCTTTTTTTTTCTAGGTTTTGTGCTTAATGTTTTCACATTGGGACTGTATGTACATTTCCTTGAACAAGATGCTAAATGTGGAGAAGCAATAGATACCTTCCATAATACTTAAAAGTATACTTAATTCACCTAAAAAGGAAAATTCTGTCATAATTTACTCGCTCTCATGTCCCTCCAAACATTTATGGCTTTTTTTCTTCTGCTGTCCATACAATAAAAGTCAGTGTTGTCCAGCTTTATTTCTGTATCCCATTGACTTTCATTGTATGGACAAAACAAAGTTGAAACATTCTTCAGAATATCTTATTTTGTGTTCGCGTAAGAAAGAAAGTCATACAGGTTTGGAGCAACATGAGAGTGAGTAAATTATGACAATTTTCACTTTTGGGTGAACTGATCCTTTTAAGATTAGCTGTGGAAGAGTTTGGTAGAAAAAGGCTATGCTTGTACATCCCATGTGTAATGTATAAAACTTTATAATATAAAATATGATCTTTTATGTAGATATTTCGGTCTTTTAATCATTTAAATGTAGGGTAGGCAATTTGTTTTATAAGCACTTTTTGTTTTAGTGGTTGAAACTCTCTTCACATCCTGATAGCAATCAATAATAGAAGCGGTCTAAATATTGGAACATGTACATATACCGATCAGGGATAACATTATGACCACTGATAGGTGAAGTGAATCTCTTCATATTCTCTTCTTATCTCTTCATCACAGCACCTGTTAGTGGGTGGGATATATTAGGCAGGGCCAAATTGTGATGGGTAGACGACTGGGTCAGAGCATCTCCAAAACTGCAGCTCTGTTCCCAGTATGCAGTGGTCAGTTTATATCAAAGTGGTCCAAGGAAGGAACAGTGGTGAAACGGCGGCCAAGGCTCATTGATACACGTGGGGAGTGAAGGCTGGACCATGTGGTCCGATCAAACAGAGCTACTTTAGCTCAAATTGCTCAAGAAGTTAATGCTGGTTCTGATATAAAGGTGTCAGAATACACGGTTTGTTGCATATGAGACTGTATAGCCACAGACCCATCAGGGTGCCCACGCTGACCCCTATCCACTGCCGAAAGCGCCAACAGTGGGCACGTGAGCATCAGAACTGGACCACAAAGCAGTGGAAGTAGGTGGCCTGGTCTGATGAATCACATTTTTTTTGTATCACATGGATGGCCGGGTGCTTGTGCATCGCTTACCTGGGGAACACATGGCACCAGGATGCACTATGGGAAGAGGCAAGCGGACAGAGGCAGTGTGATGTTTGGGGCAATGTTCTGCTGGGAAATCTTGGGTCTTGCCATCCATGTGGATGTTACTTTGACACATACCACCTGCCTAAGCATTGTTGCAGACCATGTACACCCTTTCATGGAAACGGTATTCCCTGGTGGCCTCGTTCAGCAGAATAATGCACCCTGCACAAAGCAAAAATGGTTCAGGAATGGTTTGAAGAGCACAGCTATGAGTTTGAGGTGTTGACTTGGCCTCCAAATTCCCCAGATCTCAATCCAATTGAGCATCTGCGGGATGTGCTGAACAAACAAGTCCAATCCATGGAGGTCCGACCTCACAACTTACAGGACTTAAATGTTCTGGTGCCAGATACCACAGCACACCTTCAGAGGTCCAGTGGAGTCCATGCCTTGACGGGTCAGGGCTGTTTTGACAGCAAAAGGGGGACCAACACAATATTAGGAAGGTGGTCATAATGTTATGTCTGATCGGTGTATATCTTCTGTGAAAGTCTCAGGATCAAAACAATTCCTTCAATCACTGCATTTGGTCCGAATTACCTATCTGCCTGTCAAAATATGTATTTCCATACCTCTGCGCAGACATCATACATTGGCGCGTTGTAGACAAACAGCAGTCATCTTTTACAGTTCCTGTTTACTGAACCCCCCCCCCCCCCCAAAAAAAAACAAGCTTATGCTTATGCATTCACGCCATGTCATAACCATTATTACGAGATGACAATCTGTAGCTGTTCACGTCCTCAGACTCAAATTTATGCGTTTTTATGTCAACACCATCAATGCCGAAATTAATCTGCAGAAGTCATGTGGTACAAATCAGCGCTCTGTAAGTTGTTTACATTCATTATTATTGTAATGCTATGTGCTTTGAGAGGTAATTTAATGCCATATCTCATCTTGTGACACTTTGCAGACTCTGCTATGTGCGTTCATGTGTTTTGAAGGCATGGCGTTAGAGATGCTGTGAAGGAAGGGTGGGATCTCATGCTTTCATAGCTAGCTTGCTATTTGGGATTGCCTCTCTGAAATTGCCTACCCTACCTTTAAGAATGAATTTGCGATGTCTGCAACTGACAAATTCAGAGAGGAATCTTGAGACATTACTTCTATTGCTAAAAACAAACAGCACCTCAGTTCTGATATTGTTATATATGAATCATCAACTTCACAGGACTAATGCCCCTGTGTAATCTCAAGTGATGGAGTGATGAAGGGGGAAAAAGATTAGAACATGTGAGCTTCCATACCCCACAACTAGCCTCGGCAAATAAACTTGCATACAAATATTCAGACGACATGAGTCACAAAATGGCTAAAATAAACCAATAGGATGCATCAAACAAAAGGGAGCCCATATGGCCTAAAATTATGACTCAACTGATATTAAGTGGCAATTTATTCAAAAGTTAGGTGGGTTGGGACTGCAGGCAGCCTTTTCTACTATTTTATCTGAATAACAAAATGGGCTGCAGAGTGTTTTATAAGCTGATCTGTTTTGTTTTCCCTCTCTTTTCTCCACTAGCTCTTTTGTGTACTATTCACTTTGCCCCAGTTAGAAACCAGGCTTTTTCTCAGTGCAAGTCCAAGAACCATTTTTCAATTCATTCTCACTGCTGTGAAACAAAAAGGAGAAAATAGTGTCACTTTGCTGTTGCCTTGCCAACACCAAGAATTTTTTGTACATATTAAATTGAGTCATTTTAATGGCATATTGATGGTGTAGCTTCTCCTTTGCAATTGACCTATTTGTCAAAATGTTTGTGCTTTTGTTCATTATGCCCACTCTGACAGCACTAATTATGTATTTAGTATGTTTGAGCTTGCAATGTCAGTCACTAGCCAGAGGACAAAGACATTGTAAGATAGTGAATGTTACTACTGTTGATTCATTTGCTAAATATTTATGCTTTTAGTGACCTAAAGACTGACTTTCATCACTCTTTAGCTCTCTTGTTGTTTAAACCCTCAGCAAGCAATAGCCGTCATTTCACCGTCTCGGTTAACTATAGACCTAATATACTCGGCTAAGAGTAACCCACTTCTAGCCAAAATAACCTTGAATTTGGTTACATGTCGTTTTTACCAAACTAACTTGCAAGATGTATGATATTCCATCATGTAAGCAAAGTCAACAGTGATTACAAGGTGTTTGGTTTAATTTCTTTGACATGTTCATGATCTAGATCAGTGGTTCTCAAACCTGTCCCAGGGACCCCCACCGGTGCCCATTTTGCATGTCTCTCTCCTCTAACACACCTGATTCAACTCATCAGCTCATTAGCAGAGACTGTAAGACTTGAATTGGGTGTGTCTGATGAGGAAGACATACAAAATGTGCAGTGGTGAGGAGTCCCCAGGACAGGTTTGAGAACCACTGTTCTAGAAGACTAGTCTATTCTTGGGCTATGGTTAGACGTCTATTAAACTTTCACTGACAGCCCAAATTCTGCCCTGTTTTAGCCTAGACATCTAGGCTGTGTTTGGACGGCTCTTAGATGTCTTTTAAACGCAAAATTGCTTGCTGGGCTAACAGAAACCTGGATTGGTTGTCATGAGGAGGATTTCACTCGAGACAAATTCTTAGCAATTCTTCAGTTTTATTAAAGGAATAGTTCTCTCAAAAAAGAAAATTGTCATTGTTTACTTCGTCAAGATGAATTTGTGTAGAATGTAATGAAAGTGAATCAGGACAGTGACTGTCCACCTCTAAAAATTTTTTTAAAAAATCACCACAGATTCATAAAAGTGGTTCTAAATTTTCAGAAGCCATCGTTCTTGTGTGAAAGAATGGCATATAAGCCATTATTCACTAATAATCTTCTGCTTCAGTTGGCTGATAACCACTGCAACTGAATCACTGAGTCAGTGAATTGAACTCGAGAACTGAATCAGTCCAATGGCCGAGTCATTCAAATCCTTTTTGTGAATTGTGCCAGCAGATTAATTGAAAAGAACGATTGGTCCACAAATCAGACATTGCTTCTTCTTTAATAAACTCTTATGAGAGTTTGTATAATGGCAAACTTAATATTCAACAATATTATTGATCTGACTGCACTGACGCTATTGGATGAGATGAGAACTGAACTGAACTGGACGATGACATCACTGCAGAACTGCTTTATAGATGAAATGAACTAATTTAACAATTGATGATCTTTACAATGGAACTGAATCAACACTGAACTGACTTCAGCTGAATAATGGCACTATTTTCTTTTAGAGCTGCTGTACAGCCGATTGCATCATTGAACTATTTTCCTGTTATTGTATAAAGCACTACTTGACTTGACTTAATGACGGAACTTACATTTTTGGGTGAACTATCGCTTTAAGAGTTAGGTCAGTTGTGCTCAGCTGGTACTCTGTTTGTTCCACCACAGTTTATGCCCATAACAAGTTAAATGTTTGATGTTTCTCAAAGGTGCTCAAGTCGTTGCCTAGAATCGAAGGTCGTCCGGGGGCTTCACTTCCACCGATGGACTTTGAGGCTCTTGAGTCTGGTCTACGATCGGCACATGGTGATGAAATCACCCCTGAAGATGTTATGTCGGCAGCTATGTACCCCAAAGTCTTCCAGGAGTTTAAAGAGTTCACATCAAACTTCGGTCCGGTGGACTGCCTTAACACTCGCCTGTTTCTGGACGGACCCAAAATCGCAGAGGAGTTTCAGGTGCGTTGCTATTACACTGAGATATGTGAGGACATGCTGCGACTCACAGCAATTACATCAATTGACTTAATTTACTTGTCACTGTGCCTCATTTCTTCTATTACTAATTTTTCAACTATATTTCACTCTGTTAAATTTACAACACCACGGGATTTGACCTTCTAAACTTTACCCTGACTGCTCTCTCACCAGGAGATTTGCAAAATTAGATTGTCCTCAACTAGCCTACACTTTCACAAAGTTTATTAGCACGCTTTATTGCAACAGTGGTTGTAAAAATTGATTAGCATAGTAAGATTAAATAGCACTTTTGTGTTCGAAATATATTGCTTTGAACATCTAGGCTCTCTTTGTGAAGTTGCCGTGAAGTCCGATAAACCATAAATGCTATTTTACAGCTCTAATTTCACAGAGAGTTTGACTTTGTGAAGTTCAATGAGTGCAAGTTTTTTTTTAGCTTAATCTATGCTAGCTCCTGAATAATCTCAAACTGGTACAGCTGCATCTCTATCTAGCTGAGCCCTGAGGTGTTTCTAAATGTGTTGATTGGAGCTTAGCCGTGTCTTTGGCACCTAAAACCCCATTATGAGTTAAGTGGGTGTTACCTGGCAGCCATGAATGTGTCTCGGAGTCCTACTGCAGGCACCTCGAGAACTGAGAACACCAGATACAGGACTCGCATAGCTGATCACGCTCCGAGACTGAGCGAGAGCCAGCCAGGTATCAAACACACCTACAAAGTAATTTTACTTTGAAAACACCAAATCTGTTAGATTGAAAAGTTTGCTTGCATCTCATAATCATCTGCTGGCCTGGATTCTTCAAACCAGGTCTCTCTGTATCCTTCCAAAACGAACCAGATTTTCCTCGGTTAACATACGTAATCGTAAATTTCTCAGGGACTAAAGTTATTTGGCTGCGTGTTTCTCCACCCAGTCGAGCTGTCCAAATAAGGATGTTAGTCGTGGCTGATTAGCGTAGATTAGCATGAGCTATATTAAGCTGTCACTGAGGCAAATGCAAGCGCACCCCAAAATAGCAGCCCCTTCGCAGCCAAACAGCACATGATACAGACCTAATGCCTCCCAGAGGCCTGTGCTAATCATTCATCCCTTTATCTTCCTTAAGATTTCTATTCTACCCAAGATTTTTTCGGCCTATTGTGCCTCAATCTGGTTTTATTGTTTGTTTGTTTTTGTGCAGGTTTTTTATAGCTGAATCACTGCTTTTCATTTCTCATAACTAGCTGTTCGCTGTGTTTTTATGTTTCTTGTTCTTTCCTCTCACAGGTTGAGTTGGAAAGAGGGAAAACATTGCACATCAAAGCCTTGGCCTTGGGTGACTTGAACAAGTCTGGTCAGAGGGAAGTGTTTTTTGAACTCAACGGCCAGCTGCGTTCAGTCTTGGTCAAGGATACGGCAGCAATGAAGGTAAGTGTTTGCTGTTTATTTTCCTCCCTAGATTGGTTTGTTTCATCACTGAAAAGCAATTATCCTGACGCAAACCGTATACTCAATCATTCAGACATGTTTTGCGATTGTTCCATTTTCTCTCTCGAGGTGTGAATAATTTCTGTCATAAGCTAAAAATTATCTTGTTCTTGATGTCATGTGCGTTTATCACTTTGAGGCAAAAGTGTTAAAAACATATTTTAAATTATTAGGGCGCACAGTGTATATTTTCATTACAAGTCAATAGTGCTGTGTGGGAACTTTATGTCAGCTGTTTGTAACTGCACCACACTGCTTGTAAAAATACAACAAAATTGGTGGATTATAGCATGATTTTACAAAAATGAAGATATCACTTTCATTGCCCACATAACACATCATGTTTAAGATGATTCATTCATTATAAGATATTCTCTCTGGTAAAGAATAATATTCATATAGTCTGTCCTAGTCTGGAAGATGTTTTCCACCCTCTGTAAATGTTCTTTTGGTTTATTATTGTCTTGTTTGGCTTAGTTTGGCAGGATGTAAGATGGTCCAAACACATTTAGTGTGACATAAGTCAGAGTGATGACACTTGTTCAGCATATGTTCAATAGAGCTCTCCTTCTGCCTCAACACAATTAGCAAGAGCATTTCTCCTCATGACACATAAAGTTCATTTTTGCAGGTCCAACATTTTTCTTCAGCTGTCTTAACGTTTTTATACCTTTGAAATGAGACTTAAATCTGATTTATCTCTAGGCTGTTTGTTAAAAGTTAACATGAATGGCATATACTAACATTATTGCTGGTTTCTGCCTTATTCATCATTGCTGTAATAGTTATGTAACACTAGATGTGAAATAAAATTGAATCACTACACAATACACTATTATTTCTAATTAACACACACGTGTATATATATATATATATATATATATATATATATATATATATATATACAGGTCCTTCTCAAAAAATTAGCATATTGTGATAAAGTTCATTATTTTCCATAATGTAATGATAAAAATTTTACTTTCATATATTTTAGATTCATTGCACACTAACTGAAATATTTCAGGTCTTTTATTGTTTTAATACTGATGATTTTGGCATACAGCTCATGAAAACCCAAAATTCCTATCTCAAAAAATTAGCATATCATGAAAAGGTTCTCTAAACGAGCTATTAACCTAATCATCTGAATCAAAATTACACCTGCAAAAGATTCCTGAGGCTTTAAAAACTCCCAGCCTGGTTCATTACTCATAACCGCAATCATGGGTAAGACTGCCGACCTGACTGCTGTCCAGAAGGCCATCATTGACACCTTCAAGCAAGAGGGTAAGACACAGAAAGAAATTTCTGAACGAATAGGCTGTTCACAGAGTGCTGTGTCAAGGCACCTCAGTGGGAAGTCTGTGGGAAGGAAAAAGTGTGGCAAAAAACGCTGCACAACGAGAAGAGGTGACCGGACCCTGAGGAAGATTGTGGAGATGGACCGATTCCAGACCTTGGGGGACCTGCGGAAGCAGTGGACTGAGTCTGGAGTAGAAACATCGTGCACAGGCGTGTGAAGGAAATGGGCTACAGGTGCCGCATTCCCCAGGTCAAGCCACTTTTGACTAAGAAACAGCGGCAGAAGCGCCTGACCTGGGCTACAGAGAAGCAGCAGTGGACTGTTGCTCAGTGGTCCAAAGTACTTTTTTCGGATGAAAGCAAATTTTGCATGTCATTCGGAAATCAAGGTGTCAGAGTCTGGAGGAAGACTGGGGAGAAGGAAATGCCAAAATGCCTGAAGTCCAGTGTCAAGTACCCACAGTCAGTGATGGTCTGGGGTGCCATGTCAGCTGCTGGTGTTGGTCCACTGTGTTTTATTAAGGGCAGGGTCAATGCAGCTAGCTATCTATTTTGGAGCACTTCATGCTTCCATCTGCTGAAAAGCTTTATGGAGATGAAGATTTCATTTTTCAGCAGAACCTGGCGCCTGCTCACAGTGCCAAAACCACTGGTAAATGGTTTACTGACCATGGTATTACTGTGCTCAATTGGCCTGCCAACTCACCTGACCTGAACCCCATAGAGAATCTGTGGGATATTGTGAAGAGAAAGTTGAGAGACGCAAGACCCAACACTCTGGATGAGCTTAAGGCCGCTATCGAAGCATCCTGGGCCTCCATAACACCTCAGCAGTGCCACAGGCTGATTGCCTCCATGCCACGCCGCATTGAAGCAGTCATTTCTGCAAAAGGATTCCCGACCAAGTATTGAGTGCATAACTGAACATAATTATTTGAAGGTTGACTTTTTTTGTATTAAAGACACTTTTCTTTTATTGGTCGGATGAAATATGCTAATTTTTTGAGATAGGAATTTTGGGTTTTCATGAGCTGTATGCCAAAATCATTAGTATTAAAACAATAAAAGACCTGAAATATTTCAGTTGGTGTGCAATTAATCTAAAATATATGAAAGTTTAATTTGTATCATTACATTATGGAAAATAATGAACTTTATCACAATATGCAAATTTTTTGAGAAGGACCTGTATATATATATATATATATATATATATACACGTGTGTGTTAATTAGAAATAATAGTGTATTGTGTATATATATATATATATATATACAGTGAGGAAAATAAGTATTTGAATACCCTGCTATTTTGCAAGTTCTCCCACTTGGAAATCATGGAGGGGTCTGAAATTGTCATCGTAGGTGCATGTCCACTGTGAGAGACATAATCTAAAAGAAAAAAATCAGAAATCACAATATATGATTTTTTTAACTATTTATTTGTATGATACAGCTGCAAATAAGTATTTGAACACCTGTCTATCAGCTAGAATTCTGACCCTCAAAGACCTGTTAGTCTGCCTTTAAAATGTCCACCTCCATTCCATTTTTTATCCTTAAATTAGATGCACCTGTTTGAGGTCGTTAGCTGCACCTGTCCACCCCATACAATCAGTAAGAATCCAACTACTAACATGGCCAAGACCAAAGAGCTGTCCAAAGACACTAGAGACAAAATTGTACACCTCCACAAGGCTGGAAAGGGCTATGGGGAAATTGCCAAGCAGCTTGGTGAAAAAAGGTCCACTGTTGGAGCAATCATTAGAAAATGGAAGAAGCTAAACATGACTGTCAATCTCCCTTGGACTGGGGCTCCATGCAAGATCTCACCTCGTGGGGTCTCAATGATCCTAAGAAAGGTGAGAAATCAGCCCAGAACTACACGGGAGGAGCTGGTCAATGACCTGAAAAGAGCTGGGACCACCGTTTCCAAGGTTACTGTTGGTAATACGTCATGGTTTGAAATCATGCATGGCACGGAAGGTTCCCCTGCTTAAACCAGCACATGTCAAGGCCCGTCTTAAGTTTGCCAATGACCATTTGGATGATCCAGAGGAGTCATGGGAGAAAGTCATGTGGTCAGATGTGACCAAAATAGCACTGTTTGGTCATAATTCCACTAAACGTGTTTGGAGGAAGAAGAATGATGAGTACCATCCCAAGAACACCATCCCTACTGTGAAGCATGGGGGTGGTAGCATCACTTGGGGGTGTTTTTCTGCACATGGGACAGGGCGACTGCACTGTATTAAGGAGAGGATGACCGGGGCCATGTATTGCGAGATTTTGGGGAACAACCTCCTTCCCTCAGTTAGAGCATTGAAGATGGGTTGAGGCTGGGTCTTCCAACATGACAATGACCCGAAGCACACAGCCAGGATAACCAAGGAGTGGCTCTATAAGAAGCATATCAAGGTTCTGGCGTGGCCTAGCCAGTCTCCAGACCTAAACCCAATAGAGAATCTTTGGAGGGAGCTCAAACTCCGTGTTTCTCAGCGACAGGCCAGAAACCTGACTGATCTAGAGAAGATCTGTGTGGAGGAGTGGGCCAAAATCTCTCCTGCAGTGTGTGCAAACCTGGTGAAAAACTACAGGAAACGTTTGACCTCTGTAATTGTAAACAAAGTCTACTGTACCAAATATTAACATTGATTTTCTCAGGTGTTCAAATACTTATTTGCAGCTGTATCATACAAATAAATAGTTAAAAAATCATACATTGTGATTTCTGGATTTTTTTTTTTTATTATTATTATGTCTCTCACAGTGGACATGCACCTACGATGATAATTTCAGACCCCTCCATGATTTCTAAGTGGGAGAACTTGCAAAATAGCAGGGTGTTCAAATACTTATTTTCCTCACTATATATATATATATATATATATATATATATATATATATATATATATATATATATATATATATATATATGAAAATCTGGAATTTGAGGGTGCAAAAAAATCTAAATATTGATAAAATTGCCTTTAAAGTTGTCCAATTGAAGTCCTTAGCAACACATACTATTACTAATAATAATACATTTGTTATATATTTACAGTAGGAAATTTACAAAACATCATTTCAAGATCAACATGATCTTTACTTAATATCCTAATGATTTTTGGCTTAAAAGAAATAAGAATATAATTGGCAATATAAAGAACTAAAAAGATAATTTTGACCCATACAATGTATTGTTGGCTATTGCCACAAATATACCCGTGGAACTTATGACTGGTTTTGTGGTCCAGGGACACATAAATATTTTTATACTATTCATTTATAATTGAAATATAAAGTGGGAAACTTTTCTCCAAAACACACGTTAGCCACAGTTATTGGCACCTCCAAAAGTATATTCCCATTCATATTTATATTTTTTAGCACACCAGGGTGACTAGGAACATGCAATTGTCCAGCCATGACTTCCTGTCACAGGAGTATAAAAATGAGGAAATACAAAAGCCAAATTCACTTAATCATTCATCACAATGAGTAAAACCAAAGAATGTAGTTCTGATTCGCAGGCAAAAGATTTTTGAGCTTCACAAAATAGAAAGTGGTTGTAAGAAAATCCCCATTTCCACCATCAGGGCAATAATTAAGAAGCTCAAATCAACTAAAGACTTTACAAATCTGCCTGGAAGAGGACGTGTCTATATCGTCCTAATGCACGGTGAGGAGAAGAGTTTTAGTGGCCAAAGACTCTCAAAGGATCACAGATGGAGAATTGCAGAGCTTAGAATCTTGGGTCAGAAAGCCTAAAAAAATTATCAAACAGCACCTGCATCACAATCACAAGTTGTTTGGGAGGGTTTCAAGAAAAAATATAGCTGCAAGCAGCCATTATCGGGGCCAAGCGCAAAGAAGAAGACAAGACATTGACTTGATCATAAGCAATGACAATTTGGCAATGTCAGATCAACTTCAGCAATGAGCAATTAAAGACCTATTAAGGTGATTTTAGGCAAAATAGCCGTAAAATTATAAATAGAGTCAATAATAATGATTTAATGATTTATCACTTTCAACCAATAGGTGGCACGGTTACGAATTTGATGTGGTGTGGTCAGAATAAGGGAACAATGACACTTGTAAAGATTGGTGTCAATATATCAAAGCAGGGTGTCGATATAGTGTCAATATGTCATTGCAGAGATATAGACTCAAGAGGCCTTTTCATTATAAGTATGGACCACATGGCGGTGCTGTTTTGAAACCTTTTAAGTACCTTAGAGGCATGGTGCTGATGGCACATACCAAGTATCGTAATGATACACCAATTAATTTGTAAAGTATAGCATTTTATATCATAATACTGCATTGTAGTAATACTGCAATGGGAATTTCATGTTTTGTTCTATTATAGCGCCACCAAGTGGCACAATCCTACCATGTTTGTATGTGTCCTCGGAGTGAGCCCATGCATGTCTGTGTCAATTTTGGTGAAAATATCTCATTTTGTTTTGGAGTTATAGACATTTATATGAAAAAACACATGAAAAATGACTGACACCTGACTTTGATTGGATTTTACACCCCCTTACTATCAATATTTTGACATTTGGGCAATAGTGATTGACTATCGACCTATATTTCCGAACTTCTGATGCTGGTTTCGTCTCGATCGGACTAGTGGTTGGTTTCGAAGATATCAGCTAATGTTTTTAAAGCGCTAAATTACAACGCTGCACAAACCATATGCCAAAACCTAGCAAGTCTGGTATCGTTGGACTCGGTGAGGATTCAGGAGACAAAAAAAGTTACTCCCATGAAAATAAGTCAAATTCACCCAAAGTTATAAGCATTTGAAAACAAAATTCTCCACTAAGTGGCGCTGTTTCTAAACTTCTTGGGCTCATTCAGGGCATCGTGCTGATGACCCAAACTGAGTTTCGTAACAATCCGTTCATGCGTTAATAAAATACAGCATTTTAGCACATAATTCAAAATGGCCGATATGGTAAAATTGTATATCAGATGACTCTGCATGCCGTCCTAAATCTAACGATACCACTTTTATGATTTTTACACAAACGGTTCAGCAGTTATAAGCAAAAATAGCAATTTTTTGTATCTCCGGACCAGTAAGTGGCGCTGTGCCGAAACACTGCATTTTGCCTCAGGTCATGCTTGTGGTGACTTCCGAACTTCCGAACATACCCTTTGCACCAAGTTTGGTTTGAATACGATAAAGCATTGCAGAGATATAGCCTTAAGTGTAATTGTGTAACCGCTACGTAAAATTTGTTTGCGCGTTTATCGAAAATGATGTGACGAATCAACTTGAATTCCATGTTATTTTGTCAGCATGGTCTGAAGATGATCTGGTTCAATTTTCGTGCAAATCGGATGAACCGCCTAGGACGAGTTCGCAAAAGTAGGTTTTTAGGAAAATTTAAAATGGCGGGAAAAATTTTATGACGAAAAATGACATCATATGGTGCAATCGGCTTGAGCCAAGGAATCACATAATTTTGTTTCTAGCCCTTATGGTTCAAAAGTTATTAGCATAAACATGAGTCATACTTTGGACAGGTAGTGGCGCTAGAGGGATTGAGTTAGAGACTCCAAATTTGCTATGTTGACACTCCAGACTGTCATCTATGAGTGTGCCAAATTTCATAACTTTCCCGCAAACGGTTCTATGGGCTGCCATAAACTCAAGAGCGGAAGAAGAAGAAGAAAAAGAAGAAGAATAATAGGAACGCTAACGGTTTCAATAGGTGCCTTCGCACCTTGCCTTCCGTGCTTGGCCCCTAATTATCCTCACTCATCCAAAAACCAACTCCAGCATATTCAGCTGTCAGACACTGGAACTTCAAAACTACCTGTTTTTTGTGGTCAGATTAAACAAATATGGTACAGCAATGCTGGATCTTTAATGCTGTGGGCCTATTTTTCTGCCAGAGGTCCTGGACTTCTTCAGATGCATGGCATCATGGATTCTAGCTAATACCAACAGATAAAAGCTTTTGCTAGAAATCTTATAATGGGCAATGGTTGGATCTTCTATCAGGACAATGATCCAAAACAAACATAAAAATGAACGAAACAAATGTGTAACTAAGCACAAAATTAAGCTTCTGCCGTGACTGTCCCAGTTTCCTGACCTGAACCCTAGAAAATAAGTGGGGTGAACTGAAGAGAAGAAGCACCAACATGGAGCTGGGATCTGAAGGACCTGGAGAGATTCTGTATGAAGGAATGGTCTCTGATCTCTTGTCAGATGTTCTCCAAACTCATCAATCAGTGAAGTCAAGTTACCTTTATTTATATAGCACTTTTTACAATGCAGCTTCACAGTGATAACAAAAAAAAAAGCAATAGAATTTGATTCGGCTGTACAGCCGCTCTGGCGAAAACAGTGACGTCGTCCAGCTCATCAGGCATTATAGAACAAGACTATTGCAGCAGAATCCAAGTGCAGTTGCACATTTACTAAATAAACTCAAAACTTCACAAGTACAAAATCATAGGGGACAAAAACAAGGCTCAGGAACAGAAATAGAACAACCAACATAACGTAACGATAAGAACTCAAAAAAAAAAAAAATCTAATCACTTTATTGTCACTCAACCATATACACAAGTGCAACAGTAGGTGAAATTCTTAGGTGCAGTTCCGAGCAACATAGTAGTCATGACATGACATATACAACATTTAAAGCAACATCAGATTACATCATCTGATGCGCCCACAATTACTCACAGCACAGTAAACTCTACAATAAACAATAAATAATTTACAAAATGTGAGTGTAGTTCTCACAGCTTTAAACAATATACACATACTTACAATATACATATACTTTAAACAATATACACTAAACATACATTAAACAATATACATTATGCTATAATAATAATAATAATAATATACAATGTACAGTATACAATATTCACAAATAGACATCCAATGTACAATAGATACGCTATATGATAAATAAATGTGTATATAATGTGTGTGTATCTACAGTGGGTTGTGCTGAGTGATATTCTGTCCAGTGTGTGTTATGATCCTGATGGATCAAGAGTTGAGGAGTCTAATTGCTTGTGGGTAGAAGCTGTTCTGGAGTCGGCTGGTGCGTGTTCTGATGCTGCGGTACCGCCTGCCTGATGGCAGCAGTGAGAGCAGCCCATGGCTCGGGTGGCTAGAGTCTCTGATGATCCTCTGAGCTCTTTTCACACACCGCCTGGCATAAATGTCCTGGAGGGAGGGAAGCTCACCTCCGATGATGCAGCTGGCCGTGCGCACTACCCTTTGCAGGGCTTTGCGGCTGTGGGCGGTACTGTTGCCGTACCAGGTGGTGATGCAGCCAGTCAGCAGGCTCTCTATGGTGCTGGTGTAGAAGCGTGTGAGGATGTGGCGGTTCATTCCAAACCTCCTCAGTCGTCATAGGAAGAAAAGGCGCTGATGAGCCTTCTTCACAGCGGCCTCGGTGTGGACGGACCATGAGAGTTCCTCTGTGATGTGGACACAGAGGAACTTGAAGCTGCTGACTCTCTCCACCGGTGCTCCATTGATGGTGATGGGGCGGTGTTCTCTGTCATTCCTCCTGAAGTCGACCACCAGCTCCTTGGTCTTGCTGACGTTGAGGGAGAGGTTGTGCTCCTGACACCATCGTGTCAGAGTGTGCACCTCCTCTCTGTAGGCCGTTTCATCATTGTCAGTGATGAGACCTACCACCGTCGTATCGTCAGCAAACTTGATGATGGTATTAGAGCTGTGGGTTGCCACACAGTCATGTGTGTACAAGGAGTACAGGAGTGGGCTGAGAACACAGCCCTGAGGGGCTCCAGTGTTGAGAGTCAGTGATGAGGAGATGTCACTGCCCATTCTGACCAACTGCGTCTGTTTGACAGGAAGTCCAGGATCCAGCTGCATAGCAAGCTGTTTAAGCCTAGAGCCCGGAGTTTCACGTCAAGTATGGAGGGCACAATGGTGTTGAATGCTGAGCTGTAGTCTACAAACAGCATTCTCACATATGTGTTCCTCTTTTCCAGGTGGGAGAGAGCAGTGTGTATAGTGGATGAAATGGCATCATCAGTGGAGCGGTTTTTGCGGTATGCAAATGCAGTGGGTCCAGTGAGGGAGGGAGAACAGAGCATATGTAGTTTCTGATTATTCTCTCAAAGCATTTGCTGATGATGGGGGTCAGAGCAACAGGACGCCAGTCGTTTAAGCAGATGGTTTTTGACTGCTTCGGTACAGGCACAATGGTGGACGTTTTGAAGCATATGGGGACCACAGACAGGGAGAGGGACAGGTTAAAAATGTCTGTGAAAACTCCAGCCAGTTGGTTCGCGCACGCTCTGATGACGCGGCCCGGAATGCCGTCTGGACCCGTGGCTTTACGGATGTTCACCCACCGGAAGGATCGGGTAACATCCGCTACAGATACAGAGAGTGAACTAACCTCTGCATCTTCAGCCACGAGCTCTCTCTCCGCGAGGGTGGTGTTAGTTCCCTCAAAGCGAGCATAAAAGGTGTTTAGCTCGTCTGGGAGAGAGGCAGCGGTTTTCACGGTGGAGTTTGTGTTCCCCTTATAGTCCGTGATGATGTTAATTCCCCGCCACATGCTTCTAGAGTCGGTGGTGTTGAACTGTCCTTCAATCTTGTCCCTGTACTGGCGTTTTGCTGCTCTGATGGTTTTCCGGAGGGCATAACTTGCTTGTTTATGCTCCTCCGCATTACCGGAGTTAAAAGTGAAGGTCCGCGCATTGAGTGCCGCGCGAACATCCCCATTTAGCCACGGCTTCTGATTTGGGTACAGCCGAATTGTTTTGGTCGGAACAACGTCTTCTACGCACTTCCTGATGAAACACGTTACGCTATCAGCGTAGACCTCGATGTCGTCATCAGAGGCCGACCGGAACATCTCCCAGTCCGCGTGATCAAAACAGTCTTGTAGCATAGAGTCTGATTGGTCTGACCAGCACTGGATGGTTCTGAGGGCAGGTGCTTCCTGTTTCAGTCTCTGCCTGTAAGCGGGCAGAAGGAGAACGGAAGAGTGGTCCGATTTGCCAAATGGTGGGCGCGGGAGGGACTTGTAGCCATCCCGGAAGGGAGAGTAACAGTGATCCAAAACACGGTTCGCTCTCGTGTTGAAGCTAACATGTTGGTGGTATTTAGGTGCAATGCGTTTGAAGTTGGCTTTGTTAAAGTCCCCAGTCACAATAAACGCAGCCTCAGGATGTGCGGTTTCCTGCTCACTCACTGTCCTATACAGTTCCTTTAGTGCCCGGAATATACACAGCTGTGATGATGACCGCTGTGAATTCCCTCGGTAGCCAGAATGGTCGACACAGAACCATGATAAGTTCAGAATCAGGAGAACAGAAAGACTTGATAGAATGTACGTTCCTCTGATCACACCAGGATCTGTTGATCATAAAACATACACCCCCGCCTTTGCTTTTCCCTGAGAGTTCTTTTTCTCTGTCCATTCGATGCACGGAGAACCCCGTGGTTTCGATGGCCGAATCTGGAATCTCAGCAGACATCCAAGTTTCTGTAAGGCAGATAATGCAGCAGTCCCTAGTCTCTCGTTGGAAAGAGATCCGTGCTCTCAGCTCGCAGAGTTTGTTGTCCAGAGACTGAACATTAGCCAGTAAAATACTGGGAAGCGGGGGTCGGTTTGCGCGGCGTCTTACTCTGTTGAGCACGCCAGCCCTGCTTCCCCTTCTCTGGCTGCGTTTCCGCGGTCGGACTGCCCAGACAAAGGGCTCCGCTGCCGTGTTTGTGAACAGCGGGTCGTCACTGAAGAATTTAAAGTTCGGTTTTCGGTGTGCGATTGCCGAACCAATGTCCAAAAGTGTCTGTCTGTTGTACGCAGTAAGGCAGACAATATCCAAGACAAAAAACACAAAAACTATAAACAGAACAAACAAAAAACTACAATGTTGTAACGGAGCTCGCAACGCAGCAGCCATCCTCGGCGCCATCTTGAGTCCATCTGACAAAGAACAAGACTGAACACAGGGTTTAAATACACAGGCAAACAGATCATGGAAACGAGACACAGCTGACAAGACTAATAAGACACACCTGAATTGAAACTCAAATCAACATGAAAAACTACAAAGAACTACAAAATAAAGCACAGGAAACACTTTGGGCCCTATCTTGCACCCAGCGCAATTGACTTTGTACACCGACGCATGTGTAATTCCTATTTTACACCCGCGCAAAGCGCGCTTTTCCCTCCACAGAAGCACGTCGCTAAACTAGTGAATGAACTTGCGCTCCCTGGGCGGTTCAGCGCAAAAAAGGAGGCGTGTTCCGGCGCAAACAATCCCTGGTGCTATTTTGCTGTTCCATTAAACAATTGCGCCACTGACCAGAAAAAACCTAGTCTAAAGTCAGTGGCGCGTTGCGCGTTGTTCATTATGCTATTTTAAGGGCGCATGCTTGACCATAGCGTGCACAACGCGCATACACTTTGCTCATGTAATCTACACAGATGCAACAGTTATTTTTGCAAATCATAAATTGTTACACTAAAAAAATATTAACACATGAGATGACGGAAATCATTGTGGTGTGCCACGAAGATGTGAAAAAATAGGCATAAATCTAGCTTACAAATTATTCAGGCTAATTATTTATTTAACCGACGCTATTTTGGGTGGGTTTCTCCCATCCCCATACAACACAACTTCTCTGTCTTTCACTGCTCTTACAAGAACATCAGTCTCCTCGGCTGTGAACCGCTCCTGGCGTGCGCCTGGTAAATACGCCATAATAATAGCAATCCATAATGGAACTTGCGCACCTGCTTTTAAAGGGAATGTTGGATGACGCTCTGATTGGTTTATTCACGTTACGCCCAAACCACACCTATGAATAATGAAGCTACTTCAGACCAACCCATTTTAGATTTGCGCCGGGCGCAAGAGCCATTTATCCCGCCGGGAAAATAGCAACAGCGCCGAGACCCGCCCACAAAGTTACTTGCGCTTTGCGCTTTGACACTTGCGTTTCAGATCGTTAAAATAGGGCCCTTTAACTTAAAAGTCCAAGGACAGCCAGGGAGCACATGTAACACTCAGAGCTGTTATCTTGGGAAAAGGACATTGCAAAAAGTATTGAATAAAAGGGTGCTATTAATTGTGGCCAAAGTGTTTTGGAGAAAAAATTTTATTTCAATTGTTTTACTTCAGTGAAAGGTTAGACTTTCGTGAACATTTGAAATTCTAAAAGACTATATGTTATTTATGTTATTTATTAATTTTTTACACTAAAAAGTATTATTTATACCAGGGGTTCTCAACTCTGGTCCTCGAGGTCCACTGTCCTGCAGAGTTTAGCTCCAACCCTAATCAAACACACCTGAACCAGCTAATTAAGCTCTTCAGGATTACTAGAAAGCTACAGGCTGGTGAGTTTGGTCAAGGCTGGAGCTAAACACTATAGGACAGTGGACCAGGGTTGAGAACCCCTGATTTATACTACCATTCAAGAGTTTGGGGTCGGTAAGATTTCAAGTTTTTGAAAGTCAAGGCTGCATTTATTTGATCAAAAATACAGTGCAAATAAATATTTTTAGTAGCAAATTAATTAGTAGTATATTAATAATATATATTACTAAAGCAGAAACATTATTTGTTTGGGGTGTGCATAAATTCATTATGCTCTTTCTCATTGTAAAATAATGTTTCTCATAGCTGAAGATGACAGGCGGTTTGGAAATGGTTGTGAGGGAAAATGTGTAAAATGATTCATTGCCTCTGGTCTCTCCTGTAATCATCTCATTCTGTTTTCTGCTCCACCAGGAGATGCACTTTCACCCTAAAGCCTTGAAAGACGTGCGGGGACAGGTTGGAGCTCCCATGCCCGGTAAAGTGGTGGAAGTAAAGGTGAAGCCAGGCCAGAAGGTGGAGAAAGGTCAGCCTCTCTGCGTCCTCAGCGCCATGAAGATGGAGACCGTCGTCAACTCGCCAATCTCAGGCATCATATCCAAGGTGCATGTCAATGCCGACAGCAGCCTGGAAGGGGAGGATCTCATCTTGGAAATAACCGAATAAAATTCAAAAGCTACAGTGGTTAAAGGTTGCTTTTCTAGAATTCATTTTTAAATTGATCTTGTAATTTGGTGGACTGATGAGATTGTAATTGCTGATGATTCTAACATGGTGTAAAACTCTTCTGAGCTTTCAGAGTCAAAATAATTTTTTGCGGTTATTTGATTAAAAATAGAAGCAAATAGGTGAAGCATTTGTAGCCCGTAACCACAAACCATAGAAGCTTTTGTGATTCACTTTTTGGTATTATCCCTCTGTTAATACTGTAATGCTGGGTAGAACAAAAGCAGGATGAGGCGGATCCACATGCAGATTTGGTTTATTAACAAACGTGGGGGCCCCACTTTATATTAGGTGGCCTTAAGTACTATGTACTTACATCAAAAAATAGGTACAATGTACTTACTGTGTTCAAATTGAATTGCAAAACACCTTTGCTGATATTGAGGTGGGATACGGGTAGGGTTAGGGACAGGTGTGGTGGTATGGGTAAGTTTAAGGGTAGGGTTAGGTGTAAGGGAAGTGTCAACTGTGTAATTACAAATGTAACTACAGAAATTAATTACAGATGTAATTACATGCAGGTATTTTTTAAAATGTAAGTACAATGTAAAAACATGTATGTACACAATAAGAACATTGTATCAAATGATTAATTAAAATGTTAGTACATAGTAGTTAAGGCCACCTAATATAAAGTGGGTCCAACGTAGGTAAAGACAGCGTTTGAGCACACCAGGAACAAGAGCATCTACGGTGAAACATCGACTGACACTGAACAGGGTAATCACAGTGGTATAAATACACACAGGAACAAGGTTAACAAGATAACAAGAGGGAGTGGCTAAATGGGAAACACCTGGGAGAACTAATCAACATGAAAAACTGCAAAGGACTACAAAACATGACAAGACAGGATAGGAAATAACGAAAGAGTCCTCACAAGACAGGGGGAAACAGGCTGGAATCATGACAAATACACTGAGGAGAGTGAGTCTACTAAAGGAGAACACATGGCGCATACATATTGAATTTTAAAAAGCCTTTTATTACTATGAATCACACTATTGTACACTTGTTTCAACAAATTACAAAGTTACCTTATATCATATAAGTACCAAAAAAATAAATCCTCTTCAACAACAGAGCACAATCCATTACCACACCATTTCATTTCAAATGTTAATAGATCCTTTGTAGACTCATAAAAACAAAAATCTATCAACATTTCACCAAATTTAAAAACAGTATTACTACATGACCTGACTATCTTTCGTCCTTATTTGTCCTGCTCATGTAAATGGTCAGTTTTGCCTGACATAAAACAAAATTCAAAAGCTGACACATAAACCTTCTACTTCGAACACATTTAAATCCAAAAATAAAAATCAATTAGCTGAAAATAAAGGTTTTAGTCTGTCACATTCCATAAAAGCATGAGAGACAGTTTCTCTTTTTGAGTAGAAAGGACAATCATCAATAACTTCAGGATTAAGAACTGAAATAAAAGTATTAACAATGGCACAGTGAAAAAGCCTTCACTGCATATCCCCTGCCCTTTAAGATAACGGTGGCTTATACAGTGACCCCCACTCAGGTGTCACATTCTCTTCAACACCCAATACTCTGTGCCACGGCATGTCCACTTTATCATTCAATACCTTTTTATTAAAAACTTTAACGCATATTTTATAAAAAAGCTTTCCAGTGGCTGTACAAAAGTCCAAACACAAGGGTCTTTCAGCATCTAAAAGAGGTCCACTACAACCATCTAATTTAGGTAACATGGTAAAAACATAGGAAAACACTTTTTATTGGGGGTGGATTGGAGGTGTTGACTTCTCCATGACTGTCCATCAGTAAATCTTTTTCTTCAATACTGACCAACGATTTACAGTTCTTTAGCATTTGCTCAATACTCCGCAGAACTGACCTTTAGACAAGAGGTCACTTCTTCTGTTCTTTCAAAGTCCATCCCAGCTACATGAATCAAACGTCCAAACGTGTAGATCTGTGAATTCCGCAGCAGTACATGAAGTCCATGAAAGGAGCAACTATCATTTGTTAAATCAAAACTAGCTCCGTTTATTAGCGGCTCCTCCAAAAGCCAATGAAGAGAAGGTGTTGTCTAATTTCTCTCCGAGTCAAAGAGACTCAAAACCTTAAAGGTGCCCTAGAATGAAAAATTTAATTAACCTTGCCATAGTTAAATAACAGGAGTTCAGTACATGTAAATCACATACAGTGAGTCTCAAACACCATTGCCTCCTCCTTCATATGTAAATCTCGTTTGTGAAAAACACCACGGAAAAATAGGCGAATCTCAACATAACACCAGCAGTGATGCAATCGATGGGATCATTAATATGTACGCCCCCCCCCCCCCCCCCCCCCAATATTTTCATAAGCAAGCACATGTTCACTATCTGGCGAAACTGCGCAGCCGCCGTATCAACTGGAGTTCTGCAGCAGTAAGCCTGACGCTAGGATAGTGAACATGGCAGATCATGGAAACAAATGTTATGTTCCAGGCTGTGCAGGGGATGTGAAGATGTTTCATACTCTTCCCACAAATAAAACATGTCAACAGGCATGGTTGATGTTTATTTATAATCAGATACCGCAACAATTTAATTCAAAGTTGTTAGTTTGCTCAGCCCATTTCACCACGGACAGTTTTCAAACCTGGGACAATATCAAGCAGGCTTTGCTCAGTGTCTGATACTGAAGAAAGGGGCAATTCCAACCATATACCTGCAACCAGTAAGTGATTTTATCCACTTCTTGACTGTCTAAACCATTTCTGATTAAATCGAAAGTTTCTTAGAGAGACAACATTAACGATAATATTCCTGTTGTTGTCTATATCCAACGCAAGATGCTATACGGTAAGAATAGGATAATCCAAGTGGCTTACATAACTAAATAGTATGTCTAATGACAAAGGTTAATATTATTTCATGCCTGCGTTGTCATAAATTAGTAAATGCAACCATAGATACATAACATACTATGTTAGTTTAGTTGCTTACACATAGCTCACTCGATCCTTCTAGCTAACGTCAACACCTCCACCATTTAAGTTGAAACGATAGTAATTTGATATTTATTTATTTATATTTTTGACAACTGAAGTATGATTATATACTGATTGATATATATAAGGTTGAATGCCTAATCTCTCCATCGTCAAGAAGGTCAGTAAAGTTGTGCCTGCTATCATTGAGCCGCAGTGAAACAGCCAATCAGAGCAGAACTCTGCATTAATATTCATGACCCTTCCAAATAAGGCAAAAATAGACCATTTCATCCTGGGGAAGATTTCTAGAGTTGTAAATGGACCTGTAAAACCGTAGCTGGACAATTATTGACCTTAAATAAGCCATATACCCTCTATGTAGATACCAGAGAACAATTTAAAATGTTGTTTAAAATCATTCTAGGGCACCTTTAAAGAGATTGCAATAAAACACTGGCAGTCCATTCACATTCAATTTAAGGGGGTCCATTAGAAACAGGGATTTCTCCAACCCCAGTCCTTCAGTTCTGTGTAAAATGGAGCATGTAACAACACACCATCCAGTCACTAATGACCCATACAGAAATCTTTGTAAAAATTACAAACGAAAAGCTGCTATTCTACTTTTCAAATGTATTAAACAATGACCACCCTCCTCTTTAGGTAAATGCAGCACACTCTGTGGGACACAGTGTAACTTATCCCAAAAAAAGTCAACCAAAATTACTTGAACTTTTACTAGAAGTTGTGTGGGAGGATCCAAACATGCTAGCCTATGCCAAAGGCAGGAAGCTACTAAATTATTCACAATGAATGTCCTCCCTTTATAAACAACTATAATTAACCACTTCCATTTATCAAGCCTGCCTTTTACCTTATCAACTACCCCTTCTCAGTTTTTTTTTTTTTTCTGAATGGACAGTTCATCTCCCAAATACACTCCTATACAGTACTTAAAACCTCCTGTTCCCCAGGTTAAACCACCGGGAAGGCTAGTATCCCTTTTGACCAATTTCCAATTAAAAGTGCTTCACTCTTGTTGCAATTCACTTTTGCTGATGATAAAACTTTATAATCTTCTAAAACTTTCATTAGAAAATACACATCATGTTGTCCATGTATTAAAACCACCACATCATCAGAATAGGCAGACTCAAACCACAAATATTTTGTCTTAATTGTTGCAACAAAGGTTCTATAGCAAGTGCATATAACATTCCAGACAAAGAACAGCCCTGTCTAACACCCCTACAGACTTTAAAAGGAGTGCATAAGCCACCGTTTATCTTGAGCACGCTCTCAACGTCACCATAGAGTACTTTCACTTTATCAATAAAATCCTGACAGAATCCAAAGGCTTCTAAAGTTCTCCACAAATAAGAGTGTTCAACCCTATCAAACGTCTTTTCTTGATCTAGTGAGATAACAATATCAACGTTGAGGAACTTGGAGACATCAAAAATATCCTGAATACGGGTAACGTTGTCAAAAATGTACCTACCAGATACAAAATAGGTCTGATCTGGATGCACCACCTGATCAATTACCTTAACTAACCTATTAGCTAAAACCTTCTATAGCAATTTATAATCCGAGCAAAGGAGAGAAACAGGACGCCAGTTCTACATTTCTAAAAGATCTCCTTTTTAGGGGAGGAGAGTGATGACCACACACTGGCAACCTGAGCCCAAACTGTCATTAAGCACCCGTAAAAGGTCCTCCCCAACCTCGGTCCCAAAAAATGTGTAAAATTTGACGGGAGGGCCATCAATTCCTGGCACTTTCCCAGAATCCATGCCTTGAAGGGTCTTGTGCAACTCCCTCAGGCTTAATGCACCCGATAACTCGGCATTGGCCCCCTCTGACACTTGAGTCAAACTTTCACACAAAAAAAAAACACTCTCAGAATCCTGATCCCAACTCATTCTTGTATAAGTTTTCATAAAAACCACAAGCTCTTGTTCGTATTTCTTTATGACTAGATAAAATCACTCCTGCCACAGAGCACAATGCATTGGCAACGTTTTTGCCCCTTTTTCTTTTCAAGGCTAAAAAAAATATTTACATGGTGCATCCATCTGTTCCAATACTTAAAAAACGAGAACGAACCAGAACCAGACCAGAGCTTTCAACCCCAGTAGATCTGCTAGCTAGCTTCAGATCATCTCTGTATAACTTTGATTACTTGTTGAATCAGCTAAACTCTGTAATTTAATTATCCCTGCCAAGGCCTTCATAGAACTATTTAACTCTTTGGTGACATAGCGGGTGTACTGTTGGCAAATTGTTTTATTTGGACCTTTCCAAAATCCCGCCATTGCTGTAAATCTTGAAATTAATCTTTTGTTTTTTTTAACTCTTCCCAAAAAAACACAATAAATTTGTATTGAAGTGCCAGTATGCACTGTGTGGTTTAATTTGATTTTTTTTTTTAAAACAAAAAAAAACAATACCATATGATGATCAGAAAAACTAACCAAAGAGATGACAACTTTTAATAATATCCAAATGATGTTTAAAAACATAAAAATGGTCTAATCTAGCAAGAGATAGAACATTGTCACGAGCATGAGCGCATGCGGCTGGAAACCTCACTTTGTGACAACGTAACACTTGAGTCAGATAACTCACTGTCACTCTCTGAATCAATCGGATCAACAACATCTTCAATATATAATTTTTTTGTTGTCTATAATCATGAACTTTATCTGACTTCCTTTTCAAAGGCACTTTAAACACTGCTTGTTCTGAATCAATTTCATTCGGCCTAACGTCAACCTCCCGAAAATCCCCTGTAACAATTTCGGAATCTTTTTTTATGACTTGACTCATCTTTGTCTCCCTCGCTGTCAACATTTTTCTGAGAACACGCTGCCAAAACCAAAGCATCCTTCTTCACAGTCCCAGTGCTCTGAGCTCCATCATGATCGCTCGCCGGCGCCTCTGCGGACTCTGCCCCGGCTGAAGCTTCACCGGCCACACCGGGTGGCTGCACAGTGCCATTGGCTGCGCCTTCCATGTCAATTAAACGATTGTCTTCCTCTTGTTTGCTGGGACAAGCTTGGACCAAATGGCCAACTTTACCACAGCCGAAACATTTGATTTTGTCAGTAGTGATAAAAAAACACAATCAAAATCATCCACATGGAAGTTCAGCGTGAGGTCTAGATCAGCATCATTGTTTACAATCATGTAAACGGAGCGTCTGAAAGACACAACATGTATTTTATTCAGAAGAATATAAATGATGATTTTATTTAATTTGCTTTTTCAATTGTATTTAAAAAAATAAAAATAGCACTGTTCATTCTAGAGGCAGACATTACATTCTCATGACCTCTCCACACTTACTATAGGAATTCATTTCCTATTATCACTGTAAAGCTGCTTTGTAAAGCAATCTGTGTTGTAAAAAAAAACTATATAAATGAAGGTGACTTTAGTGTAGCCGCCACTTTTACACTGTGACGATGCGTGAGTGTATGCGCACCTGGAGGCGCCATGTTTCTCACAAACACCTACAAAACAAACACCCCAAAACGTGCCTCAACTACAAAAACTTTCCTCAAACGGAAATATTCCTAAACCATACAAAAAGTTAAAAAAAAAACTCAAGCATGAGTCACCACGCACGCTCACACTTACAACGCTCCACTCACTCCCAGCATGCACTCAGAGAGAGAGAGAGACTGCAAGTTGAACGTTTGAAGAGGAACAGCAGTTTCATATTAATGTCATGTTAGTGGAGCGTAAAATCAATTTTAAAATATCTGAAATATAAATACCAGCATATATTCTAGTAGATGCACATTAAGCACCGTGTTGTCATGATAACATCATTCTGTAGATTTTGCCAAAAGCAATAAAGTAGAGTAATTATGAACACATAAGATATTCAGATATATATAATAATCAACAATAGAAGATTCAAAACCAGCCATTTTTTTTAACTAGCTCACTAAGGAATGCGTGTATGTACTGTGGTTAATATGTCATTATACTGCTTTTGAAAGTTACTGCACTACAATTTCCTTATTTCTTTCTCCTCTCCTCCTCTTTTTAATCACTCTATCACCTTTGCACCATGGGAGCGCTCAGGTTTGTGCTTCCATTTTAAGTGAACAGCAAGTCATTACACAAGCAATAATGAAGTAAACAAATGCAAAACATGTCTGTGAGGCAGCAAAGAGAAGCATCATTTTCAATACTCCTTCAAAATGTTTTCTAATTGAGTAATATGTTTACATGAATCCCACTTAAAAGCTCAGACAATGTGCTTTTCTCATTTAGCAGAATGCTTTTTAAAACTTTCCCTATTTGAATGCTCTAGAAAAAGAGACCATTATTATGGTAATCGTTGGTGCGCCATTAATAGTGGAAAAGTCTTTCAGTCTGTTATTAATATGCTGTACAAGATAGTTCATACTTAACCTTGAAATAAGCCTTGATTATAGTTTCATATAGAAATCTCACTGTGACATTTCAATATGGATACATACTTAAATTGAGATTCACAAAAGAAAACCTGGTTGTTGTTGTTGTTGTTGTTTTTGCAATATAGGCAAAAAATACAATACAATACAATACAAACGTTCAAACTGATTGAAAAGATGATGCAGACTGAAGAGATCAGAGGACGATTGTTTATTGAGCTCTTGGATGCATTCAGTTTTTCAGATTGAATCTTGCTTGCTTATCAACGGCATAGTGCAGAGAGATAGAGTGGTCTTCCATTGTGCCACAATTTCACAATAGCTTTTCAATAAATCATATGACTTGCACATGGTTCTCACACATGGTGAGCTTAAATTATTAGCTTTTGTGTGCTAGAGAGGAAATGTGTGAATGAGCCTGTGCAAGTGGTGTTCATATATGACTCGTGTTTTTGCATGTATGCATATGAAAGCCAGAGACGCATACAGACACCCACGTATTACCAGGGATACCAAAAGATACATGAAACAGAAAAATGAACTATTAATTGAAGCTGCTCAATTAAAAACGAAAACTGCTTTGTGTTTACTGTATGTATTTTTTTTAATGGTGGTTTCTGCCATGTTCTGATGTTTACAAAGGAAATTTTCAACCAATAAGAATCTGTAAGGTTATTTTTGCCATCAACAGCTTGTGGGTTTGATGTGGAACGTTCTATTGAACTAACAGGACTACAATTACTACAAAGAGAATGTAATAATTATCTTTTATCATCATTACAACTATTGCCTGTTCTTTGTATTCTTCGGAGATAATTACTGTTACATTTGTAATTCATAGTAAACTCAAATTCTGTACGTGGGTGGAGAACTGAGGACATTAGCAATTCAGTCCTGAGTCTTTCAGTTGAGGATGTCTCTATTGAAGATGAAGAATTAAAGCTCCGTGCACATTAGTATAATCACTTAATTTGTAACAAAAGGGAATGTTTTGTCTATGTATGTCTATGTTAACTATGTATGCTATAAATCGCACATTTTATTTGCATGATTAAGAATGTTTATTTTGTTTCCTTATGTTGCTCCATTTTAAACTTTGCCTAGATGGTTGTTGCTTTGTAGTAATAATATTAGAAAGATGTTTACAAACTAAATTAAATAAAGAATTACAACAAAATTTTACTTTACTCACAAACACACATTGAGTGAAATGAATTGCTATTCTCATGATTTGTGATGGTGTTAGTGAATTTCATGATCTAGTGTGCTTGCTGTAATGTAGGCCATTGGACAAAGACTATGTCAAAGGTTTTTTCACAATACACCATTTTTAGGTACATCATTGAATATATAACAGATGTTCAAAGTTGGGTAGGCAACTTCGGAGAGACTAGCAATAGCAAGCTAGTTATGAAAGCATGAGATCCCACCCTTCCTTCAGAGCATCTCCAAAGCCACGCCTCGTTCAAACACATGAACACACACACAGTCCGAACATAGTCTGCAAAGCATTACGAGACGATATTAAATTACTGTATGTCTCAAAGCACAAACATTACAACAATAATGCATGTAAACAAGTTACAGAGCGCTGATTTGTACCACCTGACTGCTGCAGATTCATTTCGGCGATGATAGTTTTACGACCCCTTAGCTCAAGGAGTAGCAACATGAATGGGGAGGCCATACAATGTAATCAAGCTTGCAAAAGAATAAATATTTAATCAAGGAAACAGACATAACTACATTAAAGTATTAAAATAACATATAAAGTTACAAAAGCAACAACATCAAGCCTTGGACTGGAGAGGGTGAGAAAGCCAACAGGACAAACAAGCTTCAAGACCAGTAGAGATCAAACTCCCAGCCCTTTTCCCTTTTCTTCCTCTTCAGCTATCCAGCTTCTTATAAAGCAGCATGGTTAATCACCGTCAATTCTCCACACCTGTTTCACAGCACTTAACCTGAGAACACAAATAGTGTTACCCAAAGACAAAATAAAGTATTACACCCCGTGGGTTATCACAATAGTGTTGACATAGAAAAGCATAATTCTGATTCCAGGGACGCCATGTTGTGAACTCAGCATAAGCTTGTTGTTTTAGTTCAGGAGGGACTGTAAAAGGCTGCTGTTTGTTTGCTGCACTCAGTGACTGTCTGGCTGTGTCCGAAATCACTTAAGTACCTACTCAAGAGAGTAAGCCCTATTTCAAAATAGGTATTTATTTATATATATATTATATTATTTATTATTAATATATTATATTATATATTATTATTATATATTATTTATATTATTATATATTAGTATGAGTGTGTGTTGTATGAATGTAATCTGGCAGTACTACATTCGCCATGCTGTCATTATCATGTGACCTACCAGTGTTAGTTGCTTTACTACCATTCACAAATCCTCTCCCGTGGCCTCAGATAGTAAAAAGTGTTCATAGTATGTGTGGCGGGATGCTAATCCCTCCAAGGGAGCTACGTCACAATTTGGTATACGTTAATCAGGAAGGGGAGTTATCCATACAGGTAACCCACCTCTAGAGGGTAGGCGTAAGCCACACCTCCAATAATAACCGACTACGCCACCCCGGGGGCTCAAATACCAGGGGACTGCCCTTTCACCAAAACAACACTTAAGGCACACAAGTTCGATTACGGCTGAGTCAAGACATGAGACAAATGGAATACACAAATATATAAAACTTTATTGTATCAACAAAATGAATCAAATAATAAATAAAATCAATTGAATTAAACCAAATACTGAATCCGATCAAATAATGAAGGAAATAAGGAGTCAAATAATAAATCAAATGAGGAATCGAATCAAATAATGGATTCAAATCAAAAGCGGAATCAAACAATGACTCAAATAAATCAAATGATGAATCAAATAATGAATAATAATAAAAAATCAAAACAATATTCAAATACACGTATACATCCACTCCAGGGTTGGGGACCCAGCTTTCCTATTCTCTGACAGAAACACAGCAAAACACGCGCACACACACACCAAAATGTCGAACACTGCACGCGGAAAAGTACCGCCACCAAAGAGAGGGAAAGGCTCGTCCCTCACACTGAGTAAAGCGCTGGTAACCTCAACTCCTGGAGAGAAAGCAAAATCAAACAAAACACCTTTATAAAATGAACAAGTGACCACTTGGCCACCCAAAACGAAATATAACAAATCAAAACAGAAGGAACAGTTCAGCACAACGGCACATAAAACCAATACTCTGAAATTGTTCATAAAGAAAAAAATAAGTAAATAAACGAAGCGTTCAAATAAATAAACCAATTAACTCCAATACAAGATAAAACACAGAACACCGTGAGCACTGCTGAAAGGTCATCCCAATTGGTTCAAAACCCATCAACGAGGCAATGTACAGGATCTACGTTAGTTGAATTGGATTACGTTGCGGCCATCCAAACTACCGCTTTTGCTGATATTCAGTGTCCGTCGCTGAAACCACTGGCAAGGGTAACAGTCTGAAGCAGGCCCGATTCTGTAGCACTCAATAATTCACCGGCGTTAAACCACCGATCTGGCTGCCGGTCATACACAGCTCTGCGTCACAAAGTCATCTGCACCACTCTGCTGCACAGAAAGCGATACGTCCATATACGAGCGTGTAGCCGCCGAAGCCCTCATGATAAACCCACTGCAACGTCTCAGTGCCTCGGCCTCTACCTACATGGTTAACGGTTCGAACATCCCATGTTACCCAGGAAACTCCAAGCCACTAAAATTCAGTACAAATCATGGTTTGCAACAGTGCCACAGGATTCCGCCACGCCGGAAGTACGATGACGTCACTCGTGACCGTGAAACACACACACCCTAAATGCCAACCACTGCCTTTATAGATCAAATAAACCACGTGAGCCAAAACCAACCTATGAAGAAAAGCACCACTGGCTACATATGCACACTTCAGAATCTCGCCGGAAGTAGTTAGGTCATCCAGGTACATTTTGCCTATTCTTTTATGAGTACTGTGATTTCAGACATACTTTTTTTTGTCATATACTGTTTTTCGTCTACTATATATAGTAGGGAAGTATGTGATTTCAGATGCAGCCTCTGTCAACTCTGGATAGCATTACGGAGCGCACTAATGATGTGTCTGCGTGGAGGTATGAAAATATATATGTTAACAGGCAGGTAAGGACATCCTAATGGACAAACATTTTTTGGTCCTGAGACTTCTACAGAAGTTATATGTACATTTTTCATATATTTAGAGCACTCTTCTCTATTGATTGCTATCAGGATGTGAAGAGATTTTCAACCAGTATGCTATAGCAAAAAAAGTGTTTATGAAAAACATCACAAGGTGATGATATACAGTATTTACTCAGTAGGAAACATCTGCAGGGTAAATATAGTATTTACTATCAAATAAACACTTAACTGCAATATGTATAATCCCTGATGCATCAATGAAAAATTACTCATAAATAAATTACATTTATTTTTACATACAGTAATTGATTATAGCCACAACCCGTTATCTGCTTTCCTGTAACATTTTTATTCATCTCAAAGGAAGATGCTTTGTTATTATTGGACCCTTCAGGGGTACGTGACCTGGAGGTTGCCATGTTTATTTTGGGTACATTTGTCATGTGACTGATCACTCGTCAAATGCAGCAGACGGGGGAAAAAACAAGTCAATTTCATGCTTTTAAGAGCCCTCCAAATTGAATCTGCTCCTGCTAAAACATTTACTATAATAATAAATTATTTGTTTTTTGTGTTTGTTCCTGGAAAATATATATATATATTTGTCAGAATGCACAGATATATATATTTTTTAAATGGCTGTCAACTGTTTAAAACCCGAGAAAACGAGTTAAACAAAAACAATTAAATGTTTTTCCTTAATACTGTAATACATTCTAAGGAAAGTCCAGAAAAAAATATACTGTGTTAATTAATATGAAGGAATTTTCCTTATTGATGCTTTGTGTGTTGCATTTTAGGGTTAAATGAAATGTCTGTAAACTGAACAGATAATGTCCTGTCAGTGCCTTTTCTGTTTTTCTACTTATTTTTCTTCTTTGGCCCTATCCGGACGGAATTAGTTTAACATGGAGAGGTGGGGTAAAGTAATTATTACCAGAGCTTCCCAGTGATTTTAGTGCCATGCGAATGTGCCATGTCAGTAATCATTACGGACAATGTTGTAAAGATTACGGCGATTTTTACCTTCTGTAAAAAGGTCCGGAAAAATTACCTCAGGTAATACTAATCCCGTGCTGATACTAATTCTAATTCCACCATTTCCTGTTTAAAAGTAGTTTTTCTCTTCTTTTTTTTTCAAGTATGGAGCCGCTTGAAAAAGCATTCAGTTGGGTTCTAGGTGGAGACACATGACAAGGGAGGTGGCGGCGCCGGTGTGTAAATCGCCCTTCCCCCCTCCCACTTCTGCTAGCTTTACTAAGATGTATCCTGTGTGAATTGTCCATTAATATTAAAGACATCCTGTGGTAAAATTACATTACCCCATCTACCCTTGTAAAACTAATGCCGTCCGAATAGGGCTTTACAGTGTAATTATGTGTATGGTATTTACAGCAATTTAATGTATAAATCAAGTAATTACAGCATGACTTGCTGGCAACAGTGTTCCACGTATGTTACTGTAAAAAGCTCTAAAAAGTGAAAGGCCCTTTCACACAACTCATCCACATTCTCCAATGTTCTATGGAGAAAAGCATTGTGCTATAGAGTATCACTCCCGGCACAAGCCAAAGTTCATTGCACAAGACAAAGTTCATTGCACAAGACAAGTTAATTTCCTGACAATTTGCAAGATACATGGGTGGTGTTGGCAGGATTATCGAAACAAGATGGAAAAGAGACTGATGCCCAAGTCGTACAACACAACGTCATACGTAGATAACATTTTCAGAAAAGGAATGTCCTTGCTGCCATGAATTTAAGCAAGCACAATGACTTCTCTCAAAGACTTTACCTCTTTCATTGTCGAACTTTATAGTTTACTGCACTTGCTATAGCAACCTTCTATGAAATCCTTCTATGATGCTATCCGTAACTCTTTTCATGTGGAGGTGAAAGCTATGCATTGAACCCCTTATGTGAGTCATGTGAATGGGCTTTAACAGTATGACAACAACATCTAGTGAATGTGTAAAAGCTTGTTTCATTAGTGCTTTTAATATATTCTGACATTTACAGCAGTCTTTCACTACATTGATGCATTCATCCCATATACTCTTGAATCTTTTACTTCACTGAAAAAATGAAATAAAATGAAACTACGATAAAAATGGCAGTAACCCTTAAAGGGATAGTTCACCCAAAAATGAAATTTACCCCATTATTTACTGACCCTCAAGCCATCCTAGGTGTAGATGACCTTCTTTCAGACTAATACAATTGGAGTTATATTGAAATATGTCCTGGCATTCCAAGCATTATAAATGACCACATTTACAAAGTATCCACACAGCTCCAGTCCACTGGAGGAAAGTTGCTGAACCCAAGGGCAGTTTTATTTCCAAACAGAAAACAAGGCTGTGGCTGGGCAAAACAATTTTAAAAAAGACTTGACGAAAGATTTGACCACAGACTTGACTATAAAATAAACTTACCAACAGTAGGTTACAACGTCAATACTAGACAAGGACCATGACAAACATGAGGGTTTGAATACACAAGGACTGATGACAAGACAAGGGACACCTGTGAACAATGATTAGACAATGAACCAATGACACGACACAAGAACACATGAGGACATGGGAGTCACATGACAAACCAGGAAGCAAGACAGTGAACATGGCAAACTAAGAACATGAAACATGAACATGAAACATCACCCAAAACACACTGTGACTCCAGGAGGTTAATTAGGCGAATTGTTTTTTTGTAATAAAAAATCCATATTTAACATTATAAAATCAAATATCTAGCTTCCGCCTTCCGTAATCAACTTACGGAAAAAGCGTAACTCACGCAACGATAACATTGGACGTACCGTAAGCATTTTGAACTGCGAGAGGTGCTACGCTTTCTTCATAAATTAAATACGGAAGGCAGTCAGCCAGAAGCTAGATGTTTGACTTTATAACATGTTAACATATTGGGCTTCAAATTTTGAGCTTACCATTCACTGACATTATAAAGCTTGGAAGAGCCAGGACATTTTTAATATAACTCAGATTGTATTCATCTGAAAGAAGAATGTCATATACAGGATGGCTTGAGGGTGAGTAAATTATAGGGTAATTTTCATACATACGTTACATGTACCTACTGTTGTAATAACAGTAAAATATGCACAATTACATTCAACTAATCCTAAACCAAATAACAGGTCTTTACCATAGCATTTTTAGTTTTTAACCGTTAAAATTACAAAGGTTAGCATAGCCCTGTTAGCCCCTGTTAGTAAATGTCGTAACTACATCGCCTGTTCCAGAAAAAAAAAAACAGATGACTTTCTTCAGTTATTATATGCTCTTTGAGGTCAACCAAGGATGAAATCCTCCTGGGCCGTTTTCTCTCATCAAACTCTCCTGCATTTTCCCCCCACGTCTCTTGCATTCTCTGTTCCTTGAGCTCCTCCATCTTGTTTGGAAACAATATCCAGAGCAGGCCAGGAAAATGATGGAGAGCCGCGGGCTTTACAAAGACAGAGAGAGAACAGAGCAGAGGTGAGAGGAGGGCTGGATTAAAGGACCCTGGAAACGGATCTCGCCCGCAGGTTCTGCTCTGTCTCGCTCTGACACTTTCCTTCATCTATCTAGAAAGAAGAGATGGACGTTTTTTCTTTTCCTTCCCTTAAAAGGTTACGTTCTCTTTACCTTTCCTCATTGTCTGAGACAGCCTGTCCTCTCCCAGACTCCCTCTCATTATTCTTCTCTTTCCTTTTCCAATGGCTTTCGTTTACATGCTGTCTCTCAGTCCGCAGTGTGATTTGTATGTATCATATACAAGAAAACTACATATTGCATGCAGCCTCTACATCTCCATATTTACACATACACACAGACAAACATACTATTTTGTTCCTTAGCACTGATCTTCAGAAACACAAAACTACACTCAGTCATACTAACATACATAAAGCAATATGACTGGGCTGGGTATGAGAAAACAATACTGAAGAAAATAAAACTGCAATCCAAATACATGTTTGCTCAAAAATTGTGCACATAAGGGGAGGGGGGGGGGGTGGCTTTGATGTATGAGCATGGAGAAAATACTGCTGCATAAACCTGAGAAAAGGGAGTGAGAAAAAAATCCTTTAAAAAAACAGGCCATACCAGCAGATAAAAGGAATAACCAATAAAATGAATAACCAAAGGAAACACTGAGCAAAATGTATATGAATATATGAAAAAAGCATGTAAATGCAGTATTATGAAGGATTTTACTAAGGTATCACATGCCAATACAATGAGGGATGGATGGACGGATATAGGAACAAAAACACAGTTGAACAGAATGAACTAATAATGAAGGTAACCATGGTAACAAAGAAGTGTCAGGAAACTGAACAAAGGAGCACATGAACGAATCAGAATACAAACAGAAAGTCCAAACACAAACAGACATGTGTCATTATGCTCCCTTCTGAGAAGGCGTGAGCTCATGCCGTAGAGGGAAGATGGAGGCGGCTTGGGAGGAGGACAAGGATGTGGCAAGGGGCATGTACTAGGGGCAGGCAGACAGACGGAGGACGATGACCAGGGAGGGACAGTAGGAGGTAGCATCCATTGTGGTGATGCGGGTAGGAGTGGCCAGGTGGAAGTGACCCAGAGCTCAACCATGCATGACGCGGCTGAAAGCAGAGCCACGGGCTTGTTTTGCCCAGGAGGAGTGGGCTCCCAGCAGGTCCACGGTGTAACCTTGCCACTGAGAGGAGGATGTGGAGACACGGTGGGACTGATGGGAGACGATGATGACTGGGTGACAGGCTTGGCGGAGGTCTGGAAATGAAGAGTGGCACAAAACCCCCCAAAAAACAGTGTTGGCTTCGGGGCGATGGTGGGCGCTGTTTTCCCTTCCTCGGGCACAGGCTCACTCGTCGTGGCAGGCGGAAGCTTCCAGTCTGCGGGGAGCTCAGGCATCGTCGATCGCGGTGGGATATGGCTGGGCTGTGGGTCTGGCCGGGTTCTGGATCGGGCCACACGCTCTCCAGATACTTCAAGACGGTTTCCCTCCAAGTCAGTCCGGTGGTGTCTGGGAGGTGGATGGTGTTGTGGACATTTGTCCCATTCCAGAACAGGGTGTTAAGGAATTAGTCTTCAGAATGCTGTCGCTGGCCAAATTACAAAAGTTCTTTACAAATGAAAAAAATCAGGGCTCTCCTGAGTCATGACAATAATTTTAGCCCTAACTTCCATTTGGGGTGGTCTGTTCATCTGTCACGGTGGTTGCAGGAAGGCAGACACAGATGTAGATAATAAATCCTAATGGTTTAATGGTAATAGAAACAAAACTAGAGGTCTTTCGTAATTCGTGGAAAGAGCACATGATCGCATACAGAAAGGCCGTAAAAACTGCTAGATCTGCTTATTTCTCAACTCTCTTGGAAGAAAACAAACACAACCCTAGGTATTTATTCGATACAGTAGCTTTATTAACCAAAAATAAAGCTTCAACTTCTGATGTTTGTAAACAGCACAGCAGTAATGACTTAATGAACTTCTTTACATGTAAGATTGATAATATTAAGAAGAAAATTTTAACCATGCAGCCGTCTACTACAGTATCACATCAGACAGAGCATTGTAGTGTCACTGAGGAAAAATTACACTCATTCACTGCTATAGGAGAAGAAGAATTGGCTAAACTCGTTAAATCATCAAAATCAACAACATGTATGCTTGACCCTGTACCGACTAGGCTATTAAAAGAGATGCTACCAGAGGTCATAGATCCTCTTCTTAAAGGTCCCGTTCTTCGTGTTTTTTGAAGCTTTGATTGTGTTTACAGTGTGCAATATAACATGTGTTCATGTTTCGTGTGTAAAAAAACACAGTATTTTTAACACAATTTACTTATCTGTACACCGCTGTTTTCACTCTCCTAAAAACGGGTTGATGAGTTCCTTGTTCTATGAAGTCCCTCCTTCAGAAATACGTAACGAGTTCTGATTGTGCCAGCGGTTCCCGTATTGGGATTTGGCCGCACCTTAGCGAACGTGTCGCAGTTCCTGTGTTTTGATTCGACAGCAGCTTAGCGCACGTGGAAAGGTCACGCCTCTTAACGGGGTGATGTATGTGCTCAATGATCTCTACAGCGTCCCTGGGAAAGCCAAACAAAGGTGATTTGACTCCGGGATGAAAATAACAGCGTCTCGACGACATGGCGACAAACGCAACACTTCCTTTTCTCCACGCGACACGTCCTCTTCTCCACGTGGGACAGCAACACGACCACGCCCCCTTTTTGCGCGTATTCTTGTGGGCGGAGGTTAGTCTGTTCTACTGTTCTATCGACGTCATTTATGAAGGAAGTACCAGGATGTAGTCCAAGCCAGCCGTTCGCGGTAGGCTTTGAAAGGGAACTTCTGTTAAATAAAATATCTCGCTTGGCATTGAACTTTGAGCTTTATAATTTTACAGGTATTATTTATGCTCTAACAGCAACATTACACACTAACTAAAGTTTGAACAGTGGGATCACGAAGAACGGGACCTTTAATATCATTAATTCATCTTTGTCATTAGGATATGTACCGAAAATTTTTAAGTTGGCTATTATTAAACCACTTATTAAAAAACCGCAACTTGATCCTACAGAATTAGTCAAATATAGGCCAATCTCAAATCTACCCTTTCTGTCAAAAGGCAGTGTCTTCACAATTATGTTCCTTTTTAGAAAGAAATGGTATCTGTGAGGATTTCCAGTCAGGATTTAGACCGTATCATAGTACTGAGACTGCTCTCATCAGAGTTACAAATGATTTACTCTTATCATCCGATCGTGGCTGTATCTCTCTATTAGTGTTACTCGATCTTAGCGCTGCATTTGATACTATCGACCACAACATTCTTTTGAATAGACTCGAAAATTATGCAAGCATTAGTGGAACTGCTTTGTCATGGTTTAAATCATACCTATGTGACCGTTATCAGTTTGTAGCAGTAAATGAAGAGATGTCACACCGATCACAAGTTCAGTATGGAGTACTACAAGGCTCAGTGCTAGGACCATTGCTCTTCACCCTGTACATGCTACCACTGGGAGATATCATTAGGAAGCATGGCGTTAGTTTTCATTGTTATGCTGACGATACTCAGCTCTATATTTCTTCACGCCCTGAAGAAAATTACCAATTCACAAGATTAACGGAATGCATAGCTGATATAAAACATTGGATGACCAGTAATTTCCTGCAACTCAATTCAGAAAAAAATGAATTTTTAATTATTGTACAAAAAAGCTTCTCAAGTAGTAACCTAGAATACTGTCTAACACTTGATGGCTGCTCTGTCAAGTCCTCGTCGTCAGTGAGGAACCTGGGTGTGCTCTTTGATACCAATCTTTCGTTTGAAAGCCACGTTTCTAGCATCTGTAAAATTGCATTCTACCATCTTAAAAATATATCTAAATTACGGCACATGCTCTCAATGCAAAATGCTGAACAGTTAGTTCATGCGTTCATGACCTCAAGGTTAGATTATTGTAATGCTCTACTGGGTGGTTGCCCTGCTCGCTTAATAAACAAACTCCAGCTGGTCCAAAACGCAGCAGCTCGAGTTCTTACTAGAACCAGGAAGTATGACCATATTAGCCCAGTTCTGTCAACACTGCACTGGCTACCTATTAAACATTGCATACATTTTAAAATCTTGCTTATTACTTACAAAGCACTAAATGGTTTAACTCCCCAGTACTTGAGCGAGCTCTTAACATATTATACTCCATCACGTCTACTGCGGTCTCAAAATTCTGGCCAGTTGATAATACCGAGAATATCCAAATCAACTGCAGGCGGTCGATCCTTTTCCTATTTAGCACCTAAACTCTGGAACAGTCTTCCTAACATTGTACGGGAAGCAGACATACTCTGTCAGTTTAAATCTAGACTAAAAACACATCTCTTTACTGTGGCATACACATAAAACACGTTTTCAATTAAATGATTGTTAGGCTGCATTAACTAGGTCAACCGGAACCGGGAACACTTCCCATAACACCTGATGTACTCGTTACATCATCAGAAGAATGGCATCTACGCTCATGATAGTCTCTCTGTTTTATCCCGAGGTTTACTGCAGTCAGCCGGATCCTGGCCGTATCCAGATCAGATGGTGGACCTGCGCCCAGAGAAGACCAACGCATGACCCTGAAGTGTCTGCAGAGACCGTGTCAATTAGACTCCCCTGAAATTGCATCGTCGACACGGCATCCTCAATAAACCTGTCTCCGGCGTGATGACTACGATTGTTCAAATATTACAATTTAATAATTCTTAAATCGATGTCATCCTCAATAAACTCGTCTCCAGCGTGTTACCTCCGATCCTTCGAATATTGCACTTTAATAATTATTTAATCAACAAATCATCCTCAATAAACCCGTCTCTGGCGTGTTGCCTCCGATCCTTCGAATATTCTGATCTATTATGACCTCTGACCTGTAAAGTTGTCAGAATAATAATCATACGTTGTTTGTTAATTGGCCAGAGGAGAACTGGCACCCCGTCTGAGCCTGGTTTCTCCCAAGGTTTATTTTTCTCCATTAGGTCACCTGATGGGGTTTTGGTTTCCTTGCCACTGTTGCCTCTGGCTTGGCTTGCTCAGTTGGGGACACTAAATTGTTCTAAATTTTTCAACTAAATATCCAAATAATCTAATTATTATACTAAATTAACCAGATCAACTAAATTACTGATCTAATTACTGATCAAAAGCCCACACTGTCACTGTATGATAATTGAAATAAACTGATGATATCACCGTTTTCTCCAGAATGACTATACGGCTGAATAAAATTATGTTGCATTATTTTCCTGTTTAACACTGTAAAGCTGCTTTGAAACAATCTGCTTTTTTTTAAAAGCGCTATATAAATAAGGTTGACGAAGATGTGACTGTTCTCGAAGTGACTGAAATGGAAGAACTTATATAGGAACATAAACAAGGTAACAAGCAAACACAGCTAAACATAATTAACTAATAATGAAGGTAACCATGGTAACAAAGGAGTGGCAGGAATCTGAACAAAGGAGCACACGAACGAATCAGAATACAAACAAAAAGTCCAAACACAAACAGACATGTGACACTTGCATCGTTCTGGGGGAATTTTGGCCCACTCTTCTTTACAATGTTGCTTCAGTTCATTGAGGTTTTAGGACATTTGTTTATGCACAGCTCTCTTAAGGTCCCGTCACAGCATTTCAGTCAGGTTGAGGTCTGGACTTTGACTGGGCCCGTGCAACACCTTGACTCTTTTCTTTTTCAGCCATTCTGTTGTAGATTTGCTGGTGTGCTTGGGATCATTGTCCTGTTGCATGACCCAATATCGGCCAAGCTGTAGCTGACAGACAGTTGGCCTCCCAGTTGACTCTAGAATACTTTGGTATACAGATGAGTTCATGGTCGATTCAATGACTGCAAGGTGTCCAGGTCCTGTGGCTGCAAAACAAGCCAAAAATCATCAACCCTCCATCAGCGTGATGGACAGTTGGTATGATGTGTTTGTGCTGATATGCTGTGTTTAGTTTTTGCCTAACTTGTTGCTGTGCATTGTGGCCAAATATCTCCACTGTGGTCTTGTCTGTCCATAAGACATTGTTCCAGAACTTTGCAAACCTAAGCTATCCTGCCATGTTCTTTTTTAGAGAGAAGACATCCCTTCCAAACATGTCATACTTATCCATTACTTAGTCTTTTTCTGATTGTTCTGTCATGAACATTTAACATGTTAACTGTAGAGTCTGAGGTGTAGTTCTTGGGTGAATTTGCTGGGACATCCACTCCTGGGAAGATTGGCAACTGTCTTGACTGTTTTCCACTTGTGAATAATCTTCCTCACTCTAGAATGATGGACTTCAAATTGTTTGGAATTTGCCGTATAACCCTTCTCAACTTGACAGCAGCAACAATTGCTTCTTTAAGATAAATGCTGATGTCTTTCCTCCTTAGCATTGTGTTAACACACACCTGAATGCTCCAGATCAGCCATCTGCCAAAACTTATGCTTTCATTGAGGGGATCACACTTGCTGATGATCAATTAATCAAAGACATTTGATTAGCAGCGCCTGACTGCTACTTGTCCTCTTAATTCCTATGTTAACAGTAAGGGTGTCCTTTAGTTTGTCACCCATGGCTTTTCCTTTTTGGCCTAGTTTTTTATTATTTCCTATTTAGGGATGTAACGATAGGCTACATATATCGAGATGTCGCTATATAAAAATGTGACGATATGTATCATTGATGTAAACAATATGATTCGCGATATAGAGTTACCTTTATTTATATAGCACTTTTTACAATGCAGATTGTTTCAAAGCAGCTTCCAAGGCTCAACTTACTGTATTTATAGGGTATAATTCACTCAAAAATGTCAATTCTGTCATCATGTGCTCACCCTCATGTTGTTTCAAGCCTATAAGAATTTAATTTAACTTAAAAACACAAATGAAGATATTTTTCAAGAAACCAGATAAATATTTCTGTACCTCCATTTAAAGTCCATTCCTCTCAAACTTAAAAGATCCAAAAAAATGTCATAAAGGCATCATAAAAATAATCCATTGAATGGTCTAATCCAAATCCAAGTCTTCTGAAAAGACACCATGTCTTTATATGATGAACAGATTTACAATGACGCACATAGCCTACTGTGGTAAACATGGACGTTCAAATGCTTTCGTGATGTGCAAAAATAACATGAGAGAGGAATAGTCATTTTGACACGCTTTCTTGCGATTAGAACTATGATTGCATTGATCATCTGAAGCGCACGCACTGCGTGGAACATAGCGAGAGTCATAGCGAGTCTGTGTGCACACGGCACAAGTAAGCTATAGGCTACTGCATGAGAAAATATATGAAAGTATACAGAGTTTCAATGACATTACTACATTAAAATACCATACATAATGTTAAATATCATGTATAGTAATGCAATGGGGGAATATTTGTGTCCGGATAATATTATGTGATGTAATCTACGAAAACCCAACACATGGTGAAATTGTACCTTTTACAGCTTTTGATACCATATGAAAGCTGGGGCCAAGCCCTTTTCAAATATATTTTTATTTCTTTCAATTCTTCTGTCTGAAACAGAAGTTATGGTTATCTAAAGTCGGCTGATCGCTTTGATTTTTAGGAATGGAATTTTGAGAAAAACAGGTTTAAATAACCGTCACCCCCTTTTTCGCATAGACATGAAAATGCATTATCCAACTTTAAATGGCTGTAATTAAAACATGCTTTGGAATATAGACCTAAGGTTGGTCTTGTTTTAAAGAAGACACTTGACAGATTATTGTAGATGTCAAATAAATTATGAAAGTAAAATAGAAAAAAGTTATAAAAGTTTAAGTTTATGAAAATGTACAAATATATATTTTATAATAATATTTTATAATAATATGTATTTTACACAAAAAAATTTACTCTAAAACTACAAGACTATCAAAGCCAGAAATATGAGTGTTCAAGTTGTGTTCAAAGTTTTAGGTTGATATATAAAAAAATTAGCTTTCAGTAAGAGTTTGTTTGGGCGCAGTACCAAACTTTTCCTCTAGATGACATCCAAGCTCCATTACCAACCATATAAGGGCGCCTCCATTTCCATATGGTTTGAGTGATCTGAACCATATATTTCAATAATTTTCATACATTGTATGAAGTAGACATCCTATTCAGAAGTAGGCAGTTTAGCAGTATTTGATTTTAATTAAACCTCTAATAAATATAAAGGAACGTGCATTATAGATCCCTGCTGCATCTCAAATGGCAAATCTATATATTTTTTCCCTTTATATTTAAAACATTTCCAGAACTTTTTATCTCAAAAAATTGACTGGATGTTATATTTTGAACTCTTGGCATGAAAACAAATTAGTTGTCTACAAATCTTTATTTTTTTCAGTGTCTATCGTGATTTCAAAATAAAGGTCTGAACTGAATATGAAAATATGAAAACTAGAATTTATCAGCTGCATCTCTACACAAGAGGACTAGCTAATGTTACTCTGAAGAGAACAGCAATTTAGTAAGTAGTGAAATACATTCCCCTGCGAAAGGTCAGTTCGTACTGCGTCGAAGACGCCATGGGAATTCTCCTGTTCTTGAATATACTGAAGTAATTTGTAAAATCACGCCGTGCTACTGCCCAGTCAAAACAGTGTCGAGACATCTCACACGCTATTGGCTGGCCAGTGGGAACTGCATGAACCAATGGCAGAACAGCATAATCTGAGCGAACCAATGGGCACAAAGCCCGTGAAGCTGAGCGCAAGAGCCCGCGAAAGGGGCATATAAAATACACTGTCCCCCGGTTTCACAGACAACGCTTAAGCTAGTCCTAGACTAAAATGCATGTTTGTGCTGTTTTAACTGAAAGAATCTTGCACTGACAAATCTTAAAATATGTCAGTGGCATTGTTTTGTCTCAAGATGCACAGCAGTAATGTTTTTTTCTTGGGCACGTTTATAAAAGTTACTTATATGTCCTAATTGAACTAAGGCCTAATCCTGGCTTAGTCTAAGCCCTGTCTGTGAAACCGGGCCATTAACTGTCAAAAACATCAGATTAATCTCCTTCAGCGACGATCTACGGTCCTCACTGATAAACTCGAACTACGCCACCTTTCACGTGAATTGACAAGCCTGCAGCGGAATAGCGGGCTAGCCAGCCCGGACATCCTGCGAGAGTCAGCGGCCTGCTGTATTTCAGTGCGCTCAAATCGGCAGCGATCCCGCAAACTGTCATGCCTTTCCCCTGCGCTCTTTGGTGAAACACTACTGTGTATCCTTTCTGTACAATACTGAGAAAAACATATCGCTTGTGTGGCATGTGCAGTACTTACCTGCACAAGGAGGATAACCACGACGGGTGTGTGATCTGTCTGGGCAAGGCCCACGCGGACGCTACTCTCGCCGGGTCCAGCTGCTCTCACTGCGAGGGTATGCCCATTTCCTCTCTCCGTTCATGGATAGCGCTCTTTTCAGATAGCGTTCTCCCGTTCCCCTTTCCGCCCGAGCCTTGAAATGGCAGAGCCTGTGGGCTGAGTATACTGAGGCTAGCGAGTTCACGTCGGTCCAGTGCCTGCGTGCCTCGTCTTCGCCTCAGAGAGATGTTTCCAACTGTGACGGTCTCTCGATCGGACCTGCTCCCTCCGCTCGACGCCGAGGGCTTGGTCTCATTCGCCGTCAATGAGGAAGACAAATCCGCAGGATTACCAACGTCTCGTTCTTCCTCTTCTCGCGCCGCAGACAGAGAATGCCAAAGTGGACGAGCGAACTAATGCCGGAGCTTCCCGCATTACTCGCTCTCAGACTGCTGGAGATATTGAGAGCACAGCTTACGTTACAGACTGTTGTCACTGCAGCTCACGCTTTCTACAGCGGCAGAGCGCGCGCGCTTACTGTCGAGAGCGCGACTTATGTCATTGCTGCCTCGCTGTCTAGCGCATAATGGCGTTGTGAATGGCGGCCAAGCCCTGCACCTTTTTCACTCTCTATCACTTCTCTCAGTCCTATTCAGCCGACTGGAGAGGTTCAACAGTGTAGTAAACAAGCCTGTTATGATGCCTCCAACTTGGGTTGGGGCGCTCTGTACGAGGGTGAACCGGCCTTCGGCTCATGGTCGAGCACGGAGTCACGGTTGCACATAAACTGCCTAGAAATGCTGGCAGTAGTGCTAGCCCTCGAGACTTTTTTACCACGTCTCTCAGGTCACCATGTTCTAGTCTGCACGGACAACACGACTGTGGTCTCCTACATAAACCGCCAAGGTGGGCTCAGGTCAAGATAGCTCAACCAAGAGATGTTGGATGCAGGACACACTCCATCCATACTCAAAGTCTACATGACAGCTATCGCTGCATCCCATGCACCGATAGCGGGCCAGTCAGTGGGCAGACAGGACATGGTCATAAAATTCTTAAAAGGAGCCAGGAGGCTTAACCCCCCTCGCCCTCCTACGGTGCCATCCTGGGACCTTTCATTGGTCCTAAGAGCACTAAAACAGACCTCCCTTCAAGCCGTTGCAGACGGCTGAATTTAGCCGCTTTCGCTGAAAACTGCCCTGCTATTAGCACTGGCATCTGTTAAGCGTGTCGGTGACATTCAAGCGTTATCTGTGAACGCGTCATGTTTAGATTTTGGCCCAGGCGATTCTAAAGTCATCCTCAAACCAAGGCATGGTTAAGTACCTAAAGTGCTTTCAACACCGTTCAAAGCACAGGTAATCACTCTCTCTGCCCTCCCCCCTTCGGAGGATGAGAGACAGTTACACCTGCACGGCCCTGTTTGGGCGCTTAGTGCATATATTGAGCGGTCCTCCCACTTTAGACAGTCGGAACAGCTTTTTGTAAGTTTTGGTGGCCGAACTAAGGGACTTCCGGTTACCAAACAAAGCCTAGCCAGATGGCTAGTGGACGTGATAGCGTTAGCATACAACACTATGGGCCTCCAATGCCCCATAGGTGTCAAAGCTCACTCCACCAGAGGCATGGCCTCCTCCTGGGTGTGGTCTAGTGGAGCTTCTATGAGTGACATTTGTAGATCGGCAGGATGGTCCTCACCATCTACTTTTACCAGATTCTACAGTCTGGATGTCCCTGCACTGCAGGCACAAATCCTCGCTGTATAGAAAAATACTAAGCTAAACAAATATTTGACGACCCCGTCCCCGTCATAAGTTGGCATTTGGGGCCTTCATATGCTTTAATGCTTACACATTCCTTATAGTTACTAACCTCTATGAGCCCAGTAGTATAAGGCTTATATATATACAGTGTATATAATGTGTACATATACACTCACCTAAAGGATTATTAGGAACACCTGTTCAATTTCTCATTAATGCAATTATCTAATCAACCAATCACATGGCAGTTGCTTCAATGCATTTAGGGGTGTGGTCCTGGTCAAGACAATCTCCTGAACTCCAAACTGAATGTCAGAATGGGAAAGAAAGGTGATTTAAGCAATTTTGAGCGTGGTATGGTTGTTGGTGCCAGACGGGCCGGTCTGAGTATTTCACAATCTGCTCAGTTACTGGGATTTTCACGCACAACCATTTCTAGGGTTTACAAAGATTGGTGTGAAAAGGGAAAAACATCCAGTATGCGGCAGTCCTGTGGGCGAAAATGCCTTGTTGATGCTAGAGGTCAGAGGAGAATGGGCCGACTGATTCAAGCTGATAGAAGAGCAACTTTGACTGAAATAACCACTCGTTACAACCGAGGAATGCAGCAAAGCATTTGTGAAGCCACAACACGCACAACCTTGAGGCGCATGGGCTACAACAGCAGAAGACCCCACTGGGTACCACTCATCTCCACTACAAATAGGAGAAAGAGGCTACAATTTGCACAAGCTCACCAAAATTGGACAGTTGAAGACTGGAAAAATGTTGCCTGGTCTGATGAGTCTAAACAGAATGAGAACATGGATCCATCATGCCTTGTTACCACTATGCAGGCTGGTGGTGGTGGTGGTGTAATGGTGTGGGGGCTGTTTTCTTGGCACACTTTAGGCTCCTTAGTGCCAATTGGACATCGTTTAAATGCCACAGCCTACCTGAGCATTGTTTCTGACCATGTCCATCCCTTTATGACCACCATGTACCCATCCTCTGATGCCTACTTCCAGCAGGATAATGCACCATGTCACAAAGTTTGAATCATTTCAAATTGGTTTCTTGAACATGACAATGAGTTCACTGTACTAAAATGGCCCCCACAGTCACCAGATCTCAACCCAATAGAGCATCTTTGGGATGTGGTGGAACGGGAGCTTCGTGGCCTGGATTTGCATCCCACAAATCTCCATCAACTGCAAGATGCTATCCTATCAATATGGGCCAACATTTCTAAAGAATGCTTTCAGCAGCTTGTTGAATCAATACCACGTAGAATTAAGGCAGTTCTGAAGGCAAAAGGGAATCAAACACAGTATTAGTATGGTGTTCCTAATAATCCTTTAGATGAGTGTATATTATATATATAAATTATGTGTTAATAACTCTAGTCTTGAGCCCTTTCTAATAAGTGTTCAAGGGAGTACATGTCACTGCGCTTATCATAGCACGGCGGGATTTTACAGGTTCCCGTGGCGTCTTCGACGCAGTACGAACTGACCGTTCGAAAGGGAACGTACTCGGTTACTTAATGTAACCTCGGTTCCCTGAGATAAGGGAAGGAGTACTGCGTCGAAGACGCCACGGGAACCTGTAATACTGCGTAGATGACCATGCTATGGCGCTGACTCTGGCGATTTAACCTGACTTTTTTGACAGTTACAGCGTATTTTATATGCCCCTTTCGCGGGCTCTTGCGCTCAGCTTCTTGGGCTTTGTGCCCATTGGTTCGCTCAGATTACGCTGTTCTGCCATTGGTTCATGCAGTTCCCACTGGCCAGCCAATAGCGTACGTTTTCTATTGTTTATCATGGGCTGTCTCTGAACTTGTGATCACCTGTTATATGTTTAGATCGCACAGCTAGTGTACATTTTTAGAATAGCAAGCACAGCGCACCTGCAGCATAGCTAAACTAACTCCTCTTCAGTAACTTCCTCATCCGATCCTTCATCTCTGTATGTGAAATAATCCATTATATGATCGTTTAGGGCACTGACATGACCAGGATTAAGCAGATTGAGGCGAGCAAGATCACAAAAGCAATCAGTTACTTCAGACTCCGTTGTTCTCTTGTGCTCCGCCATCTACGATAACGTATTAAATAAAAACTTTGCGTGCAGTAGTTTACATAGGACTGGAGGGAAATGCTTTTATACACCGTTATTCTACATGTAATGGGTTTATTTTGATGGATGAACTGTCTTTGTGGTGTTAAGAGAGTGAAAACTGGTTGTTTTTTTGGGGTTTTTTGCTCCTCCGCCGGACATGATCTAAATAAACATTAGAGAAAGATGCAGTCTTTCCAGCTTGCCGCTATAAATCGCAATTTTTCTGCACTAAACTAAAGTGATTTTTGCCAAGATATTTTTATAAATGATAGACAAGATGTTTTAGAATAATAATTTAATGAAAACCCAATTTTGACAAAAAATGGACATTCAACATATTCTTCGACTTTACTGAAAACGTTCCAGCGCGACATCTGACGGGTTTTCCCAGATCGCATCACATATAATAACTATAAATAATAATAATAAAAAAATAAAATAATATTTTTTATAAAAAATAATAAAAAAAACCCTCTTTATTTTGGCTTAAAATATTGTGATAAATATCGTATTGTGAGTTTAGTATCGTAATAGTATCGAATCGTGACACAAGTGTATCGTTACACCCCTAGTCCTGATACATAAAATTATATAATTCAATAGGATGTCCTCTCTTTTTCACGACTGAATGTTTTATCCAAGTTAACTTACTTAAGAAATAACACATTTAGCCAAAAAGCCTGATTTATATGAGTTGTAAATTAGTTATATAGTCTTGAAGCATACAACATCTTTGTGTGACCACTTTTATGATATTTTGGGTGCTTTTACATTCTTTTTGAAGCTTTTTAAAACATCAGTTCTGTTTTGTTGTAATTGCAGTGGGGGGGCAACCAGTACAATTCTTCAAAATCCTCCTTTTGTGTTCCACAGAAGAAAGAAACTCATACGGGTTTTGGAAGCAATGTGAGGGCAAGTAAATTATGAGTTTTGGGTCCTCCTCTAAATCTTTTCAATTATTCTTAACACCCATGTACTGTCACTTTGTTGCATTGCATCATTCTCTTTCTCTTTGCAGTCTCATCCACACTGCTGCTCTTGTGTCCGATCACCCTTCTCGTTTGTCTTTTTCCATCTTTCTCTCTCTTTTTTTTATCTCTGCGAATTCATCCTTGAGGCTGCGTAGTCATGAGGACAGGTGGTCTGGCTGTGTGTGTCAGCGAGTGCGTTTTGCAGATGACAGGTAATGTGTTTGCCGGTGTATGTGTGCGCAGTCACGTGTGTGAGTGTGTGTGTGTGTGTGTCATCTCAGTGGTGGGTCCTGAGGTTCTCACAGTGCCCTTTCATCTCCAGGAATGTTCTGTCATTCTGTGTTTGTGTCAACGGCCCCCCTTGCGCTGTCACAACAGGGGGAGGAGAAGAGGATGGAGAAAGAGAGGCAAGGTGAGGTGAATGGAATGAAGAAATTGTTTCCTATATATATTTTTTTTACTATTTCCAGTCCCCTACTGAGCAATAAACCAAACTTCTTATGAGTGAACCATTTCAACATTTGACAGCCCCAGGATGTCATAGATCTTTTTATAACAATACTGAGAAAAGGAGAAAGACGGAGAAGGGAGGCCCTTTATGAGTCATGATGCTAATTTTACTGTCTCCACCTCCATGCTGGTCTGTGTAAATGCCGTAGCCCCCTTGTAAAGAGCATGTGACTCTCTTTCCCTAAACACCACACAACATGTGTGCATCTGCTCTGCATCTGACTCACACACACATGCAGGCTCTGGTTTATTCATCCGTTAAACAAACATTCATTTGGTCATCCTGTCTGGTCAGCGGCGTTTTAATATTACAGCGGTAATGTGTGTGTGCTGTGTGTGCTGGTGTGCTTGCTGTTGGCTTGTCTAAAATTATAATATGATGTCTACAAATGTCTACGTGTGATTAACATGTGAGACAATCTGCAGATTTTTGTATTTCAAGTCTTTTTTTTTTTTTCTTCTTCTTTGAAAGTTTTTTTAAGAAAATGTAATTTAAGAATATAGACTGAAATTGTATTTTAAATCAAGTGAACTTGTTTGGAGCCCTCACAACCAACTCCTTCCCTACATATTCATTTAATAAATTGACTCCTGGTGGTCTGCTATTATTATTAATAGTCAGTTTTCCTGTCCATTAGTCATTAACTCCTCTGTAAACACATAGCGGCTGTCATCATTAAAGGAGCTGCAGCATTATTTTAACTGAGTGCTCACTAAAACCATTAATTTCAAGCATTTTGGATTCATTTTAAGTTAATTTTGATTCAAACAAGACTGAAAATTATGATAATGTGGGAGTGGTTTATTTTTTTTACAATATGTGTACTTAGAGTGTTCTTATGCAAGAAAGTAGCCTACTGGTAATATAAAGTAACTACATGGGTTAAAGTTTGGTTTAGGGGTGGGTTCAGGGTTATTATAACCCAGTTATTGTAATTGCTTTAATAAGTACATAGTATGTACATGCGGAACAGGGCTTTATAATATAAATAAAGTGCTACCGTGTGAGTTATTTATTATTAGGGCCCGAGCACCGATGGTATGAGGACCCTATTGGAATTGGAAAGCGGTCTATTCTTCTTCTTCTCCGAAATGAATTGCATTTCCGAGGGCCTAAACTCATGAAACTTTGCATCAGAAGTGGTGAAAATTTACGTCTGATATGGGTTTCAGAATTAGGTGTGGCAAAATGGCTTGTATTGTTTCACATACAAATATGAAGTTCGGTAGACATATAACAGCCCAATTCCTACAAAAAAGCCAACAGGAATGTATGCGATTAACGCCACGAAACAGGAAGTTGTTTTAACTCAGGCATACAATGGCCCTGTCCCAAATGGCACACTTCATGTGCACTTTCAGTCTTGTGGACCTTTAATGGCCGCTGCGTGTGCATGTCCGTTAAGTCCATGAGACCGCAGGGTGTCCCATTTGTCATTTTAGGTCTCCTTTGAGGTCAATATGCGCCCTCAATGCACACTTCTGCCGAGCCTATCATCTATCTATCTATCTATCTATCTATCTATCTATCTATCTATCTATCTATCTATCTATCTATCTATCTATCTATCTATCTATCTATCTATCTATCTATCTATCTATCTATCTATCTATCTATCTATCTATCTATCTATCTATCTATCTATCATCTATCTATCTATCTATCTATCTATCTATCTATCTATCTATCTATCTATCTATCTATCATCTATCTATCATCTATCTATCTATCTATCTATCTATCTATCTATCTATCTATCATCTATCTATCTATCTATCTATCTATCTATCTATCTATCTATCTATCTATCTATCTATCTATCTATCTATCTATCTATCTATCTATCTATCTATCTATCTATCTATCTATCTATCTATCTATCTGTATGTATGCCTACTGTATATAGGAAAAGACAATATGTCTGTCTAACTCTGTCATAACATCTGGAGTTTGATTCTGTCTTACCTTGAATAAAGTGGTATGTTTTCTATATCCATTAATATGCCTAAAACCTGAGGTGGGATTTGTCATACCCAAAGGCAGTCTGGTTTGCCTAGCCGGTTGGACAGCCTGACAGCCTTCGTGTCCACTCTATCTCCTACTCAGTCTTTGGCAATGTGTTTTCCCCGAGACTCAACACGGGTGCTTGGATTGCCAATGAGAGCTTGAGGCTCCAATTCTTATTTCAGGTGTTGCTTTGAGGCGGTGTGTGTGAGTTTGTGTTATTACAGGGGATTAGCTGGTGAGCTTCTGTGTTCGAGTGCTTGAAAACTCAGGGCCATTTTCTGGTGTCATACTACAATATATTTCTAACTAAAATGTGAACGCAGTGCTTTATAATTTACATATATGATGAATAAGTCACACAACATATCACGGGTTAGATTAGAAGACAATCAAGACTATGAAGGAAGATAGCGTGAAATAGAAAGACTGGTACAGAGAAAAAGAGATCGCTCCAGCTGTCATTTAAAGATAAACTTCTGCTCCTACTCAAGGACAATCACTGGAGGATGAAAATGACAGATGTGCATCTGTGTGGCAATGTATATGTGCCTGAGTTAAGAACTATACCATACTGTAGTATGTATGTGTAGTATATCACTCTCTTTAGCATGCTGCTTAAGGACGAAATAACCTCTCTCTTTCTCTACTCGCAGGTAAAGTTTTATCTCATCTAGTTAACTGCTGTCATCTCTGCTTTGTTAGGGCTTTTGTACTACACACAAACACATTTCACACACAAGCACACCCACATTGCATACTAATGCTTTTAGCACACACACAAACATACAAACAAATACGCACACACTACAGTATCAAATATTAAATATAATGCATACTTATAATTTCTTTATGTAACTGAATAGTAGCACCGCATTTAAAAATGTGTTAAAGTGTCACCAAATTTACAACATAGTCTGAAACCCTGTTTATGGGAGTGGCATAATACAATTATTCACACATGCAGTTTCTCTTATCAGTATTTCATCATATTGTCCTCATGAGTCTCAATAGTTCAATACTGTTAAAGAACAAAACTGTATATTAATGACCAACACAATGTTTTTGCACAAAGCACAAGACTACTGCTTGTAAATTATGTTGGTATACAACGAGTTTCACTAGCTAAGACTGATATTTTTGGACTGATACAGTCATTAAACTTGATGTATCCTATATTTAAAAAAAAAAGATTTGTGAAAGGTCAGCCATAACCTTTCTTAAATGAAATGATAAATAAATACATTTCAGTAACAAATGCTTGAGTTTAAGGCCACAGAAAGAGGAGGAGGTTTATGCGAGTGTTGGAATGAAAAGAAATACAGATGTAAACACACTGACCTTTGCAAGCATGTTTTTGACTCTCATGATTCACTTCTGCTGCCTTGGCCAACTGGGACAGACTGTCTATGACACACACACACGCACACACACACGCCTTCAACACCTGCCTGGATTAGAGAATACACTTCTCTCTGTCTGTATATCCCGACTGGATCATAATGCTCCAATCTGTATGCACGTCTCTTTCTCTCTCATTCTATCAAAACACGTTCTGTCATACTCTGTAGATTATAATTAAATAGTTTTCCTGAAACACCCTCATAAGGCTATAGACTATACAGTCTCCCATGCACTTTTTGTGAATGCATTTTGTTTGTATCATGCACAGACCTGCAGATCATTTAGAAATAATAATTTAGGATAACACCTGCATGTTTTTACAGTTTTCCATTTCAGGTAACTTGCTGTCTGGTAAAGTCTGCTGCCAATGTAGGCAGCTCAGTAGCTCTCTTTCCCTCTCTCGCTCTCAAATTCAAAATTGCTTTATTGGCATGACTGTAAATAATACAATATTGCCAAAGCTTGGAATATATGTGCATAAAATAATAATAAAAACATCAAAATAATAGAAGAAAATATTATGACATAACTTACATTTAAATAAACAGTGTAACAAATTAGAACATGTTTGAACATTTGATCTCTCTCTTTCTCTCTCTCGCTCTCTCTCTCTCTCTCTCTCTCTCTCTCTCTTTCTCTCTCTCTCTCTCTGTCTGTCTCCTACTCTTCACACCCACAAGCTGGGATAATAGCGCTGCGTTTGCAGCTTGGCAAGATGGAGAATGTGCAGAGGGAATGAGGAAGTGCTGAGAGATCGAGAGAGAGGGAGGGAGGGAGGGAGAGAGAGAGCAAGTGAGAGCATCTCTAATGACATGATATTTAGCACAGCCAAAGCTATCAGAGAGAAGAGGTCACAGAACTGGATATGTTAATGAGAAAAGGAGGCCTGGAGCTTCATTTCATGATCTCTGTTTAAAAGATCAGCATATCTTGTCACCAGCACGTGTTGTGTTTTGGATGCTGTTGTCTGGAGTCCTTAGCTTCCCAACAAGCATAACTATTAAAGAGTTAGTTCACCCAAAAATGAAAATTCTGTCATTAATTACTCACCCTCATGTCGCTCCAAACCCGTAAGACCTTCATTCAACTTCGCAACACAAATGTAAATATTTTTGATATTTTGAAATCCGAGAGCTCTCTAACCCCTCCATAGACAGCAATTTAATTACCACTTTCAAGGCCCAGAAAGGTAGGAAAAACATCATTCAAATAGTCCATGTGACTCCAGAGGTTCAACTTTCATTTTAGGAAGTGATGAGAGTACTTTTTGTGTGCAAAAAACAAACAAAAATGACGACTTTATTCAATAATTTCTTCTTGTCTGTATAAGTCTCCTCCGCAATTAACGTTGTAAATATAGTGCAGCCATTAGCCAGCTTCTGCATCAGCATTACACGCATGCGTCACAGAGCTCACGTGAACCGCATGGGCCAATGGTAAGCCAGCGCTCTGACGTAGAACTCATGTACTGCGTAGGAGACTGACACAGATGAAAAGAAATTGTTGAATAAAGTAGTTATCTTTGTTGCGTACAAAAAGTATTCACGTCACTTCATAAAATTATGGTTGAACCACTGTAGTCACATGGACTATTTTAACAATGTCTTTCCTACCTTTCTGGGCCTTGAAAGTGGTAATTAAATTGTCTATGGAGGGGAGCTCAGAGAGCTCTCGGATTTCATCAATAATACATTAATTTGTGTTCCGAAACGAAGATCTTACGGGTTTGGAATAACATGAGGGTGAGTAATTAATGACAGAAAAAAAAATGTTTGGATGAACTAACCCTTTAAGGCGGTTAGTTAACCCAAAAATTTTAATTAAGTCAGCATTTACGGACCATCATCATGCAGAACCCAGAAAAGACTGATAAAGACCAAAAGAATAATCACACCAGGACTGAATACTGAAATGGTATTTGATGTCTGCATCTATTTCACTATTTTCACTTACATAAAATCGAATAGAGTAAATAGTATGTGTATTTGGCGTGCTTTCCGGTGGGAGAGCTCTGCGCTCGGAATGTGGCACAAACCCAGAGAGTATACTCCCCCCATATCCCTGGCTGGGATATAAACAGATAAAAGTGAGTAGCTGGGGTTTAGGAGGGATGCTGGAAAACTGTCATGAGACAGAGGAGAGTCGGCTATTTATATATAGGCCTAATAAATATAAATTAAAAGCAGATATCAAAATGTGCAAATAAAATGTGTTTAAAAGCATGATTGAAACAAAAGCTATTAATAAAAATAGTTCAAAAACTAGAAAAGGTTAGGCCAAGGGTGTCCAATCCTGCTCCTGTCCTGCAGAGTTTAAGTCAAGTCAACTTTATTTATATAGCGCTTTTTAAAGTGCAGATTGTTTCAAAGCAGCTTCACAGTGTTAAACAGGAAAATAATGCAACAGAATTTGATTCGGCTGTACAGCCACTCTGGAGAAAACAGTGATGTCATCTAGCTCATTTCAATGATCAAATAGTGACAATGTGGGCAGATCAGTAATTTAGTTGATGTAGTTAATTTAGTTTAGTAATTAAATTTATTTGGATATTTAGTTGAAAATTTAGTGTCCCCAACTGAGCAAGCCAAGCTAAAGCCGAACCAAACCCCATCAGGTGGAATAATGGAGAAAAATAAACCTCGGGAGAAACCAGGCTCAGTCGGGGTGCCAGTTCTCCTCTGGCCAATTAACAAACAGTGTATGATTATTATTCTGGCAACCTTACAGGTCAGAAGTCATAATAGATCGGAATATTCGAAAGACCAGAGGCATCACGCCGGAGATGGGTTTATTGAGGATGACTCGTCGATTAAACAATTATTAAATAGGAATATTCGAAAGATCGGAGTCATCACGCCAGAGACAGGTTTATTGAGCATGCCGTGTCGGTGAGGCAATTTCAGGGGGAAACTAATTAACACAGTCTCTGCAGACACTTCAGGGATGTGTTGGTCATGTCTGGGCGCAGGTCCACAATCTGATCTGGATACGGCCCGGATCCGGCTGACTGCAGTAAACCTCGAGATAAAATGAGAGACTAGCATTAGCGTAGATGCCATTCGTCTGATGATGTAACGAGTACATCAGGTGTTATGGGAAGTGTTCCCAGTTCCGGTTGACCTAGTTAATGCAGCCTAAAAAATCATGCAAAATATGCAAAATAAAAAATCATTTTATTGATTTGAATTCAATAGGTTTTCACCCCCCAGCTCTTAATGCATCGTGTTTCCTTCTTCTTCTTTTTTTTGTCTTGTGGACTATATGTAAACTTTTTTATGTAAAATATCTTATGCAGGACAGTACTAAATAAAAAATAACGTGCATTTTGTATGATCTCTTTTATTTAGTTAAAATTATTCACATTTTCACAGATTCTGCAAGTGGCTGACATACTTTTTCTTGCCACTGTATATATATATATATATATATATATATATATATATATATATATATATATATATATATATATATATATATATATATATATATATATATATATATATATATAGTGTTTATTTTGGGTTGGAGCTAAACTCTACAGGACAGTGGCCCTCCGAGAGCATGATTGGACACCCCAGTGCTAGATACTAAAAACAGCACCTACTCCTCTATAAACAATTGAGGCTGCAGTTTACCACACTCAAGCGAAACCCCTAATAAACATTACAAAATGGACAATACATAACATCTTTATTAACACAATAAAAGACATTTTAATGACACTCCATCACAAAGACATTTTGAAGAATGTTTTATCAGTTTTTGTCCACACAATGAAAGTCAAAACAACATTGAACCCTGTAAACGTTCATTGTAACTTTCATTTTGTGTTCCAAAGAAGAAGATCATGCAAAGTCAAGTCGTATGGAATGACATGAAGGTGAGTAAATGATGACAGAATTTTCTTTTTTGGTTGAACTGTGACAGTTGTGACCCTAGGACACCAGTGATATCTGTCAGGTTGGAAAGACAAAAAAAAAATACTTACAGCATCAGATAATACCTTCTATATATCGAATGATACTTTCACCAAACCAGTAAACCAGGTTTGCTGATCTAAGGCTGTCTTTACAGCAGGATATTTAGTGTAGCCAAAGAAACTTGGAAAGAAAAACACATGGCGAGAGCAGAATGGATTAACAGAAAATGTTCAAATAGAAGTGAAGGAGTGAGATGAAAACTGTGGGGGACAGAGAACAAACAGAGTGAGAGAGAAAGGAGTGCTAATAAACACAGACTCTGATTGACTCGAGTGTTTTTAACGGGATGCTGCCCACGTCCAGTACCATCACACAGGCTTTGTTTTCACCCTGTCAAGCCTGCTCTCCTCCGCTCCGCTCGCTGGAGTGTCTGTACGTTCTCCTCTGCCTCTCCACCCCAGTGCTCATATGAATGATGGGGAGCTCAGAACATGTAATGAGGCTAAAAAAAACTGGAGGATCAACAAAGGGACAAATTATATTTAGGATTTTCCCTTTTTTGCCTCTCTTGTCTGTTCAGGAATGAAATGTGCATGAGAGCAGGTGTGTAAATATGTCAACACAAAAATGTTAGCAGCAGGTCCGTCAAGTCCTTTAGGTTGCGAGGTTGAGCCACCATGGATCTAATTTGTTGGTCCAACACCAACAGATGCTTACAGATTCCTGAATAATGTGTGCACTGTGCAGTGTGGCAGGGTGCGTTATCCTGCTGATTGAGGCCACTTCCAGGAGTGTACCTGGTCTGCAACAATGTTTAGGGAGGTGGCACAAGTCACCAGGGTTTCCCAGCAGAACATTACCCAGAGCATCACAATCCCTCCTCAGGTTTGTTGTCATCCCACAGTGCACCCTGGTGGCATCAGTTCCCCGGGTAAATGGCGCACATGTAAACCGCTGTCCCCGTGATGTAAGGACTAAGGGCTCAGCAGACCAAGCGACCTCTTTCCACTGCTCCACGGTCCAGTTCTGCTACTTGCTTGCTTGCCCATTGCCTCCGCTTTTGATGGTGAGCAGGGGTCATCTTGCACAACATGCACCAATGCTACATATCTTTTTCTATATCCTAATAATTTGTTAAAGGGGTGGTAAACCACGATTTCACTTTTCTAACTTTAGCTAGTGTGTAATGTTGCTGTTTGAGCATAAACAACATCTGCAAAGTTACAACATTCAAAGTTTAAAGCAAAGGGAGATATTTGCTTTTAAAGAAATCAATTTCTAAGGACTACAGCAAACGGACGCTAGGGACTACTACACATTCCTCCAGGGTTGCTGACATCACCAGCCCCAATATTTACATAAACCCCTCCTCCGAGAATATGAAATAAGGGGGGGCGAGGCCATTTTGTATCCGGATTGCAGGTCCACTTTGTTCAGCCTTCCTAGGGACGGGGGAGTTAGGGATCAATGGTTAACATTTATTTTTAACTCGGTCACTCATAATTATTACCCAAATCTCGCTCTCTGTGCTGCACATTTCACGGAGGAAAGCTTCCACAATCTTCACGAGTTCAATGCAGGATTCGCACAACGGCTTGTCCTGAAAGATGGATTTAAAAACAGAAGCTGTTTACGGGTCACAGCCTGTAAGTATGATTTATTTTTCGTCAATGTGTTTTCCTGTAATAGTTTGTATTGTTAATTGTACGTTGTAGAAAGGAAGTACACAGATGACAACGCTCATTTGGCTCTGCAAACCAGTTTGTTAAATGCTCATTCATACTTAACGTTATCCGACAAACACCTAACGTTACAAACTTTTTAAAATCTCAACAGCGAACTTGGCATTAGTGTAAATTATTCTTTGATTAGAGCTTTTATGTATTGTTTATCTACAGGCATGCTAAACATGGTTCTGTGTTTGATTTGGATACTATAGTAAAGCCAATGTTTAGTGTTCGTTCTTGCGACAGATATTTGGCAAATCCTTCTAAAAATACAAAAGTAACAGTGCCATTCAGTAGCGATCACTATAGATCCACAGTCTTTACTCTTGAGGACTGAACAGGTTCTGCTCGATCATCTTCACTAAAATTGTCTGGGTCTGATTCGGGCTCAAATTGGTATGGTTTTATTGACGGCATTGTACTACCCAAAGTACAGGCTAGTAGCCTGAGGCTACCGGTAAAGGTAAGGGGTGTGACGTTTCCGACAAACGCGCACTAGGCGGTTATCGAATCACAACACCAGCTAACCAATCTGGGCCAGCTAACCAATCTGAGCCCATTGCGTATTTTTGAGGGACTGGCTTCATACAACCCGGAAACCATCAGACCGTTTTTACAAGGAGGGACAGAGCAGTGTAGAATAAAGGTAAAATATATGAAAAATAATGATTTTTTTTTAAAAAACGAAGCATGAACACATGTTACAGTGCACCCCACAAACACAATCAAGCCTTCGAAAGAATGTGTTTTACGACCCCTTTAACAACATGTATTATTTACTGCAATGAGCTCATTGTTTCTGCCTTAAATTAATACATTGTTTATTAATACAGCTAACTGTGTGATTTGTACATTTATGGAATCCATAGCTTCGACACGGAATCCCTAACAAGTCACTCTAAATTGCAATGTAGACACATGCATTTTCTGTAAAGCTGCTTTGAAACGATATGCATTGGGAAAAGCACTATACAAATAAATGTGAATTGAATTGAGTTGAGTCTTAGGCATTCTGATTGGTCTGCAGCTTTGCAGAAGAGTGTGATGCACTGCGTTAAGACACATAACTCCTATAACCACCATTACAATTTTGTGTGACTTGTGCCACAGTAGACCTTCTGTTGGCTCGGCCCACATGGGATAGCTGTTGTTGCTCTCCTGCATCGATGCACCTTGGGCACCCAACACCCTGTCGCCAGTTTGTCCCTCCTAGGACCACTGTTGGTAAATTCTCACCACTGCTGACTGATGGCAACCCACAAGCCTTGCCATTTCATACTCTGATCCAGTTGCCTTGCCATACCAATTTGGCCCTTGTCAAAGTCGCTTATTGCTGCCCATTTCTCCTGCATCCAACACTCTGATTACCAGAACTGATTGCTTATCATAATCTAACCAGACTTCTTTAGGAGATGATCAGTGATATTTGCTTCACCTGTGACTGCTCATAATGTTTTGGCTCATCACTGATCAACACATATACATACAGTAAACATCATCCTTTGTGATCTGAAGATTATCTCAAGTCTTTTGGGTTTGGAACGACATAGGGTGAGAAGATAATGACAGATCTTTTCTTCTTCTTTGGTGTAGGGTAGAGTGGGGGAAAACGCCCCTCTGGGGTAAAACCTGTTTCCACCTGTTTTTCCCAAAATAACCACTAGAGGGAGTCAAGATACATTTTCACTGTTGCTATGCACTATGTTTGACAATGGGGATAAACAAATCTCCTTGGAGAAGCCGACACCAGCTACGTATTTGAAGAGAAGAGAATTACATGGTAAACGCTATCCTTTTCAGATATTAGTAAACAAGTGTTTAAGAGAATATTGTTCTGCAGGATCTCACAATGATGTATGATAGATGAATAGTGAAGTCTGTAGTTTGAGAGGATATGTTATTTATAAGGAATATATTATATTTTAAAATAGCTTGTGGGGTAAAACGCCCCCTACACTGAGGGGTAAAACACCCCCCAGAGGGCATAGTTTCTCTATCATAATTTCTATAATATATTTCTGTCTATCAAATCCTTTGTTTTACACTTAATGCAGTATAACTAGGTGGTAAAATCAAAATATTTGAACAAAATAAAAAGAAAAAATTACCTCAAGTGAGCATTAGGCTAGCTTGATAGCACAGTTAGCTCACTGATGGAAGGTGGTAAGGTGACCCAGTGATAAAACATATTGGCTTTTAATGCATTTATTGAATATATTTCACTACATAAATATACAAATGTATAAGTTTAATATTTATTTATGTATTTATTTATTACAACATATTTGTTTGTATGACTGTATAAATTTAAATGTTAAAAAATTGGATATGTTGGACATTCCTCAAATAAATATTAATATATATATAGGCCTATACATGTTGATACATTACTTGCCTTTTACTTTTAGAGATTAAAAATAAGTCTGTTCATTTTGCTGTTGATCTATGAAGCAAACTGGTTGGTAAGAAAGGGGGCATTTTGTACAAAAATATTTTCAGTCAAAATACGATTTAATTATGAAAGATGAGCAATTTTAATATTTGGTGAATAACTCCTGCCATAGTCACTCAAAACCGGGATGGCTATTCTAGTCACATTTATGTTTTGTTTCACTTTAATGTAACATTTTCCTTAAGGGGGCGTTTTCCCCCACTCTACCCTACTATCCCTTTAAAGGCGCTGTAAGGACCTTTTGTCCTACCTGACAGATATCACTGGTTTCTTGGGTAATCACACCTGTCTATGCCAGAGAATAATTTTGCACAAGTTGACATGCCTTTGGAGTGAAGGGTTGTGTGGTAAAACCTGGAAGCTTCTTGTGTGGCAGGAAGCATCTTTTGGCTTAAAGTAAGCATAAGCTGTACAGGATACTGATTGGTAAATGATACATTTTTCAACAGTGCTACAAGACATGACAGCAACAATCAAGGTACAGAGGTTTACTTGTATGTATGGACAGTTGCTGTCAGGTAGATGCTATTCTGTGGGCAAAAACGCATCTAATTCCACTGAAATCAGATGTGTGTTCTACTGAAATAAAATTAACAAAGATATAAATAAATAAATAAATAAATAAATAAATAAATAAATAAAATATAGCTGCAAGCAGCCATTATCGGGGCCAAGCTCAAAGAAGAAGGCAAGACATGCCAAAATAGCTGGCAATGTCAGATCAACTGCAGCAATGAGCAATTAAAGACCTATTAAGGTGATTTTAGGCAAAATAGCTGTAAAATTATAAATTCAGTCAATAACAAGCACAAAGAAGAAGACAAGACGTGCCAAAATGGCTGGCAGTGTCAGATCAACCGCAGCAATGAGCAATTAAAGACCTATTAAGGTGATTTTAGGCAAAATATCTGTAAAATTATAAATACAGTCAATAATAATGATTTAATGATTTATCACTTTCAACCAATAGGTGGCACAGTTACAAAATTGATATGGTGTGGTCAGAATAAGGGAACAATGACACATGCAAAGATTGGTGTCAATATATCAAAGCCGGGTTTCAATATAGTGTCAATATGTCATTGCAGAGATCTAGCCTCAAGAGGCCTTTTCATTATAAGTATGGACCACATGGCGGTGCTGTTTTGAAACCTTTTAAGTAGCTTAAAGGCATGGTGCTGATGGAACATACCAAGTTTCGTAATGATACAACAATTCATTTGTAAAGTATAGCATTTTATATCATAATACTGCATTGTAGTCAATGGGAATTTCATGTTTTGTTCTATTATAGCGCCACCAAGTGGCGCAATCCTTCCATTTTTTTTATGTGTCCTCGGAGTGAGCCCATACATGTCTGTGTCAATTTTGGTGAAAATAGAGTTATAGACATTTATATGAAAAAACACATGAAAAATGACTTGACACCTGACTTTGATTGGATTTTACACCCCTTTACTATCAGTATTTTGACATTTGGGCATTGGCGTATAGCTATCGACCTATGTTTCCGAACTTCTGATGCTGGTTTCGTCTCGATCGAACTAGGGGATTCGAAGATATCAGCTAATGTTTTTAAAGTGCTAAATTACAACGCTGCACAAACCATATGCTGAAAACTAGCAAGTCTGGTATCGTTGGACTTGGCAAGGATTCAGGAGACAAAAAAAGTTACTCCCATGAAAATAAGTCAAGTTCACTCAAAGCTATAAGCATTTGGAGAAAAAAAATTCTCCACTAGGTAGCGCTGTTTCGAAACTTCTTGGGCTCATTCATGGCATTGTGTTGATGACCCAAGCCGAGTTTTGTAACAATCCGTTCATGTGTTCATAAAATACAGCATTTTAGCACGTAATTCAAAATGGCCGACTGCCAAAATGGCCGATATGGTAACATTAAATATCAGACTCGGCATGCCGTCCCGAATCTAACGAGACCACTTTTATGATTTTTGGACAAACGGTTCAAAAGTTATAAGCAAAAACAGCCATTTTTTTGTATCTCCGGACCAGTAGGTGTCCGGACCGAAACGTTGCATGTTGCCTCAGGACATGCTTGTGAAGTGTTGCAGAGATATTGCCTTAAGTGTGTTTTTGCAACCGCTACATAAAATTTGTTTGCGCGTTTATCAAAAACGATTTAACAAATCAACTTGATTTGGAAGATTTTTTGTCAGCATGGTCTGAAGATGATCTGGTTCAATTTTCATGCAAATCGGATGAACCGTCTAGTACGAGTTCGCAAAAGTAGGTTTTTCGGAAAATTCTATTCTAATGACGGGATAGTGCATTCGAATCGATTTGAGCCAAGGAATCGGAGGAATTTTGTTTCTAGCCCTTATGGTTAAAAAGTTATTATCATAAACATGAGTCAAATTTTGGACTGATGGTGGCGCTAGAGCGATTGAGTTAGAGACTCCAAATTTGCTATGGTGACATTTCAGACTGTCCTCTATGAGTGTGCCAAATTTCACGACTTTTTACCTCACGGTTCTATGGGCTGCCATAGACTTCGTGGCGGAAGAATAATAATAATAATAGGAACGGGAACGGTTTCAATAGGTGCCTTAAATAAAAATAAATAAATAAAAAAATTCTGTATATATTAATGTGCAACACCCACACTATTAACATAGCTTACCTATCAGGGCTATAAGTGCAAGTATGACACTAGTTTGCATTATAAGATATGTTGGTAACACTTTACAATAAGGTTGTATTACTTAACATGAACTAACCACAAACAACACCAATGTTCAGCATTACTTCATCTTTGTTAACGTTAGTTCATAAAAATCCAGCTGTTCGTGGTTTGTTCATGTTAGTTCAAAGTGCATTAACTAATGTTAGGCTAGAAAGATTTTAATAAAGTATTAGTAAATGTTGAAATTAACATTAACAAAGATAAATAAATGGTTTTAAGTGCAGTTCATTATTAGTTCATGTTAACTAATGAAGTTAACTAATGAAGTTAACTAATGAACCTTATTGTAACGTGTTACCGATATTTTAATAAACAAAACAAGACAACTGTTCCTAATAAGGTTTGTGCTATATTGGGAATATAATCAAGTGTATCTTTTATAAGTCTCAGTGTATTTACGGTTCAGACCAACTTATTTCCATGCATCTATCCGTCCACAAAATCCTCGTGACAAGACAGTCCCTCTTCCTCGCGAGTCTGCGCAGCTTCGCCTCTTCAATCTCTACAAATCACGAATCACTCAAAGAGACTCTTGAATCGATAGATTCATTAAGTCTCAACGACCCAATAATTGAAAGCAGAAGAGTCTCTACTTGGATGACGCCAGGGCTTGAGTTTTTAAAGTTTTTATCTCGAGTTTTCTATCCCCCGTTGATTATATTATTTGTTTTCCCTTCAGTGCGTCTGTTCATATTACGTTAGGTTTTAGTCCCATCTAGTGGCTAAAAGCAAAGCACTAATGGAAATGCAGAGACACTCCGCGCCCCCTAGAGGGCACCTGCGGTACATGTTTAAAATAAACACCTTCAGCCTCCAGCAAGATTTTATAATGAACGACTCATTCAACAGCAAACTTAATAAAATTTTAGATTTTAATAATGCTTCTTGTTATAAATACATGGTTATCTTGAACACTTCATAAATAAGTCTTAAAAAGCACCCTCTGGTTTAGATCACTTTACAGATGTCTATAAATACGATGATTAAAACAATAGTCTTTCAAAATGTATTGGGAAAAAATCTGTTACATCTCTTGTACTGTAGTCTTACTGAGTGCAATGAAAGGTGTTTGATTGTGTTTTCCTGCGTTCTAGGTACAGACAGTGCTTTACACTGAGACCTGATCCTGCTTCCTTCTAAAATACAAACCTTTAGCTATTAAAAACACATCCAAGATCAGTTTAAAGAAGCGGTTTAAGCTAGATAAGATTTGATGTGTGAGCGCAGTCCTTTCTGCCCCTGTGGTGTTTTTAGTGTACATGAAATGGACTTTTATAACCATTTTAAATGGCAAAGACAAACAAACCCATAATGATGAGTTTGTATCAGACTTAATATGCGGTCAGCATTATGGATATATTCAGTGTGAGGAACTCAAAGTATTATGGTACAGAAAGGCTTCATATGATCTATTAGCAATTGGTCAACAGGTTCTGAATGTGCATGTTGTGTATGTATAAATTAAAAATCAGCTGCACCAGAAATTGCCTACTTAATGTTAACAGAGTTGATCTGGGACCAGATCAACCTTATTATCATATTCATTATGAAATATTTGAAAGGCCAAAACTGATCTAAGATCACCAGTCAATACACATAATAAACATTCTCTTTTCTGATCAACACCAGTGCATAGCATTAGATTGGAATTCATAAGCTTTTCTAAAGGTGTTGGTACATTTGTGTGTTATTTGGTAATTATTAAAGGGAAGGTTCACACACTCTCTGAGTGTAACGTTTATCTTCTTTAAGCTTTTCGTATGGCGTGTTTGCCTTTCTGAAGTTGGGAGACGTATATTTTGGTTTTGGTGCCATCTGTGCGCTTGAACCAGACCTCTCCTGCGCTGATCCCTGTTATTACGACCCTAAGAGAAACACAAGAAAACAGGAAGACCATTTGAATTGAAATGTTATTGCAAACAAAGCCAAAGCGAAGACGGATGCGGTCTTGTGTCTTATGCTCTACTGACTGTGCTGGGCTGTTGTCATTGGCTTCTAGAACGACACTGCTGCCTTTGGAGAATCTCTCTCCATCATAGAAGAGAGCCCCATCTTCACATCGCACGGACACCTGCCTGTCTGAGAGACAAACAGACACGCTCACCACCTTCAACATGTTACGCTTTAATAGCTCGTAATGCTCCGACTCTCTGTTGTTGAGACGTTTTATGACTATAAAGGGCTGTCTAGAAATTGCTGTCATTAAATTGGTTCACAGACATGACATGATAAAGCGTGCAAGAGTCTTTGTGTGACCTAGCTGTGACCACAACAAAAGATCAAAATCAAATATTTTAGTCAAAAACATATTCTCTTGTGTCAGAATCAAACTTTGGCCTCAGATGACACAGAACCTAACAAATAAACAGACTATGATCAATTCATAACACTGTAACAGAAACCTCTTATTGGGCTTCAGGAATAATTTTGCAGCTCAATGTCTATTACAGTATAAAAATAAATGAAAAAGTACAGACACCGTAAAATATAACAATGAGCTTTAGGAAAAAGTTTCTGTAATTAAAAAAAATGTATATATATTGAAAAATGACTGCCAGTTGAATCAGTTTTAGTGTGCAAGCATTTGAGACAAACTGTAAATGCAATTAATTTATGTAATTTCATAATTACATCTATTGTCTTTGAAATATGGTTAAAGTGTGCTGCCGAATGTACTGACAAGCACTAACCTAACTGAACTAAAATGTCATTAATGTAATTTCTACTGAAACTTGTATGTCATGTATTTAAATACATTTGTAATGATAAAGTTGCAATTCAGTACATTTACAATTATATTTTAAATGTTTAAGCACGCTACAGTTAATATGATCAGTATCAAGTACCTTGCTTTACTAGGTTAGTCTACATCAAAATAAGCATATTTTTTTAAAGCGTGGCCAAATATTATTAATGATTTAAAATTTAAGTAAAACTTAATTTGACATTATTACGAAGAGCACTTTTTAATAGTGTACTTTAGTGTGTTATGAAAGAGTAATGAAAGTGTACTCTCTTTAAGTACACTTAACTGTTCTTTTATTTAATTAGTATTATATTACGTACAATGTTTAAAAATATATATACTTTTAAAATTTGAAGTATGCACATTCAATACAATTAAGCACACTTTTTCACAAGGGCAGTACTATTAGTAGTGGTGTATTTGGTTGTAATGTATGCCTATCATGTCAACGAGGACAGCAAAGGAATAGAGGGATGAACATGGGAGATAGAGTGAGATCTGGAGAGAAATAAAAAGACAACAGAGATGGAGTGGAATCAAATATTACATGTCAAGCCTTTTTCTTTCACAAAAATAGAACAGGACTCTAAATGTAGCATTAATGCCAAAGTACTTTCAGTCGATCAGTCTGGCTGGAGTGACAGAACAAGGGAAATGGCACTATAAATCAAATGTCTGTATCTAACTTAATCAGAGGCCAGACAGATAGAGCTTGAGAGTAAGGGTTGGGGCTAATGGAAGCAACTGGGATGGAAATGGCGAACATGCTTAAGCCTTTCACGCCTGTTGAGGCAATCCTACACTCTAAAAAAAAAAGGTTCTATATGGCACCAAAAATGGTTCTTCGTCGTAATCATAGAGGAACCACTTTTGGTGCTATATAGCACCATATCTTAACATGTTCTGTATATGGTAGCGGTGCTATATGGCACCTTAGTTAGCGGTGCTATATAGCACCTTAGTCAAAGAACCGGTGAAGAACCTCTGAAGAACCGCTGAAGAACCACTGAAGCACCAAAATTGGTGCTATATAGCACTTAAAAAGGTTCCCCTATGATTACGAGCCAAGAACCATTTTTGGTGCCATATAGAACCTTTTTTTTTTTAGAGTGTATGAGCCTCGGCGTGGATGGCATGGTGTTCTCAACTCATAGCAAAGGAATCCAAGTCCAAGCATTATCTTTCTTTTCTCATTTATTATAAAAGTAGAAAGGGTATCTTTTCATCAGATGATTCTTCACCTAGTGTGGCTATAAATAAAGTGCTGTTGTGCTGTTGGTGGAAAGGGCGCTCACGGCTATGGTAAGAACCGTGTGTTCCCAGCCATCCACACCTTGCCTAACTAATTACCACACCTGTAAATATACCCAACTCCCAGTGAAGTGCCACACCTAGTGCAATGCTCCCCCCAGTGGCTAAAATAAGTAATAACTAAATTAACCTATCTAAAAGTGAATATAAATGGCTCCTACACACCGGCCCCATAATTGTGAATATTTACTTTAACCACAATTACCCACATAACCTAAAGGAGCCATTTATGCTGAGCTAATCTAAGTGAAATCATTTCTTGAGCCTAGGGCATCTGTTGTCATGTCATCTAGTCCGGACCTCCTCTATGACACTTCGGCTTCCATCAAAAGACAGATCTTCGTTACGGGCCGGTCCAGCTGACCCGTCTTTGTCTTCAGCTGAACCGAGCGGACAAAGCCTTTCTTGTCAGGGTACGTCTGCGTAATTTTCCCCATCGGCCAAGACCCACGTGGAGCGACAGGATCCATTATGACCACAATGTCTCCAATGAAGAAGCTTCTTTTTGGTCTCGTCCACTTCTGTCTCTCCTGGAGCAGCGGTAAGTATTCCCTCACCCAGCGCTTCCAAAAGAGGTCAGATAGAAACTGCACTTGCCTCCATCTTCTCTTCATGTATAGGTCATCCTTACTAAAGAGCCCAGGAGGAAGGTGTGGCTTTGACTTTAAGAGCAGGATGTGATTAGGTGTAAGTGCTTCGAGGTCATTTGCATCATCAGAGGCCTTTGTTATAGGACGACTATTGAGAATGGCTTCAACTTCACAAAGAATAGTATGAAAACCTTCATCATCCAGTGTTTGGAGTCGGAGCGTGGAAGAGAGGACCCTTTTTACAAGACGAATAAGACGCTCCCAAACCCCCCCATGGTGAGACCCGGCTGGAGGGTTAAAGAACCATGTTAGACCACTCTGCAGTAAGGCATCCTGAATCTTCTGATGGTCAAACTCAGCAATGGCTTCCCTTAACTCCCGCTCAGCTCCTATGAAGTTAGTGCCATTGTCTGATGCCAGGTGCGTCACCTGACCTCTGCGACACATGAAACGGCGAATGGCATTTATGCATGAGTCAGTGTCTAAGGCATACGCGACCTCGAGATGAACTGCCCTACTCGTCATGCAGGTAAAGAGAACACCGTAGCGCTTCGCTCTGCCCCGGCCCTTCTTCACCTCCACTGGCCCAAAGTAGTCGACGCCCACATTTGTGAAAGCAGGCAAATCTGGCACGATTCTCTCTACTGGTAGGTCAGCCATTTTCTGTTCCCCCATCTTTCCTTGGAGGCGGCGACAAACTACGCACTCAGAGATGACCTTCCTGCAAGCAGAATTGGCATGAGTAATCCAGTATTGCTTCCTGAGAGAAGAGAGCATATGATTTCTGCCTGCGTGACCCAGCTGCTGATGGATATGCTTCAAGAGGAGTTTGAACACATGTTGGTTTTTAGAAAGAATGACAGGATGTTTTCGACTTCAGGCATGGCAGCCCTACTTAGCCTTCCTCCCACCCGCAGCAATCCGTCCTCTAACACTGGGTCCAGCTTGTAGAGGTCGCCATTTCGTTTAACAGATCCGCCGTCCTTCAAAACAGCAATCTTATCAGAAAACCTCTCTTGCTGGAAAAAGCAGATGATGGCACCTTCTGCCCTCTCAAGGTCACCTGTTGTCATTGATTGTCCACAAAATGCCAATTTTCCCCTTGGTATCTTCGCATAGAGAGAGTCGTTTCTTCTGCCTCTATTATCATAACCAATGCTTTCGGAGGCTTCAAAACCCTTTCTCCTTTGGGACAAGGTTAAAAGCACGTCTCTGAGTCTGAGCATCCATGCCACAGACGTTCGCAGCTTCTTAAAATCTGAAAAGTAGCTTAAAAACACTTTTGTTGCACTCAATGGACTGTGGGAGACAAAGGCATTCACCAGTGGAACGTTCTTCACCTCAGGGTCATCCACAGGGATCAAAGGTTGTTCCATGATGGTCTTAGGCCATTCCGCTTCCCCCCCTAAGGAGAAATGTTGGTCCCTTCAGCCACCTCTCGCATGCAAGGAATTCTTCAGCACTTAGGCCCCTGGATGCCTCATCTGCTGGATTCAGTCGTGTGCCAATGTGTCTCCACTGTGTCTCCACTGTGCAACATCCGTTTCATTTCTGATTACGGCCACCCTATTGGCCACAAATGTATGAAATCTCCTAGTCTCATTTCCAATATACCTCAAAACAGTTGTACTATCTGTCCAGAATACAGACGGGTGTAAGTCCAGCTGCAACTCCCTCTTCAGCATCTTGTCCACCCGCACAGCAGCGGTCAACTCAAGACGAGGAATTGTTGTTTGCTTTAAAGGAGCGACCCTGGCCTTACCCAAGATAAAAGCGTTACTGACATGGTTTCTCTCACTCTCCATCCTGAGATATGATACAGTTCCATAGCCATATTCACTGGCATCGGAGAAGTGATGCAACTGCAGGTGAGTAGGTGTTCCAAAGTCTTTTGGCTTGATACACCGCTCCACTGTGAACTTGGTAATATGATGGAGATTAGTCAGCCATTTGGACCACTTCTCGGAGAAGTCACGAGGTATGCTGGCATCCCAACCGATGTTCAGCCTACACATTTCCTGCAGCATCCTTTTAACAGGCAAAGTAAATGGACCAAGAAAACCCAAAGGGTCATAGATAGACGATACCACAGACAATATGCCACGTCTTGTATGTGGGCGCTCTTCTATGGCTATCCTAAAGGTCAAAACGTCTGAATCTATGCACCAATGAAGACCAAGAGCTGTTTCAACATGACTTGCCTTTTGATCCAGGTTAAGCCCCCTGATGGTCTTAGAGTGCTGTGGCTCAGGAATACTGGCCAAGACTTCACTGCTGTTGCTTGTCCACTTCAACAGGCGAAATCCTCCCTTCGCACAGGCTTCAGTTAATTCATGCACCATTTTTATGGCTTCAGCCTCCGATGACACAGACTTTAGACAATCATCCATGTAGAAATTTTGGAGTATTGTGTTCAGGACACTAGGTTCAAAGTGGTCCCTGTAATCTTGCACAATTCTCCGCAGTGCATAATTCGCACAACTGGGCGAAGACACGGCCCCAAAGAGGTGAACTCTCATCCTGTATTGCATAGGAGCTTGTCGTGTATCGCCATCAGGATACCACAAAAAGCGTAAAAAGTCTGTGTGCTCCGGAGACACCCTCACCTGATGGAACATGGCTTGGATGTCTGCCATCAGCGCTACACGTTCCTGTCTAAACCTGGTAAGTACGCCAAGTAAGGTGCTTGTGAGGTAAGGACCCTGCAACAGCTGTGAATTCAATGAAGTTCCTTTAAACACAGCAGCACAGTCAAAAACAACTCTAAGGGTTTTCTTTTTCGGATGGTATACCCCATGATGGGGAATATACCACACCTTGCCGTCAGCTCGCTTCAACTGCTGATGTGGTACAAGCTCAGCATAACCCTTTTCAATAACTTCAAAGAGGAAAGCTGTGTACTCTTGATGATAATCTTTGTTCCTCTTGAACTTCCTGTGAAGACTTAAAAGACGCTGCTCTGCGATGCTGTGGTTATTTGGCAAGACGACATTTTCAGCCTTAAAAGGCAAGTCAAAGCAGTAGTGTCCTTCATCAAACTGAATTGAAGACTCCATTATTTGCATGAACTGTTGATCTTCTCTGGAAAGGCATACATCGTCTGATTTTTCATTGAAATCCTGATTGTATTGAGCAACTAATAAGTCTTGTAGCTTGACGACTGAGATCCTATTGGCTGAGACAACAGGGCGGCCCATCTTGCCTTTGTGCGGCTTACCACCTCTCAGTGGACCATTTATGACCCACCCCAGCAAAGTCCTGACAGCATATGGTCCTTCGCCTTAGCTATTTATTATTTCCCATGGTTCCATGAGCTTTGGCGCATTGGTGCCAATCAGCAATTCCACCTCTGCCTCAAGACTGGGAACTCTAATGCCTTCAAGATATTTCCATCCCACTATGTCCTGCTGAGTGAAGATGTTATTTCTGCTCACAGGCAAGGTCCTCTGAGTATAGATTTCAGATAAGTCCAGGAAGTTTCCCTCATTCAAGCCGGAGACCTCAAGACCACCAAGTAAGACTGTATCTACAGGCCTCTCTTGGCCAAGAGTACAAAGAAGAATGCTAGTCTTTACTCCTGAAAGATTCAGTTCTCTCATGAGACGATGGGTACAGAAAGAAGCTGAACTCCCAGGGTCTAGAAAGGCATAGGTGTTCACAATCGTACTTCCGGACTTGGCCTTCACCTGTACAGGCACAATAGAGAGAACACATTCATCACTTCCGGCCCCAGTATGGCCACACGTCTCTAATGACACAAGTGCATTATTGACTGATACTTCCTGTACTTTAGATTCTATGTGTAGGACAGTTGGATGTTTGCGTTTACATATATCACATGTCAAGGGATTGTCACATTCCTTGCTCATATGACCTCTCCTCAGACAGCTGAAACATACTCTGCCTACTTTCAAAGCCTCCAATTTCTCCCTGTGTGCCATCTCATCAAGCTGTGAACACTTCTCCACTGAATGCTGGCTCTTACACACACAGCATGACTCTTCATCATTTTTCTGTGAAGCCGGCCCTCTGTGCTGTTGGTGCCAAGCTGCTGATGTGGTTGGTCCGAAGGCAGTATTGATGGCAGCAACAGTAGCTGGGCCTCTTCCAGTATATCTGCTCTTGGGTTTAGAGGAAGGGTCTGGTGGAATACCCTGTAGGTCACCAAAGAGAGGATCAGACAGAATCTTTACCTGACGCTCAATGAAGGCCACAAGATCTGGGAGCATAGCTCTGTAACCACGGTGCTCCTGCAGCTCCCAGGCGACAGACCTCCATTTTTCCCTCAGTTTATATGGCAACTTCATCATTATCAGGCGAAGATTGGATGGCACGTTCATCTCCTCCATATGCTGCAAATTTTCCATAACATTGCAACAATCCCTTAAAAAGATTGAAAAGGACTGCAGAGCATTAATGTCATCAACCCTCATCATTGGCCACTTCATAGCCTTCTCCATATAAGCTACAGCAATTTTTAGTTCATTTCCAAAGTGTTCTTTCAATAAATTCTTTGCTCTCTCATAGCCCTGCCCAGGAGCCATATTATAGCAACTCCGAACCAGTTCTCTTGGCTGCCCTCTGGTATGTTGTTCGAGATAATAGAGACATTCTTGTTTATCTGTAATTTTCTTTTCAATTGCTTGCTCGAAAGCTCTAATAAAAGCAGCATATTTAAGTGGATCACCATCAAACTCTGGGATAGCTCGTGGAGGAAGAGAGGCCAAGACTTGGTTCTGAACCAACTGAGCGGTGATGTTAGTTTGCTGTTGCATAAGGTCATATAGAGTAGAATGTTGAACATTATCAAGAGAGGAATGATGATGTAACTGTGATTGCATACGTGCACTCCCTTGTGAGGTCGAGGGCTGAAGTCCTGATGGTGCAGTATTGGCGAGTCTGGTTCCATGAACGTTCTCCCGTACCTCAGACCTGTGAGAAGATGGTGCATATGACACTGAAGACAAAGAATTACCAGACCTTACCAAAGACTGTGCTTGTGGAATATGCAGCCTTCCTTTAGGCCGTACGGCCAATGGTAGAGAATGGTCCTGTTGGAAAGAGACAGTTTTAGAAGATTGCAAAACGGAAGCGGTGTTCGAATAATTTGATGTTTGTGATTTCAAATGAGCATGAAGATAGGCATTCATTGCATCTTCTCCATTATCCTCTTCATACTCATCCACGTCTTCACCACCACACACATTTTCAAACACAGACAATCTAGCTGTAGCAGCAGCCAACTTGGCCTCAACCTCTAGCCGTTCCTTTTTCCTTTTCAACTTTGTCTTTGACGTTGAAGAAGAAGCCCTTCAAATGGAAATGTCATGCATTTTTCTCAAAGCAGCTGCAGACTGTAAAAGTGCGGCCCTTTCAGCCTTTGCCTCTAAACGTACAGAAATAATACTGGAAGCCTTTGAATGGACAGAAGAGTGATCTTTATGGTTTGACCCTTTACTTGAAACATTAGATATGCTATCTTTAGGCCTTATGTCAAAATTAGTTATAGACAACACATCAAGATTCTCATCGGGTTTTTTTGCAGCAGCATCAGCCAACCATTTCTTCACATCATTCTCAAATTTGTTAATTTCCTCTGTTTTCTGTGCTAGCCAATGTTGTTGCTTATCGTATTCAGGGTCTGGCATAGGCATTTCCAGCAGAGTAATTTGAATTTCCAAAGCATCATTACACAAGGTGATATATTTACTTAGACATTTTTTCACGTCAAACACAGTTTGAGATGTCCTTTTTCCAGAGAGAGCCTCATTGATCCTTTGCTTAATTTTATTAGCTTGCATAAGGTGGGATTTACGATTTTTGCAGATTTTCAAACAGCATTTTAAATCCCTTAGCTGTTAGTTTTCTTATGCGTTTCCCCGAATTGTCAACAACAGAACTAGACTTATCAGGAATATCATTCTCATCTGTAGCCACAGAAGCAGTCTTGGTCTTGTCGGGCAAATTTTCTTCCCCCGCACTCATCTTTGTGCATTAAGCGTGTCAAATTCAAAGCACTCAATGAAACAGCACTGTTAACTTTACTTATGCGGAGGCAACCAACAGCACACACAACACAGCCTTAAAACAACAGCCTTTTCTCATAGCAACAGCACTGAAACAGTCTTTCATTTCAATTTCATGAGTCCACCCTTTATCAATTCCATCGGCAGAAATATATGAAAGTGCACCCACCGGCTTTCTGTGGTTGCGGTCTGCTTGAGGACTTACAGGTGTTTCAATTCAAACTTCCAGTCTCCGTGATAGATAAGCAATCCAATGAGACGGACACTCCTTTCGATATCCAAATGATCAGGATGCTCCTGTCCAATTCAGAAGCGTTTCCAGACAAAAAAGGAATAGGTTCTTACTGATGTTGAGGCAATCCTTTGAGCCTCGGCGTGGATGGCATGGTGTTCTCAACTCATAGCAAAGGAATCCAAGTCCAAGCATTATCTTTCTTTTCTCATTTATTATAAAAGTAGAAAGGGTATCTTTCATCAGATGATTCTTCACCTAGTGTGGCTATAAATAAAGTGCTGTTGTGCTGTTGGTGGAAAGGGAGCTCACGGCTATGGTAAGAACCGTGTGTTCCCCGCCATCCACACCTTGCCTAACAAATTACCACACCTGTAAATATACCCAACTCCAAGTGAAGTGCCACACCTAGTGCAATGCTCCCCCCAGTGGCTAAAATAAGTAATAACTAAATTAACCTATCTAAAAGTGAATATAAATGGCTCCTACAACGCCATTTAAGCTAGAGGCAGACAGTAATACTGTGTATTTATCTATGAGAGTGTGAGTATTCCTGAAGGCATTACTAGGAAGTCTTTTACCAGATAAAGACCCCATTATTTGAAAACACGCATCAACACATACATTTTTTAAAAAATAACATGAATTAAATATAATTATACAGAATTATATGGTCACGTTTTAGAGAGAGAAAGATTGAAGAAAGAGAGAGTCTAATTTTGCACTATAAAATCTATTCCGAGATTGTCATGAGAAAGAAATCATTGGTTACATATATTTAGGCCAAGCCAAGAACCCCGATGGTTAGCGCATGTAATTTCCTAATTTCCAATAAAAATACAATGAGTTCATTCTTGGAGGAAGTCAGTTTTGTCAAAGTTTAATGAAGTTCACCTGACTACTAGGGATGCCACAATTCTCAATATAATATTGAACCGTTCGGTACGACATCCACGGTAAAATCAGATGCAGGTCTTAAAGTGACAGCAGCGCAGCCTAATAGTGAACGTGCTGTACTTAAAGCTACACTGTGTGATATTTTCCCCCATCTAGCAGTGAAAGGGTATATGACCATCCAGTAAATATTAGTTTCTTTTCCTCCCCATTCCGATTTCATTTTAACTCCTACAGTGGCCGATTTAGTCCAAGATTAACATGGCTTCCAGTTCGATCCAGCAATCCCCCTCTTCACATTCGCCATCGAGTTGTAACGCGTGTGTCCGGGTGAAAAATACGGATAGCTCACTCAACGCAACTGGAGTCGATGCAAACACGGAGGCGATTGACATCAAACAGCCCGCACTTTATTCCCCGCGGAACCCCCCCACAAGAGTCCGGCACAAACTCCACTTCCGTCCACAGCATTACCCAACAAAACAAAAATAAATGAATGTTAGCAACAGAAGACAGAAAATAATCCGCACATATGGGAGCTCGAGGCGCAGTGCACACACACACACAGAACGCAGGCGCTCCAACCGGGGCGAACGCTCTTAAAGGGGCCACACTATTTTCCTACTCTTTACAGAGTGTTAAAACGCGAAAGGCGAAGCTTGAATTTACGGGTATGTCCCTCTTTGGCTAATGTACTTTCAAGATGGAGGGGCAACATGGCGACCCCCATTCAAACCCCTTACCCGTATGTATTTTCAATGGCATATTATAAACTTACGAGAATACTTTATTACTTGAAAGAAGTAAATATACATTAATGAGCACATATATTTTTGAAATAACTAAGTGTTTTTAGCTAAGAATAAACTATAAAGTTACACAGTGTAGCTTTAAAGGGACAGTTCACCTTAAAATTTAAATTCTGTCATTATTTACTTGCTCTAATGTTGTTCCAAACCTGTATTCATTTCTTCTATTCAACATATAAGAAGATATTTTGATGAATGTTGGTAACCAGACAGTTGACGGTAGCCATTGACATAGTATTTTTCCTACAGTGGAAGTCAATGGGGACTTCTTCAAAATATATTGTATATTCAACAGAAGAAAATAACTTTATTCAGGTTTAAAACAACTTGAGCGTGAGTAATCGATGACATAATTTTCATTTTTGAATGAACTATCCCTTTAATGTTAATAAAACAAAAAAAGACAGAGAAAATCACTCACTGCTCTTGACTGAAAAACTATAATACAGTAGCTTTAATAAGAATCAATGTATATCTTGTAGAAGTCTATGTAGCGTTTTATTTTTATATTTATTCATTCAATTTCATACTTTAATGCTGCTGTACAGTGTTAATCAAACCAGTGTTAATCTTTATATATATTTATTTTATATTATACAAAACACTAGGAATGTGTACACAGGGATTTTTTTCTTTTAAGTAAAATAAAGAAAGAGTATTGCAATAAAAAAAAAAAAAATTTAATTCTCCTCAACTTCTTGCTGTTCCTAACAAAAAACGTGATGTGACAAGCCATCAGAACCGAACCGAAAACCATGGTTAAAAAACGAGGTATGTATTGAACTGTGGACTAACTGTACTGTTGCATCCCTACTGACTACCATGAGGTCCTTGACCTCCCAGTGTAGCTGGCTGAGAAAGACAGAGACAGACAAGGAAGCTTGAATGAAGTACTTAAATTAACACAGTCCCATTTAGTAATTGACTTACTGTCTGCTTTCTTCTTCAGAGGCAGCAGTGCCGTTTTTGCCTGAAAGACAGAAAGATAAAAGTCACGATCCGTCACACAGCTTCACTGTGATTGAAGGGCTGATCACTCATCATGAATACCTTCTTGATGGCAGTCCAGTCCTCCAGTATATCAATGTCTCTTAGCATATACACTATGTATGGCCCTAAAAAAAACAGACAGACACGTTGAGCAAGCAGGAGAGGAAAGAAGACAACTTCTTTAAACAGATTTTGGATAAAAGACTGGGTGATTTGTTGGGCCGATTTTTGTATTTTAGATGCTAGCTTAACCCATTTTTAATTAGATTCTTTAGAAAGACATAAAGCAGCATAAATCAGGTTGGACGAGTATGGAATGTTTCATGAGGTCTAGTCTCAATTTCCTATACAGAAAAGGTTAAAACAATAAGACAGCATGTGGTATGGCAATACAACGAATGTTAAGACTATTATTTAATTAAATAAAAAATAAGATATGTGTGATTCCTGTGTGATCACACTTTATGATCTGGACTACAAACTGTTAATTGGTGGCCATTGGTGAATTGTATAAATGTACCGTAAGACCTTTTGGATAAAAGTGTCAAATAAATGACTAATTAGTAACTGTTGGTACTGAAACAGGATTTAATCTGAAAGTGGTGACAGAAATTATGACTAAGCAAGAGAAGAAGAGATGGATCTGAATGCAAAGACAACACTTCATTAAAACGTCATTAAAACGTCCACCATTGTTCCTGTACCTAAGCAGTCAAAAACCATCTGCTTAAACGACTGGCGTCCTGTTGCTCTGACCCCCATCATCAGTAAATGCTTTGAGAGACTAGTCAGAAACCATATCTGCTCTGTTCTCCCCCCCTCACTGGACCCACTGCAGTTTGCATACCGCACAAACCGCTCCACTGATGATGCCATTTCATCAACAATTCACACTGCTCTCTCCCACCTGGAAAAGAGGAACACATATGTGAGAATGCTGTTTGTGGACTACAGCTCAGCATTCAACACCATTGTGCCCTCCATACTTGACATTAAACTCCGGGCTCTAGGCTTAAACAGCTTGTTATGCAGCTGGATCCTGGACTTCCTGTCAAACAGACGCCAGGTGGTCAGAATGGGCAGTAACATCTCATCACTGACTCTCAACACTGGAGCCCCTCAGGGCTGTGTTCTCAGCCCACTCCTGTACTCCTTGTACACACATGACTGTGTGGCAATCCACAGCTCCAACACCATCATCAAGTTTGCTGACGATACGACGGTGGTAGGTCTTATCACCGACAATGATGAAACGGCCTACAGAGAGGAGGTGCACACTCTGACACGGTGGTGTCAGGAGCACAACCTCTCCCTCAACGTCAGCAAGACCAAGGAGCTGGTGGTCGACTTCAGGAGGAATGAGAGAGAACACCGCCCCATCACCATCGATGGAGCACCGGTGGAGAGAGTCAGCAGCTTCAAGTTCCTCGGTGTCCACATCACAGAGGAACTCTCATGGTCCGTCCACACTGAGGCCGTTGTGAAGAAGGCTCATCAGCGCCTTTTCTTCCTGCGACGGCTGAGGAGGTTTGGAATGAACCGCCACATCCTCACACGCTTCTACAGCAGCACCATAGAGAGTCTGCTGACTGGCTGCATCACCACCTGGTACGGCAACAGTACCGCCCGCAACCGCAAGGCCCTGCAAAGGGTAGTGCGCACGGCCAGCTGCATCATTGGAGGTGAGCTTCCCTCCCTCCAGGACATTTACGCCAGGCGGTGTGTGAAGAGAGCTCAGAGGATCATCAGAGACTCTAGCCACCCGAACCATGGGCTGCTCTCACTGCTGCCATCAGGCAGACGGTACCGCAGCATTAGAACACGCACCAGCCGACTCCAGAACAGCTTCTTCCCACAAGCAATTAGACTACTTAACTCTTGATCCATCAGTATCATAACACACACTGGACAGAATATCACTCAGCACAACCCACTGTAGATACACACACATTATATACACATTTATTTATCATACAGCATCTATTACACTTTGGATTTCAATTTGTGAACATATTGTATACTGTACATTGTATATTATTACTATAGCTTAATGTATACTGTTATTGTTTAATGTATGTTTAGTGTATATTGTTTAAAGTATATGTATATTGTAAGTATGTGTATATTGTTTAAAGCTGTGAGAACTACACTCACATTGTGTAAATTATTTATTGTTTATTGTAGTGTATACTGTGCTGTGAGTAATTTTGTGCGCATCAGATGTGTAATCTGTTGTTGCTTAAATGTTGTACATGTCATGTCATGACTGCTATGTTGCTCGGAACTGCACCTAAGAATTTCACCTACTGTTGCACTTGTGCATATGGTAGAGTGACAATAAAGTGATTTGATTTGATTTGATCATTACCTGACACAAGAGCGGCCTTCTTCTTCCTGTCTGGGCGAATCAGGTGACTTCTTCTCTTACACTTCTTTATCTTCTCGTCATCGTTCCACCATTCTGATTGATAAAGACCAAGTGTGTGTGTTTAAGGATCTGGTTAGTATTTGCATGTGTTTCTAACAACTAGGAGAGAGTGTTTAAGCCAGGGGTCTCAAACTCAATTTACCTGGGGACGGTGGAGGTAAACTCTGGGTCAGACTGGGCCGCATCAAGTATTACACAAAAATCTTCTCAATTTATTTATTTTTAACAGTTCTTCAACATGAATGTTTCTTCTGAACATGAACTGTTCCTCTGAATTTGAACTTTACTTCTGAACATGAATGGTTCTTCATGAAGGCTTCTCTTGCCTACTCAATTTTTTTTTTTTAAATATAGCCTATAGAAATTAAATCATTATATAATAATGAATGATTTTAATTTAATTTAAAATAATAGACTAATTCAAAGCAAGGCCGTACCCAGGTCAAACAGAACAGTGAACAAAATTCTAGGTCTAATTCTAGCTGGGAAATAATCTATTTGGGACTATTTGCAAACAATATTTGCATTGATTTGCGTCAAATATATTATTAGTCCCGAGATTCTTCACATGAGTGATTAAATAGATAAATTCGCAACAAGTTTCCAGGTGGTTTAGTGGTAGAATTTTGGTAAACCGTCTCAAAGGTTCCGAGTTCTAATCCGCTCTTATATAGTTTTTTTTTCTTCTTCATTAAAATCAAAGATGTTCATCAATGATTGTATATCAAGAGCATGGACATGTTGCATTTTGTGTGCATTTTGTTTTTTTATTTCACCGGAAAGAATATAGTCTCTCCGCAACGGCATGAAGCGATAGATTGACGCGCTCGTCTGTGTGTGTGTGTGAGTGTGAAGATTGTGCACGAACCCTGCCTACTTTGGTTTGATTGGCCATCTGAGCGCTGTTCATTGGTTTCGAGTGTGTCTGAACAGCCCGGATCAGCCTCAAATTCTGTTCCTGTCAATCACGCGGTGTCAACCAATTATACTGCACGAGGGAGGGCCGAGCTAACTCTCTCTCTCTCTCTCTCTCTCTCTCTCTCTCTCTCTCTCTCTCTCTCTCTCTCTCTCACACACACACACACACACACACGAAGTGAGGCGGCAAGCACGGCACACGCAACGACTCAGCAAAAAGGTGCTTTTCAGAACAACGCACGGGCCGCACTAACACTAAACTTTGATGTCAAGTAGGGGGCCCGCGAGTTTGAGACCCCTGGTTTAAGCTAACACTAGGGTGTAACGGTTCAAATGACTGTTTGGTTTTTATCACAGTTTTAGAGCCATGGTTACAGTGGTATGTGCTATGTTTATGTGTATGTATTTGCATATGTGTATTAGGGGTGCCACTAACGGCTATTTTTATATCAATTAATCTATTGAGTAATTTATTGATTAATCGATACAATTTTCTAAAATTTTACTTAAAAACTTTTAATTTAACTTGCAATGTTGGCCTTAAGTAGTGTACTATAAAAAGAAGTATAAATGTAAACAAGCCCTTGACAAAATGTAAAACTAAAAGAGTAAAAATGTCAAAAGGTACAAATTTGTAAACCAACATAACAAAAAAAGAGAATATCAGCAAATACTTTTTATATAGAATAGTGTTGTCACAATACCAAAATTATGACTTTGATACGATACCAGACTAAAATACCTCAATACCGGTAAGTTACTGAATCGATACCATGGCAAAAAACAGTAAAAGTAATTGAATAATATGACATAACTTACTATTCATTGTTTTATCATTGTTTTAGGGTTAAAAAACCCAAAAAATTCACTTGGCCGCCATGTTCCTGCCCTGCTTCACACAGAATATTAGGTCCGGCCCTTTAAGAGCTGCACGGACCAAATTCATTGTAACACCCGATTTCTCATTCCACTCTGTATGTATACGTTAACTAAAGACATATCCGACTGCGTTTACCCAAATACTCGCCAGGACGTGCATTTTTACATATTTTTTACCATTCAAACCCAATAATCCGCTAAACTGGCGTCGCAATCTGTCTGAGTGAAAGGCGGCTGCGCGCGCTTCAGGTCAGAGTCCGGCAGCACGAGCACGTCCCGGCCGCACCACACTTTTCTGTTGCGTTGTTTTTCCTGAGCTGTGCGTCTATATTTGACTTTGTTTAGTGAACGGTGGAAGCAGAGCTCACACACACACGTCCTCACTCCTGCTGTCACACATCGACACAAATTAAGAAATACTGCTCTTATTAGTGCTGTCAAAGTACCGGTACTAATACAATTACATATCGAACCCAGCTTGCCCAGTCGACTAAAAATATTGACATCCACTAATTAACAGCGTCTTAGTTAACTTATTTAACTCTTAGGTCTTGTAATCAGCTTCTTTTAACTGTCCCACGTTTTCGCTGTAAAACTAAGGGTGGTCGGCCTTCTCTGCTGCAGCACCTAAACTCTGGAACAGTCTGCCCTTCGATGTGAGGTCTGCTCCTTCATTACCCAGCTTTAAATCGGCTCTTAAATCTCATCTGTTCTCTCTGGTTTTTGATTAGATCGATACTGGTAGATTTAATATTATTTATTATTTTAGATTGTATCGGGGCAAAAGTGTTTATATTGTGTATCTGCCTATTGTGTATCTGCCTTGGTTCTTTTTATGCTTTCTGTTATATGCAATTTGTCTTATTGTACAGCACTTTGGCGTAACTCTGTTGCTTTTAAATATGCTATATAAATAAAATTTGACTTGAATTGAAATAAAATAAAGAGAGCCTTTCAAGTTATTTAGGTATCTAATAGTAGTTTTCCGGTACAGAAATTGAATGAAGTAATCAGATGTAAAATAAATGTGCATATAATCTTCACTGTATAAATTAAATAAAGATTAATCATTATTAAAGTTATTCAGTGAAGAGCAGTGAGTGATGTCCAATGTCTTTTGTTGTTTGATTAACATTAAAAACAGACAGTAGGAATATTTTAGGCTATTGTCACTTTAAGACAAAATGAATGCGTCTTTCTCGACTGTTTACGTTCACTTAAGATATAACCTACTATGTTTGCTCAGATACTCGCCAAGACAGGCATGTGTCAATTTTGTGTGAATTTGTGCATTCAAGCGTAAGACTTAAAGGGTTTTTCACCCAAAAATTAAAATTTTGTTATCATTTACTCACCCTCAAGTTGTCCCAAACCTGTATGAATTTCTTTCTTCTGCTGAACACAAAAGTAGATATTTTGAAGAATTTTGGAAACCAGGCAGTTGGTGGTAGCCATTGACTTCCATAGTATTTTTTTCTTACTATGGAAATCCATAGCTACCGTCAACTGTCTGGTTACCAACATTCTTCAAAATATCTTCTTTTGTGTTATGTATTTGTTATGTACTTTTAATCATGAAAGGTCCCCGCACTGGGACTTGAACTCGGGTCGCCCGAAGCACAACCGTGTTACACATCAAAGCATTGCTCGTAAAAAGATATCTTAATAAAATATTTAAAGATATATAAACAAATGTTGTAATAAAAATATTATTATCAGTTACACTAGGAATATTTGTTCAGTGTCACCACTGTTGGTAAAAATTACTTTTAAAAGTAATGCATTACCATATTGCATTACTCTCTAAAAAAAATTTTATGCAGTAATGCATTATGTTACTTTTGCGTTACTTTTTCTTATCTGGGCTGGGGTTGCTTGTTTGTTTTTTAATAATAACATTTTAATAACGTTTTTTTTATAAAACATTTTTACAGTTTAATTATACAAAATAGAGTTAAAAATCTGTTTTTTTTCCTGTTATCCTTGAAAAGAAAAAAGAAAAGATGAAAATGCATGTGTAACAACAAAATCAATCAAACAACAAAAGACAACGAGAAAAGTCACTGGCTCTTCTTGACAGAATAACATTTTGTATACAACATATTTGTAATGTATAGCCTATATTTTATTAATAAAGTGCAGTGTTATTTTACATTTGATTACAGTTTCTGTACATGATTACCTGAAAATATTTATTTCAATTGTATCTTTGTTCAATTGTATTTATTCATGCAATTGATCATTTGGGTTTTTTTTTTAATTACTGAGTGTTTAATTGTCTTTAATAATGCTTGAAATTTATATTAGTTAGGCTAGTTGTTTTTGCGCTGGTATTTTTAAACCATAGGCAAAAGTTCCTTGTGAAAGTGTTTTTTATCCTGTTGATTTTTGTTCATGGTAGTCAGCTACAATGAAATGTTTTACAATAAGAATTATAATAGTTATTTATTTATTTATTTATTGGAATCGAAATTAGGAATCGATAAGAATCGGAAATGATAAGTAGAATCGGAATCGTTAAAATTCAAACGAAAATATTTTTTGTAGAAATTCCCGCCTGTACACAACCTTTCAGCTGTGCTGCCATTATGGATCACGAAAAAAATAGGATGCAGGAGAAGAAAGTTCAACACACTTCAGCAATAAAACCAAAAGAATGAAACAAATGTGATGTTTATCTAGAGTCATTTTTGCTTATTGGTATTAATACATTTGTGCAAGTGAGATGAGTAAATGCATGCTAACATTTAGTCTAGAACTACAATAAGCATCATGTTTACATACAGTTTCTCTCAACATGGGGACAAGAGAGCTGTCAGTCAATAAATGGGAAAACAAAGTAACTTGCGTTACTTATTTGAAAAAGTAACTCTTGATATTTTATGTTAAATTTAAAGGAACACTCCACTTGAAAATAGGCTAATTTTCCAACTCCCCTAGAGTTAAACAGTTGAGTTTTACTGTTTTCGAATCCATTCAGCCGATCTAATAGCATGTTTGGTAACACTTAAGCATAGCTTAGCATAGATCATTGAATCTGATTAGACAGTTAGCATCTCGCTCAAAAAAATGACCAAAGATTTTCAATATTTTTCCTATTTAAAACTTGACTCTTCTGTAGTTAAATAGTGTACTAGTGTAAGTCCGAAGGAAAAAAGTTGTGATTTCCTAGGCCCATTTTTTTATAAAAATAAAAAAAAAGTGGAGTGTTCCTTTAAATGTAATGCATTACTTTACTAGTTACTTGAAAAAAGTAATCTGATTACGTGTAATGCTCCCAACACTGGTGATAACTACAAAGAAAACAGGCTGTAAAACCATAGACATAATGGTCTTCTCAAGTAATTGTACAGATACAAATATGAATAATTTTGAGATTGTTACAGATAACGATATTGGCTCTGCTGCACACCCCTAGTCTGTAGTAATAATATTTTGCTTTATTTGAAACAACAGACGTCTATGCTACATCTCTGTTCAGACAGCCAGGTAAATGTGTGTATGTGTACCTGAACTCTGTTTGTCCTCCTCCAGTCTGCGGATCTTCTCCAGCAGCTCTGTTTTCATGGCATCTAACAAGAGTGTCCTCTCACTCTAGAGAAATGAGGATCTCATTACATATACACACACTGACTGATACGATTCATGCACTGACAACAAACAAACAAACACACCTGTTTTGGCAGAGACATGCAAGTATTTATTTCCAGCAGTGTTTTTCACTGCAGTGTGTTTTGTGTGATAATGCCTCTAGATTATGATAATTGTGGTGTGTTCATGTTTGTATGAATCTATTGTGTATTGAAATACAGTGAGGAAAATAAGTATTTGAACACCCTGCTATTTTGCAAGTTCTCCCACTTGGAAATCATGGAGGGGTCTGAAATTTCCAATGTGAGAGACATAATCTAAAAAAAAAACCAGAAATCACAATATATGATTTTTTAACAATTTATTTGTATGATACATCTGCAAATAAGTATTTGAACACCTGTCTATCAGCTAGAATTCTAACCCTCAAAGACCTGTTAGTCTGCCTTTAAAATTTCCACCTCCATTCCATTTATTATCCTAAATTAGATGCACCTGTTTGAGGTCGTTAGCTGCATAAAGACACCTGTCCACCCCCTACAATCAGTAAGAATCCAACTACTAACATGGCCAAGACCAAAGAGCTGTCCAAAGACACTAGAGACAAAATTGTACACCTCCACAAGGCTGGAAAGGGCTACAGGAAAATTGCCAAGCAGCTTGGTGAAAAAAGGTCCACTGTTGGAGCAATCATTAGAAAATGGAAGAAGCTAAACATGACTGTCAATCTCCCTCGGACTGGGGCTCCATGCATGATCTCACCTCGTGGGGTCTCAATGATCCTAAGAAAGGTGAGAAATCAGCCCAGATGGGAGGAGCTGGTCAATGACCTGAAAAGAGCTGGGACCACCGTTTCCAAGGTTACTGTTGGTAATACACTAAGACGTCACGGTTTGAAATCATGCATGACACGGCCCGTCTAAAGTTTGCCAATGACCATTTGGATGATCCAGAGGAGTCATGGGAGAAAGTCATGTGGTCAGATGAGACCAAAATAGAATGTTTTGGTCATAATTCCACTAAACGTGTTTGGAGGAAGAAGAATGATGAGTACCATCCCAAGAACACCATCCCTACTGTGAAGCATGGGGGTGGTAGCATCATGCTTTGGGGGTGTTTTTCTGTACATGGGACAGGGCGACTGCACTGTATTAAGGAGAGGATGACCGGGGCCATGTATTGTGAGTTAGTTTCCCTCAGTTAAAGCATTGAAGATGGGTCGAGGCTGGGTCTTCCAACATGAAAATGACCCGAAGCACACAGTCAGGATAACCAAGGAGTGGCTCTGTAAGAAGCATATCAAGGTTCTGGTGTGGCCTAGCCAGTCTCCAGATCTAAACCCAATAGAGAATCTTTGGAGGGAGCTCAAACTCTGTGTTTCTCAGCGACAGGCCAGAAACCTGACTGATCTAGAGAAGATCTGTGTGGAGGAGTGGGCCAAAATCCCTCCTGCAGTGTGTGCAAACCTGGTGAAAAACTACAGGAAACGTTTGACCTCTGTAATTGCAAACAAAGGCTACTGTACCAAATATTAACATTGATTTTCTCAGGTGTTAAAATACTTATTTGCAGCTGTATCATACAAATAAATAGTTAAAAAATCAAACATTGTGATTTCTGGATTTTTTTAAAATTTTTATTATGTCTCTCACAGTGGACATACACCTACAATCACAATTTCAGACCCCTCCATGATTTCTAAGTGGGAGAACTTGCAAAATAGCAGGGTGTTCAAATACTTATTTTCCTCACTGTATATTATTGCTACTAGGCATGTAAATTTGACGAATCATACAAAAGCATCATGGTATTATCATGTTTTTGAGACATAGTACCAATGTAATACCATGTTTATAATACCTGAAATGCCCTGCAGTACCATGTAAGTTCAATGGTACATGAATATGTACATGATCATTAAGTACCATGGTACCACACAAGTAGCTTTTTGAGTCACAGATATTAGGTGTCTTTAACTACTATGTACTTAGATAAAAAAAATAAAGGTACAACAAAGTTGAATATGGAAGTCGGTCTGGCGGAAGCTAGATATTTTACTTTATAATGTGTTAAATGCAAGGCTTCGCTTCAGAAGACCTTTATTAACCCCCCAGAGCTGTGTGGATTACTTTTATAATGGATGAATGCATTTTTTTTTGTCTTCAAATTTTGGGCTCCCATTCACTGCCATTATAAAGTTTTGATTAGCCAGTACATTTTTTAATGTAATTCAGTACGTATTCGTCTGAAAAAAGAAAATCATATACATCTAGGATGGCTTGAGGGTGAGTAATCATGGGGTGATTTTCATTTTTGGGTGAACTATCTCTTTAAGTAAGGGATAATCCATGGCTAGTAAGGGTGTGACACGAGATCTCGCGAGACTAAACTGTGACGAGATTTCTCGTCGAGGTGAAAAGTTGTCTTGTCATATTGTCATGACGGAGTGTGAGGGTGAAGTTAGGATAGAATATGCCAACACTACGTTTACATTACGCCTCCACTCTATTTTGCTTTTTATAGAAATAAAAACAATTTAATTCAGGTGGATAACAGTAGCTTCACTTTCTATCAGCTCATCCAACATGAGCTGTTTGAGTTGTACATATGGTGCCTTCAAGTCCTCCTGGGATGTTTGTATTTACGAGGTGAGTAGTCGTGTTCACGACATCATGTGCATTCAAGTCTCTTTGGTTGGAGCAAAATGGCAGTGTACCTTCTTTTAATAAATTTCACCAAAATACAGCAAGGTTTGTTAACTCTGCTTATAGAAAATGAAGAAAAAAGAATGCACATCAGGTGAGTTTTAATCTTTTACATTTTTAATTAATCTATGAAGCCACTGTAAACTGTATCATTATATATTAGGTTATATATTAGGCTAATTGTAATTATAACAAGCACATGATAAATGCCGGTTTCTAGGACGAGTAAACACAATTTCAACAATCATTTATCATCAACTACAGTTTTTGCATCCATTAATTACGCCATGATTCTCACTGACAGGCCCCCAACTCGTACAGATTGGGGCTTAAAGAAAATCCCGAACTTCCCACTGGTATTTACAACTTCGTGTTGGCGTTCATGTGCGTTCAAATTGTAAATACGATCTTTACGACATGACTTGAACGCACCTATAGTGCACAGCACTGATCACATGACGAGAAGACATTGAGCGTGTTATGAGTGTGTGTTATGTGTTAGTGTAGCGCTCGCATTGAAGCGTGTGTTACGAGTGTGTGTTACATGTTAGTGGACTGGACTTATATTTTAAAATGTGTGTTCAGCACCAACACTCCCTATTCACAGAATACGCACGATCACGAAAGTGAAAGTAAATGGGAATGCGTATTCAAGTGCGATTTCAATAAGTTACTGGTGTTTGAAAGCGACTCCCTGAGGCATGCGACTATCTCCCAATATGAAAGCTATCTTGTTCTAGCCATATCTTAGCTCTGTATCATGCTTGAAGAAAAATGTGGTCTCTGTTTGCACTTTGAATATTGAGTACTTTGATTATGGTATTATGGTTATTGTTTGCTAAATATCTATGATCAATTTGTGGGAAGGAGTTCAGTTAGGAGGTCAAAAGAAGCTCATGTGCAGTTCTAAGGTCTGAAGAGACAGTCATACAGGAAAGAAGCCAGTCAGTTGAGTTTTTGGCAAAACCTTTACAGTGCTTGTTGTCTTTTACTGCATATGATAATCCTAACTCAGAAAGTAGAACTGAAATTACATTCATTACAAGATGATGAGTTAAAATATTTCAAATGCACCTGCAAACAATTTTTCTAGTCATGTATTTCATCATTGAGGATTTCTTAAAAATACTATGTAAAAATCTCATCTCGTCTCTTGAACCCAATTTCGTGTCTCATCTCGTCTCGTGAGATAAGTGTCTCGTAGCACTCCTAATGGCTAGCTTTGCATTTAACGATTTTAATGCATAACATGAAGGCAAAGAACCACCTGATGCAAAGCGGATACCATGGTCATTTGCCAGTATTGACAAATGAAGGCGTTATTGATGTTTGCAGGGCAATATGTGATCGGAAGGATCAAAATGGCTGTAATTTTCGTCAGTTACAGCTTGTTAGATACGGCTAGCATTCTGCCCGCTTCAAATCAGACACAGAGACAAAATAGTCCGTAATACTCAGTGTTGGGCACGTTACTTTAAAAAAGTAATTAGTTATAGTTACTAGTTACTTCTTACAAATAGTAACTGAGTTAGTAACTGAGTTACATAATTATAAAAGTAACTAATTACCAGGGAAAGTAACTACTGTGTTACTTTTTTTTTTCTTTTTCAAAATGTTCAAATAACTTGGATGCCCCCAATATTAAACATGTTAAATGAATGAATTGGACACTAAATAGAATAAATGACTATTATAAAACATTGTACATTAATGTACATTATTGTAATGTTGCTGTGGGACAATGTGAGAGACACCTATCAAATTCATTACATTATTGTAAATATTATCAGTAGGCCTACTATAGTGTAAATATTGTGTAAATATTATCAGTACTATACTACTCCTTTGGTAGTGGAGCTCATGTTATCACCCGGGTTTTTAGCCACTAATTTTGTGGCGGCATGGGATGATGTGAGGCGCTTCATTAGATTAGAATTACTGGCCACCATCGCTGACTGTGCATATGTGTGTGCGTCATAGGTGTGTGTGTGTGTGTGTGTGTGTGTGTGTGTGTGTGTGTGTGTGTGTGTGTGTGTGTGTGTGTGTGTGTGTGTGTGTGTGTGTGAACCATAGACCGTAAAAAAATAGGTGTGAACTCAACCTATCAACCTCAACTTTGTCTCCCACCCACCAATCATCATCAGTTATGTGTACCACCCCACCCACTCCCCAACACGCATGGCTGGCGCACGTTCACACGTACACACACACGTTGCAGGTCCGACTGACAGAAAGCCTGTTCGAATGAAAACCGCTTCAGTGAGCTCAATTATAGTAACGCTGCATTTTTTTCTCAGTAACGCTAACGGCGTTGTAAAGGGAGAAACAGTCATTCGTTTGATTACTCGTTACTGAAAAAAATAATTCTGTTAGTAACGCCGTTTATCTATAACGCCGTTATTCCCATCACTGGTAATACTACATTTATTTGAATTAATTAATTATCGCATTTATTTGAATTAATTATTGAGAGAGATGAGAGATGCGTGTGTGAATTACCTGCGTCTTGTTCAGTGTCTTTCTCTATTACAAATAAAGCTGTGAGTTTAATTACTTCAAAACCAGCAATGTCACCCCATCATTGCTGAGTAATATAAGGTAGCAATTCATTAGCGAAGCTATTTTATTAATAAAAGTCATGGGGAAGCATTGATAACAAGTTTCTGTGTGCAAGTGACGTGTGTGGTTGTGCTTCAATAAAAGCAGCGCATTAATACAGAACAGTGATTAAACTGACTAGTAATACCTGTGCATTAAACAGCTTTATTACACGCCTCTGTGGAATACTCGATTCTGATTGGTCAATTGCGCATTCCAGCGGATTGTTATTCCAAGATAACAACCGCCAAAGTGAATAACATACCACTCATCCGGGTACTACGAGTTATCTTGACCGGTACTATTTATATGCTTAACGTGTCACTCTGCTGTCGACTGCTTGGCGCTATCTTGTGACTGAAAAACACTTAGGCGATTGGCCGGAACTTTACTTTATAAAGTTTTAAATATGGATATATTTCTTACACAAACGCATCGATTAACTTCAGAAGGCCTTTATTAACGTGTGGAGCACGTTATTTGACAGACAGCTGCATTTTTATGGACTTCAAAAACAGAGCTACAACTACTGCTATTATAAAGCTTGGATTAGCTAGGACTTTTTTAATATAACTCCGATTTTATTCGTCTGAAAGAAGAATGACATATACACCTAGGATGACTTGAGGGTGAGTAAATCATGGGCTAATTTTCATTTTTGGGTAAACTATCCCTTTCAGCATTCATTTCAACATATATAGTAAAAACTAATCTTTTAAGCAATAGATAAAGGCTTAAAGCAGTTTGGAACTGTTTTTCTCCACGGAAGCTTTGCGTAAGAGCTAATACAATATTTAAAATCAAGACAATATTTTGTGTCTAATTTACTTGAGAAAAGTAGCCGTGTAATAAGCGGGATAATGTAACCGGTTGTTATCGCAGAATAAACCCCTTCAGAGTGACACATGATCATTTTGTCGGGGTACATTATCCTGCTCACTGCCCACATTACATAATGTACATTATACCTTACTTATTGCACACCTTCCATCAGGCAAGTATTCAGACAGACCAGGGTATAAAGACACTTAATACAAAGTGGGACTGCTTTTTATAAACAATGTTAAATCTAGATATGTGTGTCTGATGAGCCGCGTTACCTCTAAATGTTGTTTTGCCCCCTGCACTTCACATTCATGTTTGTGTTTGACCACTTGCAGACATAGTTCTCTGTACACACCTAGAGGGGGCGACAGGGAGATCAGTGAATAAACAAACAGTTGATCCAAGACCTGTTGTTAAGATGTAAGAGAGATATCACAAGGCAGATATATGCGTCACCTGCCACTTGTGTCCTCTGCTGTAGGTTCTGCTGCAGTGTTGCCAGAGGTTCTCTGTACTCTCCTGCCTTTCCTGTCAACACCTCATCCAGCTTCATTTTAACCTGGTTCAGACGTTCTTGAAAAAGCCTGAAATAGATGAAAAAGTTATCTATAGAGCTATATAATTTGGTTGTAGCGTCAATGTAGAGTTGATGTTCTTCAAACAATAACATTTCTTTAAAATTACAATACAGAATATATTTTATTTTTATTGGTAGGCTTCCTCTTAAGCCCATCCATCCAAGATGATGGCCCTGTTTGTTTTGGACCAAAAAAATTAATAAATGCCACCTGGTCTAAACCTATCAGAAAGAAGTATTCTTACTTGTCTTTTAACTCCAGGAATTGTTTTTCTAAGTCAGACATTTCATCCAGGCACTGTGATCGTCTTCTCTCACAATCTTCATCATCCATTTCTGAAAGGGAGAACACACACTCATTAAAACTAGTTCATTCTCTTTTCCGTTCGATTCCAGTCAGACTTTACTAAACTGCATTCTATATATCAATATATGATCAATTTTGGCTTTTTACAGTATACGCTATTCAAAAGCACTATGCAGTTTAAGGATAAGATTTGGAAGGAATTTGTCAATTAATTGTTATGCAAAAATTAAAAGAACATTTAAAAAATGTATGGCCCTAAAAATAAGGTTTAGTTTTAGGTAAAACTTTACAATAAGGTTCATTAGTTAACATTAGTTAACTACATTAGTTAACATGAACTAATAATGAACTGCACTTATAAAACATTTATTTATCTTTGTTAATGTTAATTTCAACATTTGCTAATGCATTATTAAAATCTTGCTAACATTAGTTAATGCACTGTGAACTAACATTAACAAACCATGAACAGCTGGATTTTTATGAACTAACGTTAACAAAGATTAACTAATGCAGAACAGAGGTGTTGTTCATGGTTAGTTCATGTTAACTAATGCATTAACTAATGCAACCAATACAACCATTGTTAAGTGTTACCTAATTTTCTTTATGTAAAATATAGTTTTACATTATTTATTTTACTTTAGGGTGAAATATCACTCTCCCAATGCAAACACTTTAACAGCTGCTGCAACAATACTCAGAGAAAATACACTGAGAAAATTATAAATAATTTAATCTGTTGTAAACAGACCTGAACTCTCCTCCTCTTCTTCCTCTTCCTCCTCTGCTTCACTCTCCTCCAGGTCGCTGTCCCGCTCCTCTCCACTCTCCTCCATTGTCTCCTCAGCCTCTCCTCCCTCTCTCTCCTCCTCCATCTCCCCGTTAGTTTGAGGAACCTCGGAGTCGGCCTCCGTCTCCATCTCCTCCTCTGGCTCTCTGGCAGCGGGATGAGCTGCCACTACAATTACTTGGTGTCTGGTGCAGCGAATAAACAACCCACACTATTATGCATTCATATATATACACTCACCTAAAGGATTATTAGGAACACCATACTAATACTGTGTTTGACCCCCTTTCGCCTTCAGAACTGCCTTAATTCTACGTGGCATTGATTCAACAAGGTGCTGAAAGCATTCTTTAGAAATGTTGGCCCATATTGATAGGATAGCATCTTGCAGTTGATGGAGATTTGTGGGATGCACATCCAGGGCACGAAGCACCCGTTGCACCACATCCCAAAGATGCTCTATTGGGTTGAGATCTGGTGACTGTGGGGGCCATTTTAGTACAGTGAACTCATTGTCATGTTCAAGAAACCAATTTGAAATGATTCAAGCTTTGTGACATGGTGCATTATCCTGCTGGAAGTAGCCATCAGAGGATGGGTACATGGTGGTCATAAAGGGATGGACATGGTCAGAAACAATGCTCAGGTAGGCTGTGGCATTTAAACGATGCCCAATTGGCACTAAGGGGCCTAAAGTGTGTCAAGAAAACATCCCCCACACCATTACACCACCACCACCAGCCTGCACAGTGGTAACAAGGCATGATGGATCCATGTTCTCATTCTGTTTACGCCAAATTCTGACTCTACCATCTGAATGTCTCAACAGAAATCGAGACTCATCAGACCAGGCAACATTTTTTCAGTCTTCAACTGTCCAATTTTGGTGAGCTCGTGCAAATTGTAGCCTCCTTTTCCTATTTGTAGTGGAGATGAGTGGTACCCGGCGGGGTCTTCTGCTGTTGTAGCCCATCCGCCTCAAGGTTGTGTGTGTTGTCGCTTCACAAATGCTTTGCTGCATTCCTCGGTTGTAAAGAGTGGTTATTTCAGTCAAAGTTGCTCTTCTATCAGCTTGAATCAGTCGGCCCATTCTCCTCTGATCTCTAGCATCAACAAGGCATTTTCGCCCACAGGACTGCCACATACTGGATGTTTTTCCATTTTAACACCATTCTTTGTAAACCCTAGAAATGGTTGTGCGTGAAAATCCCAGTAACTGAGCAGATTGTGAAATACTCAGACCGGCCTGTCTGGCACCAACAACCATGCCACGCTCAAAATTGCTTAAATCACCTTTCTTTCCCCATTCTGACATTCAGTTTGGAGTTCAGGAGATTGTCTTGACCAGGACCACACCTCTAAATGCATTGAAGCAACTGACATGTGATTGGTTGATTAGATAATTGCATTAATGAGAAATTGAACAGGTGTTCCTAATAATCCTTTCGGTGAGTGAGTGTGTATATATATATATATATATATATATATATATATATATATATATATATATATATATATATATATATATATATATATATATAATCTCCAAATGTTCATGTGTATTCATCAGAAAATTATTATTATAATTTTCATAAGTGATTGATCCATAATAATCTGTTAATAAGTAGGCTATACTATATTATATAGTACCTGTCAAAAAATTTAAAAAAATATATATTTTAAATGTTTTTGAAAGAAGTCTCTTATGCTCACCAAGGCTAATATTGTGAAATATTACAATTTAAAATAATTGTTTTCTATTTTAAGAAATTTAAAAATGCAATTTATTTCTGTGATGACAAAGCAGAATTTTCATTATCATTACTCCTGTTTCAGTGTCACATGACATGATCCTTCAGAAATCATTCTGATATGCTGATTTGCTGCTCAAGAAACATTTATTATCATTATTATGAATGTTGAAAACAGTTTTTGCTGATTAACATTTTGTGTGTGGAAACAATGATACCAACATCTGAGAAATAAATACAGTGATTTCTAGTTAACAAATGCTTTAATAAATTTAATAAATGCTGTTCATTGAACTTTTTATTCATCAAAGAATCCTGAAAAAAGTATCACCATTTCTGTTCAACTGTTTTAATATAATATTGATTATTTATAATAATAAGAAATATTCAGAAGCAAATCAGTATATCAGAATGATTTCTGAAGGGTCGTGTGACACTTAAGACTAGAGTAATGATGCTGAAAATGCAGCTTTGCCATAATACATTACATTGTAAAATATATTAAAATAGTAAACAGTTCTTTTAATTTGTAATAATAGTTTTTAGATTAAATAAATGCAGCCTTGTTGAGCATAAGAAACTTCTTTTACAAACATTATACAATTATAATGTTTCCACGCTTTTTAATGGTACTATGTATAATAGCACACATTTTAGAAGTGCGTGTTAAGAGAAATGACCAAACTAAAGACCTCTAGAGGACACTAGCAGCTAAGAGCACAGTAACGTTACCCTGAGACAGCAGGATATTTTACACCGTATTAACCACTTTATGTTTAATTAGAAAGAGGAAACTACATGCATTCTTTTGACATAGTTCGCAGTGTGGTGAATTAGCACTCTTCGGTGGGATTTATGTGACCAGGAGCGCGTTCACAGTCTCGACGTACATCATGTACATCCTCTAAAGGCCGCACTACACTGACTTACATTACAAGCTCATAATTCATTCTGCACATCTATAGCTCAGACATTATCTACTGTGAGACACATTACTAGTTACAGTCTCGCGCTGTTCACGTAACTTATAGGCTAACTGTGGATTTAAGTTAGTTATAAAAACTCGTTTTCCATTTGAACAACTCCGCACTTCATTCAAAGACATAAGTGTCCGGTTAACGCGGAACAGTGATGCTAATGCACAAGAGTGAGAAACAAACGTTTACGGCTTTTAAAACGTCTCAATTACAATGTAGTAATTGATTATCTTACTTCGTAACGTTGTATTTGATCTCTTGGTCGCTCCATGAATGTTCTCCGCAAATTAACCGATGCAAGGAACGGGATAACAATACACAACGATCTTGCAAACAAACTCTATTAAGTACTTAAACCACAGGAAAACAGCTTACCTTTGTGTCGATTATTGCTTAAGTCATGAAAAATATGACATATTGTCGAGTGAATTTGCATATCAGGGCAAGTTGACATCGGACAAGTCTACTTCCTCAGCGTTGATACGTTTGTTGAAACACACTACCGTTTTGAGGTGCCATCCAATCAATGCAAACCTCGCTGCTTCTAAGAACCAATAGAAGCGAAGAGTTGAAGGATCGCAGTCTCGTCCGTTTCAGTCCACGGTGATCAAACACACCAATAGCATTTTGAGCTGCTTTACTTTCTATCAAATGACACGTTTCTCTAAAAAAAAATGTTGAAATATAGTGGCTGAGCAGGAGACGCATATTTTGCTAGAAAATATGCAACTTATTCTTACAAATTCTTAAACTAACAATGAAGAATTTGTATTCAGTCAAACAAGAAAAGAAACAGCCACACAAAAATGTTATTTAACATATTTTTATTAAAGTTGCATAAAAGTGTAACAAAATTGGGCAAAAAACAAGACAGTTTAGTATTGCTACAAGATATATTTTTTCTCCAAAAGGTATGACTTTTCTTACACAATTGCTTACAGCTTTTCCTAATTCATTTAAATGAGTCCAGTTGATTCTTTCAGTCCTCCGTTGTCCAATTGGACACGGAAAAGAGAAATGAACAGCACTAGGTCCACATAATGATAAAAACAGATGCTTCCATTTTATGTTAATAGATGATAATGCATCTAAAAATGCTCTGTATGTAGTCAACTTCAATTCCTGGTAAAAAACAGAATCACTGAAAGTAGTAAAGTACAAGAACCTTTTTATCCCAAAACCTCAAAAAGATTTCCACTTTTGTAGCTATTTTTTTCCCCTTCAATTCCTCAAACATGATTCAATTCATTTGGTTGTCATAACATAAATTTAACCTAAGGCAACATCTGAAGTAGGAAGAGTGACTTGTGTAGAATGAAATGCTGAAGCGCAAGTGAAAAAGAGAAAATTAAAATGGGGGTTCAAAGAAAAACTAAGTGTGCAGAAAAAGAGAGAAAACAGTTGAGAGTGTTGTCAGTGTCCCTGCCTTTATGTAATACACAAGTGAACTCAGATGGGATGTGGAGGAGCTTCAGTGTATGATCAGTGTGTGTTAGTATGTGATGGGAAGCTCTCCCGAAACACCTGCTGGAAATGTGAACTGGTGAATTTCAAGAGCACTGAGTGAGACTATTAGCCCTCTTATTATAGTATTTGATTGGCTGAGACAAAAAGAGTATGGGATGGCTTCCCATAGAGTGAGAGATGATTTAGGAGTCATGTGAGAGGATTAATTCTAACGCTTGGCAGTGACCATGACCCACTGCAGCTTGTCTAGCCTGCTCTCATCCAGTCCCTCCCAATCGGTCTCTGGAAGAGTCAATGTGCACATCTGTGGATGTGTGTGAGGCCCAAGAGCCACAGCTGTGGTTGGGTTTGTGTGGTTATTTCTCCTGATCCCTGAGGGTGGTGATGCCCATGAATTTCAGAGAGTGTGTGTATATGTATGTGTGTGGCATGTGTAAAATTAAAGAAAAGAACCAAAGCCCAGTTTTTTTTTTTCCTACACACATTTCCTTCCCCTGTTAATACCACAAATCCAAAGTAACTCCCTCACTTTATAACCTCTTTAATCACTCTCTTTATTAGTTTTTTTAATTAAAAATGTTCCTGCACTTATTCAAGCAAGAGGAGGATCAAAAATAGTGAGAGAGAAAAAAATCCACAAGGCCGCTTCTGTTTGATCTCCTCTGACATCATTTTAAACCAAGGATCGTCACAGTTTCACAAAGGGTTTTAGTCCATGTGTTCATTGAGAGAGCAAGGAGCTTTGAAAACAAATTGAAACAATATTTAAACAAAAATCAGAGTTTATAAAATAAAACCATTCTATGCATAAAAACTAACGAAAAAAGAAAAAAAAAAACAATCATGAAAATATGTTTAAACCATTTAAAAACAGAAATCTTTCCCCCTTTACAAAAAAAGTGAAATAAAATAAAATAATACAAATTAAATAACAATATGAGAAAAATAAGCCCTGCTTATAAGGATCTGATTGAATCTCCCATAACTTTGCCTCCACCTCCTCCCCCAACGGATGCAAAGGAGCAACGGGACTGGATGAGCACCTGCTCAGGGGTGAATAGTTACGCCCCTAAAATTGGAAAAGGATGGATAGGATTGGTTGAGGAGCGGTGGAGGTGGGAGGAGCTTCACTTCTTCTGAGGAGTACTGAGCTTCTGCATGCCACGGATCCTGTCCAGCAATTCAGCTACAAACTCCTACGAAAGAACAAAAAGGAGCACAATTTTTAACACATTTAGCAGAGATGTGGGTAGTTGAGTAGTTGATTCTGCAGATTTCTCCCTAATTTGAACAGCTGTAAGTCTTAAAACTGTACGCATTCATTTGTTTATCCTCATTATGAAGAGAATTAATGTGGTTTAAATATTTGTCTAAATTAATTCTGCTTTCAGCTGTTGATGTGTATAGTGCTCTTAGCTCTGTACATATTGTCATATTTAAATCCATTTCTCATCATTTCACCGATCTGTTCACAGAAAAGGATATAAAAAATGCAAAAAATCTGTTATTGGTTTTTATTTTTAAATTTTTATATTTTCTGTTTTCATTTTCATTTTAGTTAGTTTTAGTAATTTAGCTTTTTTATAAAAAAAAGTCTATACACTTTTTATTCATTTTTATTTCATTTTTAGTTAGTTTAGTACATCAAGTTAAACTAAAAGCAAATTAGAAATGTTGCCTTAAAAAATAAAAAATATTTCATTACATTTTTATTTTATTTAAAGCAACAATGGTTTTAGCTTTCATTTCAGTTAACTATAATAACAATTTACTCACTTCAGTAGGTTTATAACAGTCTACCAGCAGGTCCTGTTGGAAAACAAGAGAAAGAATGTCATACAAATGTAAAGCCTGTTGAAGATAAGGATAAAATATATAATCTGACATTTTTGAGAACGATACCTTGACTCGTGCGGCGCGGTCTACGTCGCTCTCCATGTCCAACAGCTCATCCACATCAATCTCCAACTCTGGTATTGCCTCTTCCTGTGACACATAAGCATAAGCATCATGAAGTAGAAGAAAATGATCTGTTTGGATCAAGGATATGTCTTTATTCAAACACCCCCAAGAAGTAATAACTAATTAGAAATTACACAACTATACTCGGTAATTCCCTACAGCTCCTGAAAATGATGCAGTATTCCCAGAGGGCAAAGAAACACAGTGGGGAAAGAGTAGGCAGAGACAACAGAAACACTGTGACGCTAGTTGCACGGATGACTCTGGAATGTTTGTGTATGTAAATGAGTCTCAGACTGGGGATCTGTCTTTAAAGCGGTTATACACAAGTAGCAGTTTCTTATCAAGTCCCCACCAGGGTTGATGAAGGTCAGTGTAATACTGCCTCCTCACCACTAGAGGTATCTCTTGTGTCACACAAACAGTTAAAAGTCAGCCTTTGGGACAAACCATACATAATACAAAAATAAAGTTAGGATTTAGGAGTTAAAGTTAGGAGATCAGCATAAGGAGAAGAAACTTAAGTTTAATTCAAGTAGGCTACATATCCATTTGAGTCACCTTCCTCTTAACCACTTTAGTGGAATTTATGAATCTATTTAGAGCAATGACGGTTGTGTTACTACTGTATTGAGATCAGTGTCTACATGCCCTGGAGTAAAAACGTCTAGCTTGTGTAATTGCATATAAAATATATATTTTATATTATATTTAATATTATATTATATTATAATATATTATATATAATTTTTTTTTAATTTTTTTTTTTTATAAAAATATGTTTTAACATTGTGAATGTCTTCATGGTGTCACTTTTGATCAATTTAATGCAAAGTATTCATTTCTTTACAAAAAAATATTGCTGAGCCCATTTTTGAATGTTGTGTACATGTGTAGGCTACATCCATTTTATACGTTTACTGTTTAATGATGAGGAAGACATTAATTGACAGTTGTTAATATGTTAAAGGTGTGATGATTCAAGTTCCAGCATCATCTAATCATGACTAAGACAGAACATCAGGACTAAAAGAGAAGTTGAATAAAGCAGCAAAACATTTAAGACCAAATGTGCCTTTGCAAAGATTCAGATAAGCATGTTTGTTTTGAGAAATACTGCTGTTTGGCTATTTTTATCAGCCCAGTTCACATATTTGGCCTTGGGCTGTTGGCAAGGCGCTGACCATGAAACAGATCTGTCTGATTTTTTTTACTTACTTTAGTCTGCCATCAGACGCCTTTGTCTTTATCTCTGATCACAAATTGCCTAATAACTTTAATTCAAATCAAAACCCTCATTCAAATTCAAATGCTCTTCATATCCCTGTTATAGTTTTAGCTCTGTTTTTAAGAGTAAAAATCCTACTGTGCTTGTGGAGACTCCAAACCTCAATTATACGCTGCTGTATTTTTTCGTCTTGTCCCTTTAGTTTGCCAATTTGGCTTCTTTCTATAAAGTTGTCTCTTTCAATAAAGACTAGTTAATACGTTTCTCTCCCCACAAAGCTATAAATGGTCTTCACAAGACTCGCAAACCCCCCTTTGTCTCTCTCTCCCGTTCGTTCACGTTTCCACTCTCCCTATTCTGCAAACATTTGCTCCCTGAAAGCCTTTCCAAAACACACTTCATCTTCCAGACACACACACACACACACACACACACACACGTCTTATGAACACGCATAAGCTCATTGTGGTTCTTACGCTGTGACTCATACGGCATATTAAAATATCATCTGTCTAGAGAAACAAGCACTGAAGTGAGTAACATTAAAACTGCCCATTACTTCACAATGGAAAAATCAAAAGGCACATGCAGGAACGGGTCTATTTCTAGAGCTGATGCGTTTTGTCTCCATTCAAATGCGCTCTCTCTCTCATTCTTTTTGCTACTATCAGTACTTCGTCTTTTCACCGCTCTCTTACTCCCCCTCGGTTTGAGCAGCCCAGACCAGCTGTCATTGCACCTGCCTAGCTACCCCTTGCCCAAATCTCGGTCTCTCTCACCAACACAAGAACACACACTACAGTTCATTCAGGCACACTGATATTGCCATGACATCGTCACATGCAAATGAAAGCTTTAATTGCTCTGTTGAATTAACAAACCTTCAATTTGTGTCTATGACCGAGTAGTGCACATATAACTAAAGGGTGCATGAAAACACAGGAGAATGAGCTGTAAAAACCACTTGAGTTGGCTGCTAAGGGCTGGAATGTGAGTGTGAGAAAGTTTGTGTGTGTGTGTGTGTGTGTGTGTGTGTGTGTGTGTGTGTGTGTGTGTGTGTGTGTGTGTGTGTGTGTGTGTGTGTGTGTGTGTGTGTGTGTGCAAGACAAACAAAGAATGCAAGGCACAACATGTGGGCACCATGTGCTACTAGCCACTCAGAGACAAGGAAAAAAGATAAAAAAAAAAATAAACAAAAAGAGCAATAGACAGGAAATACAAATATAACCAAAAAGCCTCTCAAAAACACCTAGACGTTCATTAAATCCACAGAGCTGGTCATTCACACTAAGTTTAGATAACCAATTAATGGTAATTTAGCCAGTGCTTTTATCCCAAGCGATTTACAGTACACTTATTATTAATTCTATTTAACTCCTTACTCTTATTGAACTCGTTCATTTGGTTTTCAGAGTCGCACAGGGTCCTCGCACCGGCCGTTCATTATGCAGGCCCATGATCACAAACTCAGCATTCAGAAGTAATTGACTATACTATTTAGAGGGTTGCTCTCATGCTCACTCACTTTTATTTAGTGTATTTTTTTAAAAGTATTTTATTTATTGTCCATAGATCTGTGTATATTTGAATAAAGCAACATTATCTCTAGTCAGAGGTCATGACCACTACTTCAGATATAGCCAACCAATACTTCCTCTAATAGTAGTTTTGGTATTGGTCATGCCATGGTTTCCCATGTACATTTAACAGAGGTAAGGCTCACTCTATTTAGGTTAATTAGTCAACATTCAGTTGTCCTAAATGGAAATTCCCTTTATTTAATCACAGTCCAAGTACACTTGAACTATAATAATTGTTCACATTAAATCATGTAGATTTTGGGTGAAGTTCAGGTAATCTCAAAATGTGGAGAGGAGAGATGGGGGAAGAGGCAGTGAAGGGAAAGAAATGTAAATTAAGGCAATACTAAATAAAATATGGTTGCGTTTCGGGTGGGGGATGCTAATTTCACAAGAGAGAGTTCAGATGTTAATTTCCTTTGTTTTCTCAGAGAGTCACCCTCGCTTCCATTCTGTACAGTCTCTCCAGTCTTACAATCCAAATCAACAAATGAGGAACATCACAAGCAATAACTGCTTAAGGTATTAGTCAACGTACCGGACTGCCAAGTTTCAAGAGTAAGCTAGAGTAGCACAGAAACTACAGCAGAAGTTAAAAGGCACAGTAGAGCAAAGAGAGAACAAGGAGATTTATATAGGATTCATTTATAGGAAGTGACTTTGATTGTGGTTGTGGTGTAAATTAAAAGTCTGTGAAAGAGGCGTCGTCTGTTACTTGTGGAAGTTGTAAGATGCCTGATTATTATGATTGTTAGTTAAAGGGTTAGTTCACCCAAAAATGAAAATAATGTAATTTATTTCTCACCCTCATGCCGTTCCACACCCGTAAGACCTCCATTCATCTTCGGAACACAAATGAAGATATTTTTGTTGAAATCCGAAAGCTCAGTGAGGCCTGCATAGGGAGCAAAGCAATTTACACTCTCAAGATCCATTAATGTACTAAAAACATATTTAAATCGGTCCATGTGAGTACAGTGGTTCAATATTAATATTATAAAGCAACGAGAATATTTTTCGTGCGCCAAAAAATCAGCGAGTGGATTCAGTGGTTCGGAGCGCCAAAGTCACGTGATTTCAGCAGTTTGACACGCGATCCAAATCAGGATTGGACTCGCTGATTCGTTTCCGCTCTGAAGCTTCATGAAGCAGTGTTTTGAAATCGGTTATCACTATACAAGTCGTTATTTAGTTTTTTTTGGCGCACGAAAAATATTCTCGTTGCTTTATAATATTAATATTGAACCACTGTACTCACATGGACCGATTTAAATATGTTTTTAGTACATTAATGGATCTTGAGAGTGTAAATTACATTGATGCCTATGCAGGCCTCACTGAGCCATCAGATTTCAACAAAAATATCTTCATTTGTGTTCCAAAGATGAACGGAGGTCTTACGGGTGTGGAACGGCATGAGGGTGAGTAATAAATTACATTATTTTCATTTTTGGGTGAATTAACCCTTTAATGGTTACTATACTAATGCTACTACTACGAATAATAATACCATTATATTTATATTGCAAATTTATTTTCATGTTTAATTGTTAAGCTACATATTTCTTTATTGTGAATGAATAGCTGTTCTGTAAAAAAAAAAAACAAATAAATCCAACCCAGATCCTACACATTTACACTCGCAACAGCCTGAAAACTGCACTTGATAAAATATTGTTGTATATTGTAAAGATACATAATTTAAATGTATAATATTCTACTTGAATCTGACATTTTTGTCAAAATTTTGTTATTCACATAATCTTATTCTGTGACAACTTCTTTACATTATGTGATGTTGTTTTTTAAGTTAAGTTTTTTGGAACTTTTTATTTAGAAAATAAAAAGGTTCTGTCTACACAGTCAAATGGAATGCAAAACTTTAAAGCTCAATATCTCCAAACCAGTCAGAATGCAGATAGAACCTTATAATTCCAAGGTGGCGACTTGTCTAATGCACATTTTGTGTAGGAGCTCCCAGTTGTTCTTTAAATCCTAAATCAAACAGTGTTGTCAGCAACAAACACAAATGGGAATACAACATTATTCTAACTACTTAATGAAGCATGAGTGTTTAAATTAATTTATAACACTTTGTTAAATCTTTAGTTTTAAAATAGTAATGTTCAAAGCATTGTTTCCCTTGATTTTAATTCCTGTGTAACTGCATATATTATGTTGTCATTTAAATAATCTGAATGTATATAGAGCGTGATAAAAAGATGACCTTGAAATTGTGGCGTTAAAGGCAACGCGAGCCGGAGGAAATTTTTGGGTGCACCTAAATTTTGTGCTGGTGCACCTAAATAAAAAAGTTAGGCGCACCAGTGCAACCAAGGCAAAAAGTTAGTCTGGAGCCCTGCAGTGTCTGAGACCAAGTGCTTTGTGTCCATGTGAGTGGTCAATGTGCAGAGGTGTGTAGAGTTGCATTAGTCAGGGAGAACATGTCTACCCAGGATTTATGGATGACTGCATTCATGTCTGGAAATGCATGTATGTGTGTGTAACCTTTATAATTCAGCATTTGTGTGTAAGAGCATCTACAGCACTAGGTCTCTTGCGGTTATGGTGAATCTGACGTGACATTATGAGAGCAGGAGGGTCTTAGACTCAGCGCTAGTTTGACCTACATTACACAGCTGTCTTCATCACCAAGGATGAGGATGGTTGCAATATGGACTCACTGATGGGGCCCTTGAGGTGCCAGACATAACTTGAACTTAGCCAAAAGGCTTTCAGTTCCTATGCGACCTTGTCCAAAACAATAACAAGAGCATTAAATAACATATTTCCAAAGCATAGTATAGATGTTGTATTCTCAATATCCTCAATATCCTGTGAGTGATGTTTGAGTTAAGGCAGCCAATACTCCAGGCTCAATACAAGTTAAGCTCTATCAATGGGAAAAAAATTTGAAACGGAAAAATATATGGAAAAACGTACAAAACAAAACACAAGACAAGTGTTCCAGAGGGTATAAAAGCCAAAATGTGAAGGGTGCATTTTTGTTAAATTACTATGGTCTGAAGGGAAAATTATCCTTTCTAGGAGGGAATTCTTTTTTAAATGGATAAACATCTAGTTATGCATTTCCAAATTTAATATCCATGGTATTTTCACTATGTAAACAGTGCTTTACAGAGTGTCACATGCAAGTCGTGGCAACCTCCCCCAGTTTCTCTTGAAGCCAATACGGAAGTGCCTTAAACTGAAATTCATCGACTGGCCGCTAGGGACAGGCTCCAGAAGGGAGCAGAATCTCATTGAGTCCCATGTTAAAATGGCCAACTTTACAGCAGATTAAAACATGTTTACAGCCTGGTACAAATTGTGGTTTTGGTCTATACGGCTAATTTTGCCCTTCATGACAACTGTGAGGTGGGTGAATTTTATTACTCATTCGTTTACATTATATAAAGGATTAAAGTTCTGCATAATTAAGGGCGTGGCCACTTCGAGTGACAGGTGGATAGCCATTTATCTGCTGTCTGTTAGTCATCACGTCACTTCAGCTCCACCCACATCCCGCCTTTTTGCCCATTTTCTGTTATCCGGGACTGACGCGTGATGACGCGCTGCCAAGATGGCAACGGCCAGCTCGTCCCTACTTTACGCTTCAGAACGGCTCATCGGAATCCTATGGGTGACGTCACGGACACTACGTCCATATTTTTTTACAGTCTATGGTCACATGCTGTTATGGTATATCATTGAATGTCTAGCACAAAATTTACCTGCTTAGATCATCATGACAATGAAGTTAAAAGATTGGAAAGAACTTCACAGACAAGGTCAGTAAACTATAAATTCATATCATATTAAGGCCCGTTTACACCAAAAACAATAACTATAACAGTGCCCATGGTATATAACACTAAGTTTATTAAAAGTACTGCAGTTATATCGTCTACCACCAATTCTTGAGCTTTTAAAGGTTGAGTGGATTCTAGCTGTTTTTATCATTTATCAGCTGGAAAATGAATTCTAAAGACATTGTTTCTCCGTGTTGTTAACAGTATGGTTGTGGTGTAAACTTCGCCATTCTCTAAAATTGGAACAATCGATCCCCCAGTTTCACAGACAAGGCTTAAACCTAGTCCCAGACTAAAATGCATGTTTGAGCTGTTTTAACCGAACGCAACTTGCAGTGACATATCTTAAAACATGCCAGTGTCGCATGTCAAGTGTTTTTTCTCAAGATGCACATTGCACACCGCTAATGTTTTTTTCCAAGGCACGTTTATAAAGCTACTTAAATATCCTAATTAAGCAAAGGCCTAATATCCTGGCTTAAATCTAAGCCCTCTCTGTGAAACCAGGCCTATAAATGCCTAATTAATTCCATAATTAAAAAAAAATTAAATGTAAAATTAAAAACACTAAAGTACTAGTCAAAGTTACTTTCTGAGGTAATCAACGTTATACAACAGATGCTATTGACAGAACCTGACCTGTATTGACCCAGAACATCCTCTGAGCTGCAGATGATACATGAGAAGGACAGAGATTGACGTAACGACGGTATCAAGGGCGAAACAGATCAACATCATTCAACAGCCAGTAAATCACAGATTTACACCTCATTTATCATGCAGATGTTGAAGCAAATCCCTATTTTTGTTAATTGCCTGGATAAACATGCTGTTACAAAATACAATCAATAATCAGTCAAATATATCAATCGAAACTATACAATGAAGTTGCTGAATAATTGAACAATGAACACTTTATATAAAGTGCTATACAAGCAAACCTGACTTGACAAGCTTTTATCATGAAAATTGCATATACATATCACAGGCAACTGTATATGATGGGCCCTTTTTAAAAGGGTATATCTCTAAATATAATACATGGTAAATATATGACAAAAATGAAGCACAAATTTAATAAATTAAGGGGGTGACCGTGACACAGCATATTCAATGACACATCTTACCATACTACATATACTAAAACTTTAACAAAGTTGTTAATATCTCTGATTTCAAAGTGGCTTGTGTTAAGGTGACATTCCCTAAGTGTTTGTTCTATCTGAGCACATGTTGTTCTGCGCTGTTTATGCTCTGATGCATGAGCGTATTTGCTCAGCGCTGACTGAGTAATTTATGCCTGATATCTGATCACATATTCAAGTGCCAGCACTTCTACCTGTGGCTAATGACTGCAGGAGTTTCTGCATGGGTTGGATAATCTCTGATGCCAAGATAAGATTGGGGAAAGAAAGAGTACAGAGATGAAGAGGATATAGAAGAAAAAAGACAGAGAGAGCAGAAGAAGAAAATGTGTAGGCATCAGACACTGGTGTCAAAAAAGACTTCCATTGGTTTGAATTTATCAATAAATCTAAGAGCCTTTACACCCACATAATCTTGCTCACTCTGTCTCACGCTATTACTGTGAGCATATGCAAAAAGTTGCATAATATTACCCATGAGACAAATTACATTTAAGTCCAGGTGTGTACATTCAACAGCTCTCATCACTGCACAACATCCAGCATAACTGGAGGAGTAATTTAGGGATTTCCTTTAGATATTTTAGCTGTTGGTAAAATCCCACATCCTGGGGCAATACACAGGAAAAAAAAATATTAATTTAAAGACAGTGAGTAAAAGTTTTTTATACACCAGCTCTTAAATGTTCAGATTACTTACTGATTAAGTGAATTGTTGTGAGTACATGCATGAGTGAATAAAATGGTTAAAGATGATTCTTTGGAGAGGCATGACATTGATAACTGAGAACAGAGATCTATAAGCTGCCCAAAACAAAAGGAACAAGACACTGAGGCTGATGCTGCATCCCAATTCACATACTATCCGTCCTAAATAGTATTCGAAAATAAAATTAGTATTGCTGCGTCCGAAATTGCATACTATGTGAGTAGGTACTACATTTGAATTTGAACAAACTTCTATATAGTATGAATTAATGTAGTATGAATGTAATCCGGACATACTACACCCGCCATGTTGTCATGATCATGTGACCTACCAGCGTCAGTTGCGTCCCATCACCTCCATTCATAAATTGTCTCCCGTGGCCTCATGGGATAGTAAAGTGTCCATCGTATGCATACTTCAGAATCTCGCTGGAAGTAGTAGGCCATCCAGGTCCTTTTCGCCTACTGTTTTTTTTCGAATACTATGAATTCTAACATACTAAAAAATATGTCGGCGTACTGTTTTTCACATACTATATAGTAGAGAAGTATTCGATTTTGGACTCAGCTTATGTCCCAAATCGTAGTATGTTGAAAAGAGTATTCCAAAGATACCCAGATGGTCTACTATTTCCGGTCAGAATTCGAAGTGTGGATCGATGCACACTCTAACGGCTGATATTGCCCACAAACCATTGCAAGGATTCAATTAGAACTACAAACGTGGATAAAAAGTGTTAAAAAACTACAAACATGAAGGATGTGCGAGTCCGACGGTTAAGTAGAGAGGTTTAGATTAAGGGGCTTTAGTGATCAATTATCAGTATTTAACCTGACGAAAAGATATTTATTCAATGTTATCCACATTATATTTCACCTGCAGCAGCTTTGAGAACTTTTGTAATGATATGTTTGGCCATTAACTTTTAAATGCATCATTATATTTAAACTGCAAACACATGAGGAGAGTCGACCCACAAATGGCAGATCAACGTGCGACTACGCTTCTCTCCGATACGGTAGGAAATGAAACTGAATGTGGAGGATTTGAACTGCTACACACTTTTGCTACACACTCAAAAGTATGTACTTTTTCTTCACAAAAAGAGTACATACTTTTAGGTCGTAGTATAAGGGACGCAGCATGAGTCTTTTTAAGACAAGGGATGCATAGTTGGCTAATCTGAAGCTAGAAAGAGTTCAGTTTGACAGCTGTGGGAAGTTTAACACAATACAGGTTTTGCATAAAGACGTGAGGGAAAAGCTTAATATGAAGAAAAAAGGACGCTTACAATAAGAATGGAAATTAACATTTAGTAATTGAGGCATAACTCTTAAAAGGTGAAGTATGTAGTTTCTAGAAGGTCTAGAAGCGTGCTAAGGTATGTTCTGTTAGACGCGTAGCCCTACACATAATCCATTGATATCAAACTATCTGTAACAATGCAATACTATGACATATAAAAAACTTGTTTTACTCACATTAGTGTGTTGCTTCATTCGTTCATGTAATCTCATCCTGTCTGCAAATCCAGTCTCTTGTTTACAAACGACACTGTGGTTAAATGAACATACATGCAATGTCTTCCCCACGTGAGCTGGATATTCATTTAAAATAAAGTTAATCCATGCATTCATAATATTGGAATCCGAATGAAGCTTATGTGGTATGTTTACTGCTTAGAAATTCAATGCTGTTTAGCTCTATGCTGCTCTTAGCTGGCATGTTAGTGGCACGAGTCGGTGGGCGGGGCTACAAAATCAGACGTTCTTCTTCTGTTGAGGTGGCTACACTCTAACGTAATAGCCGGGCACATTCTGAAATCGATTTTGCTGGGCCTGGTGTCAATAAAAGCTTTTCTTTGACTAACAAGGAAGTTTTCAGCTCTGAAACTTACAGGATATTCTTATATTACCATGACCTTTTATATATCAAAAGCTCAAGGGAAAGTTGATTTCTCAATTTATGACCCCTTTAACAATAATATAGGGAACCCACAACAGTTGAAATAAACAAAAACATTCAAAAATGTTTTTTAATTAATAGAAAACAACATGAGATTTCAGTGATATTTTGACCACTCAAATAGGAAATGTCCCAGGTTTCCATTTCAGAAATCTGGTCACCTTACCCTATGATAACAGATCGGCGTGCATCTAATAAATTATTCAAGAACATTGTGCAACTTTACTGCAACAATGGCACCACAAACTTTAGTTTAGTTGATTCGGATAAGTGCTCATTGTCACAGTTGTAATCCCGACAGCTTTCTTCTTCCATGAGGGGATTTAACGTCACGACAGCTTTGTTTTCAGATGGACCGTTAAAGAAAGCGACACACACATCCCCTGGAAAACCTGCAGAATTCAACCACAGAAGACTTCAAAACTTCCTATTTTGTGTGCCTTATGCAGCAGACATTCAGCCAACAGTCCGTGAGGATTCAGTCTCCCTCAACTCAAGAATTATGATCACAGCTCTTGTGGGTGCTTGTGATGGCATGTCTCAACAGGTAAAAGTAGGCAACTTTCAATAAAAGGCTCAATGTATCAGCAATAGTTTTAGCTGTGTTGCTATGTGTCATCATGAGTAAGCAACAGACTAGACTAACACTCTAGACTAGAGCAAATGTGAGCGTCTCCCATGCAACGTATCTGCACCGGGCGCATTTTTGACATGACACTCTACAACCTATTGAGGCTGTCTACAGTGGATACATCAAAATAAACAATATTAACCTTGCACTCTCATACTCTGAGCTAAATTACTTTTCCATCAGTCCAACACATCAGTCATGGTATGCATATCCTCTATAGGCCGAGATGAAAAGAGAAACTGATTTTTACTCCAAGGATCAAATTTTTATCTTTTTACGTCAAAATACAAACTATAACCTTTATTCCATAAATTCAAAAACATTAATGTGGTTACAAGTCCCTTATGAACAAATAGACAACATATTAACAACATAACATTATAATAACATAGATCACTACTTTCCAGAGACACAAAATTAGATCTAATTAACCTCAAAACAGTTTTGACCCACTAAATCTCAAATGTTGATATTCAGATAAAATTACAAAATAAAAAATAGCATAGCCATTCATCAAAAGTGCGGAGATGTGCTATGGACAGGAGAAAAAATTAAGAGGGGGGATGGGGGGGCGGTCATCTTACCCCAACTACCAGTTTGAAATATCAAGAAGCATAACAGGCTGTTTTTGTACAGCTAAAATAAAGTAACTGACACTGGAAGCCTTGCACAATCAAGTAAAAAATGGATGTGCCCGGTCTGATGTTAAAAATAAGCTATATAAAGACCGTAATGATAAGACAAAACAGATGCTCTTTGATATGCCTTGCCCAAGCTTCCTGTTTAAATACAAAATGTTACCGAGGAAAGAAAGAAAAATGTGCTCAACAAACTATTTCATGTGGCCTTTTGTAATGGTACTATTAGAAAATAGTAGCCTACAACAACATTCATATGAACTCTTAACTAAAGAGGCTAGTAACAAGAGAGAATTTGAAAGGCCTTGGATCTCATAAAGCCTAAAACCTACAGAAGTTCTGAATTGCTTGCTCTCCACCTCATACAGCTCACTTTACTAACCTCTGATCTATCTCATGTAAACACACACAATGCTGTACTATTGATTTATTCTCAGTTGGCTGCAGTCTGACATTATGACAGACAGCAGTGGTGCTGACAGAGAGCTGAGTGACGAGGACAAGGGACACATGCCGCCCCAGGAGAGAGTCCTCTGGTTGGGCTGAAGTGGGCCAGTGAGGGGTGGGGGTGTATCTCCACATACCCGCTGTCTCTCTCCACACACTGGGGGCTTATCAGCAGATTGCACACTGACGAATAACAAGCAACACACACACACACACACAAAGCAAGACTTTTTTCCCTACATTAAAACAAAAAGGGACTTTTTACCTTGATTAAAAAAACAGCAACACTGTAAAAGAGAAATGATTCAATCTTTTGTTGTTTATTTATTAAAATATGCCTATTTTTTATATAAAAGTAGCCTATTAGAACATTTTACCCAAGCTGAAAATATGACGTGTATAATTAAGTCACAGAAAGTCAGATGGGCTGTGTATTTTCATATTATGCAGCGAATAACCCCAGGGAGGGAGAGCATGCTTTATAAAAGAGACCAGATCATATGGGAGCTGTTTCCATAGAAATACTGTTGCTGAACATAACACACACCCAGACACAAAACACCAAATCAACAGGTCACCACACATTTGACCTCCCACTTCCTTCTTGACAAAGAATGTAAAAACTAAAGCAGTAAGGATGTAAGAAAAGGAGTCACAAACCCATTAGAGAAAAAAAGGATCCAGATGTTTGTAGTGACAAGAAGAAAAATGTAAGAACTCTAGTGATTGGATGGATTGTTGAGTTTGTGACAAGCAGAGAGGCATAATTAAGAGAAACAATAATGACCTCACACAATGAAAAGGAATCACAATCAGTCCACAAGCTTAAGCAACTGGCAAACCCAGAGAATTGACTAATAAAAAGCGTGCAATATATTTGGGCTCAGAATGAATTAATTGCCCTTAAAGGATTAGTTCACTTTTAAATAAACTTTTGCTGATTATTTACTCACCCCCATGTCATCCAAGATGTCCATGTCTTTCTTTCTGCAGTCGAAAAGAAATTAAGGTTTTGGATGAAAACATTCCAGGATATTTCTCCATATAATGGACTTCAATGGGCTCCAAACGGTTCAAGGTCCAAATGACAGTTTCAGGACAGCTTCAAAGGGCTTTAAACGATACCAAACGATGAATAAGGGTCTTATCTAGCGAAACGATCAGTTTCTGCGAGAAACTGAGCAGTATTTATGCTATAATTTTACCTCTTTTCAGACGAGCGTGATCATCTCTGAGCTCAGCCATTACTTCCGCCAAGTGAGGTCAAATACGATCGTGGTCATAGAGTATACGTAGATGCCTCATTACCGCCTGCACGGATCAGTAGAATGAGGAATCTATGATCGATATATCTATGATTATTTGACCTCACTTGGCGGAAGTAATGGCTGAGCTCAGAGATGATCACGTTCGTCTGTTAAGAGGTAAAATAATAGCATAAATACTGCTCGGTTTCTCACAGAAACTGATCATTTCGCTAGATAAGACCCTTATTCATCGTTTGGTATCGTTTAAAGCTCTTTGAAGCTGTACTGAAACTGTCATTTGGACCTTGAACCGTTTGGAGCCCATTGAAGTCCATCATATGGAGGAAACCCCTGGAATGTTTTCATACAAAACCTTAATTTCTTTTCGACTGCAGAAAGAAAGACATGGACATCTTGGATGACATGGGGGTGAGTAAATAATCAGCAAAAGTTTATTTAAAAGTGAACTAATCCTTTAATTGGAGCAAAAATCATTAAGACTCACTGACATGCTCCATTTAAAGCAGAGTTTCCATTTTTAACTTAAATGTGCAAGGCTTCCGGTGTCCGGTGCTTCTATTCATTTTAAAGCCACACTGTGCATTTTTTTGCCATTAGAGGTCGCTTATTCAAAACAAAGGCGTAGCTTGATGATGCCTCGATTTCTCAAGCTTTTATTACGATACAGGCCGATTACGGCCGATTCTGCTTCTTCCGATTCTGCTGGTAACGCAGCGCTGTATTAACATATTAGATACATTATTTGAGTGTGTTGAAATTAGGGATGCACCGAATCCAAAATTTGGCTTTTTGACGGGGTTCAGTTTCTGCCGAACCTTAGAATTTTTTTCCACCGAACCGAACCCTAGTCTTGCACTATGCACGCTATGCTGGTCGACGCAATGATGCCGTTGATTACGGTGAGGTGTTTACCTCACAAGCAGGGACTTTTGGAGGGGAAAATATTTACCCGGCACTTAATTTAGACCCTGGTCCTGCGGTCAAAACATACCAAGTACCAGCCCAAAGTCCCTAGTTTCTGGGGAAAGTTCCTACGGTGGAAACACGGCTTAAGTGGACCTTTCGAATACAGGCTGTGAGAAAGTGAAAATGGAATTTGTGAACTGAAAACGTGTTGTTTGGCAGTACTTTCAGTCAAAAGAAGGCAATTCAAGTCGAGCTACAATTTAATTTGCAATGCCGATTTATTTTGTGTTGGCAAGGACCCTAAACAATAGCGGCTGTTAAAACATTTGCATATGAAACATCCAAAAGAATACAAGATGTGCATGAGGGAATCTACAGACAGCAGCCAAAATGCAGCAACTTCAGGTACGGCAAAGTGTCATCCTGGAGTAGTGTTGCCTAATCTTTTTTATTTTTTACAGTTAAAATAAAATGTGTGGCTGTGGACATCGTTTACTTCATTAATGTGTTTACAGTGATAATGGACTGAGGATGGGAGTAGGATTCGGTATTCGGTTTCGGATTTGGCAGAATCTTAACTAGTGGGATTCGGTATTCGGCCAAACCCCAAAAATCTGGATTCGGTGCATCCCTAGTTGAAAGTAATGTTATAATGCTACTCTGTGCGTTCGCTCAGCGGCTACTATGAGACACTTGTTGCACACTGCAGTAGGCTAGATCGATATTAGGCATGGTAAAACATGGTAGCCTACTCACGTTAAATCATGAAAACGAGATTTAAACAATAAGGCTAAACATGTTGAGCTACAGTATATAACAATGATTAGTTTTCTGTTGTTGAATGTATCCAAACAGTTGCTTACCTGTCTAATAAACATACTATATTAAAGCATCTTTGGTATTTCCATGGTTTCTACAAAATAAAACTAGAAATCGAGGGTAATGGTATGATGTCATTGATAGGCGACGCACAAACACGATCTGTGTCCTGATTAAAATTGCGTATTTCTCTGGATTTAAACATTTTTGGAAACATCTGGGATAATGTAAGTACACAAGTCAACAAAATATATATAACATTGTTCTAGTGGTTTTTGGATATTTTAATCCAAAAATCGTACATATCGTGCCTTTAACTGTACAAAAAAAAAAAAAAACCTTATGCTGCTAGATGTTGCAAACTGGTATTTGTTATTTTATTTTAATAATCATAATAATACACATACTGGTTTATAGCACAAATAGTTTTACAGTTTCCTGCACTTTATTATTCTTCTAGTTAATTTCCTATAGCAGCTAACTTGTAATTCGCACAAATTCAAATGAAATAGTCGAGCCACGAACGCTGTGCTAAGCTGCGATAATTCCTATCGACCAGCTCACTTAGCACAGCGTTCGTGGCTCGACTTGACGACTGTTTTCCAAGATGGCTCCTGTCTGTGTTCGCGTAATGTTCTGTCTTTAAAAAGTATCTTCTTATTAAACTGTTTGTACACTTACAAAGTTCTCAATGCTTCGGTTTGCATGTAGGGACCCTCATTATGCTACCGTGTTAGTGTGAGGCTATTTTGAGCCTTGTTAGTGGTATTAACTAGCGATTTAATTTTACTTACTCTATGCCCCATAGACTAGCATTATAAGCGAATCTGTTTTTAGTGATAAAACTCTTTACATTCGATTTTCATGAAAACGTATCCCAGAGAACGATCTACTCGGTAACCATGTGTTAATTACCCCTAGGTTCATTTTTCACCGGAGTTGTCCTTTAACTAATCCACCAAGTACCTTCATAACAGGGCACTCCATTAACAAGAGTTTTTTAATAACAGCAAGTACATGGCTAAAAAAAACACTGAGAAGAAACCGCCTTTACATCAAGCTGGAAATCAAAGAGGGAAATGGGAAAGCGTTACTGTGCTACGCTGCTCTAGTTTCTGTAATTACAGGTTTCTAGCGGTAATTATCGCAAAGCCCTTTAGACTAATGAAAGCATTTCTGCATCATTAAAGGACTGAAGGGTATATATTGCTGTCACTACACCCTTTGACCTAATATATGGCTGTTGATGATGTCACAGGTGGAGTTCAGGCCCTGCATATGTGTTTTCGATGTGGAGATTGGTCAGTTTAAGACCATTTAGAGGTCCAATGGCAAGATGAAGGCAGTCTTACATGTCCCCTCCAGCTCTCTAAACACATTTATGTCACAAACACACATCATGCGACAAGATTTAATTAGGGTAGGGATGAACAGAACAGGAACCATGTTTGTTCATTTTGTTTTTTCAACAACAATAAGCCATCTTTAAAAAAAAATTAGCTGACAAAAAAACACAACAAAAGATCTGTTGTAACAATCTTTGTAAGGCTATACACCATCAGCAAGGCATGAGAAAGACATCAAGAATTAAAATAAAAAAGGGGGAAAACAACTATTCAACTGCACAAATCGACTAGTCTGTTGTTAGTCAACCAGTGTGACCCATAACTAATAACCAAGCTGCAACCTCCCGTGGTCTCTCTTGAAGCCAACACGGAAATGACTTAAACTTCAATTCACTGACTGGACGCTAGAGACAGGCTCCAAAAGGGAATCAAATCTGTATCTCTCCCATGTTAAAATACCCAACTTTACAGCAAAAAAAAATAAAATAAAACTGTGTGTGTGTGTGGGGGTGGGGTGGGGGAGGGGGGGGTGTGTGTGTGTATTTCCATTCCATAAACTCATCCTTTTAAATTATATTAAGCCTTAAAGTTCTGCATAATTAAGGGTGTGGCCACTTGAGTGACAGGTGGATTGCTACTATGGCTGAGCTAGGTGGACACGGTTTCAGCGACCAGTCTCCTCAGCTCCACCCATGTTCCGCCTCTTTGCCCATTTTCAGTTATCCAGGACTGACACGCGGTGACACGCTGCCAAGATGGCAACGGCCAACTTTAGACTTCATAAATGCTCTTCAGAAACCTGTGGGTGGCGTCACGGACACTACATCCATATTTTTTTACAGTCTATACCAATAACAAATATCAAATGAAAACTGCACTTCTATGCTGTATCTTAGGCTCTCTTGGCTTCAATCTACAGTAACTTTCCGAAGTAACACAGAATTACTTAACTGGATTAAAAACAAGCCAAAGAGCCAGACAGCCTGTCTGTTTGGAGAGGTTAGAATCCTCTGCTCTTGAATTAGGCTGTGTACGAAAGGCTATTTCCAGCCAGATCAGAGCCCTTTTACATAAGGATGTCTGAGTGACCAGCAGAAAAGGCAACATCTGAAGACATCAAGCTTTGACGCACATCGAGATCAATAAGTCTCTCTCTGTCTATAACTGACCATGACGACCACTAAAATGGTTTGTGGTTCACTTTTCGAGAACAGAACAGCATCATAAACATAGATCATTTACTGTATAACACACACAATGATTTTCACTTCACAGGTTGCTAACTTTTACAGTGAGGAAAATAACTACTCAATCAGCATTAGGGTGTCCTCGCCTCTACTTCTCTCTAACCCCCAATTTCCACCGGCTGCGTTACGGCTCCGGCACGGCGGCGGAGTCAATAGGTTTCCATTAAAGTCAATGAGTGTATTTCCACTGAATGCGGTACAGCTGCGTTCCGACTACGGCGATCCGCAGCCCTCCGGAGCAGATACGCAGAGCTTCTATTTTTGCCGGATGCCGGAGCGCTCCGCAGCACTACAGGGCAGAGTACGCAGGACAGGAAGTCGAGTGACAAAACAGAACAGCCAGAAACAAAATAAAAGATCTGTTTAATTTTCAAAATAAAATACACCGCGCTCATATTTCCCTACACTACACCTTGAAAACGTCATAATGGGCGGAGACAGGCTTGTTTTAACCCCGTTGACATGATGGATGAAGAAATGCTGATTATTGAGGTACAGAATCAACCCATCATCTATGACCCCTCACATCCTTTTTATAAGGACAACATTAAAAAGGATGGAAAACTGTTCCTGGTTTGGTAGTTCTGTTTATAGAAACTACATATCGCGCGATCACACCAGAATTCGCGAGATTACATGGGGCCTCGTGACGTCAGCTGTTAGTCATGACCGCAGCCGTTCCGCAACAAATCCGGACCTGGTGGGTATTGACGGACGACGGAACACGGAGCTGTCACGCAGCGGAGCCGTTCCGCAGCCGGTGGAAATTGGGGGTAATTAGGTTCTGTGATAAGTGGGTGTGTAAATATGGTTATAAATGGAATGTTGAATTAGATTCTGAGCAAATTAAGACAATGGCTGCATCCAAATTCACACTTGGGGCGGCAGTGGCTCAGTGGTTCATGTAGGTTGTCTACAAACTGGAAGGTTGGTGGTTCGATCCCCGGTTCCAACTGACCAAGTGTCGAGGTGTCCATGAGCAAGACACCTAACCCCAGCTGCTCCCGACGAGCTGGATGGCGCCTTGCATGGCTGACACCGCCGTCGGTGTATGAATGGGTGAATGTGAGGCAAAAATGTAAAGCGCTTTGGATGGCCGTAGGTCTGTTAAAAGCGCTATATAAATGCAGTCCATTTACTTATACTAAGAACTAAATTATATACTGTAACTGCACTGGATACTTTTGAGAATGGGACATTATAAAATATCATATTTAAACAACTGATGTGCATAGTTTTGGCTTCTAGCTAAATTCATTACCGTAAAAATTTAGGCTCCTTTATTTAACTTTTTTTTTTAACTATGACAACTGGCCTCATGTTTCTTGACACCTTTTATTGACTGAAAAGTCTAAAAATAACTAAGTAAACTGTTTCTACTCTTTAGGATGTACAGTATGTGAATTGGGACACAGTACATGGTATGATTATCCAGGAAGTGCATTTGATGTTATACCTAATCTGCAGTATAAACTAAAATGAATTAAAATTAAAAGTAAAAAACAAATAAAAAAAATCAACAAATCAAGTGTTTTTGCAAAGGCAGTTAACTTCATGTCAAAACATGAAAAATCATGAGATATAATTCATTAAAATTGGAGAACATAAGGTTTGTCTGTAATACCTGTCTGTAATATGTGGCATTATTACTCAGTTGAATGATTCAGCTTCATTTCTATATTCTGAGAAAACTGTTTAAAGGGAGTGTCTTGACCTCAGAACTGTCAACAACTGAGAATCTTTTGAGACAAATGCAGAGAACTGACTCCCTGTTACTCTACATACGTTATAGTCAGAAGATCATTTTTTGAAAGAAGCCATTTATTTGATCATGAATGCAATAAAAACAGAAATATTATTACAATTTAAAAAAATGTAATATGTAAAAGTCTTTTGATCAATTTAATGTATCCTTGCTGAACAAAAACTAAAAAAAAAAATTATAATATAATAAAAAATAAAAATCTTACTGACCCCAAACTTTTGAACGGTAGTGTAGAAAAGTGTACATATTGTGTTGTGTGTGTGTGTGTATATGTTGTTCAAATCTTTAACAGACATGCAAAGCTGCTTTTTTAAATATTCTGACTGTGACATATAGGACATGTCTGAACCTGTTCTCTCCCCTAAACACAAACACACATGCATGCAGAAACACGCAGAACACACACATACACTTTCACACAGGTGCAATCAGGAGGGGGGAGGGTGTGCTTGACAGCAGCTAGCAGGTGAGGAACTGAAGTATTCAAATAAGGTCTGAGAGTGAGGAAGGAAGGAGATAAGTGAACTCAACACAAAGCAAATATAGAGCCAATATAGAGAGCGGCTCAACATCCTGACACGGTTCATCATTGTGCAGCATGCACACACACAAAAGGACTGCTCCAAAGCTGGGGTCACGGGACTGCTGTGACCTTTCCTGCCTTCTTAAAACATCAGAGAGTCACAACATACACACACACTTCCTGCAGTTTCGCCTGTCACTGGCATTTCCTTCGGTCATGACTGCCGAGCGTGAGTCTCCATTATGCGGCATCAACCCAATGATTCCAGAAACTGCAATTATGCCTCTCCTTCTCCTAAGCCTGTCAGAATATCCTTCATCCCCTCTATTTTCCGCGTATTTGCTTTTCCCTTTCTTGTACACATATGAAATTTGCTGATTCATTCCAAAGTGAACGAACCGGTAACAAACAGGAGTTGTGAACAAACTCTATTACTCACACTCACAGTGTACACACTTAGATGGACTCATTCATTTCAACTTAATGTCCAAATAAGACATTTATTTTGCAATTTCATGTGTGACATTACATGTTAAATAGTGCAGTTGTATGTAGCAAAGTGCCACACACTGTGTGAGTGTTAATGAGAGGAAGGAGGAAAAACACTCAACGCCATCCTTGTGTTCCTGGCCAAAGCCACAGCTGTCCCTCTCTATACCTCCCTCCCTCCAACTCTTTCACAGACCGTCTGTTAGCCTCCATCAATGATTGTCTGTTTACTTCTCCCTTGATTTTTGCATCCTCTTTTTTGTTTTTTTGTTTTTGATTTAACACTACCAGTAGTTCTTGATTTCAAAGCGACTCCACATCAAGCGATGATGTCTCAGTCATTAGTCAATCATTCCCTGAAAACATACACTTGCTGATCTTGAAAAATTATGTTCTTCCCTCATGCTTCACCCTTCCAGTCTGTATTTTTGTTTTCTCCTCCCTTTTATTATCCGCAGCAATTTTCCTTAATGCCAAGCCACATCTGTAGCATTGTTCCTAAAGCTTTGCTGTCTAGTCTTTTTTTTTAATACTACACACTCCATATACAGGGAAACCAAACACTTGCTGTGCAGAAAGTGAAATTATAATGACTTGATTGCTTCTCTCTATGGCCGTATGCCACGCCGGCTCCTTCCACGGCAAAATTGGTATCTGGCTCCTGACAATTTAAGTAGTTTTAAATGAAAAGGATTAAGACTCTCAAGGGACTGCCACGTCACACATTATTGTTTACTAAAAAGCTAGGAAAGTTGGCAAAGCGGATTAAACATGCTGACATGGGTTTGGATAACGTGAGGAAACAAGTGGGTTTGTTTGTTTGTTTCTGGTTATAGTTTGGGGGAGGGGACATGAGAAATGTGCTAAACCACATGTTCATCTCTTTTGTTAAATTGCTGGAGGTTCCCTCCCAAGCCAGTTTTATGATCAGTCTCAACACTCAATTTTGTCTTCAAGTAAAATAAGCCTTTACAACCAGTAGGACTATTTAAATTAAACTTTAAGTGCATATTTGTCCTTTTATTACACTGAAGAAGAGCCATGCCCAAAAAAAAAAAAAAAACGTTTCCATCTCAGAAGGTTGTGGGAGCTGAGGAGTCATCAAATTTGAAAAATTTAACAGAACAAAAAAAAAGAAAGGAAAACGTCTCAGGTTACGTATGTAACCATGGTTCCCTGAGAGGGAACTTGCGCTGCGTCAAGCGCTGCGGGAACACCTCTGCGTTTGCGTCATGAAGCACTCGTAAAATCAGTCCAATGGCGTGACGGGACGTCATAGGCGGGTGACGTCATCGACCAGGAAACTATAAAGCACCCCTGAACCAAACAGTGACAGCTTCTGAAAAAGTCGAACAAGTCGGTCACAGGCATGCCGGGAGTATGGCAAAGCGACGCAGCATCTCGTTCCCTCTCAGGGAACCATGGTTACATACATAACCTGAGACGTTCCCTTTCAAGGGAACTCGCGCTGCGTCAAGCGCTGCGGGAACTCAATACCCACGCCGCCATAATTCTCAAGTGCCCGTACATGTGAAGTCATAGCGCACATTAAGCTACAAGCACCCGAGAACCTGGAGTAGAGGCTACATCTAGGTTGTAAAACCTCACAAAAGTGTGTGGAGAGGACCACCCTGCCGCATCACACACCTCCTGCAGGGAGACTCCTGACAGAAGAGCCAAAGAGGCAGCCATACTCCGAGTAGAATGGGCTCGGACCTTTAGTGGTGAAGGTTGGCAGGCCGACTCATATGCGAGTGAAATTGCCTCGACTATCCACTTGCTTAGCGTCTGCTTAGATGCGGGTTTCCCTTTATTTGGGGACCCGAAACAGACGAACAATAGCCACAGGGCAGCTCTGTGGACGTAAGCATCTAGTGCCCTCACTGGGCAGAGCAGATTTAATTTCTCCTGGTCTGAATTCTGAAAGGGAGGCGGAGAGAAGGCCTGCAGCATTATAGGACCTGCCACGTTCATGGGAACTTTGGGGACATATCCTTCTTTTGGAAATAAGAATGCTTTCACCATACCTGGCTCAAACTCAAGACAGGAGGGGGCAACAGACAATGCTTGCAAATCCCCCACTCTCTTTAGAGAAGAAATAGCCAAGATAAACACAGTTTTTAGTGTGAGAAATTTCTCTGGCACCTCCTTGATCGGCTCAAAGGGGGCCAATGCTAGACTTTCTAGCACCACGGCCAGATCCCAGGTCGGCACCCTCGAGCGTGCCGCAGGCCTTAGCCTCAGAGTACCACGAAGGAAGCGAGTAACCCATGGGTGTCTCCCCACCGATGCACCATCTAGATGAATGTGATTGCCGTCACATATACCTTCAAGGTGGAAGGGGATAAACCCGAAGATAATTTTTCTTGTAGGAAATCCAGCACTGAGTTGACTTGGCAGTTAACTGGATTTAGAGAATGGTTGGAACACCATGCAACAAAGACTATCCATTTAAGGGCATACAGCCTCCTCGTAGACGGAGCTCTGGAGTGCAACATGGTCTCAACTACCTCGGCAGAGAGACCGGAGTCTGTGAACTGATCCCCCTCAGGGGCCAAGCCCACAGTTTCCATAACTCCGGCCTCGGGTGCGGAATCGACCCTGACGCCTGGGAGAGAAGGTCCCTCCTGATGGGAATCTCCCACGGGGGACCCTCTAGAAGGGACACAATGCCCAAAAGCCATACTCGGCCCGGCCAGAACGGGGCTATTAGCAACAGACGAACCCCGTCCCGGCGTACTCTCTCCAGCACTCCTGGTAGCAACGCCAGAGGGGGAAAGGCGTACAGACGCAGCCTCGGGTTCTACTCCACGTCTGCACCATAGCATCCAACCCCAGAGGTGCTGGATGTGTGAGGGAATAAAATAGGGGACAGTGCGTCCACCTGAGCCTGGCCGAAGCGACTCCATAGGAGCTCCACCACCTCGGGGTGGAGTCTCCAATTCCCTGGCACCACTCCCTGCTTCGACAGGGAGTCTGCAGTCGTGTTCAGGTACCCTGGAATGTATACTGCTCGTAGCGATAACAGTTTGCCCTGGGCTCAAACTAAGACTCGATGAGCCAACTTCCAAAGCCGGCGCGAGCGTAGCCCCCCCTGGCGATTTATATAGGAGACCACCGATGTGTTGTCCGAGCGAACCAACACATGATGGCCCCTCAGGTCTGGGAGAAAGTGCCTGAGTGCCAGGAACACGGCCATCAGCTCCAACTGGTTTATATGCCAGGAGAGCTGATGGTTGCTCCACACACCTTGAGCTGAGCGACCACTCATGGTCGCCCCCCAGCCGGCGAGAGATGCATCCGTCGTTAGCGTTAAGCGATGACAAGGAGCCCCCAGCACCGGACCCTGGGACAAGAACCAAGGATCTTTCCACATGACTAAGGCATGTAGGCTTCGCCGCGTGACCTTGATCATGCGAAACGGATTTCCCCTCCGTTGGTCTTGAGCCACCACTGTAGGGGTCTCATGTACAGCAGGCCAAAAGGTATCACGTTGGACGCTGCTGCCATCAAACCCAGCAGTCTCTGGAACTGCTTTACAGTGACTGACTGGCCTAGCTTCATCTTGGTTACTGAGTCTAGGATCGATTTCACCCTGGCGGGCTCCAGGCGCACCCTCATGGTGCTCGTGTCCCAAACTACGCCGAGAAAAGTGGTACTCAGTTGTGGAGATAGCACACTTTTCTTTGCGTTTAACCTCAACCCCAACACCTTCATATGAGCGAGCACAGCATCTCGATGCTGAGCCGCTAGCTGTTCCGACTCTGCTAAGATTAGCCAGTCGTCTATGTAGTTCAGCACGCGAATGACCTGGAGTCTCAGCGGAGCCAAAGCTGCAGCCACGCATTTTGTGAAGGTGCGGGGTGATAATGCTAGGCCGAATGGAAAAACCCGATATTGGAATGCCTCACTCCCGAAAGCAAACCTGAGGAACTTCCTGTGTTGAGGAAGGATGGAGACATGGAAGTATGCGTCTTTCAGGTCTATTGTGACACACCAGTCCCTGGATCTGAACTGACACACAATCTGTTTTAACGTAAGCATTTTGAATTTTAGCTTTTTTACCGCCCGCTTTAACTGGCGCAGATCCAGAATAGGACGCAGTCCTCCATCCTTCTTCGGAACTATGAAGTACCGGCTGTAAAACCCGACTCTCTGCTGTGGGGAGGAACCCTTTCTATAGCCTCTTTTCGCAGAAGAGTCTGTACCTCTTGTTCCCTTACCAGAGCCTGCTCGGAGTTTACTACTGTGGGTAGTACCCCGTTGAACTTGGGCGGGTGTGACCCGAATTGTATTCTGCACCCTTTTTCTATAGTACGCAGGACCCACTCTCTTCTTTCTGTGATGTCTGATAAATTCAGCCACAAATGTCTCTCCGTGGCTACCAGGGCTGCCATAGAACGGCCGATGGATTTGGCCGTCTCCTTGGTAGCCCGAAGAGACAAATCTGCAGCTCTCCTGATCTCCGCGATCGTTTCCCTCCCCACTTATTCACATTCGTCATCAATGACTTTCAGCAGGTCAGCCTGATATGCTTGAAGCACCGCCATAGTGTGTAAACAGGCGGCCGCCTGACCTGCTGCCGAGTATGCCCTACCCACTAAAGCCGATGTTGTTCTGACCGGCTTAGTGGGCAGCTGCGGGGCTTTTAGCGATGATGCAGACTCGGGAGAGAGATAGCTTGCAAGCGTCTCTTCTACCCGAGGCATCACCGCATAGCTGTGCTTTTTCAACCCCACAATGTTGGAATATGCAGCAGTTGTAGGGTTAAATGGACGAAATGATGCCGGTTTAATCCATGACCTTGACACCTCGGTGTGGAGATCAGGAAAAAATGGTACGCCCCGCTTTGGAGGTTGCGATGTAGATGGCAGGAAGCGTTCGTCTAATTTACTCGGCTGACGAAACAACTGCGTCTCGGCTGGCCAGTCTATTTGCAGCCTGGCAACAGCACGAGTCACAACCTCCAACAGCTCATTAGCGCTTGTGAATGAGGCGGCGAAACCTCATCTAAATAATCCAGGCTCACAACATCCAACTCCTCAGAGCTGGAATGATGCTGAGCCTGCGCTTTAGCGCGAGCAGAAGAAACCGCAGAGCGTGCTTCTAACTCTGCCACTGAAGTGTCAGATCTAGCGGGTAAAGGCAGAGATAGGGGATCACCCGTCTCTAACCCCTCCGCTAGATCCTTCTGCGAACCCCAGGACATAAGCCTTCGCTGTGCCTCGGCAGTAGCGGGACCTGCACCCTGGGGAACGCGAGCCAAAGCGCCCTCCTCAAAGAGCGCTCGGCGGGATCGGAGAGTTCTCATGGGGAGCTGTTCACAATGCTCACAGCCAGCTCCCTCGAGAGCTGACTGTGCATACTCCGATCCCAAACACACAAATTATTTCACATGGAGTGCTTGTGAAGACACAGAAGCTGACACTGTTTGGTTCAGGGGTGCTTTATAGTTTCCTGGTCGATGACGTCACCCGCCTATGACGTCCCGTCACGCCATTGGACTGATTTTACGAGTGCTTCATGACGCAAACGCAGAGGCGTTCCCGCAGCACGAGTTACCTTGAAAGGGAACTGTAAATATTCTGGTGCCTGGACAATTGTTCCTCGTGGTTAAATTGTACCCATTTAACAACCCCTGAGTAATTTTTTACTATGTGTAATAAATTATATATTTGTTAGTAGCTATATCACAGGTAAAAAAAAAAAAAAAAAATCTCAGAGCATCACATGACGTTATGTGCAGGAATGTATTAATTCGTCGAATTCAAAAAATATGGGAATTCTGATCTAATTCAAATATCTGTGGATACACTACGTTATCTAAAAATCATTCGACTTAAGTTTTATGAATACTGCCTAAAGTACTGATATATGCATAGTATGTAGGCTTATAGTTGTAAAATAGGCCTACGCTGCCGCTTCTTTTTGTGTAAGGAAAAACGCTTCTCTACACCTACTGCATAACGATGTAGCTTGCAGAACGGGTCACTGAATGAATCTTTAGTAAATGGAAACAAATGTATAAATAAATCAGAATGAAGTGACAGTAGGCCTACAACTGAGACGGTATAGCCTATAGTCAATCTCATCATCAGTCACGTCTTCATGATACGCTTTATAGTTTAAATCGCGCGCTATATCAAATCTTTCATCAGGTTAACCTCCTCACCGACATTTTCGAACTCGACGTACACGTGACGTCATCGTGCGTTACGGGATAACTCGCAGGTAGATAAAACCGAAACACAGGGCGCTCTCCCTTTAACGCTTAAAGTCTCGTAGAATGTGGGTCAACTGCAGATTGACGCTTAAACACACAAGTTACTTACATTCTGCTCATTGGCTCGTAATGATGTTACGGTGGCTGCGTAGGATAACTTCACTGCTGCCGTTACAAAGCGCACTTATTATCTAGGAGTAATAGGTTATTGACCTGTTGGTGACTTTATCATGGCTTTATATAAACTAGCCCCCTATAGGCTAACTACAATCCCAAAAGATTAATAAGTCTAGACTAGCTTACTTTTATATAGTAAAGCTTCCACAAAGTCTTACCTCACAATCGTAGAGATCCGTTAGCTGGTCAATAATCCACTCTTCCAAATTAAGTCTCTTTCTCAGTTCTTTCCGGTCGTATTTCACTGTTACCCGTCCTTGCTTGCGGACCGGGGTCTCGGCTTCTTCGGTTGAACCGGGGGGCGTCTGGAAGTAAACGCGAGCTGGTTGGCTCGATTCTGGACTTGTTACCGCCGCCATAGTCCGCAAATATGCCGTGAATAACCGACTGGTAAAGTAGATCAGGGGTTTCTGCCCCGTGTTTGTTAAGCAGTGTGATTTAAAAGGCCACTAATAGAGGTATTATTTATTCCTCCTCGCAGAAGTCAATGGCATTTGTCAACTACTTGATAATATTTCTAAAGTCGCAAAGTAGGCTAACTATATTTGATTGTTTGTTTCGCTTGGTCCTGTACCAATAAAGCCGCTATCACTTACAAAACTGCAAACCGCGTGGATCCCTTTGCTTTAAGAAAGTAGCCTAAATCACAAACGCTCAAATCACTTCAAACTCCAGCGTCTTCCTCGTGGCCTACTGTTTTCCTTTAAATAAAAATGGGAACCGTTTGCAATGATTTATCCGTGTTTTTGAATAGAAACGGCAGCGGTTTTTTTCTCTTATTCAAAGCAATAAAAACGAAAACAAACAGTGCAGTGTCTCCTTTCTTTTTGTCCTTCCTTTCCCCCTCCTCTCTTTTCCTACTCTGACTGCTTCCCCGAGTGATGTGTGTGTAACCCCCTCTGAGCCACGGCTGTCCTTTCTCTCCCTCCCTCTCTGTCAGCCTCTCTCTTCCTGTCTCTATTGCTGACTAATACGTTTACCAACCCTCACCTCAGGCTAAATACAACCAGATAATCCTGTTATTTCAAGTGAGTTGCTAAAATAAGTGAGGAATAAAAATACAACAGATTTCTTTATCTACATGTGACACTTTTGAACTCTTTTGTTAGATAGGCTTATTGTCTTTCTGATGTTGTTTCTAGATAGGCTACTCATCAGCAGGCTAATTTTTTTTATTTTATATATCAGGAAATTAGAGTATGAAAGGGAATAACAATATTTTCCTCACACCAGGCCTGTTCCAGCAGGACTAGCTATAACTAGCCAAACCAGAACTTAAAGTCACCATGAAATCAAAACAATTCTTATTTTTAATTGGAATATTGCAGTAGTTATTATAAATGTTTTATTTAAATGTATCATTATTAATTTTAAAATCCATGTGCCGACATAATCTTTAGGCTAATTAACTGCCCCTCCCTCTGGTAGCATTGCAAATAGCATAATCAAATAAAAAACTACACATTTAAAATGCTGATTAAATAAAAACAATATATTTGTTTATATATAATCAGACTGACTTGATCATGGGAATGGGCGGAGCTAAAATTCAGCTGTTAAACAATTTTAAGTTGAAATAATGAGGGCTGACGTCTTCAACAGAAGAAAATTCTTTCAATTAACAAACTCATATAGTTCACAATAAAGTTTTACAAGTTATCATTAAAAATCAATTTCCCTATGGAGACATTTTTACTTCAGGAACCCGACTGGATAAAATCAAGTCCCACCCCTGTTTCACATGGATATTCTATTTATTCTATGTGGAGCGGGTCGCCCCCTCATGGGTTATGCCATATTTACTTCACATGACCAGCCATGTCAAGATATTGACTGAGTTACTAATAATGAACTGGCAACAATGTGCGACAATTGCGATTGAATGTCTATTATTTGTGTGGTATGACATGGAGAAAAACATAAACAAAAAGAAACAAAAGAAAAACAGCTTCTCTGTAAAGAAGCAGCATAAGTAAAATGCTTAAAATTGTAAATCGACAATTGCGATTGAATGTCTATTATTTGTGTGGTATGACATGGAGAAAAACATAAACAAAAAGAAACAAAAGAAAAACAGCTTCTCTGTAAAGAAGCAGCATAAGTAAAATGCATCCATTCCACCACACTTGTAATATTGGGACAAATAAGAGTAAGTTATTTGCTACACAGTCACTCAATTCAAAATAGCATACTAGCATATAACCGTCTACACCAATAACTGTATAAATATAAAGATATATATTTTTTTGTTTATTCTAAGCACGCATCCCTGTTCTGTTGCCTGCAGCTTTAAATGCTTGAGCTCTTTTAAGTATTATGGATTTTAATTGGCTGTCAATGCTTTATCGTTCATCAGCTGGGAAAAATCCTTCTGAAAGTGATTCCAACAATACTGTCTCTGTGCTGTTATTGTTATAGTTGTGGTGTGGACTCAGCTATTTTTTTATATTTAGAAACATTTTTTGAAATATCTTTATCGTTTTCATAGCTATCATCCTTGGTGTGAACGGGCCTTTATTTGGTCTATACGGGGGCTGTTGAATGCTTGAATCTGATTGGTTGATGAACATGTAAGGTGTGCAATTATTTTCAGGGAATCACACGGCAGTAGTGAAGTAGTTCCAGGCAGGTCTAAACCGCATTACAGTTCCATATCACTTTGGAACTGTATTTCAGTTATTTCAAAGGTCCTTACAGTCGACAACAGCAAAAGAACCAAAAACGTACAACGACAATGACCAAGAAAATAAATATAGTAAACAATAGGATAAAAACGGCAAATTATTTCCATGTTTTTTGCCACAAAACTATGTTTTATTATTTACGGAAAGCACATATACAGTACGGACACACGCAAATAGAAACGTGTTGTCAGCATTGCTCTGACAACTTTATCCAAGCATATAACTTATAACTTTGCATACAAGAGCGATTTAAGGACAAAAAAAGTAAAATGTCTTGAAACATTGTCTTGCAATGTTTTGAGGTGTGGTAACCATAGTATAAGCGGAATAATTGACTCCGGTCCATTGAATTATTCGAAAATAATCACACCCGCTTTGTGTCGTGGACACATTACCACCTTGGGTGTGCATTATTTCCTAATAATTCAATGGCCTGTCGTCAATTATTCCTTACATATACTGACAGCAAGACAGCCAGTAGACATTTTAGATTCAGCCGAAACTTACTGAGTAAAAAAAAACTAAAAACGAACAAACAAACAAAAAACATTAAGTGGAATGTTGTTAGAATGCTGTAGGCTGATTACAGAGGCCACAGCACATTCCTAGCTCTAACTGTGATGTTTTACAAGTGGCATGAAGACAATGAATTATTCAAAATGCTGTGTCTGGATCTTACAGTCCAGTAAACTCACTGCATGCTGTGACAGTTTTTCTCATATATGCATCCGTACACTTAGACATTATTGCTGATTATTTATTTTCTATTGAATTGTATACTATAATACATCTAGAGTAGATTTGTATGTGTAGTCTTGCAACCCTGCTATGGTCTCTAAGTAGCATTTTATGATCCCTAAGTGTGCAAGGGTTAAGTGGGTAAATCTGCATGTGCTGCATTCATGACTTGATTCTTGTGTGAACTTGTAATAATCTCTTAAGAATGGTTAATACTACCGGATATACCCAAACAGCTAAAAAAAAAAAACCCACAATAAATCATGTCAGATTTGCCCCATGAAATAAAACACTTGTTTTACGCATTGTGATGTGTTGTGAACAATGAATATAGTTGTGTTATAAAAGGTAAAATTATTGTGTGAGCTTGGAAGAAAAGGAAGGCCTTTTATTTTGTCTTCCCCAGTCACCCAGGCAAAAGCTCAATGTGAGAGTCCTGAGTAATCAAGAAAATGAGAAATGAATGTGTTATATTTGTGCTTCAGCCAGAAATCTGAATTCATCTGATTCAGACCTGTTCATACAGGGAGTGCAGAAGTATTAGGCAAATGAGTATTTTGACCACATCATCCTCGTTATGCATGTTGTCTTACTCCAAGCTGTATAGGCTGGAAAGCCTACTACCAATTAAGCATATTAGGTGATGTGCATCTCTGTAATGAGAAGGGGTGTGGTCTAATGACATCAACACCCTATATCAGGTGTGCATAATTATTAGGCAACTTCCTTTCCTTTGGCAAAATGGGTCAAAAGAAGGACTTGACAGGCTCAGAAAAGTCACAAATAGTGAGATATATTGCAGAGGGATGCAGCAGTCTTAAAATAGCCAAGCTTCTGAAGCGTGATCATCGAACAATCAAGCGTTTCATTCAAAATAGTCAACAGGGTCGCAAGAAGCGTGTGGAAAAACCAAGGCGCAAAATAACTGCCCGTGAACTGAGAAAAGTCAAGCGTGCAGCTGCCAAGATGCCACTTGCCACCAGTTTGGCCATATTTCAGAGCTGCAACATCACTGGAGTGCCCAAAAGCACAAGGTGTGCAATACTCAGAGACATGGCCAAGGTAAGAAAGGCAGAAAGTCGACCACCACTGAACAAGACACACAAGCTGAAACGTCAAGACTGGGCCAAGAAATATCTCAAGACTGATTTTTCTAAGGTTTTATGGACTGATGAAATGAGAGTGAGTCTTGATGGGCCAGATGGATGGGCCCGTGGCTGGATTGGTAAAGGGCAGAGAGCTCCAGTCCGACTCAGACGCCAACAAGGTGGAGGTGGAGTACTGGTTTGGGCTGGTATCATCAAAGATGAGCTTGTGGGGCCTTTTCGGGTTGAGGATGGAGTCAAGCTCAACTCCCAGTCCTACTGCCAGTTTCTGGAAGACACCTTCTTCAAGCAGTGGTACAGGAAGAAGTCTGCATCCTTCAAGAAAAACATGATTTTCATGCAGGACAATGCTCCATCACACGCGTCCAAGTACTCCACATTATTGTCTTCCCCAGTCACCCAGGCAAAAGCTCAGGCTGGCAAGAAAGGGTATAAAAGAAGAAAATCTAATGATATGGCCTCCTTGTTCACCTGATCTGAACCCCATTGAGAACCTGTGGTCCATCATCAAATGTGCGATTTACAAGGAGGGAAAACAGTACACCTCTCTGAACAGTGTCTGGGAGGCTGTGGTTGCTGCTGCACGCAATGTTGATGGTGAACAGATCAAAACACTGACAGAATCCATGGATGGCAGGCTTTTGAGTGTCCTTGCAAAGAAATGTGGCTATATTGGTCACTGATTTGTTTTTGTTTGGTTTTTGAATGTCAGAAATGTATATTTGTGAATGTTGAGATGTTATATTGGTTTCACTGGTAAAAATAAATAATTGAAATGGGTATAAATTTGTTTTTTGTTAAGTTGCCTAATAATTATGCACAGTAATAGTCACCTGCACACACAGATATCCCCCTAAAATAGCTAAAACTAAAAACCACTTCCAAAAATATTCAGCTTTGATATTAATGAGTTTTTTGTGTTCATTGACAACATGGTTGTTGTTTAATTATTAATGTTGTAAAATTAATCCTCAAAAATACAACTTGCCTAATAATTCTGCACTCCCTGTATTTACAGAGCCTATTCTCAAAATATTATTAACTTCATATTGTTGCACAATGAAGTTTGCTGCATCTGTCCTCGTCAAACCCCTCCTTAATAGCATTTCTCTGAAAACACACATGATTCATGGCCTTCATGACTGACCCAGGATAAAATGACAACCTCAAAATAAATTCTCATCAATACGTATCGAATTACGCAACCTGCACCGAGAAAGATAGTACTAATGTGAATTATCAACCAAGACATTAATCTCAGTTGTGCTGCTGCTGCCACCTGGCTGAAGTGAAAGATAGCATCACAATAAACAACAGATAGAGAAAGTGAATTGGCAGCAGTGTTTTTGCAAACAGAAAATGACCTATATTAGGGGTATAACAACAGCGAGCCAGTGAAATAGGGATCTGGGAAGGAATAGAGCGATGAGGATGATTGCAGTGTGTGGGGAGAGGAAACAAAAGCACCATTTTGGTGAGAGTTTAGTTTGATTAGTCCACAGCTGTGGCCATTGAGAGCAACTGAAGGAATGATGAGGAAACCGATGCATTAATAACACAGCTGCTGTGTTAATGTGTAAAAATTCAGGCTCTAACACAGTGGTTTTCAACCTTTTTGTCCCCAAGGCCCCCATTGTCCAACACAACATTGCAGTTGTATGGTTTACTGAACAAGAACTACTCAAATTTCCTACTTAATTAATTTTCAGGGTTCCCACTCAAAATTGATGACACATTTTCCAGTCCAGGAACACACATGGGAAATTAAAGAAAATGTCAAATGTCCTGGAAAATCTTGTTGTTGTCCTGGAAAATTAGTTTTTTCTTTAGGCAAGAACAAAGAGTTCATCACTGGCCCAAAACAATTATCATTAGTTGCAAAAAGCACAGTGTTCAGGAATGCTGAGTTTTGACACATGAGAGTAGTATTTTACATTTTCAACTAAATATCGAAATAAATTGAATTACTAAACTAAATTAAATACATCAACTATATTACTGATCTGCCCACATTGTCACTGTATGATAATTGAAATGAGCTAGATGACATTACTGTTTTCTCCAGAGCGGCTGTACAGCCGAATCAAATTGTGTTGCATTATTTTCCTGTTTAACACTGTGAAGCTGCTTTGAAACAATCGGCATTTAAAAAGCGCTATATAAATAAAGTTGACTTGACTTGCAGCATTTAGCTAATGTTATTAATTGCTCAAATGTATGCAGTGAATGTCAACTGGTAAGCAGCTAGCTAATTCAGTAACTTATGGTGCGATATGGTCAATACGATATTCATTGTGCAGCGTAGTCAGCTTCATTGATTATAACAGGAGTTTTCACAACAGTGCAAAAATCTGTGAGCTTGCGTTGCAGTGATTGACAGCTGCAGTGATTATAAAGTATATATAACCCATTGGCAATTTGAACAAAGTTTTATTTTTCATGCTGCTAAGTATACACACTGCAAAGTTTTTGCAATTGAATCCAAAATTGTATTGATTTACATGGTGATAACTAGCATGGGATGGGATGTCAAATAGATGTGTGCATTAAGTGTAAATGCAGACTAATAGACCTGCAACATGTTCTACTATGTGTTATGGGTTTCTTTGTAGTTCATCAGCTTCCTTTTTGACTAATATTTATATTAAAATTAAATTAAAATTTAAAGAGTTCTAAAATTCTTTTCTATGATATTGACACTGGTAACGAGAACATTTGTCCTAGGAGCTTATATTAAAAAAATATTTTATAGTTAAGTCACGGCAATAAACTATGGAAGCTTGTTTCTGAATTGCAACTCACAATTAAAAAAGAATTTCTCGCAATCTCGCGAGTTTATATAAGTTTGATGTGTTGTTATAAATTATAATTGTTATAAAGTCAGATATAAACTCACAATTGCATTATAAATTCAGAATTGCGTGATGTAAAATCACAATTGTGAGTTATATAGTCAGAATTGCGTGATATAAACTCACAATTGCATTATAAATTCAGAATTGTATGATATAAACTCATAATTGCGTTATAAAGTCACAATTGTGAGATATAAAGTCAGAATTGCGTGAAATAAACACAATTGTGTGTTATAAAGTCGAATTGCAAGATATAAACTCATAATTGTGTGTTATAAATATGTGTTGCAACTTTTTATCTCACAATTTAAAAAATGTTCTTGCAATCTTGCATGTTTACATAAGTTTGATATGTTATAAATTCAAAATTGCAAGATATAATTGTTATAGTCAGATATAAACTCACAATTGCATTATAAATTCAGAATTGCGTGATTTAACATTAGAATTGCGTGATATAAAATCTCAATTGTGTTATAAAATCCGAATTGCATGATATAAACTCACAATTGCGTTATAAATTCAGAATTGCGTGATATAAACTCACAATTGCGTTATGAATTCAGAATTAAGTGATATAAACTCACAATTGGCTTTATGCACAGCTGCACTACTTCCTGAACTTCAGCCAGCTCCTTTGTTTCCTGTCTGCCATTATTGGACAAACTGATCAATCCAGGTGTGTCTGATTATTGTTGTTGTGACTACAGGGGTCAGGCACACCTGGATTAATCAGTTTGTCCAATAATGGCAGACAGGAAACAAAAGAGCTGGCTGAAGTTCAGGAAGTAGTGCAGCTGTGCATAAAGCAAATTGTGTCATATAAAGTGATATATCAAGATTCTGACTTTATATCTCGCAATTGCGAGAAAAAGTCAGAATTGTGAGATATAAACTCACAATTGTGTTATAAAGTCAGAATTGCGAGATATAAACTCACAATTGTGTTATAAAGTCAGAATTGCGAGATATAAACTCACAATTGAGTTATAAAGTCAGAATTGTGTGATATAAAGTCAGAATTGTGTGATATAAACTCACAATTGCGTTATAAAGTCAGAATTGTGTCATATAAACTCACAATTGCAAGTTAAAGTCAGAATTGCGTGATATAAACACAATTGCGTTATAAATTCAGAATTGCGTGATATAAACTCACAAATGTGTCATATAAAGTGATATATCAAGATTCTGACTTTATATCTCGCAATTGCGAGAAAAAGTCAGAATTGTGAGATATAAACTCACAATTGTGTTATAAACTCACAATTGCGAGATATAAACTCACAATTGCGTTATAAAGTCAGAATTGTGTCATATAAACTCACAATTGCAAGTTAAAGTCAGAATTGCGTGATATAAACACAATTGCGTTATAAATTCAGAATTGCGTGATATAAACTCGCAATTCTAACTACTTTTCTCAGAATTATTAGATATGAACTCGCAATTATGAGTTTTTAAGATAAAAAGAGACTTTTTTTTATTCTGTGGCAGAACAAGCTTCCATAGTCATAATGAATAATTAAAGGAAATGTACCGGTATGTAAGATTGTGGCCAAAACTGGTACTGCAATCACTTTCAAATTACTGTAGAGCGGTGTATCCCCTCTCCCCCTCCCCCTGACTCGAGGTTGCCAGATAAGCTGCAGGATCCAATGGCAAGTGGCGAGTCCTACACAGCAAGTTTTTTTTTTCATTGTCACAACGTTTTTCTGATTCATAACGAGGTCTTTTATGTTTCGTAAAGTTATATTTTTTATCCAAAAAGTTTGTAGCTGCAGCTGCGGTAACTAGAGCACAGCTGGCAACCCGGATGCCGAAACATTACTGACTTCGTGATTGGTAGATAGGTGGAGGGTAGCGCTTCAGGACAAAACACAACATGTCAACATCAACATCAGTTGAGGGCTGCAACTTCACTTTTAAATGACAATATCCTGGCTGGACTACTGTTGTCAGTGATATAAGTATTTTAAATTAACATGATTTCTTAATGTCTAGTGACATATCAGGGCGATTTTATGATTAATTAAAATACATTTCTTGCATAGGCTACAGTTCCTTTAAGAACTAAAAAAGAGTGGGAACACTAATTTTAAATTCTACAACCCTAAAAAAACTTGTCGAGAGGGTAAATTAAAATTTTAGTTGTTTTTGTTTATTTTAATGCTTGTTTTATCTTATTTTAAATCATTTTTGCCCGATTTTACAGACAAAGTAGCTTGGTAAAGCTGGAACAGAAAGTTTGATGAAGAATAATAGTCCAAGACTAAAATGCATGTTTGAGCTGTCTTACCTGCAAGTTTGCTGAGGCCCCCTAGTGGACTCAGGCACCCTGACATAGAACCAAATGTTCTAGAAAAGGCTATTAAAAACTGATTTCTGACCATGGTGGAACTTATAAAAATATAATATCAATAGCATGCTATCATTTTAAAATAATATATAGCATGTAGCTCCTTGTAACTAGCTTTCGTTCCCCCTGGTTAGTATTACCGTTCCAGAGTTATGACGTAGCCTACCACTAGATGGCAACAATGAACCGTTTGACTGTGAAGAGCTTGAGTCAGTCCTGCCTGAGGTTTAACAAAGAAGCTTTTGAGGAGGTTTCAGAGCATTTGGCACACATTTCTGCTATCTAAAAAGTAATGTGATCAGCCTTTGCTGCTCTGTAGACTCTGTCAGGGATTTCTCATTAGGTAAAACAGGGGGGAAGATACACAGAGCAGAGAATAGAGGAGGAACTTTGTCGAAAGTTCAGATGACATCTTTAAATGGCTTTTAAAAAAATCAAATAGGCTATGTATAAGGCTGTGTGTGTATGTTAACTTGTGTCTCTGGGCTAAAATACAATGTGTCTTTGTGAGTGCTTGGCTTTCGGTCAGAAATAGTCTGTGATTAGAGTGACTGGACCACTCAGTTATCGAAGTTACAGTTATCTCTCCTCTCATGACCTTATATTCTCATCTTTCTTTCTCTCTCCAGTGGTTATTATTCTTCATCAAACTTTCTGTTCCAGCTTTACCAAGCTACATGCCCTCTTGAGTCCACAAATCTCATTCTTCACAGCCGGGGACAAATTCAGAGCACAGAATGAGAGGCCCAGCTGGGCTTGACATTGAAAATATGCGCGCGTGTGTGTGTGTGTGTGTGTGTGTGTGTGTGTGTGTGTGTGTGTGTGTGTGTGTGTGTGGTGAGTGTCCCAAAAAGTAATAAAAGTTGAGAACGTTTGCAAGGTGCACCTTTGAAGGGTCACTGTTTGACTGTCTTTCTGCTTTCTGACTCTCCCAGGAGACTTACTGTATATTTTCATTTGGGAAGAGGACACCTGTTCAGGAATGAGGAGGAGAAAGGGGGGCAGTATTAATGGGCGCTGACAAGCGAGAACCTTCCAGCACTGTATGCAGCAAAAAGCAACAGGTAACGCCTATGTGAAGACTGGATCCAGGCTGTCTCTCAAACATCCGTGATTTCACTACATGGACTCATTTGTATTATCAAAACATTTTAGCTCTACTGTGACAGTTTGTTTAGCTAATTTGATTTACAAGAGATTTGATCAAGCTGGTGTGCACAAAACATGGTATGCAAGAGTGCTTGAATGTAATTATTTGTATTGATATAGGGTAACGGGGGAAGATGTCCCCCTTAAGAACAATGTGCATTTACTTTTAAATTGTAACATATTTAGATATACATTTAGCATGTGCAGGATGATGATGCATCAGCCAATGTGTTATTATAGGAAATAAATAGAAACATTGTGCTAATTTAGAATGTAAAATTATTAAAAGAGGCCATCTGCCCCACTAATGGTGTAAGTTAGTCCCCCCCATGGGGTAAGAAGACCCCCGGACCTCCTGTGCCCATTCTGGGTGCGGGGTCATCTTACCCAAGGGTCTAATGTTACCATTTAATTTAATATAAAAATTACTTTTACTCCACAAATGCGAAAACTTTCTGTCTACAAATCCCTCACTAACAAATAGACACAAAAAACTTTGATATTAAACATAATACTTATTATTTATTAGTATTTTCCAGAAACACAAAATTAGATCAATTAACCTTAAAACTGTTTCGGCTGACTAAATCTCACAAATGTTGATATTCAGATGAAATGAAAAAACTAAAAATAGCATAGCCATTCATCAAAAATGCTGAGATTATATTTTGAGTCATCTATGGTCAGGAGGGTGGGGGCATCTTAACACCGACTTACGCTATTATTTGGATTTATTGATACAGTGGACAAGTAATCCACATAAAGTAACTTACGGCAAGTTAAAAATAGGGAGTTATTTTTCTTTTCTGCCAATGAAAATTGTCCCTTAAAGAAGCCAAGGCTAAAATGTCGTAGATAATATAGATTATAGTAGGTTTGAAAAAAGAAAGTTTGTTCTATATAGGCTATTTGATTTAGAAAGAAAAAATATATATGAATTAACCATATAGATAACATAGGCTACTTTTTTTTATATCCACAAATGATGACGAGTTAATATGCATGTTAATGGATTTTGTTGTTGTGTTTATATATCAAGTGCTTTGGCTCACAGCGAGATTAGTGTTTAACATTCTTTCTTGGAATGAGGAAAACACACTTAAATAGAGGGGAAAACTGTACTATAGGAAAGCGAAAGCAATGGTTCTTAATGTTAGATACATCATTCCAGCAGCACATGCTTCTATAAAGACTGGAATGACAACGGAAAGAAAAGAAAAACACTCCCTCGTCTGTTCGCTTTTTCTTCCTTCACTTCCTTACTCCCCCCGTCTCTCTCTCTTTCCTTCCATGTCCTTCTCTCGCGCTCCCATTTAGTTCGGAGAAAACATGAAGGAAAAGAGGAGCAAATTCCAGCGGGGACCACAGTCAAGTGAAAGTTTCTCCTGAGCGGGGATCTCATCATTACCAAGCGGATGGACGAACAGGAAGGAAAATATCAATTCAAGTCCTTGCAATGATAAGCGCTTAGATGAATAAACAATCGTGAAAGTCATAAACTGCGCTCGCTCGTGAATGTGTGACAGTCGCGTCCGCGTGCGTTGAGCCATCCGGACTCTAGGCTTTGGGTCGGACTCTGGTTCTGGTTCTGTACACTGAAGGTCAGAGACTTCAAACCGAGAAGCAGAGGCGTCGCCACCCGTCGATTCAGCAGTCATGGCCGGGGCGAAACCGGGAGTACACGCGTTGCAACTCAAACCGGTGTCTGTCCATGAGGTGCTCAAACGGGGGAGCAAGTTTATCAAATGGGACGAGGTAAGAAGATCGCGTTCGCGCGCGTCTCTGTGATTTTATGTGGCGTGATTCCCGACTTGTGTTACTACATGTTGAAGTAATTTACAGGAGAACATCTGACACCCAGGACAGTTCTGGAGTTCAACGCTCTTCCAGGAGATCGAGTTGTGTTCTGGATCTCATGTTCATAACACTCACTCAACTTGTGTTTTATGTTTGCTGGTTGTTCCTCATACTCGCAAACTAATTGTTTTCTACCGAGAAATAAGATGGTGCTAAATACAAACGCATAACATTCACGAGTCGTGTAGTATATGGAGTTGAGTTTAACCCTTTAACTGCTTCTAGACATATTTATAGACCAGTTTAGTGTCAAATCAAAAACACTGTGGATCAGGCCCATTTTCTGATCCATTATGATCCAGTCATTAGACAGTGAAACTGGTTTAAGCTTTTCACATTGAAGGAGGAAGTAATGCTCAAAAGCATCATCACAATATTATGCTTATGTTACGAAATTGTTTGGAATTGGGTAAGGGACATCAGGAGGAGATTTGCTTGATATGCCTATCAGATTTCAGAAATACACATTATCAAACATGCCACAGTTGTTAAAAACCTGATCCAAAAGGTACGTCCAGTCTGTCATTTGTAGGTAGGCTAATGCAGATGACCAGCTAGCTCATAGATATAGTTAATTTATAGTAGGCTAGCTATATATTTGAACTCAGTTCAAGGTCTTGGAACTGGAATGAGGTAAATTATATTTTCCTTGGAAATGGAAATTAGATTTAATTAGACATAAGCATAATTGCATTTCTTCTTCATCCATCTTATTTCTTGTAGACGTCTCCATAAAATGACAATTGAGGGACAGTAGTGCTTTCATGAAAGGTCAGAATAATTGGTTTTGAATGTTATTTCACTCACTGGAAACAGATAATTTCCCCCTTGAGTATTTCTCTTAAAGGATTAATGCCAACATAAACCCATATGTTTACAAGAAATCACCATCTCCTCTAAATTCTTCCGAGTAGTTGCTCTCCTGGCAACAAGGGCCTGTGTGTTTGTGTGTGTGTGTGTGTGTGTGTGTGTGTGTGTGTGTGTGTACAGATCATGTTTCAAATCTCGCATTGGATAGCCATTACAGTTGTAATTATGTTGAAGGATTAGGGGGAGAAAATCTTTGCCTCTTTTCCATTATTTGATCAAATCACTGAGCGCTGCTTTAGCTGATCCCCACTGCTCTTAACTGGAGCTTAAAGAGCCAACACCTTTTGATAAGAGCAGCGTTGAGTAAGGAAAAAGTGGGCCTGTACAACTTGGTGCACTCCATGTCTTAAAAGTCATTAATAATTAACTTAAGCAGCCCATAAATGCTGAGTGGTTTGCGTTGAGTTCGCTCTACTTAGACATGCTCCAGGTGTGTGTGCATGAGAGAGAGGGGCTGTAATAAACCTTCAATAGAACTGTTCTTATTGTTGTACGCAGAAAGCGGCATTTCATTTGGAGTGTGTGTCCATCCTTTGGCAGATGAGTCTGTGTCTTCAGAGGCATCCATAAATAAATAACTAGCTGTATTTAACTATAATGGGGTCTTATTATATCCTTAACTGAGGTCATAGCTATAGTTAAGGACATAATTGCCTATCTGCCACAAAGCCAGTTTAACCTTCTATTGTCTTCTGGCAATTTCTGACCCATTTTTTTGACCCAGAGTTTTTGCTATTGGAACAAGACTTTGTCAATATCTAAACAAAAGCCAATTTATTATTTTTTTATATTCAAAAAGTGTTTGTTTTTTATGATCTAGAAATAATTGGATTTATTTAAAGAATTTGCCTTCACACATGCTTTTCTCTGAGGTTATAATCACCAGGGTATAAGCCCCTTGGATGTACAGTAATTGTCTCCTATGCTACATTAGCACTAAATACCTAAACACCTGTTGTAGCACCTTGTTGAGATGGGTGTGCAAATCCAATCACAGTTGCGATTTGTTTTTATAGCTCTTAAAGATGCAGTGTGTGAATTTTAGACGGTAGCCGACACAGGACAAAAATGTTGTCGTCGGCAATGTTCCCTCTAAGATGCGCGCGTGCATGGCAGCACACTTGTGATGCTGCAGCCGCACAGAAAGAATAAAATGCCGCGCAGACGACAGACACAGACGCGAAATGCGGGGAGATATCCATTTGATTGTAGTGAAGTTAAATGAGAAACAATTACAGTGCTCTGTTCAACCGCTATGGAGTTGGTATCGCTATCGTGTTAGAACCGGTGAATGGGTTTACAGGTTTCATAGAAAGACAATGGTGTCACATGTGAGCAGTGAGTCGTGTTTGCGGTCCAAATAGCTCAATATTAGCCTGGATGCCAGACGAATTTAGCCCCGCCCACAAACATTTTTGCACGGGCAGTTCGGTCTGGACTTGATCCATAGAGAAGTAATTATGCCCGAACAGAAACTGTTCGGACCATTGAAATTGTCAGGGCGGGCTTTAGACGATGATGGACAGATGATAAACAGTAACGTAATCATCCACGTCATCAAAGGCGCTTGGGTTAAATTTGCTCTAATCCTAAACGGAGAACTTGTTTGTATATGCATTCACCTTTACTATTTCTCTCAGAAATGATGATCGTGTTGGTGAGTACACTGTGTATCCTTAAACTCTTTTTTTACAACACCGGCAAAGATCGTTTACACTCATCTTCTTCTTCTAACGTGACTTATTCCAGCGCGCACAGACAGGGTTGCCAAGTTTTTACAGCAAAACTCGCCCAATTGCTACTCAAAACTAGCCAAAAACAAGCCCAATAGCTTTCCGGGTGGGGTTCTCCGGGAAAAATGGCATTTGGGGGGGTAAAATATGTGTTATTTTGGCTGGACTGCCTGCTAAATTTCGCATTCCTGGGTCTGTATATCACATAATTGGGGTTGCTTCAATCCGCGGACTTGGCAACACAGTGCAGTTGAGTTCTGTTGACATTTGACAACTAACGTTATGCGTCGCTCCGTTGCTCTGATTGGTTGTAGGTGTATTCAATTGAGGTCTTTCCTGGTTCGGTTTAAACACGCCCCATAATCACAGCCCAACGGAGCAGTATCAGACTCAAATTCTGACTAGAACCTCATGTTTTAAAGAAGAGTGGCTTGATTAAGTGGTGGAAATAACAGATGATGGACACAGCATGGTAACAAAACAGACATTTACAGTTACACACCCACCACAAGTGTAGCGTGCAAACTCTAAACACACTCAGTAACACACGTCAGTTTAAATAGATTTGTGTGTGGCTTGGGTTTCAAGGATGTTTAGATAATTATGAAAGAGTTCACATTTTCCCTTGAACATATTTAGCTATTAGATCTATTTAATTACTTCAGTATATTTAAAAAAAAAAAAATGGAAGCGTTATAATATATAATAAATCTGTTTAAATACTTATTTTATATTATATTATAGGCTATTATAATTGTATTATATTGTAAGCCTAATAAACAATTAATCTCACAAGGGGAATGTTTAGGTATCCTTGCCAATAAAAAGTTTGAAAACCCCTGATTTAGAAAATATTGTAAATTCATAAGCAATAAACAAACATTTATTTTTTATTGTTTAATGCTGCTTGTCTTCAATAAATGACTGTACAAAAACACATTAAGAACCATCTCACCTTTTTTTTCATATTATATTATATTACATTATATTATATTATATTAATTATTATAAAGAATTAAACTGTCCTGGGGGAGATTTTAATAGTATTTCTTGGTAAAGAAAACTAGTGACTTCTGAATTAACTGTTTTTTATTTAATATGTTTCACTGAGTTACATCAAGGGTTTAATAAAATAGAAATGGCACATCAAAGTTAAAAGTTATAACTGGATGATGAAACCACTTTTTTGTGTGTGTTTACGTACAGGTAAAGAATGTTTTTGCTCAGGTGACCAAAATGTCCGCCCAATAGAGAAAAGTTTTGCTCAGCGAGAAAAGAAATTAGAGGGAACATTGGTCGTTGGAGAGAGCACAGAGTGACTAGCGCTCTGCAGAGAAGTTTACGGTAGAAGGCTACGGTAGAAACATGATGGCGCAAAATGGCGATTTCACTGTAAGGAGATCCGCAGTGTATGTAGATAGAAAAATGGCTCATTCTAAGGTAATAAAAACATAATGGTTCATTATGTAAGGTCTTTATACACCACTGAAAACATAGTTACTTATGTATATTCTATTGCATTTCTGTCAATAGATCCTCATAAATACTACACACTGGACTTTTAAGTTGAACTATTCTCATTAAATAATAGCAGAATAATACAGAAGTTGTTAAATGTGAGATTATGAAATTCCAAAAGTGATTGAAGCTAACCAGGTTGTGTCTCAAATTGTGTTACTCCCATCAATATAATTATTATTTTTATTTATCATAATACACTTTTCAAGATAAAAACACCTCAAGGGAGTCTTTAAATCCATTGTACTATCAAGAACACATGCATTTTTTATGGTTTTCAAAGATCACAGGTGAATGCTGTTTAGTTACATATTGGAGAAAGCAGTGTTATGTTTTAGCTCTATAACTCTAAGATGAAAGTCACACAGCGTTTCTGATGTCATAATGCATTTTGTATGATCTTTAAATAACACAGACATGGATAAAAGCTTCTAAGCTGTGCAAGCAAACTCATAATGTGCAAATATGTCATGTCAGGGCTTGAACTCTTAGTGATGGTATGGCTTTTTGTTTTGTGAAGTAAGTATATTGTGTGTTTGAGTCCCTTTTATGCCTTCCTTGCATGCTTCTAATGCTGTGGCTATGAGTTTGTGTCATTGATGATGAGGACATTCACATGGTACTTAATGTCAGACATCAACGAGAAAGGCACTGTTTGCATCATCCTCTTTCTCTTCATGCTGTTTGTCTTGTTAATCTCGTCTTCTCTTTGAAAGAAACGAGTCAAACATTGTGGCTACTGATGTGATCTAATGATCATCATACGTTATCTAATTCTCAGTATGAACCGGTTTGAGTCAGACTTTAAGATGTAATGCTCTAGTGCACCTTTAAACATTCAATGGACCATTTCCCAACCCTCGACTTGTCTGGGATTGGAAGCTGGCTTGGATAGGATCCCAATTGATCATGGAATGGACTGCAGCTAAACTTAATCCCCTCCATCAAGCCTGCTGCCTCTCTGGCTACAGACACACTGCAGCTAAATAGAGTTGTAACTTCTTTTCTGAGTGATCAATCTCACTTTGTATAAAGAGTTTGGTTATTTGTGACAAATTCACATTTGCTCCAGAAGACTGTAGGTAGTGAAAATTGAATTTTCATTAAATCTGCATACTGTGTGCAGCACTCAGCTGAACAATTAAACTGTAATTCGAAGCATTGAACACTTGTTGTTTCATGAATGTTGTTTAAAGCATCACTGCCCTGCAGAGTTTATGGTGCGGCCATGTTGTAATTACCATAGTCTCGAAATGTCAACACGTGTGTGACGTTGTATTTGGAGCTGTTCATGTCCTTGAACAGAGAATCATGCGTGACTCTGTAGTGGTCAGGTGGTACAGCGGTCATGTGGTTTCAAATAGGAGCTGTAATTACGAAGCTCTACGATGACGTGAATGCTTTTTACAAGTTGAAATCTTGTAATTACGGTAATTTCAACATGCCGCGAAAGCACCTTTAGCTTCAACCTTAATTTAGTGCACCGGATCCAGTCCTTCAGGCTTATTTGAAAATATATATATACGCTGTATCCGAAATTAAATGTTTCCCTATTATGTAGTGTGCGAAAAACAATATGCCAAAAGAGTAGTATGTCTTAACACATATAGCATTCGAAAAACAGTAGGAGAAAAAAATGATATACTATTTCCACCGAGATTCTGAAGTGCGCATTCAGTGGACACTTTACTATCCCACAAAGCAACGGGAGAGGATTCATGAATGGCAGTGAAGTGACGCAACTACCGCTGGTAGGTCACGTGACAGTAACAACATAGCGGATGTAGTATGTCCGCATTTCATTCATACTACTCCTATTCATAGTATGTAACATACTTTTTTTTAACGGTTGTGAAGGGAATTCAAATGTACATACTCAGATCTCTGGATTTCAGACACAGCACAGGCAAGGTTGGAACTAAACTCTTTTGCCCTCCTCAGGAACTGATTTTGACACCCCTGGTGTAAACAAACAGGTGATTGGCTGTAAGGCAGGATTTTGTTATTCCTACAACTACCATATTTAGTAATGCCATGCCTCTGAGCAACGTGGAAGACTCTTTTAACTACAGCCATATTTAGCGTTCCGATTTTCCCATTCGTATACAGCAAGGACACATTCAGTTTGTTTAAAAGTGATAAAGACATTTATAATTTTACAAATGATTTAAAAAAACAAAACTGTTCTTTCGAACTTCCTATTCATAAAAAAAAACCATATTAATGGATATGGATATTTTCCACAACCATATTAAGCAGCGTCAGCACAACTGTTTTCAACATTGATAAGAAATATTTTTTGAGCAGTAAATCAGCATATCAGAATTATTATAAAGGATCACGTGACACTGAAGACTGAATCTGTATCGGCTTTGCTACCACAGGAATAAATTACATTTAAAATATGTTCAAAGAGAAACTTCTTTTAAATTGTAAACGGTCTCTATTTAAATGCATTGTTCTGAATTTTATCTGTACTACTTATTGAAACCATAGTCAATGGCAGTTGTGGCCTAATGGTTAGAGAGTTGGACTTTGCAGGTTCGATTCTCAGTACCGAAGAAAACGACTGAGGTGAACTTGAACAAGGCACCTAACCGAACAAGGCACCTAACCGAACGTGGCAAGTGAATAATTTTAAGATGGATAATTAAGTCATTGGTTATAGTTCAGTGAAGATAGTGTTGTAGTACTTATGCCCTTGAGCACATCAGCTCGCTGTGAACTTTGACTTGCAAATTTTTGCTCAGTCTTCCGCTTGACAGGTGTCTGGGGTGAACGTGGGTATTGAGGGTCATAGTAATGGGAATATTATGTAGCCGTGAAGAGTTAGATACAGTTGTACATATATGATACAGTGACAAATTCTGTGTTTGTTTGTGTGTGTGTGTGTGTGTGTGTGTGTGTGAGAGAGAAATACAGTACAGATGTAGCTGTCTTGCATGACTGCTTTTCAAACAGGAATATAAATGTTGTCCAAACCCAGTAAGGACGGTTCTGTAATGAACATGCCCTCTGTCTAAACAAAGCAATCTGACAGAGGATTCACAGGGACTATATTATTCATCCTTTTCTCTCTGAGGGAATTCCAAAGGAAGTATTTAGGGTTTGTGATTAACTGTGTGAACTGCAAGAAACTATGCTAGTATTTCTCTCAATGGAGCAGAAAAACAGCAGCGACTTGGACACACAGGGTGACTAAAAGTTTGGCTGGTGGAGGAGGATAATTCAGAGAGGGAAGGAGGGAGGGCAAACTGCGTGAGCGGAGAGAGGTTTCACACACGGAGGCCAAACAAGGAGATAACAGGAAAATATTGAGAAGTGACGCCTGGAAATCTGAGGCGCAGAGAAATGAGAGGCCATGTAGGCAGAGAGGAGAAAATCACAGGAAACCCAAAAAAACAGATCATCTGATGAACACTAGATTTTACTTCTGTTCCCGATAGCCCACTTGCTGTCTTCCTCACTTACCAGTCTCTTTACACTTTTGTTTTTGCTTCCCCTTTCTCATTCCTTGTCATGTGTATATATTGTGAGATGGTGGTCCAGTGGGTTAAACCATGGAACTGATACACAGAAGGTTGCTGGTTCGGATAAAAGTGTCTGCCAAATGCATAAATATATAAATATAATATATAAATATGTACTAATCCTAACTGCTCTATTTATTAGTCACACAACACGTGCGTGTTTGTATGTCGTGGTGTAAATCTGGAAATGTCACACTCTTAAGGCCACAAGTAATGTGTCTCAGGGTAAATATTATTGTTTTGACTGTATTGAGTGTGACAATCTGTGTGTGTGTGTGTGTTTAATAGACTCTATTTGACTTTGAGGAAGAAGGGAGCTGTGCATGTTTAGTCATGTCTGGTGCGCATGTGTACACAAGAGTTTGGCACATCCTGTGAAGGGAATTGCTCCACATATTATAATATTAATATTGTTTATGTTTTGTTGGTCCTTTAAATATCCTAATTGAGGCAGTGTGTGTTTGTGTATAGAGATTTGTGATCATGCTTAGAAAGAATCTGATTTGTTTCAGATTTTTCGTCTCCTTTTACTTAGGCCAGTAAGCAACCAACCAAAACACCATAGCAACCACCTAGCAACATGCTGAAGCTACACAGAACACTTTAGAAACTGCATAGTAATTAGCAACGCCTTGGAAACCACCCACAACACTCTAGCATCATACTACTTCTACACTTTATAAGCACCTACTAGCATAGTCTAGTATGCTTACAAGTACGTTACACTATACTTTTACAACTGTTAGTGCCACTCTGTTTTCTTCAGGGAAAAAAAATGTTTCTTGTGGTTTCACATTTTTCTCTTTCATTTCCTCCTTATGTTATTCATTTTGTTTTTTGCTTGTCCTCCCCCATTTTCTCCCTTCTTATTTCATTCCTCACACGTCTATCTAGTGTTTGTCACACGAAAGACCACACACTCTGTTTAGAACACATGTGCATGCACACCAGAAATGTGGAGGCAATGGTTTCTCTCTGAGTTTGGCTTTTTAGTCCAAATTGTGTGCTCAATTTCAATTTGATTATTACACTGCTTCCAGATTAAGGTATATGGGACTATCAAAGAACTAATACTGCAATAATTTAGGACTGTATGTGTATATTAACTAGGGATGCACAAATCCAGGATTCGGGTTCGGATTCGGCCGAATATTGGGCTTTTTGACGGGTTCGGTTTCTGACAAACCTCAGAATTTTTTTCCACTGAACCCGAACCCTAGGCTTGCACTATGCGCGCCCCGCTGGTCGAACGTAATGATGCCGCCGTTGAAAGTGAAAGTGAAAATGGAACTCGTGAACTGAAAACGTGGCACTGGCAGTAGCTACTTTAAGTCAAAAGAAGTCGATTCGAGCTACATGTTCAATTTGCAATGCCGATTTGTCTTGTGATGACAAGGACCCTAAACAACAGCCTCTGTTAAAACATTTGCGTATGAAACATCCGATAGAATACGAGTTGTGCATGACGGAATCTACAGACAGCAGCCAAAATGTATTTTATTTTACCATGCAAACAGCCGCATATAGATCAGATAAAATATAAATAAAAATAATAAAATACATAGGCCTACACTAAATATTTTTCACTTAAATAATTACCAAATTAAGATGACAAAATGAAAATACACTGAATCTACTGCTTGTACTACTGCTGTATATTTCTGTTGAAATGGTCCCACACAGTAAGCTTTTCCATGGCTTCATTTTGCAAGATATATCTGGTTTGTGTTTGCACATGTCGACGCGCTCCGTGAGTGAACAAATAACGCTATACAGCATATTTTTCTTAACCATGCATCAAAAAACAAACAAACAAAAAAAGAGTTAAAAACATTTAAACCGTTTAACTGATAGTATTAATCTGTCAAAGTTCTTACTTTTGGTTAACGGTTAAATGGTCAATAGCATCCCTACACTGCTGTGGACGTTGTTTACTTCGTTATGTGTTTACTGTGATAATGGACTGAGGATGGGATTCAGTATTCGGTTTCGGATTCGGCCGAATCTTAACCAGTGGATTCGGTATTCGGCCGAACCCCAAAAATCTGGATTCGGTGCATCCCTAATATTAACAATTCTGATTGGCTGGAAAGTGCAATAAAACCATTTAATGCGCACACACTGGTAGTTCCAAGTCAGTTTAATCACAGTTATATATTATTGTGCTGCTTTTATTGAAGGACACACTGCTCCCCGTCAGGTGGTTCTTTGCCTCCACATTGTGCATTAAAATAATGGATTATCCTTTACATAATTTATAAAAAAGTCACATCAAATACTTACATTTTAAAGACAGAGTTTACCCAAAAAATGGAAATTCTGTCATCAGTTCTACGCACCCTCAAGTCGTTCCAAGCCCATAAGACTTTTGCTCATCTTTGAAACACAATTGAAGTTATTTTTTATGAAACCTGAGCAATAGATGTTCATTCCACCAAAACTTTATCACTTCAAAAGGTCCAAAATAGATCATAAAAATGAATTGAGTGATCCAAGTCTTAAGTAAGTCTTCTGAAGAGACACAGGCGCTCTGAACAAGTTTAATTTAGGCTTTTAATCACATATGAACATTGATCAATGCACATGCATCACATGTACTCAAAAAAAAAACAGAAACTCAAATGCTTGACACTTGAGAACCAATGAGGTTTGTTAATTATATATATATATATATATATATATATATATATATATATATATATATATATATATATATATATATATAATATATTTTTAAAAAAATGTTGTGTGTGCATTGATCTATGTTTATATGTCAATGAAAGCCTTTAAATCCTCAATAAATGGTACAAATGTGATGACAGCTGCACTTGAATGTTCATTAAAAGTGGCTCACTCGCATATCATTATGTGATCTAGTTTGTTTTGATAATTTCATAGTGGGTGAGTTGTTTACTTTGTAATTTAATCCATCCATTTCTACCGATTCTAGGTGATTTGCGGACCTGTTGCAAACTTAATAGGTAAGCCAAGCACAGCTGCATGTAGACCCTTATATTCATGGTGCACTTTTCGACATCATCAGCTCAAGGGAGGAAAAAGATGCTCTGTTTCTGTCAGAAACTTGACTATTACTTTAGGACAGTATTGCTTTAGAAGAACACGTTTCGATCACATATTTCGTAATATTTTTTTGTACTGTATTATTTCTTATCAGAAATTTGTTTGTGCACGCATTGCACTGCTTCCTGCCTTGTCCGGGGAGAAACGCCCTTGATGCACACAGATACACAATGCAAGGGGTTGATGTGGTTTGCAACATGCAAAACTCGACCGACCTCATACCAGCATGTTATTTTGGTTTACAGCCAGAAAACAATTCAACGATTTGATTTGAGATAATACAGAATATAAGTAGCAACAAAGGACAAATCCAAGAAAATACATCATCCGGGAGCTTTGCATCCAGGAGCTGTTTGGTTGCGCGTGCTGATTATTCTGAATAAGAGCTGTCTATGAACAGTTTCCTGGAAAGAGCTGAGAGGGTAACACATCCAGGTGACCCACTGCAGCTGTATTTGCGTTTGTTGACTCCCACTACACTGCTAATGGAGTCTCACCTCACTGCAAAACAAGCCTCCACACACTTTCAGAAAGTTGAAGACCGACTGAGGAAGAACATGAAGAACAGAGGCGTATTGCATACTCAAACAGAACATGTGTCATGAGTCGATGATCCACAGTTCACATATGGGTGTGTTTGACCTCTGCTCGCCCCCTCCAGCCTTTCCTCTCCTTCTGTTTCGCCCTCTCATTCAGGAAGGAGACCTTTTTGTGTGTGTAATTGTCATTTGTTCTTCTGAAAGGTTGCTGTAAATCAGCCTTTAAGTGCATCAGAAAATGTCTCTTCCTTCATTCTTTTTTCCTTTATTTTAACCTGGTACGTATTTGGCATTTTTTTTCCCACTCTTTGTCGTTCCTTGTTTTCACCAGTTGCTTTTATCCTTCTTGGTAAATGCTTTAAAAGGTTAATTCACTCTAAAATGAATCTTTTGTTATGTATCATCTGTAGTTTCCATCCACCTATTTTTATTCACATTTTGGGATATTTCATAAAAAGAAAAGCATTGGATGTAAACAGAAATATGCACATACAGGTGCTGGTCATATAATTAGAATATCATCAAAAAGTTGATTTATTTCACAAATTCCATTCAAAAAGTGAAACTTGTATATTCTATTCATTCATTACACACAGACTGATATATTTCCAACGTTTATTTCTTTTAATTTTGATGATTATAACAGACAACTAAGGAAAATCCCAAATTCAGTATCTCAGAAAATTAGAATATTGTGAAAAGATTCAATATTGAAGACACCTGGTGCCATACTCTAATCAGCTAACTAAACTAAAACACCTGCAAAGGCCTTTAATGGTCTCTCAGTCCATAGTTCTGTAGGCTACACAATCATGGGGAAGACTGCTGACTTGACAGTTGTCCAAAAGACAACCATTGACACCTTGCACAAGGAGGGCAAGACACAAAAGGTCATTGCAAAAAAGGCTGGCTGTTCACAGAGCTCTGTGTCCAAGCACATTAATAGAGAGGCGAAGGGAAGGAAAATATGTGGTAGAAAAAAGTGTACAAGCAAAAGGGATAACCGCACCCTGGAGAGGATTGTGAAACAAAACCCATTCAAAAATGTGAGGGAGATTCACAAAGAGTGGACTGGAGTCAGTGCTTCAAGAACCACTACGCACAGACGTATGCAAGACATGGGTTTCAGCTGTCGCATTCCTTGTGTCAAGCCACTCTTGAACAACAGACAGCTTCAGAAGTGTCTCGCCTGTGCTAAAGACAAAAAGGAAAAAAAGTGGTCCAAAGTTATGTTCTCTGATGAAAGTAAATTTTGCATTTCCTTTGGAAATCAGTGTCCCAGAGTCTGGAGGAGAGGCACACAATCCACGTTGCTTGAGGTCCAGTGTAAAGTTTCCACAGTCAGTGATGGTTTGGGGTGTCATGTCATCTGCTGATGTTGGTCCACTGTGTTTTCTGAGGTCCAAGGTCAACACAGCCGTATTCCAGGAAGTTTTAGAGCACTTCATCCTTCCTGCTGCTGACCAACTTTATGGAGATGCAGATTTCATTTTCCAACAGGACTTAGCACCTGCACACAGTGCCAAAGCAACCAGTTCCTTGTTTAAGGACCATGGTATCCCTGTTCTTAATTGGCCAGCAAACTCGCCTGACCTTAACTCCATAGAAAATCTATGGGGTATTGTGAAGAGGAAGATGCGATATGCCAGACCCAACAATGCAGAAGAGCTGAAGGCCACTATCAGAGCAACCTGGGCTCTCATAACACCTGAGCAGTGCCACAGACTGATCGACTCCATGCCTCGCCGCAGTGCTGCAGTAATTCAGGCAAAAGGAGCCCCAACTAAGTATTGAGTGCTGGACATGCTCATACTTTTCATATTCATACTCTTCAGTTGGCCAAGATTTCTAAAAATCCTTTCTTTGTTTTGGTCTTGAGTAATATTCTAATTTTATGAGATGCTGAATTTGGGATTTTCATTAGTTGTCTGTTATAATCATCAAAATGAAAAGAAATAAACATTAAAACATGTCTGTGTGTAATGAATGAATATAATATACAAGTTTCACTTTTTGAATGGATTTAGTGAAATAAATCAACTTTTTGATGATATTCTAATTATGACCAGCACCTGTACATTCCAAACTTATTATGGAGTTGGATACATTGTCCTATATATACATTATCCTATTATATACAGTCAAACCAAAAATTTGACACTTAGACCTGACCATGTTTTGTTTTATTTTTTCTTGAATTGCTAATGCGACCTTTTACACCTTTTACACAAAATTAAGCATTGCTTGGTAATTGGTTGACCTAAATTGGTATTATTTTATTGTGTACTTACATTTTAAAAGCTGACAGCTGATAGGCTTATTGTAATCCATTACATACCTTTCTATCAAAGTTATCTGACATTATCAAGATGAATTTGTTCTGATAAAATTTAACTTGTTCTTCTCATATTTTATTACCATTTTCAAAACTATAGCGAATAAACTGTGGTAATGTTGAAGGTGTCTGAATAAATTTTGTTTTGACTATATAGTGGCTTCTCCTACCACATCAACTTTCATTTTTATTAGTGATATTTATCGGCAGTTTATCAGGAAGTGATGATTTTGTTCTTTTCGACTGACTGGATGGAAACTGCTTTATTTGCAATTTTTTTATGCAATATTCCAATATTCGCAACTTTGGATGGAAACATAGCTATTTACTTATGTCATTCTTAATTTGTATGAATTTCGTTCTTTTGTGGAACAGACTCTGAAGACTGTGCTGGTCATACTTTTCCATTAAATTATGATAAATGGATTCTGGCTGGCTGTTTGAAAACATGTAAATACTCATACTGTTTGACTTCCTTTCTTCTGCGACACGGAAAGTTGCATAGTGCTTTGTACTGGGGTAATCAGGTTATTTCTGCTTTTCAATAAGTGCCACCTACTTATTGAAGTGAATTTGCGTTTTCATCAAGCATGTCTGGCTTTTTTTTTTCACATTGTCTGAACAGACAAATTTCTTGCAAACCAGACCAAATGTTTATGCCGAACAGTTGTGTTGGTGTGAACAGGCCTTGTGCATTATATTGCAATATGTATAACTTTTTAATATTAATCAATATTTTTGTCAATATGTATAACTTATATATTTTAATATACATATTTTATATATCTTAACTTATCTTTTAACAAAAGCTTTAAGCTAATCTACTAATAAGATAATATTTTCTACACATCAGTTTTTCATGTCCATTTATTTGTTAGGGAAAGTAACCATGTAATAAGGCGGGATAATGTACAGTCAGGTGGTCATTATCGCGAAACAAACCCCTTCAGGGTAATCCATGACCCCTCTGCTTCAGGTCAGGGTCCATTTAGCAATAATAAGCGACTGGGTTCTCTTATCCCTTACTTACCTGTATGTACATGTGTATGTGTGTGTGTGTGTGTGTGTGTGTCCATGCCCTGCTAATCTGCTGAGTCCAAAGGTGAAATCTCATATAGCGACTCATATAATATACATGCTGACAAACTAAACCCTGATTTAATTTGATAGCTTTATGCAGATTTTCACTCTAAAATCTTTCTTTGTCTCTGTCATTCTCTACTTGTCCTGCTTTTTCATGAGGTGTTAAAGTCAGTAATGTCGTAGTTTGTATGTGCATTATGTAAGGGCTATAAAAGCATGTAAAACCAAATGCATGTAAAAGCATTTTGGAAACCAAAATGCACCCAAGAGCCAAGAGAGCGGGCTACTCGCCCACTGAAATAACTGACATTGTTGATACATTAACTGTGCGCCTCTGCTTGAGAGAATGCACACACTGCTGTTGTTTGCAGGCCACAAGCTTCAGTTCACTTAAATGGTTTACCCAAATAACCATTTAAAGTTCTCTGTCATGTGCAGATGTCAACCATGCACACAAAGTCGAAGCTGTAATTTGGATAAACATTGATAAAGTTCTCCTCACGTATTAGCAAAATAACAACCTCCATTTGTGGTCATCGTCAAATATTACTTTTTTAATTTAAAATGTTATTTTAGTGTAAGGGTATGGTTTTGTGTGTGTGTGTGTCAGATCATTAGGGCTTGACATTGGGAGTCAGAGAAGCTTGACAGGTTTTTATAAGCCTGTACACACAAACTAATGAGACCCTTTCAGGGTGAAGGTCACTTCCCTCCCTTCCACGTGTTCAAGTTGTAATGTTGTTTACCCTGTTTTGTCTTTCCAAAACATTCCCAGTGCACCAAAAACTCAGTTTGTGAAGAGTAGTAACCAAGGACATTAAAAGTATAGCTCACCCCAAAATGAAAGTCCTGTCATCCTTTACTCACCCTCATGTTGTTCCAAACTGGCATTGATTTCTTTCTTCTGCCTGAACACAAAAGAAGACATTTTGAAGAATATTGGTAAGCATACAGTTTTGGTGACCATTGACCATTGAATTGAAAAAAGAGACTCATCTTAAAACGTCCTTTGAGTTCCATAGAAGAAAAAGTCATACAGTTTTGTAATCACACGAGGGTGATTAAATGATGACAGAGAATATACATTTTTGTGTGAGCTATCCCTTTAAGACCGTACGATCTGTTAAACGCACAAAACATTTTTCCTTCATAACCCTGTTTTGTCAAATAAAATAGGCTGTTTACCCATACCAAGGTCTGCTACTTATCGCTCTCTTTCTCTCATATGCTGTCTTTTTTTTCCTGCTGTCTTTTATACTATTTTCAGCTCACCTGAAGTTTTGAGAGGTCTGTGCAAACAGTTAGGAAATGGTGCTTTAAATAAAGCTTACTCAGCAGTAGTATTGCAACGCTAACATTTGTTTATGAAAACATTAAAAGCAGTCAGCATGCAAATGCGTTTTATTGTGCTTGGAGACAGCGTGTGTGTGTGTGTGTGTGTGTGTGTGTGTGTGTGTGTGTGTGTGTGTGTGTTTATATCTCTCAGTGCTGGGTGGAGTTTTTCAGAGAGGTTGTAAAGGAAATCTGTGCTCCCAGATTAATTTAATCATATGCAAACATTCCACAGGACTGCATGCAGGCCTATAGATCAGCAGCCACATGTAACTTCACAGCGAACACATACAGATGAGATTTGCTCTTAACTGATTGTCCAAACACCTCAGATTTAGTGGCCTGATGTAGTGTCTTTTGAAATATTTTCAGTAATTGACCGGTGAAGAATTTTTAAGTAAAAAAACAAAACAAAACAAAAAAACATGCTAAAACAGAGCTCTTTGGGACATAGATAAGAGTCAACAACCTTTTTTTTAATATATATATTGTGGAATATTATTGCAATTTATTAAAATAACAGTTTTGTATTTTAATATATTTTAATATGTAACTTATTCTTGTGATGGCAAAGCTGATTTTTTTTCCCCCCAGTCTTCAGTGCCACATTTACACAATCCATCAGAAATCATTCTAATATGCTGATTTGGTGCTCAAGAAACATTAATTAATATCGTCAAAACAACTGTGCTGCTTAATATTTTTGTGAAACCATGATACATTTTGTTGTTTTATGTTTTATCAAGGAATTATTCATTAATACACAGTTGCAATCGAAATTATTCAACCCCCTTGACCTACAAGACATTTTGCTGCCAAGAAAGAACAACATTTTATGAAAACTATTCAACAACAGCATCAGTAAACTATTATAGGAAGTTTATTAATACACATTTGAGTGATTCTGAGAATGTAAAATTGGCTCTAAACATTTGTGTTCAAAGTTATTCAACCACTAAAAGTCAAATTTTGTGCAGAATCTTTTATTCTTTATAACCTCCTATAAATGCTTCATGTAAGTGGTAAGAAGCTTCTGTTATGTCTCTACTTCAATCTTGCCCCGTTCCTCGCTTGTAAAAGCTTCAGGATCACTAATCATCTTTGGTTTTCACATTACCACTGCTTTCTTCAAATTCCACCAAATATGTTCAATGAGATTTAGATCTGAAGAATGTACAGGCCACTCAAGAACACTTTCCCTAAACCAAGCTTCAGTAGGTGGCTGCCCTTCAGGAAAGTCCATTGATCATCAAGCTTCAGACTCTGCTCCGAAGGCATCACCATCTTCGCCAAAATGGCTCGATACTTCAAATAATTCATGATGTCGTTCATACAGTCAAGATTTTCACTTCCTGCAACAGCAAAGCACCCCCATAACAAGACTGGACCGCCTTCGTGTTTGACCATGAAGATGTTCTTCTGCTCATTAGCTTTGTCTTTTTTTGCTGATCCATGGGTCCAAAAAGTTCCAGTGTGGTCACAACTCCACAGGTTTATCCAAATTGATTTTGGCATATTCAAGTTGGCCTTTTATGATCTGCGATCTTCTTGGACAAGAGTGGCATTCGACAAGATATCCCAACTGAAGGTCATGCTTGTCTAGTGTTTTTCTTATACTATGCATTGAAATGTTTTTTCCTCCTTTCATCAGGTCATCTTGCAAGTCTTTGGCAGTAAATTGAGGGGTTTTCTCAGTTGCTCTGATTAAACATTTTATTCCGATGAATGAAATTGTGCTTTTTCCTCAATATACATTTTAAACTTATGAATAAGGCTGCCAGCTGTGTCTCTAGGAACTTTTAGTGTTTTGGAAATCTTCTTGTAGCCATGGACTTTCTAATGTAATAAAACAATTTGTTCTCTATACCTTTTGTGAGAGCTCTTTTGACTTGGCCGTATTTGCTACTCAACTTAAGCACATGCATTAAGAGTTTTCAAAGGCTTAATTATGTTTTAATACACATAAGTGACTTAAAAACAGCATCATTGAATAGGGGCTGAATCATTAACTCAAAAGCATTACATTATATTTTAACATTATCACTTTTAATTTACCACTAAACTGTTATTGATAAAAAAATTTTTTTTTTGCAACTGTAGATTTCAAATTTGAAAGAACTATGTAACAATATTGTAACATTATAATTGTCTTTTATTCTCTCACTTTTGGTTAATGTAATGCATACTTGCTGAATAAAACTATTAATTTATTTAAAATAATCTTACTGACCCCAAACTTTTGAACGGTAGTGTATTTTGTGTAGTATACTACATACTTTAAAATATAAACAAGTACAGTATATATTATGTTAATATGCAATTGCAGTCATATGCAGCCATCACTTTCTGTGACTTGTGCATTAAACTCCTCTAATGTCTCTCTCTGTGACTTTTGAAGTTTTGGTTTCAGTCATTACATTAGTTTCTAAATCACACTGTCACTCGGGACCATCCACCCATTCCAAGCACTTCCCATTTATCTGACTTACTTTTAAATCATTATACCCATGTGCCATGTCTCTGCCATTATTCTTCTTATTGGCTGTATGTTCATCATTGATGTCTGTGACATGGCTGTCACTGTGACTTGGTTACTATGGTAGCAGTTTAATTAAGTTGCAGTTGAATTAGCAATTAGTTGTATGTAATATGTTATAAACCATGTCATTGTTTCCCAGTGATCTTCATTAGTAGTCATGTCAGTTGCTAATGTAGTGCATGACATCATTAGGCCTACTCCTTGTACAGAGAGCAGATAATGTTGTTGGTAAAACTGTATGAATGTACTGAATGCCACCAATGCCATTATTTTTTTGTTTTTCTTTATTTGTGTATTTAGGAGGCCAACAGCACACCCAGCCTCGTCACCCTCAAAGTGGACCCAGATGGATTCTTCCTCTACTGGTCTGGAGGGACCAACATGGTCAGTTATTTTTCCTTTTTGCTTGTACCAGCCAATACACAAGATAATTTTTCCACAAAAAAAGTCATCCCATTGTAAAAATCTAGTAATCTGTACTGTTCACGTAATATGCCTTTGTTACTCAGAAAACCCTTTTTAAGATATTGATTATATTGGCAGAACTTAAACTAAATGAGTTACAGCAGATTTCTAATTCCCATCTTGCTTTGCTTCGCTTCATACTAAATGGTAAATGTTAAGTGTTATTTAAGTAGATTAATATAGGAGTAGATTTGTTACTGTTTAATGTTCTTTTATGTTTGGTTTTAAACTGATTTCTGTTATGTCTGCATTTTGGGGAGGTTACCATTGTGCTAAAGAGTAGAGCCTGTGGTTAGGTCGACGATGAGTCTATGTTAAAGGGTTCACCCAAAAATGAAAATTATATCATCTTTTACTCGCCCGCATACTTTCATTCATCTTCAAAACATAATGAAGCAATATCACACTCGTAGCCATGTGATATCGCTCTATATCAGCACGGCTGTGATTCGGCTGTGCTGATATGGAGCCGTATTGCATGGCTACGAGTGTGATATTACGTATATATAAAACGGTTGACAGTTTAACAACTGAGCCAAAGTCTCCGTAATTAATTCTAAAACGTCACTTTAGAACTAGCAACGAAAGAACACTGAGTTGCTCATTGAAGTGTTATTGTTTTATACAGTATAATGAGAGCGAGAGAGAGAGATCAACTAAGCGAGTGAATACCTGCATCTACAGTAGCTGTTATTCTTCAGGTCAATGTTACAGTGAGGAAAATAAGTATTTGAACACCCTGCTATTTTGCAAGTTCTCCCACTTGGAAATCATGGAGGGGTCTGAAATTGTCATCGTAGGTGCATGTCCACTGTGAGAGACATAATCTAAAAAAAAATACAGAAATCACAATATATTATATATTTTATAATATTTTATAATATATATTTTTTAACTATTTATTTGTATGATACAGCTGCAAATAAGTATTTGAACACCTGTCTATCAGCTAGAATTCTGACCCTCAAATACCTGTTAGTCTGCCTTTAAAATGTCCACCTCCACTCCGTTTATTATCCTAAATTAGATGCACCTGTTTGAGGTCGTTAGCTGCATAAAGACACCTGTCCACCCCATACAATCGGTAAGAATCCAACTACTAACATGGCCAAGACCAAAGAGCTGTCCAAAGACACTAGAGACAAAATTGTACACCTCCACAAGGCTGGAAAGGGCTACAGGGAAATTGCCAAGCAGCTTGGTGAAAAAAGGTCCACTGTTGGAGCAATCATTAGAAAATGGAAGAAGCTTAACATGACTGTCAATCTCCCTCGGACTGGGGCTCCATGCAAGATCTCACCTTGTGGGGTCTCAATGATCCTGAGAAATCAGCCCAGAACTACACGGGAGGAGCTGGTCAATGACCTGAAAAGAGCTGGGACCACCGTTTCCAAGGTTACTGTTGGTAATACACTAAGACGTCATGGTTTGAAATCATGCATGGCACGGAAGGTTCCCCTGCTTAAACCAGCACATGTCAAGGCCCGTCCTAACTTTGCCAATGACCATTTGGATGATCCAGAGGAGTCATGGGAGAAAGTCATGTGGTCAGATGAGACCAAAATAGAACTTTTTGGTCATAATTCCACTAAACGTGTTTGGAGGAAGAAGAATGATGAGTACCATCCCAAGAACACCATCCCTACTGTGAAGCATGGGGGTGGTAGCATCATGCTTTGGGGGTGTTTTTCTGCACATGGGACAGGGCGACTGCACTGTATTAAGGAGAGGATGACCGGGGCCATGTATTGCGAGATTTTGGGGAACAACCTCCTTCCCTCAGTTAGAGCATTGAAGCTGGGTCTTCCAACATGACAATGACCTGAAGCACACAGCCAGGATAACCAAGGAGTGGCTCTGTAAGAAGCATATCAAGGTTCTGGTGTGGCCTAGCCAGTCTCCAGACCTAAACCCAATACAGAATCTTTGGAGGGAGCTCAAACTCCGTGTTTCTCAGCGACAGGCCAGAAACTGATCTAGAGAAGATCTGTGTGGAGGAGTGGGCCAAAATACCTCCTGCAGTGTGTGCAAACCTGGTGAAAAACTACAGGAAACGTTTGACCTCTGTGATTGCTAAAGGCTACTGTACCAAATATTAACATTGATTTTCTCAGGTGTTCAAATACTTATTTGCAGCTGTATCATACAAATAAATAGTTAAAAAATCAAACATTGTGATTTCTGGATTTCTTTTTTCTTTTTTCTCTCAAAGTCTCAAAATGTCTCTCAAAGTGGACATGCATACTTATTTTCCTCACTGTATATTCATAATCACAAAATCAATTTGAATGTCTGCTGAAGAAATTGATGTATTTGTCTTTGTCCTTTAAACAGTTAAAGGGGATTTCCCATGACAGTGCTAATCAGTGCATTTGTAAGTTGCATCTTATAAAGTGATGTTTACAGGGCTTCGGTCTGCGACCAAATGGTCGCATTTTGCGACTAAAATTTGAGAGTGTGGGACTGAATTTGACATCCAGTCGCACGTGCGACCAGTAAATTTGCCTGCTGTTGGTACTGGAGAAATTAAGAAAATACACTTACTATTTATAATTGATAGACGTTATATCTGGCAAAAAAAAAAAAATTTATTTGCTTCTATATGAGATCATATTAAACCATTTGTCCGTGATGCATTTTTGCTATTCGCAATCCAGAAGAGAGAGCGTGAGCGAGCGAGCTCTCTCATGTGGAGCTACAGGCAACACCACAGTCAGCTTAATGAGTGACGATGACCAAGAGAACTAAACAAAAGTTTAGTCTTCTTAAACTTTAGGGATGTGCTGGGATATTAATCTAATTTTATTTTCGATTTCGGCTTCCAAGAATTATAAAAAGATGATATGAGGTAAAACTATTCCTATAGCCGTGTTCCGTCGAGCGCGACATCCTTCCCATCACAGCTGCGCTGTCATTTCTCCCTAAACCTAAACTTAACGTCAGAATCAGTGGTTGTTGTAAACTGCAGTCTCTACTGTTGCTAAACTGCGGGATGTGTTTGATAATAAAGAGCTATTAAATGCACAATAATCCGCCCAAGAGACGCTGTTTCCAACTTCAAGGTGGCTTATGTGTGTGTGCTGTGAAATGGACCTACTACTTGCACTTAATATTTTAGGCTTTGTGTGCGCGTCTAATCCATAAAATAAACAACAAATAGTCTGTGTCAAAATGACCGGATTGGAGAGTAGTTACTTTAACAGTTTATATCTTAAATGAGCATAAATAGTTAGGAGAAATAGGAGAATATTATTAGTTCTGCATTCAGTCTTAAAGGGGCAGCGTCTAATAAACCTGCAGACAATTGGCTTTATGCACAGCTGCACTACTTCCTGAACTTCAGCCAGCTCCTTTGTTTCCTGTCTGCCATTATTGGACAAACTGATTAATCCAGGTGTGTCTGATTATTGTTGTTGTGACTGCAGAGGTCAGGCACACCTGGATTAATCAGTTTGTCCAATAATGGCAGACAGGAAACAAAGGAGCTGGCTGAAGTTCAGGAAGTAGTGCAGCTGTGCATAAAGCCAATTGAGCCATTAATTCGAATCGAACAATTTAAGGCAATTAGAAAATATTCACATTGCAGTGTTATTTTACATTTCATTACTTTATTAGATTTCTTTGTAGGTTTGTTCTTTCTAAGTAGACCTTCCGAATGCCTGCACACTGGTCCATTTACAAATAGATGTTTTATATTTTTGTTCAAACATTGCTGTTTCTTTTGCTATCGATATTTTACTTTTCAGATTATAAAGCCATGTTAATTATGTTCTTAATTATGTTTTTTTTTTCATAAAAAAAAAAAATACAGTATAATAAAAAGAACCGATAAGAATACCGTTAAAGTACCGGATCGATAAGCAGTATCGGCAAGAGTAGTAATACTGTTAAAACGATACCCATCCCTATTAGTAATACAGTGGAAATTAGCAGATTTGGTTAGCATGTTGATTTACAGTGTGCGCCCCTAAATATTCTGGTTGTGCCCCTAAAATGTTCAGTTGGGGGCCACTGTGCTCCTAGTGAAAAAAGTTAGTCTGGAGCCCTGGTTTAAAGTAAAAACAATATCCTTGTTTACAACCTTGTTTCAGTCCCTTTCAATGTCAAAGTCTTTTCTACTGACTCACTCCTAAAGACAGTCTTTTCTGCTATCTAATGGTGCAATAATGTAACTTTCAGTGAAGTCGAAATAACAATCTTGGACACTTTCTCAATACTAAATACAGCATGTTATTTATTTAAAATATGATTTATTGAAAAATCATAATATTTAAATAGCCATTATAAAAGTAAAGGTACAATAGTTTTAGTAATTTTGTACAATAGGAAATAAACAGGCAAACCGTTCAGTCAAAAGTATAAAAGCAGCGCTCGTTATAGTACAGGATTTCAGTTCAATAAAAATATAAAGTTATGAAACTTAACTTTGCCCTTAGCCAAATTGATGTGCTTTGGAACAAGTAATAGATTAATAAAACCAAAGATTGACCGCTTGAAATACCTAAAATGAATTATATCTCATGTTTAACCACTATCTACCTAAGAGCCAGCGGCAAATTCCCAAAGGACTGGTCAAGATGAAACTATTCTCTGAGGGTACATGAGCACTGAATGGCTGCTGGCGGCCTGGAGCTCACATCTCCAAAAACGTCTAAACAAATTGTCAAATAGGCTCCATGTTTATATATATTTAATTTGCATATTTAAGGTCCAAATAACTACATTCTCGCCCAAAAAAACTCTTAAAACTACATTCCATGACACAACAACAGTAGTATTTGTAAATTTGACAAATTTTGCTGGGTTTGCTCTTCGTCATGACACTTCACTGTGAAAAATGCTGTAAGCGGATAAATACAAATAGTAAAACGAGTGAACTGGAATGAACTGTTGTATAAAGGAAGACATTTTAAATTAAATCTGAGAGATTTCTCTCCCTCCATTGACAGTCTTTGCAACTACCACTTTGACGCTTCAAAAAGTTCATTAAGAGAACGTAAAGCTAATCCATATGAAATGAGAGATGATCGCTTATATGATGAACCGATTCAATTTATTCACATTTAAACGTTTGATCAGCAAATATAAACAGAAGCTCAACTGTACTTGCTTGATGCGCGAAAACAAACCCCGAAAGCCGAAGCTCAAACGTGCTGTGTAACACACAAGAATGATCCTCACTGGTTCTCACACGTCAAGCAAGCATGCTTTGATAAAATTATAACTCCAAAATCACCAGGTATATCAATGAGAGAGCGACTCATGAAAACACTCATGGAAAGAATGTTTTTGTTTGGTTGGTAATGCATTTGCATTCCGTGTGTTTCTCTTGGCGAGACAATAATACGTTTTGTGTAATGAATTCATCAAGCGCACCGTTGAACGGAGAAAAAGACAGTACTCTTGAAAATGCTTGGGTGTAGAGTACACAGGGGACGTGTAAATCCCCCCGCACTTCAGGCAAGTGTCCATGTAGAGGTTTTCATGGGCCAATGTGAATGAATCTAGATTTAAATTCAAAGATATTATGCATGACCCGACATTTTTATTCTTATCCAAAGCAAGGCAAGCATTATGGAGCTTTTAAACACTCTCATATAATGTACGTTTCATAGACTCTAAGCCAGAGCACATAAATGTTGGCGCCCATGTCCAAGGGGATTGAGTTTAGCGCACAAATAAAATGAGCACTGGAGCGTTTAGTAAAGTCAGGTATTATATGTCTTTCAGTCATACTCAAGAAACAAACTGACTTGTTTTATGACTACACAGTTGTTGTTTTTTTTACCCCTAATTTAATTTTACCTGTCCTCCCAATTCTGCCATATCTATTATCAGTCCTGTCTGCGTCACTTCTTTCTTTCTTTCCGTCTCTTTCTCCTCCTGCCATGCGGGCTACTGGCTTATCATGTGAGTGCTCATGAATGAAATTAAATTTTAGCCAGTGAAATTCAATCAAGGCATCCTCCCATCCTTTCTCTCGCTCTCTCTTTAGTTATTAGATATGTTGTTTTCCCTCTTTTCTCATGTTCTCATGCTGATCAGTATGGCATGTGTGGTATGAGACGCAGCTCAAGCTGGTTCCAGTGAATTTAGAGAAGGGACTTTCTGCAGTCTAAGACAACACAGCAATGTGTGTGAAACTTGCATAAACTCGGCAGCAAATTGTCAGTTGCCAAGACTTACTGTTTATTTTGCTAGCTGATTATGTTATTTGGGGATTCCTTCATGTGCTGAAGGTGCTAATGTGTTTACTTCCTAAACATTGAAGCAACAAGCTGAGAATAATTTTTTGCCTGTGTATTTGAATCGATAAGGAAGTTGCATTTGTGTTGCGATACGGTATTAGGACACTAGGCCGATCTTTGCCTGAGGAAAGACAGTAACCTTGTTTGGTGTAGGGAATATTGACCCTGGGGAGCCCGTCCTCTCCAGTTAATAGTAAAGAGGCCACCTCATCTTGTCTCTTCAGTAACTTACTCGCACATTCAGGCACATTTATATTTAATGTCGCTATTATTATATTTAATGATGCCATTATCCAACACACTCCATTTCTTTTCCTTCTAAGTACTGAAAGGTTGTTTAAAGTCAGCCACACTTCCATGAATCCAGTTTATGTCATTCTCTGTTCCTTTTATTTTTTGTTTCCTTTTTTTTTGGCAAATTGGATAATGTTGGCGATCTCACACACACTCACACACATTCTCACAGGCTCATTCCAGCACATGCGCAGTCGAGCTTGATCATTTTGTCAAGAAATGAAACCTGATTTTGCAGGCACATTCACACACGTTGTGGTAGAACTGGTTTTGCGTGTAGGAAAACACCCGTGCATTGAACGAACTGTATTGCTGAGGGGTTTTTTCTGCTGTTGTTTGTGTGTGGCTAAGCCACAGTGTCCCTGTGCTGCCCACAGGTTTGCATGCGTGTCAGTCACAATGCTGTTATTCTGTGTACCATGTTTGTGGGTGTGATGGCATGTGTGGCCTATTTTCAAGGCAAATTTAAATACCTGGTTAGTGGTTACTTGATCCCACATAGCCTTCAGCTCTACAGGTAGAGACATGAATACCAGGAATCCGTTGTCTTTTAGGACTTGCCCCCATTGTCCTGCTCAATTCTTTACCTTGGTTGCTTGTATTCCTCAGTTATTAGTTAAAACTCACTCAGTATGTTATAGGGATGTGGCATGTCCAGACCCCCGTCACATTAAAGGATTAGTTCACATTAGAATAAAAATTTCCTGATAATTTGCTCACCCCCATGTCATCCAAGATGTTCATGTCTTTCTTTCTTCAGTCGAAAAGAAATTAAGGTTTTTGAGGAAAACATTCCAGGATTTTTCTACATATAGTGCACTTCAAAGGGGACCAATGGGTTGAAGGTCCAAATTGCAGTTTCAATGCAGCTTCAAAGGGCTCTACACTTATCAAGCGAAACAATCCGTATATTAAAAAAAGTATATACTTTTTAACCACAAATGCTCTTCTTGCATCGATGCGATGCGATCTACGACTTCACACATCACATAGTCACGCTGGAAAGGTCACGTTGGACTGGGAACTAAAACTCAAAACTCAACATCCAGGATACGCACACGAATGGACCATTTTAAACACAATGTGTCATTCAACATGCAACAACTTTTGAACGGTTCTCCTTTCGTGACCTTTCCAACGTGACTAAATAATGTGTGAAGTTGTGGACATGCATCGCAGAGCTAGTCTAAGATGAGCATTTGTAGTTAAAAGTATATACATTTTTTTTTTTTTTTTTTGAAAATGTCCGACCGTTCCGCTAGACAAGACCCTTATTCCTCCTCTGGGATTGTGTAGAGCCCTTTGAAACTGCAATTTGGACCTTCATCTCGTTGACCCCTTTGAAGTACACTTTATAAAGAGAACATCCTGGAATATTTTTCTCAAAAACCTTAATTTCTTTTCGAAAGAAAGACATGAACATCTTGATGACATGGGGGTGATTCAGTTATCAGGAAATGTTAATTCTGCATTAAACTAATCATTTAAGTCACTTAGGTAAGAATATGGCACATACCAAATTAATAAAGTCATTTTACTTTTTCATTTTGTTAGAATGATGAAAAGAACTGTGTGTTGGTGTGTTTTGTATGTATGTATATATAAAAGTACACTACTATTGAAATATACTACCGAAATAGTATGAAAACCTAATATATTTTACTGGTCATCACTAGTTAAAAAGGCTTATAAATCAGCCAAAATGTTTTGGCCAAAATGTATTGTAAAATTGTACTCGTTAGAAAGGCAATGTTAGAATAAATATGTATTTATTCATATATTCTATATCATATTATACATATTTTATATATCTATATTAAATATTTTATAGAAAATATAATATTAAATGTAATGTATTTAATAAATATACCTAAATAACAATCCATATTCACATATGTAATTGCACTTAATAAACAAAATAAATATTCTGTTAAATTTACAGTAAAAACTTGCAGCTGTTACTAAAAATGTTCAGTAATGACAATATTTTCTGTGTTTCGAGATGGTATATTGGTGTTTGTATTTTTTACAACTTATAACTGCATTTCAAGTGATAAAATGTAATGAAGCTACTTGAAATACCAAAAAATGCTTGTTCTTACCAAAAACACACTGTAGCTCATTTATAACAGCCAGCGTCTGTAAGTGTTTCAGATCAAATAAACTGTCAGTAAGAGGGGAGAGATCAGTCTGTGCTTCTAGCTGGTGTAGCTATTTAAAAAAATCAATAAAGAATTGACAAAGTGTCTTGTATAGTTTTTATTGGGTGCTTCAAGAAATCTTGAGTTTTAACCATGCATCCGGTAATGTTCTTTGAAAGCATAGCATCTAACATAATTGCAAAACGAACTGAATTAATGACAAAGTGAGGCGATTATGTCACATAAACATGGTTATCTCAGAAATTAAATTGAATTAATGGATTTTCTCAACAAAAGGAAGCTTAAAACATGCAAACCACTGCCATTATGAGGAATCAATAATAGATTAGCGTTAGCATCTGAAAGCTCCATCAGACATGCATCTGGTCAGATTTGAGTAAACTTGTGGTTCTCTAAAGGATGTGGGATCGTGTACATTAATATTGCTGTCCTAAATGGCACATTGCGGCATGTGATTGGAGGGTATGACAGCACTCTTGCATTCACTATTCTTCAATTAGCAGAATTTGTTTGTGGTAGAGAAGGATGAGGAGCCCATCTGCACCGAAGCTAATGGCTAATGATGGGACTGAGGCTGCATTAGCCATTGCTCTGGTTCATTTTAGCCCACACACTCATTCTGGCTTTTCTTGCTCTCCCCATGTGTCCGTTTTCACTCCTCATACATCTTTCTCTTCTCCCCTTGCTCTCTGCATTTCATTTTCTTTTTCCTCAGCGCTGTCATTCTCTGTTATGGACAGCTGGTTGTCATCAGTGAGGAACAGAAAGGCGTCAGTGCATCCGTTAATTGTAAACGGAGACATGACACTTCCTCTCTCCTTCTCTATATCTCTCTCCGTAGTATCTCCCTTCCTCTCGTTCTTTTCTCTTCTCTTGCTTTCTTTCTCTCCCCCTCTCACTTTCTGCAAGCGTGGGAAAGCATACAGGAAATCGTTCAGACTGTTAGGGTAGTTTTGGAGCATAACTTGCCCTGTGCCCTCCACCAATAGTATGCCCTCCAAAAAACAAAACAAAAAAACTTCACTCCCTCCCTCCCTCTTTTACTCATTCACGCTTTCTTCCTCTTTCTTGCTCTCACTTTCACCTTTAGTGGTGAACAAATGGCCTGGGATCACGATAGATTTATGCAGTGGGGTCCCAAGATCCACATAAAAAATGTGGGATTCAAAATCTGAAATTTTAAATCTGGAAATTTAAATCTGGAAATCAGCAACAATAAAGAAATCTTAAAAAATTGGAAATTTTATAAATCAATAATGAAAAATGAAGTTATAAGCAAATGTGTGACACTAATCATCATGTGAATTTTTATGTTCTGAATGTACTGACTTTTTTATGCTGATAGTATAATTTTTAATAGAAAAATATAAGTTTGGATTTAGTAAAAAAAAAATTTTTTAAAGAGATGAACTTATTCAACAAAGATGCATTGAAAGTTTAATTAATGTTTTAATTAATTGCGAAGGATTTCTGCTTTGAATAAATTATTTTCTTCTGTTTCTGTTCATCAAAGAATCCTACAAACAAACAAAAATGTATCACGATTTCCACAAAAATAAGCTGTACAACCATTTTTCTTGAGCACACATGAGAATGATTTCTGAAGGATCATGTGACACTGATGTCTATAGTTATGGCTGCTAATAATTCAGCTTTGAAATATTTTAAAATAGAAAAGTGTTATTTTAAATTGGAAAAATATTCGCAATATTATTGTTTATACTGTATTTTTTATCAAATAAATGCAGCCTTGATGATCATAAGAGACTTCTTTCAAAACATTTAAAGGTCCCGTTCTTTGTGTTTTTTTTTTAAGCTTTGATTGTGTTAACAGTGTGCAATATAATGTGTTCATGTTTCGCGTGTAAACACAATTTACTTATCTGTATACTGCTGTTTTCACTGTCCTAAAAACGGCCTGATGAGTTCCTTGTTCTATGAAGTCCCTCCTTCAGAAATACGTAACGAGTTCTGATTGTGCCAGCGGTTCCCGTGTTGTGATTTGACCGCAGCTCAGCGAACGTGGCACGGTTCCTGTGTTGTGATCAGCGCAGCTTAGACAGCAGCTTAGCGCACGTAACTTGCACGGAAAGGTCACGCCTCTTAACGGGAGATGTATGCGCTTAATGATCTATACAGCGTCCCTGGGAAAGCCAAACAAAGGTGATTTGAATCCGGGATGAAAATAACAGTGTCTCGACGACATGGTGACAAACACACTGAAACGCAACACTTCCTCTTCTCCACGTGGGACAGCAACAAGACCACGCCCCCTTTTTTCGCATATTCTTGTGGGCGGAGGTTAGTCTGTTCTACTGTTCTACTGACGTAATTAATGTAGGAAGTACCAGGATGTAGTCCAAGCCGGCCGTTCGCTGTAGGCTTTGAAAGGGAACTTCTGTTAAAAAAAAATATCTCGCTTGGCATTGAACTTTGAGCTTTATAATTTTACAGGTATTATTTATGCTCTAACAGCAACATTACACACTAACTAAAGTTTGAACAATGGGATCACGAAGAACGTGATCTTTTAAAATATTACTGATCCCAAACTTTTGAAACTTTTTATTACAAAAATGCAAAATAGAAGCATTTCACCCACTGTAAACTTTTCTTTTCGTACTCTGAACAGTGTACAAAACTTTCTAAAACCTGAAAAACTGAGCAGACTGACCAGTTTGCCAGTCAACCACCTTACCTGCATGGTTTTTAAGCTGTTTTTTTGTTTGTTCAAGAGGGACATGGACAATTAACAACAGTCTGATAGGCAGAGAGTTCCATCCTTTTAAAAAGTTGTGGTTTCAAACTGCCCCTGAGACACAGCATTAAAACACACCCTGTAGACTGAGGAGAGATAAGAGCGCATTTTCAAAATACCTCAGGAAAAACAAAGCCCATTAATGAAACCAAACCACATAAAAAGAGTGCATAGGAGAGATAATGGAAGAGAGATATCACTCAGAGAGAGCTCTTCAAAGCCGTCCAGCCTGATATAACCCTAATCTCTGTTTCGTTATGTATTCATCTAAGTTGAATGGCTCCCAGACGTTATGGCTCATGGTGGTTCATAGTTCATTCATAAGGAAGTGTTACATTAATGGACACTGCTGCTAGTCATTATTATTTGTTGAAGGTGACATGGGCTGAAGAGAAATACAGGGGTGTATTACTTTTTATATCCACTGTAACAGAATAACTCCATGTTTGTTAATATACAGTGGACTCAAAAGGTTTTTAGACACTTATAAGACACTTTATATATATATATATATATATATATATATATATATATATATATATATATATATATATATATATATATATATATATATATATATATATATATATATATTATAGTGAGGAAAATAAGTATTTGAACACCCTGCTATTGCAAATTCTCCCACTTGGAAATCATGGAGGGGTCTGAAATTGTCATCGTAGGTGCATGTCCACTGTGAGAGACATAATCAAAAAAAAAAACTCCAGAAATCACAATATATGATTTTTTAACTATTTATTTGTATGATACAGCTGCAAATAAGTATTTGAACACCTGTCTTTCAGCTAGAATTCTGACCCTTAAATACCTGTTAGTCTGCCTTTTAAAATGTCCACCTCCACTCCATTTATTATCCTAAATTAGTTGCACCTGTTTGAGGTTGTTAGCTGCATAAAGACACCTGTCCACCCCATACAATCAGTAAGAATCCAACTAAAACATGGCCAAGACCAAAGAGCTGTCAAAAAACACTAGATTCAAAATTGTACATCTCCACAAGGCTGGAAAGGGCTACGGGGAAATTGCCAAGCAGCTTGGTGAAAAAAGGTCCACTGTTGGAGCAATCATTAGAAAATGGAAGAAGCTAAACATGACTGTCAATCTCCCTCGGACTGGGGCTCCATGCATGATCTCACCTCGTGGGGTCTCAATGATCCTAAGAAAGGTGAGAAATCAGCCCAGAACTACACGGGAGGAGCTGGTCAATGACCTGAAAAAAGCTGGGACCACCGTTTCCAAGGTTACTGTTGGTAATACACTAAGACGTCATGGTTTGAAATCATGCATGGCACGGAAGGTTCCCCTGCTTAAACCAGCACATGTCAAGGCCGTCTTAAGTTTGCCAATGACCATTTGGATGATCCAGAGGAGTCATGGGAGAAAGTCATGTGGTCAGATGAGACCAAAATATAACTTTTTGGTCATAATTCCACTAAACGTGTTTGGAGGAAGAAGAATGATGAGTACCATCCCAAGAACACCATCCCTACTGTGAAGCATGGGGGTGGTAGCATCATGCTTTGGGGGTGTTTTTCCGCACATGGGACAGGGCGACTGCACTGTATTAAGGAGAGGATGACCGGGGCCATGTATTGCGAGATTTTGGGGAACAACCTCCTTCCCTCAGTTAGAGCATTGAAGATGGGTCGAGGTTGGGTCTTCCAACATGACAATGACCCGAAGCACACAGCCAGGATAACCAAGGAGTGGCTCTGTAAGAAGCATATCAAGGTTCCGGTGTGGCCTAGCCAGTCTCCAGACCTAAACCCAATACAGAATCTTTGGAGGGAGCTCAAACTCCGTGTTTCTCAGCGACAGGCCAGAAACCTGACTGATCTAGAGAAGATCTGTGTGGAGGAGTGGGCCAAAATCCATCCTGCAGTGTGTGCAAACCTGGTGAAAAACTACAGGAAACGTTTGACCTCTGTGATTGCTAAAGGCTACTGTACCAAATATTGACATTGATTTTCTCAGGTGTTCAAATACTTATTTGCAGCTGTATCATACAAATAAATAGTTAAAAAATCATACATTGTGATTTCTGGATTTTTGTTATTTTTTAGATTATGTCTCTCACAGTGGACATGCACCTACGATGACAATTTCAGACCCCTCCATGAATTCTAAGTGGGAGAACTAGTTATATATATTATATGTTCATATGTATATATAAAAGTTCACCCAAAAAAATAAAATGCACAAGGTTTCATCAATTATTCACCCTCATGTTGTTGTTCCAAACCTCTATGACTTTGTATGAGCTGTATTAATTTTTTTTAGAAATGTTTTTTTTTTTTTTTTTTTTGCTTCACAGAAGAAAATCATACAGGTTTGGAATGATATGAGTGTGAGAAAATGTAGACCGAATTATTAGGAAAAACTATCCCTCAGACTTGATGATTGATTAATTATTTTTATTGATGAAAAAACAACGTCAAGATGCAAGCAGATCCCTTAGATGTTTTGTTTATTATGAACTATTATTCTACTATTGTTGAACTCTGACCTATGAATTTGCGTAGTGAAAAAGATGTTTGACAAACAGGATCTAAATGTCACAGATTTACCTTTTGGCTCGATACAAAGGATACAGACTTCAAAGCAGGTATGCTCGTGTTGTGGGTGATAATGGTATATTTTAACATTTGGAATTTGGGATATTTTATCTGCCAACAATGCGGGGGTGTGAATGTCAATGCCTGAAGTAATTTCACACACTCAAAAGCCTTGTGTGACCACAGTTTTAAGTTCAATGAGCCAGTTCCTCTCAAGTTCACACAGGTTTCCTAACTATAACCACTAACTATGAACAGGTCTGTGTAATGACTTTCTTCTATGCAAATGACACTGGTATTTAATGCAGCAACATTTATACATTTTAGTATAGCTTAAGTGCCCAAATACCCACCCAATCTCATGTGAAAATAAATGTATTTTACAATGTACAGTAGCAGTTTTGTATGAATTTGTACAATGGGATTTCTAAAGAAAGAAAACATGAAAGTCGACCATTAACCCCACCCCTAAAACTAACCAGTAGTACATAAGCAGACCATACAAAAGCATACAAATAAGATCAAAATTTGTATGAATTATCTACCAGTAAAATGTGACGTTTGACTCCATGAGAGTAAAAATGAAACGCATCGCTCAGAAATTACGCACATTTTCACACACAGACAGGAAATGTGTTTTCTGGGTTGATAATATAATGGTTTCCTTTCGTTCATATCCGTGTCCTTTCTTCCTCTACAAGTATAGGCTTATATCCCTGACATCCAATTTTCCTGTTATAGATTGCTCTGGACTCATGCCTGAAAATCAAGCCTGAACAAGCCACCATTAATATTCAGTGGTCAGGTGTTTCTCTCATAGTTTTTTCTGTGTGTATATATATATATATATATATATATACACACACACACAGTATAACTCTTAATGTACTGCTCAGTGAAAGAGGGTTTTCACTCTTATGTGGCAAACAAATGACAGGAATCACAAACTCCTGACCAATTTGATTATCTGCACAGAAGAAAGAGAACAAGGAAGAAAAAGAAAGGCGAGAGAAAGAGAGGGGGTGGAGGGATAAAGCTGGAGCGACAGACAGGCGACAAGGTTAACAAAGCCGTCCTGTGTTGATGTGGTGCGGTGAGGGTGAGTGATATAGAGGGAGGGTCACTGGAATGGAGAAATACATCTCTTGTGATATTTTTTGTTTGCCTGTTTCACCTTTTTGTGTGTCTCCCAATTCAAAAGTGCCCAGTTCTCTGCCAACTCTAATCTAGTCTCCTGAAGCCTGACTTTTGACTATAGGCAGGATGCCTGGTCCAATTTGCAGCTCATTTTGGCCAAGAACCGGCCACTTAGGCAGGAAGAGATTGGCATTATAATATGTGACCCTGGACCACAAAACCACTCATAAGTCGCACGGGTATATTTGTCTCAATAGCCAACAATACATTGTATGGGTCAAAATTATCGATTTTTCTTTTTATGCCAAAAATCATTAGGATATTAAGTAAAGATCATGTTCCTTGAAGATATTTTGTAAATTTCCTACCATAAATATATATAAAAAATTATTTTTATTAGCAATATGCGTTGCTAAGGACTTCATCAGTGGCAAATCATTTATAGCCTTTTCTCACAGCAGCTGGAATAATTATACTTATCATTTTGATGGCGGATTGTGGTCATTCAGGAAGGTCCAAACGACAACTGGAGATTTACCAGTAGTCAAAAGCAAAAGAGGTACTGGTAACGCTAATACACACTAAATATACGTAGTCACACAATGCTGATGTTGTTAACATTTACAATTTGAGAACAAAGTATAACAATAATAATAATTTGCACGGTTGAGTCGGCCCTGCTCTGCTTCATACTACAGTGATGTTAATAATCTCATCCATGAACATGATTTCTGCCCGAGTCCCATTCCGATTCTTTTCCACCGGCTGTGCGGTGAAAACAACTTCTCCCATGAATCCCCGCTCAATCTCTGCATCATCGAATTACGCCTTTGTTTTGTATATGTGACCTCTAGCAGCGAAAAACTACATATTGTGCCTTTAATCTGTTCTCATCAAGTTGAGGGATGACTTCGGAAGACACAAAAACATTTATGATGCTTTATGATACATTTTTGCCTTTTGTGAAGCTTAACAGTAACAACCATGAGTACGCACAGGATCGTATTTGGATTGGTCCCGTCTGAAAAATTGCAGTATCAGAGCCGATGCTGATAGTGAATATCGGATCGGTGCATCCTTAGCATAGACTAAAAGATTGTTCCTTGGGATTGAAGAGTCAATATTGGCTTATCAAAAAGATCAATGATCTTCGCTGCGCAATATAAAGCATCCTGACCAACTGTGTTGCAGTATGGTATGGGAGCTGCTCTGTTGCGGAGCGCAAGGCACTGCAGCGGGTGGTGAAAACTGCCCAGCGCATCACAGGGACTCCACTACCTGCCATCGAGCACATCCAGAGGAAACGCTGTCTGCATCAAGCTCGCATCATCCTCAAGGACTCCTCTCACCCAGCCCACAGACTGTTTTCTCTCCTGCCCTCCGGCAGGCGTTTCAGGTGCCTCCGGACCAGGACCAGTAGACTAAAGAACATTTTTTTTTCCCCCAGAGCTGTCTCTTTATTGAACTCGAACCCCCGTTGATCCACTTCCCTCATATACTGCTGTAGATATATCCACATTGTGTGCACAAAATAGACACTAACACAGGCAAATCTGTTCTTCTTTAGAAGCACTTGTTTTATCATCCAGGGCATTTTATCATCTCTTCATTTCCAGGTGGACTAATATTTTCAGAAGCTGTGTAAATCAGATTGCAACTGCTCAACCTTGTGAAAAAGTAAATGCCTAATATCTGGTTTGACAGCACTCAGCAGCAATCACTGCAACTAAACACCACATGTAATTTAATATGAGTCTTCCAAATCTCTGTTGAGGAATCTTGGCTCGCTCTTCCTTGGAAAAAAAGCTTTGACAGATTGGTACAGTAGGCCTTGAACCGGTCCTGCCACATCACCTCTGTAGGATTCAGGTCAGGACTTGAACTAGGCCACTGTAGATCCTTAATTTAGTTTCTTGTCAGCCATTCCAATGTGGATTGCTTCTGTATTTTGAATCATTTTCTCGCAGCATCACTCAATTACAATGAAGCTTCAGCTCACACTCAAGATTATGATCTGGAGAACTTTCTCCTGAAGAACTGTCTGGTTTATTTCTTCTGCCAGCTTTTTTAGAATTTGCTTTAATGTTGCATTGTGAGTATGTAGAAACGCCCAAGTGACCTCTTCTCCTGGTCTCCTGGGTGGTTAAAAAGTAAATGCATATAATTAATAATGATATAGACAAATTTACTGTTTGTAAACACACCGGATTGCCGCGCAGATAGGTTGCAGAAAAGCAGGGGGAGATAGCGTTTACGTATAGAAAATTACATGGATATGGTACAAAATCGTTCGATTTAAAAAGATTATAGATTATTTATAGATATATATTTATAGATGACTAATTATAGATTATTAGATGTTATTTTCAAAATGTTGTCCGCATATTACAATAGTTTGTTACCCCGTGATAGGGCTGTGCGTGACAACCGCACCACCGCTGTGGCTGAATATCACTGGCACTGGGTGGACAACCAGAGCGAAGACCAAGGTGCGCAAGGTCCTCATCCGGGAGATGCTCTTTGCCGATGACGCCGCCCTCACTGCTCACATGGAAGCCGACCTCCAGCGACTCATCACCCTCTTTGCGGAGGCATGCACAGAGTTTGGCCTCACCATCAGCCTTAAGAAGACCAACATCATGGGTCAAGATGTCAGCACCACTCCCATAATTACCATCGGAGATCACACCCTGGAGGTGGTGGATAAGTTCACATACCTCTGCTCTACAATCTCCAGCAACCTATCCCTGGATGCCGAGCTTAACGTGAGGATAGGCAAAGCAGCAACCGCCATGGCCCGCCTAGCGAAGCGTGTGTGGGACAACCCCATGCTGACCCTCAACACAAAGATGAAAGTGTACCAAGCGTGCGTGCTGAGCACCCTTCTGTACGGCAGTGAGGCTTGGACCCTATACACGCACCAAGAGCGAAGACTGAACGCCTTCCACATGCGCAACCTCAGACGGCTCCTCTGCATCACCTGGCAGGATCGTGTCTCCAACGCAGATGTTTTGGCCCAGGCAGGCTTGTTAAGCATTTTCGCCACCCTCTCTCAGATGCGCCTGCGCTGGCTCGGACACGTATGCAGGATGGATGATGGCCGTATCCCGAAGTACATCCTCTATGGCGAGCTCGCCATCGGTACACGGCCAACCGGTCGACCAGCCCTGCGCTACAAGGATGTCTGCAAGAGGGATCTGAAGTCATGTAACATCAACCCAGCAGATCTCGAAACAGCAACTTCCGACCGCTCTAGTTGGCGTGCAAATGTCATAACCGGCGTCAAGCAGGCTGAGGAGAAGAGAGAGATCCAGCGCGAGGAAAGGAAGAGCCGCAAACAGCAGAGAACCCAGCCTACCACTGCTCCCCCCATAGTACCCACCACGGACTACACTTGCAGCAAGTGCGGCAGGAGCTGCAACTCCCGCATCGACTTATTCAGCCACAGCCGGCGCTGCTGCCCCACAATTAAATAAATACTCAGGTGCAGACTCCATTGTCTCTAGAGACAGAAGGATGCCATAAAGGGTGGACAACCAGGTTTTTTTTGTATAGGATATAAAATATATAATATTAGCCTACATTTTCCGTCAGTAAAACAATACTACAGCCTGTAAAACATTTAAATAAATATCAGTAAATAATGGTAATGTAAATTATATAAGAAAGTTAAATATTAGTTAATATATTGGTTTTATATTTCCCCACAGAGGTGCTCATATGCCGTTTTGCACTGAAAGGATGTACACGATCGAACAGGAAAGAGAGCATTGCTTTTATAATATCTTTGTTTTCTCCTGATGTACCAAAATGCAATTAAATGCAAACAAGGAAGAAACGTGTATAATCCCCTGTGAGAGACGTAAATTAAGATTTTGGAAAATAAATAAGATATTCCATTTCCAGAAGAATAAAATGGAGTAAGCCTATTGTTAAATCCGTGGAAAATCGGGTGACCAGATCGCAAAACGTAGGCAAAGCTTAAATTCTGGCTCAGCTCACAAAGCCGAATAATAGGAATATAATATTTATTTTGTGAATAAATGTTTGTGCTTCACTCGTGTCATAATATTCACGTAAAACAGCTTCACATACAAAAAAAAAGTTTCGTCCGCCCAGCGCCGGTGATATTCAGCCACCGTGGTGTTGAGGTTGTCACGCACAGCCCTATCACGGGGTGACAAACTACTGTAATATGCGGACAACATTTTGAAGATAACATCTAATAATCTATAATCTTTTTCAATCGAACGATTTTGTACCGTATCCATGTAATTTTCTTTACGTAAACGCTATCTCCTGGTTTTCTGCAACCTATCTGCGCGCGCATCCGGTGTGTTTACAAACAGTAAATTGGTCTATATGTACTCCTCATTTAGACTAAACACAGGCATACAGCAACCAATCCTAACTTGCATTATAAATATTAGTGACTTTTTCTATACATAATGAAAACTTGAAACACTCAATTCATCATTTTATTTGTCTAATATGAAATTTATTGTTTGACATTTGGGGCCCTATTTTAAAAATCTGAATGCATAGTCTGAAGCACTTAGGGCGTGTCAGAATCCACTTTTGCTAATTTAACGACGGAAAACAACGCCAGGCGCATAATCCAAAAGGGTTGTGCAGTCTCTTAATGAGTCACAGGTGTGTTTTAGGTGTAATGTGCAATAAGCCAACCAGAGTATCATCTCCCATTCCCTTTAAAAGCCAGTTGTGCTTGCACCATGGTGGATTCGGTATTTACATGGTGGAATTTGCGAGCGGAAAGACTGAACACTTTTCCAGAGAGGAATCCTTTTATTTTTAATATTTAAAATGTTTGTGTGGTGTGCTGCTGCGTAATGTGCTGTGTAATAAGCAGAGTGCACCCGCCTATAGGCGCATATTACTAACGCAACCTTTAAATAACACAAGAAATACTGCATTATTGACTTTAGATACGTTTTTTTTTTGTTGGTCAATGGTGCATTCGTTTTCACTTGCCTCAAAATAACAATGCACCCGAACACATCTCGTTTTCAGAGCAGCTGAAATGGGCACGAGTGCATTTGCTACTTAAACAATGTGGTGCTGGATGTGAAAATGATAACTGCGTCGGGCTGAAACGTGCAAAAAACACTAGTGTCGCGCCTGCCGTCATATTGCGTCGGGTGTTTGATAGGGCCCTTGATATTATTTCAGGGTGAGACGGATGCAGTCAAGTAAGGAATCAGAAGATAATAAATACTTCTTCATTTTACTTCACCTCTAATCTCTTTGACTTATTCTCTAGAAATGTTCTTTGTTCTCTGCCTGTGATTCAGCACATATTCCTATTTGTTCCTAAGTGTATGCATAAACTGTATGTGCTGTTTTGTTGCTTTATTTAGATTTACTATTAAATTGTATTTCTGTAATTACATTTCTTTGTAATCAAAGGGTTAGTACACCAAAGTCATTAGGTATTCACGCTTGTTCGGACCAAAAAAATAATATAATACATTTAGTCCTAGTTCGCTTAGCATTCACACTGCCATTTTTAAGACCGAACCTAAACATACCAAAAAAAATAAATAAATGGTGACGGAACTTACCAAACATCTGAAACAATGCTATGTGCTGGGATAAATGAGTGAAATGTGTAAATGAGACATAAAAAGAGCCAGGAATCCTCCGTTGCACACAAACTGAGATGACGTTTCTGATGCCTGTACTTAACTGTAATGGGCAACGTACTGTAGCTCCTATGACAAGAAAAAACAGGTACGCTTCAGGATTCTGTCCTTTTTAGGGTTGCATTTGATGACATAACCTTCTGTTTTTGGTTCGCTTAGATGTCTTTGGTCTGTGTTGCGTTCATATTTCTGTCGAACTGCACCAGAGTTCCTTTGGAAGCGGACCGAGACCCACCTTTTCAGGGGTTGGCGTTCAAATAAACCACACAACATTTTCAACTAAATATTCAAATAAATGTTCAACTATATTACTGATCTGCACGCATTGTCACTATATGATCATTGAAATGAGCTGGATGACATCACCGTTTTTTTCCAGTTCCGCTGTACAGCCAAAGTAAATTCTGCTGCATTATTTTCCTGTTTAACACTGTGAGTGTTGAACACACCCTTACTCACCCTGATGTTCCAAACCTATAAAACTTTCGTTCATCATCAAAACACATAGATATACAAAGATATATTTGGTAACACTTCATTTTACTGTGTTTTTGTTAGACATGTTACATACTATAGCAATAACAGTAAATTATACATAATTTCAAGCAACTAACCAAACCCTAAAGTAAGGATATTTACTTTAGGGTAAGGATATTTACACTATATTTACACTATATTTTTTTTAACTAAACATAGAAATAAATCTAATTAATAAACTAATTTAACCATATAAACTAAATTACTGATCTAATTATTGATCTAAAGCCCACACTGTCACCGTATGGAAATTGAAATGAACTGATGACATCTAATGGCTATACAGCTTAATACAATTATGCTGCATTATTTTGCTGTTTAACACTGTAAAGCTGCTTTGAAACAATCTGCATTGTTAAAAGCGTTATATAAATAAAGTTGACTTGACTTGACTTATTTGTGTAATTACACTGAAATAATGACACCTTAAATCAAAGTGTAACCATATTTCCATGATACTTGAGAGATTTCTGTCCCTCCATTGAACTAAGCCTTTAATAGGTTTTCTTCTATACAGTAACAAAAATTGTATAGGAGATGCATTACTTATTAATAAAAAATACATCCCTGGTGTTTGAAATGACCCCCATTTCAGTAAATAGCACATACTGAATGGCTAACGAATACCCATAATGCACTGTGAGGGTCGTGTCTCAGCAGTATATGGTGTCCACAGTAGACTTACACAGGTTTCTTTTTAATTATTTAATTATTGATTATTTAATTATTGATTATTAATTATTTGATTAAGGCTTATACAAGCTAGTTTCCATTACAGATTTCAAGATAAATTATTTACTACTGAAGCTTGCCAGTTAGCTAAGTATCAAATGATTATTAAAGAGCAAGCACAAACTACGCAAAAGTGCACTGAATTCACTCACTAGCTTTTAATCACTCATTCAAATAAACTACGATAGTGGACTAATGTAGGGAACAGTGAATGAGGGCATAGGGGTAATTTCAGATATAGTTTGTCTGTCTGTCGGTTCGTTTTCTCTCTCATTGTTTTTTTTTTTTTTTTTACCTCAAGTCATCAGGGATAGGTCCAAATATCAGTAACCTTGAGTGAAACAAACAGAGGAGAATGGGGGAGGGAAGAAACAAAACGAGTCTGTATGGCAAGGTGTGTTGTTCTCATGGGTGTTTTATTTCGACAATGCCACTCAAAGCCATGGGATTTTGCCATCTTTACAGCTTTCACACGCACACTCGCTCACTCTCAAGTCTCAACACCCGTGTGCCCGCCCCCAGTGCCAGACGCAACAGGAAGTGACTGTTGCCAGGGCTACACAAGGAAGTTACAGCATGATATGTTCACAGAAACACACATAGTAGTTTCCCTTTCACCAGAACGGTCTGTATGTGTGTCTCTTGTGCTCATGAGTTTGTGTTCATTTAATCAGCAGAGGAAGCTGTATTTCATGTTGAGGGCTTTGTTTTGGGAGATTAATTGTTGCCAGTAATTAAGGTCTAACCCCACAAGAGGCGACAAGAAGGCCAGTCACTCAAGGGTGCAGGGCAGTGAACAGCCCCTGGGGCTTTGTGGAAGATATAATGGGAGAGGTAGTACAGGGGACATCACATCAGTCATACATATGACCTCTGCACTCACTCATCTCCTCTTATAAATCACCTTTTAACTTGAAAAACCCTCTTTATCTCACATGCACACATGCAAAGAAAGTAAATTGGGGTCAGGGTGTGGTGGCCCGCTATTGTGTTGTACTGTTTTGCATTGCAATAATAGGATGAATGACTCTCTCTCCTGGGTTTGGACAACATTTATATTCCTGTTTGAAAAGCAGTTATGCAAGACAGCTACATCTGTACTGTATCTCTCTCTCTCTCTCTCTCTCTCTCTCTCTCTCTCTCTCTCTCTCTCTCTCTTTTGTGGTAAATAAAAAAACTTTGCAATGTGCTACTGTTGCGGCTGGTCAAGCAAATGCTAGTGCTTTGTTTCTGATTGATAGAATTGTAAATATATCTATTAAAAAAACTGATATTCGGGTCTATAACTCCTCCCTGAACCTCCCGTTGCCCTGTATCTTGTTCTCTCAATGGCTGTAGGTTATCGCTGATGTATTTTTCGGTCAGAACACATTTCACACAGCAGGAGTTTGAATCGCAGACAGGTCCAGATATTTAGCATGCCAAATATCTCACAGGCGTCAGCGATTCTCTCTGATCGCGTCTTTGATAATTCACACTGCGTGATTTTCACTCACATGCACGAGCACCGATTTGCCTATGATTTCAGGCATTTGTCTGCGATTTCCCAAAACCTGTCAGCAAGTCAAAATCGGCCCTAAAATCGGGCAGTGTGAACTCGGCATAAGACGGACAAGGAGTGACTGAAAAGGCAGAGCTTAAATAGTGAACACAAGCTGACACATTAAAGGTGCACTTCAGCGCTGGGATTTATGTAGTAGAAATGTGAAATTATTTTTGAATTTGGTGCCTTCTGAGAAAAGACAGAAAATGTATTTTTGTCTCATGTGGATGAAAGACAACAACTCCCAGCATGCACTTGCTTTGCTGCTCCCTACACCGCCACTCCCTACACCGCCCCCAACATCGTTTTGATCTTCATAATAATATAATCATTTTGTTCAGTTAGAGACAATTACAATTAAATACTGAATGTGCATTTTCAATAAAGTGTGAGTGAGCCGAACGAAAGTCACAGGACAAACGCAGCAGGAGTCAGATTTTTATTCAGCACGAGAGGGAAGTAAGAGCTGAGCAGAGCTGAGATAAGCGCGACAGTCATTCTCAGCGCGTCCAGTCTGACGCGTTTTCTGATCGCATATGGAAAGCTAAACTTTCATTGGAATTCACTGAAAAGTTGAAACACTCACTTTGCTCTGCACCGCTCCGGTTATGAATGACCGAGGCCGAGCGCATTTACATTCTGAGAGTGAGATCTCTCCCCTGTGGGTGGGTTGAAAACATGCGGAACAGCTCCCTCTACTGGCTGTAGTTTTTAGCGTCTGGCCAAAAAGAGGATTTTTTCCAGAAATAAAATGCATAATTCTCTCATCTCGGGGATATGAGGGGGGAAAGTACCATAATTCAAATATACTAGGGGTTTCTACTGATACGAAGCTTAATGCTAAATCACTGAAGTGACCCTTTAACTAATAATGACGGTAACCAAGGAGACATATGAGTGGCGGGAATCTGAACAAAGAAACACGTGACAAATGAAAACACTGAATGTCCATGATAACTGAAACTGAACAGAAACGACTGTGACATGGGTGTACATACAGCATAGACAATTAACTAGTAAATATGGGGGGCATTTGTGTGCGTTTCTGGTTTATATAAATTAACACTCTGTCAACTTAATTCTTAAATTCTTCAAATATATGTCACTTATATACCCAGTTATCAAGTTATCGAGACCGTGACGTGTCAGAACTTATTACAGTTTTACAGTTACAGTATACAGTATTTTACAGTTATTACAGTATTACAGATACATGATAGCTCTATATACAAGCAAAACATGAGGGCTTGTATCATAAATGTTTAAAAACTCTGCTCTCTTTTTTCGCATCCTTGTTTGTATTGCCTGAGCATAAATTCGCTATAAATAAACGCGTAATTGCTTACTTTAATGTCCTCTTTACTTCTGTTTGTTGCCTGTAATTTTTTTTATCTTTCTTTTGTGCATGCAGATCAGTCCATGACAATGATCTATTCACACTGGAATCTGATATTGGCCACATTTAAAACAACATTGTGAACAGCTATACAAAAAATCAGATCTGAGCAATAAATAGGAATTGAGTGCTAAAGCTCGCAGTGTGAACATAGCCTCTGTGTCCGTGAGAATGCTGGGTAATAAATAGAGAATGGATGTTTGATCTGGAGTAAAGTCACTGCCACAAGTACAAGAATGTTTGTGTCTATAAGTGTATTTGGTGAATGTATTGTGTTTCTCTCACTGAACTTTATAAATGACATAATAATACTACAGTGACAGTGTGGGCTAAATATTAAACTTTAGGTCAACAGTCTTCGCTAGCCAGGAATGAGGGGAATGTATGTATGCCAGGAACAGCCGCACACTTGCATACACCCTTGTGCTCACATGCTTGCTCAATTTTCTGGAAGATATTTCACAAGTCTGAGCATGTAGCGGTTGGTCGAATGCAACCTGTTACCATCAAGGTTACATTACTTTATAGTTGTGGTAAATATAGCTTTGTGCGTTTCTCTATTGGGATATGAATTGGTTTTCGTTGTTTATGTCATAGTGTTAAATTAATGTGAGCTTTGGATTTCTTTTTTTTTTTATATGCAAGAACTCTAAAGTAGAAATCTCAGATTACTTGTTTATTTTACAGTCACAGCCACAGAAGGGGAGCTAAAAGCTTTCTAGCTTTTATTTAAATAAATACATTTCAATTTAAAGTGTAAATTTCTAGAGTCCACATCTCAAATAAATTGGATTTTAACTTAAATGTATTTAATTGTATTATTTAATTTAATCGTGTACTTTTTATTTAATTTGTAAATTATGAATAAAAACTTGAACAGTAAATGTGCTGGACTGAGTGACATTACTGTATCGTCCCAGTACTGTAAAATGAATCATCAAAATACAAATAAATTGTCCCAGTATCACTTCAGAGAGCCAGTATTACATGATGAGTCAATAGCTGCGAGGAACAGATGTGTGTGCGTGTGCGTGTGCGTGTGCGTGTGCGTGTGCGTGTGCGTGTGCGTGTGTGTGTGTGTGTGTGTGTGTGTGTGTGTGTGTGTGTGTGTGTGTGTGCGCGCGCGCGCGCGTGTGTCCATCCTGCTCGGCCTGTTTGGACTGGAACCAGTCCTTAGCAGACTTCGACCAGTAACCCATGACCCTCTCACACACTCTGGGGAACGTTCAACTCAGCAACTTCATCCGCACTGTTGCACTCCATGGTGGGAGGGGGACAAGAGTACAGGAAAGCAAAAGATCATGATAAAGAACGAGAGAGAACGGGAGAGAGAGCCCTCGGCTATAGAGCAAGTATTTACAGTCCAGATCTGCTTTGTTTATTGTTGAAGTTTACAAGCACAGTCCTCCAACCACTGGTCCAGCTCATTTACTCAGCTATTCTCTTTACGAGCCCATGAACATTTGAAGCAGAAGAAGTGAACGATGTTTGTCTGAGTTTGTCTGAGAATCCTGAAGTGTTGAGTGAATCTGTCATAAAGTTAAAGTTCACTCTAAACTTATGACTGCTTCACCACTTCAGTGACAGGATCCTTTACTTTGTCAGTGCTTATGTGTATGTGGTGTGTCAGGGATTCTCTGGACCTCTGTTCAGTGTTATTTCATTCCAGATCGCTCTTAAAGATCCCATGAAATCACTTGAAGAGCGCAGTTTTTTTTTATTGTGCTGACATATTTTACGGAAACAGACTGGACATATTAACTGCTCTTCCTTTTTTAAGCTGTAAAAAATCACAGCTGTGAGCCATGATTTGCTACTTCCCAGTCAGTGACGGTTGTAATTGGGGGAGAGGCATTCTTATTCTAGAGATCATCTGATTGGACAGAAATCAATGCAGTGCATTATGTCATCAATATTTTTCTCAGGAGAGGTATCTTACAGGCATTTGTAATGTCGCGCTGCGCCACATCTAGTGTAGACAGTGTCACTGATTATAATGAGTTCTATTGTCTTTGTCACTTCACATCGCACTGTTCACTCCGGTGTAGACACTGTAGCTGCATCTCATTTCGAAGTCTGCATCCTCCGGAGGTCGCATTTGAAGGCGGCATACGTCATCAAGCTGTACTGTTCTTGTTATTTAAGAACAGTAACCGGAATAAAATGTACTGTTATTCCTTGTGAGGTGTAAAATACTGTAAATTATTTCTTTGCAATCTAATGAATACTTTTCTTAAATGAGATGGCCTCGATGACATGTACAGCATTCAAATGCGAACTCCGGAGAACGGAGCCTTCGAAATGAGACACAGCTTGTGTGACCACATAGCAACCATATAGCCTTCTAAAAACGACTCAGACCACCTTAGCAACTGTAGCAACTTCGCAACCAGCCATAACACCCTAGAAACATGGTGGTGACTGCTCCCATTTTCTTCGGGAAAAGTGCGAACATTTTTGACTCTCAAGGACCCACAGTTTTCCCAGCTGTTTGTGGATACGGTTTAAATACATTACAATTTCTACCTGACAACACTGTTTTTAATTTTTTAATTTTAAAGCTTGGCTTAAAAGTATGTGTGTGTATATGTATATGTATATGTATGTGTGTTTTATTTTTATTTATTTTTTTTACTGATGTTTAATGCTTGTATGGTCTTATTGTAAATTAAGTCTTGTTGACACCCCTTGGTTAGTTTGCTGAGGCCCCCTAGTGGGTCCAGACCTCCTGGTTGAGAAGCAAGAATAAACAAGAATATTTATTATTTGGTTGTATATTTGTAACACATCATCTCTCTGCACATCTCTTTTTCGCTATTTTACAGGAAGTGGAAATCCTGGACATCAGTCAAATCAGGGACACCAGGACAGGGAGATTTGCCAAGATGCCAAAGGTACGTTTTTAAGAGTGCCTGTGTCAGAAAAAGTCAGTATGAAGGTTATGTTTGGAAAGATTCATATGTCAGGAGTGTGTGTGGGTGGTAAACTTTGCCTGTGTTTGTAGGACCAACGTATACGTGATATGTTGGGTTTGGGCAAAGGAGAAGGGAACTCCGACTCAAAGCTGCTAACTGTTGTCTACGGCAACGACCTGGTCAACATCTCCTTCCTCAACTTCCAAGCTGTGCAGGATGGCTATTGCAAGGTAACCATGACCACCTGTCCCTGTCACCTAGATACCATGTCCATGCTATCGCTCCCTCTCCCTCTGAACTGCTTTTTCACTTTCTACCTTTGCAAGTGTGTGCTCTGATTAAATTATATCAGATGACTCTCGATTTATATATTTATTTTCCTCTCTTTTCAAAACCTTGGCACACATGGAGTTTTGATATAGTTATAGGATTATCATATTTACATAATAAATGCATGAGTTCATTTATACACGTTTGTTTTCTGTTATGATTGGGTTTCAAGGTGTGGACCGACGAACTGTTTAAACTTTCCACAAACATACTGTCCCAGAATGCGTCCCGCAACATCTTCTTATTCAAAGCGTGAGTATTCTGTGTGTGTGTGTGTTTGTGTGTGTGTCTGTCTCTGGGGGGTGGGGGTGGGGGGGTGATGTGCTGGTAAACCCTACATTGGGGGGACAAAATGTGACATTTTTTGGTCCCCATGAGTAAAACAGCTTATAAATTATACTAAGTTATGTTTTTTGAAAATGTAAAGTGGTAGAAAGTTTTCTGTGATGGGTAGGTTTAGGGTTAGGGAATAGAATATACAGTTTGTACAGTATAAAAAACATTATGTCTATGAAAGGTCCCAATAAAACTTGGAAACCCAACGTCTGAAACAATTGTTGAGGCAAGGTGACCTTACCAAAAGTTGACAGTTGACTTCACTGAACTTTATATTTCACAGTTGCTTGTGATTAATTCTCTTAATTGTTGTTATTGAAAATGTGACCTCTCACAATGCAACATTATTTCTCCTAATTGTTTCTCGCAATTGCGACTAAATCTTTAAATGTGACTTTATATCTCACAATTGTGAGACATAACATTACATTGTTACTTTATATCTTGCAAATGCTACTTCATTTCCTTTCTCTTCTACTTTGTGTCTTACTAATGTGGCTTCATATCTCTAAACTGCAACCTTGTGTATAAAAGTATGAGTATAAGTTTATTTTAAGAATTGTGACTTTTATTTCTCACATTGTGACTTTTGTGGCTGCTTACTTCTCGCATTTGCACTTTATTATGTGACTTATAAAGTCACATTGTGACATATTATATCTCTTCTAATCCTCTCAACCCAAGCGCGACTGGACCAGACAAAAGTTCAAGATGGTTTTTCACATATAACTTTTCCTCATTCGTAGGCAATGCCAGGTTTTTCTTTTTTTTTTTTTGGTAATAGTGTCTGTAGTTGCTGAAAGTACATCAAGTGCAAATAATCAGTGTAGATATAACATAACCTGTCTGCCTTTTTTGTATCATTTTTCATAGTTACACAAAGCTGAAGCTGCAGGTAAATCAGGATGGGAAAATCCCAGTGAAGAAGTGAGTAAACACAAGCTGTCTTAATCAAACAGTTATGTTTCCAGTTCTTCTGGGCTTTCGTTGCTAATGTGCCACTTCTTCTTTCATCATTCCTTTCACTTCTTCTCTTTTTATTTCTCTTTCACTTCTCTCAGCATCCTGAAAATGTTCTCGGATAAGAAACGTGTGGAGACTGCACTGGAGCACTGCGGTCTGGTCAATAACAGGGTAATCAGTCGTGCACCAATCACCAGTTATTACACATCGAACCTTTCAGTTATGTCTGCTGAGCTTTCATAAGAAATGTCTCTCTTTTGTTCTTTCCATAATTATGAACTGTTTTTCAATAACCCACACTTGCTTAGAAGATTTGATCATCTCTTTAGTCTAATCTCTTGTAGTGTGTCTCCCTCTGTTGTCACATGTTCCACATAATTTGTTTTTCTGTTTCATGGTGATCTGTGATCAATCCTTTTATGGTTCAGTTTGGACACAGAGGATCTGGTCTTAGATCAGCACATGTCCACATGCCATTCTGTTCACTGTCTTACACTGCCCTCTGCTGATTACATTTCAGAATGGAGACTTAAAGGTATAGTTCACCCAAAAATGAAAATTTTACTCTTCTGTTGAACACAAAATAAGATATTTTAAAGAATGTTGGTAACCAGACATTTGACAGAACACATTGACTTCCATAGTATTTTTTTTTCCTACAATGAAAGTTAATGGGTGCCATCAACTGCCTTGATACCAACATTCTTTAAAATTTCTTCATTTGCGTTCAATAGAAGAAAGAAACTACAGGGTTAGAAAAACGGGTGAGTAAGTAATGACAGAATTTTCCTTTTTGGGTGGACTATCCCTGTAAATATGCCTTATTCTACACCAGGGGGCTTTTTTATTTTTCTTGTCATTTACTGTGCAGATATGAACCCAAAAACTCACTACATAGTGCAGAACAAATATTTACTTGCGTGACCAAGCAATTGAAATGGATCAGATTACAGCTCAAGCCAAATTGATCTGCCCTGTGCTGTCAGGTACTGTCCACTGGTTAATGTGGATATGGGTCAATGCTGTAGAACCCATTTTGCATCTCAGTTTACATTGCATTGTTAAAATTGTATGCCTATATAGTACATAACAATCTTTCAAGATAAATCCTGTTTTCCATGGCTATGTCCCCTTTAAAATCCACCTCAGGCCCGACTGTTATAACTTTCTTTGTCTTTTATTTGTGACACTAAAGATGGAAACTATGGAGACATTTCATTCTATTTCTATTTTATTTATATATTAATTTTATTTGTTGTGATATATTATTCATTTATTTTTCTCTCAGGCGGACCATGGTATAAAGCCAGATGACTTCACCTGGGAAATGTTCCAGAACTTTCTCAACAAACTAAGTCCCAGACCAGAGGTGGAGCGTATCTTTGTGGAGCTGTGAGTAAGCAGAGTCCAAAAGCAATGACACAGATACAGTGGCCCCAAAAAAGTATTTGGATACTCGGCCACATTTAAAAATGTATGAATGCCATTCCATTACATAACATATCAACTAATTGGCATTTATATTAAAGCGGTCATGAATTGAGAAATCAACTTTTCATTCAGCCTTTGATATATAAAAGTTCATCCTGTAAGTTTCGGAGCTGAAAACTTCCTTGTTAGTCAAAGAAAAGCTTTTATTGACACCAGGCTCAGAATATGCCAGCCCTTGACATCAGTGTGTGGTGAAACGCTGCCTCAACAGAAGAATAAGTAGGCCTACACCGGATTCTGTAGCCCCACCTACTGACTCGTGGAGCTAAACGGATCGTGCTACTGAGCAATAAACATGCCGAAGATAGCAAGATATTGCGTTGTGCCTGGTTGTGGAAGAACACAGTCACTGCATAAGCTTCCTTCGGATTCTAATATTAGGAATGTGTGGTTGAACTTTATTTTTAATGAAGATCCAGCTCACGTGGGTAAGACGTTGCACATTTGTTCGCTTCAATTCACCGCGGAATCGTTTGTAAACAAGATACAGGTCGAGACTGGATTTGCAGACAGATTGAGATTAAAACACAATTCTGTGCCTTCTATATTGAATCCGACAGGAATGGTGCAACACACTTATGTGAGTAAAAAATGTTTTTTTATAAGTGATAGTATTGCATTGTTACAGATCGTTTTACATCTACTGATTATGTTGCGGAAGTTTTGAACATGCTGATTTGTCTGCAGTGAAGTTTTGCTGATGCACGTATTTTGTTTGTTTGATAAAGACATTTTGCGAGCCCTGTGGGCGGATTCCTGTTGCCGTTTCAGGCATTTACTTCCAAGTCTTCAGTGCGGCCCGCCCATAAAAACCTTGCGTTCCAGGAGAGAGGCTCAAAACCAGGGCAGAAAGTAGCCTATTACTTATTCATTATGATGTTTTTGAATGTAAAAACCACGCGGATGTAATAAGTTGACCTCAGACAACAGTATACAAAATTTTTAAAATCCAGTTCATGACCCCTTTAAAGAAAGATGGCACAAGTACACTTTTCAAGCAAAACATTTCACTAAAACATATGTTAGGTTTGTACATTATAAAGCATAGAAATGCTATTCAAAATATTTTTTTTAAAAGTAACAACCCTGTAATTGTACATATCCATGTAAAAATAGCCCAGAGATGCACTGTAAGATTTATACATTATTAAGTCTGTCCAAATACTTTTTGGGGAAATGTATGTCTTAACAACTATGTAAAGATCCATTGCACAATGTGTAATTCTTTGATACGATTCAAATGTATTTGTATTTTCAAAGCAGCTTTACAGAAAATGCATGTTTACATTACAATTTAGAGTGATCTTTACTGTGTGTGTGTGTGTGTGTGTGTGTGTGTGTGTGTGTGTGTGTGTGTGTGTGTGTGTGTGTGTGTTTGTGTGTGTGTGCAGTGGCTCTAAAGGGAAGCCCTTCCTGTCTCTCGATCAGTTGATGGACTTTATAAATCGCAGACAGAGAGATTCTCGATTAAATGAGGTTCTTTACCCACCGCTCAAGCGAGAGCAGGTCCGCCAGCTCATGGAAAGATATGAAACCAACTCCAGCCAGCTGGAAAGAGGTACAACACACACACACACACACACACACACACACACACACACACACACACACACACATTTAGACATAGTGACGGTGAAACTGATGGTGCTTTGTTTCATGGGTCCATGTTTGAGCAGACCAGATCTCCCTAATGGGCTTCACAAAGTATCTTGGTGGGGAGGAGAACTCTGCTGTTCCTCCAGAGAGGTTGGACATCATCGATGATATGAACCAACCCCTGTCCCACTATTTCATCAACTCTTCACACAACACATACCTCACAGGTATACACACACACACACACACTCTAAAAGACACTAATATGGTCATAAATGCGCACTAACACCGTTCTGTGCTTTCCCACTTTAGTGGGGCAGTTGACGGGCCTGTCGTCAGTAGAGATGTACCGGCAAGTGTTGCTTACAGGATGCCGCTGTATAGAGCTGGACTGCTGGAAAGGCCGCCCACCTGAAGAAGAGCCAATCATCACACACGGTTTCACCATGACAACTGAGATTCCATTCAAGGTGTGTTTATGACCCCAGCTCCCATTTTACCATCTCAATGTCCATCACTTTTATGATACGGTCACATTTAGCGTTGTTCTGCGAATTTTCATGGCAGAAATTCAGTCATTTCGGTAGAAACCCTTTGGGATTGGGAATTTACATTGGGAGTTTACATGGCAACAAGATAAATTGTATGTTTCTTTCCTAATGGCTGTGCTACAAAAAGATCTATGTGTCTAGAAAGATAATCTAGAAGATATAAGTTTAATTTGTACTAATATTAGTGCATAATCATTCTACACCATTTGTGTTTTTTGTGCTTGGTAAAGAGACAGAAGCACCATTAGGTCTCAACACTAGTGCATTTAACAGCACGGGATGTGCAGTGTTCAGTAGCCACACAACTCAAGCACATCGCCATCATTTTTTAACTTCTATTTAATGATAGGATAATTATTTAATGTAATTAGTGTGCCTAATTGCATGAGTGCCACATTTAATCAAACATTTAAATGGAAAGCATTTTGTTCTCTTCATCTCTTCAATCACACAGTAAAAGAGTGTGTTCGGTCCAGAGTGTATATTGCACATATTTAAAATGGACTGCATTTATATAGCGCTGTTTAAACTGTTTATTGTTTATAAATCTCAATACGTGTGTGACCAGGTTTATATATCAGGTCTGTCTCGTCAGCGCAAATGTATTTTGTGGTACATGTATAAATTAAATTATGAAGAACGATGGATTGGATATTCTTTACGTTGTAAGCCTAGCGCATGCTATATTTCAGTGTTTTTCAAAAAAAGTGGTTGGGACAAATTCAACTTTGGCAAAAAGTGGCGGGGACATGTCCTACCCGCAAATTACAGGTTCAAGTTGGTCACATGGATTTTCTGCATTGACCAACAGAAAGATGCCTGGTTTGAAAGTGACTTCTGGTGAGCTGTGCTTCATGCATCAGCACAATGTTGACAATAAGACATGTATTTTTTTAACCTGAAAAATTTTGCTAATGCGCAATTGCTAATTGCAAATGCAAGCTGCCCATATATGCTGCACACATACTGAACTGCAACGAGAGACATAAAAAAAGATCCAATCTGACTTCTGAGCTATAATTCTGCCTGAATCATAATCATACACTGTTCGTTTGTTGGCTATAGGATAACTGGCCTTCGACTGAGCCTGGTTTCTCCAAAGGTTTTTTTTCCCATTCTATCAACTGATGGAGTTTGGGTTCCTTGCCACTGTCACTTCTGGCGTGTTAAGTTGGGGACACTAAATATTCAACTATATTACTGATCTACCTGCATTGACAGTATTGTATGAGAACTGAACTGAGCTGGACGATGACATCAATGTTTTCTCCATAGCTGCTGTATAAATAAACAAACTCAATTAATAACTAATTACTTTTACAATGGAACTGAATCAACACTGATCAACACATAGTTGGATTATGACACTATTTTCTTCTAGAGCTGTACAGCCGAAACAAACTTTGTTGCATCACTGTATAGCTGCTTTGAAACAATCTGTATTGTAAAAAGCGCTATATAAATAAAGATGACTTGTGTATAATGTTTCAATCTTTGTGTTTTTAGGAGGTGATTGAAGCTATTGCTGAAAGTGCATTCAAGACGTCACCCTATCCTCTCATCCTGTCTTTTGAGAATCATGTGGACTCGTAAGTATAAGGCATGAGTGTGTGGATAATGCATAATTACTTGACTTTTTTCCTGTTTATCATTTATCTTGATTATTATCTGGTCTTTTAGAGCAAAGCAGCAGGCTAAAATGGCAGAGTACTGTCGCTCTATGTTCGGGGACGCACTGCTCATTGATCCACTAGAGAAATATCCTGTGAGTTTTTCTTTTTTAATGAGTTTTTTACTTTCTTAATAAACAAAAATTCTAAATCTAAAAAGATAGAGCAAGGCACATGTCTATCCGTCTGTCTGTCTTTTTCCATCCATCCAAACTTTCAAAATTCAAAATTTTAAAAAGCATTAAAAAATTTCAGGCCTGGCTTTCTAAAGCCAGCATTGCTATGCTAAACTTTACTCCTCCAGTTAAGGATGACGTGCAGTCGTTTTGTCATCATCACAGAATAAATCTAGACAGGGTGTTCAGGACCCCAGTGCAAAGTGAAAGGTTCTTGTATCTTCCTGAAAGCATTTGTTTCCAACTTATTTCACGGCTACTTACCGTATAAAAGAATAAATTAATGTTAAATGTTGATTTGATCTGAAATCATTGAATTATTGTGAGAAGAAAGAGAACATGGACAACTGTGTAGGAAATCAGCTGGCTGCAACATCATTATACCGTTTTGGTCATTACAAAAATATTTGATCACAGAATGATTGGCCGTGTAATAACTAAGAATAGTAAACAGTACTATTTTTAATTTGTCAGTAGATTTGTAATAGTAGATTTCCAGTAGGTTTTAAAATCATGTTGTTTTTACAGCTGGTTCCTGGTCAACAACTGCCAAGCCCCCAGGAGCTGATGGGGAAGATCTTGATCAAGAACAAGAAAAAACATCAGCACAGGGCATCTGTCGGTGGGAGCATCAGACGCAAGGACGGGACAGATGAACACTCCTCACCTTTGAATGGTATGTAAACACGCACACACACAAACAAACTTGTTTTTATATCTTTACGTAGATTTTCCATAGACCATAGTTCCATAGTTTTTATTCTGTGCAAACTGCACATTCTATCCCCTAACCCTACCGATCACAGAAAAAGTTCTGTATTTTTATGGTTGGTATGATTTATAAGCTTTTTCTAATGGGGCCTGACCAAATGTCTCCACAATGTCAAAATGTTCACATTTTACTATCTTTGTGGGGACATTTGGTCCTCACAATGTAGGTGAAAGACACACACACACACACACACACACACACACACACACACACACACACAAAATAATTGAAATATGTATAGCAACTTGCATCAAGATGGGATTTCATGACACTTTGGTGCCATTTACACAGAATTCATTTTTGTATTTGAAAAAGATAGATTTTTTTTTTATTACCTTGAGTGTTGTGTTTTAAGAGTGCAGCAAAAGACAGGAGACTTTTTGGTATGCATGGGCATATGGGCCCACATCCATAAAGCTGTGACATCATCCGCTTCATTACTGTACAGCTTTATTGAAACACATGCGACACATGCAGACAGAGATCAGAGATTACACAGTGCTCTTGTCAACACTGTCCGCAACTTTTATTACTAAAATAACTTTGAAGTAATTCAACACATCCGCACTGTCTCTCTCTCTCTTTAATTCATTAAAATAAATGTAATCTTGATAAACTACTTTGTCTCTGTGTCTGATTTAAAGTGAGCAGAATGGTAGATCTAACAGCCCGTTGACAAAATAACCATCACTTTTACCATTCGAGTCTCCGCTTCACGTCTGATGCTTTGCTTCCGTGTCGTGTCCATGTGTCCCTTACTTAAGTTCTGTTCTGGTTGTGGAAAGTTTTTGGGTAGAGGTATACCACTCAATGTTGCATTTTATGCAGCGCTCATTGGTTTATTTAATTTCGTTGAAAAACTATGGAAAAGCAGCGTAGTGAAATGCAAAAACATGTTCTGTAAGAACAGCCTCTTTAGAGTACACGTCAGTGTTTCCTGCATCAGCATCGTTGTGTTATGTTGTCCTGCTTGTTGTTCCAGAAAGTACAGTACAGCCTCTGATGTCCAATTTGTGAATGAATGACACTTATGAGGCAATTCTTTTGATAAATCAGTTTCAAATCCATGATGTGTTCATATGAATCAGCCTGACGGCAAGCTCACTCACTGACACAATAAGAACCTTTACTGTGAACTCCTTTGAGTGTATTTTCAATTCCTATATACTATACACAGTGGTATTACACAATCATCAACAACCGTTTCTCATCTGATCTTCTATGACGAAGTATAACATTTATTTCATTCTGATATAATTTTGAAGTCATCACTTATTCTCGTGGGACATTTTATTTCTCATCTCTCTCATATCTTCTTGATTAGAGAGTTAGCTCATAAACTGTCATCTGTCATCATTTACTCACTCTCATGTCATTCCAAACTCGTCTTACTTTCTTTCTTTCTTACCACTAAAGGATGGCATTTATATCTTAGCAAACATTTGGGCTCTTTCATTAGCTACATTTTGCAACTCAACTGCAGTGCAAATGTGTTGTTAAATTTTAACTCTTGTTGTGGTTCCAAAACCATTGAGGTCCATTCATGAGCACTTAAATATACACATGATCCTTTTTTCATTTACCAATTTCATTTCACGTTCAAACCCATTCATCATGAAATTTGTGTTTAGATTGTCCGTTGTCTGATGGGGAGGTGGGCCAGAACTTATCCAATGGGGGCGAGAAGCTTGCAGAGAGGATGGCCAAAGACCTTGATAGCCACAAGTCTATTGGTGGGTTTGTGCCTAGTTGACATGTGGTTTCAACCAATCAGGATGAAGACCGAAGTCACTTAGGCACCAGTATGGAAGTTCATGGTCAATGCATTTATAGTGTATATTAAATTTTTCTGTGTTTTCTGTGTGTGTATTATTTTTTTAAATATTATCTTCTAGACCGGGTAGAGAGTGATGAAGAGGAGGAAGAGGAACCCATTCCAGATCCAAAGAAACATAACAACACTGATGAGGTAACTTGTTCACTGTTCTGTTCACGTTTCTGCACTCTTTCTGTGCACATCTTTGACGTGTCTCTCTGTTCCAGGGTACTGCGTACAGTGAGGTGAACGCTACGGAGGAGATGTCCACGTTGGTCAACTACATAGAACCTGTCAAATTCAAATCCTTTGAGGCAGCATCTAGTGAGTAATGATACCTTTCACATCATAGCTGTTACTATATTATGTATTCTAGCATGGCTGGAACGGCAAAACTGTGTTGACCAATCAGAAGCCAGGACAGAATTATTAACTTATTAATTACTTTACTTTACTTTACTTACTCACTCTCTCTCTCTCTCTCTCTCTCTCTCTCTCTCTCTCTCTCTCTCTCTCTCTCTCTCTCTCTCTCTCTCTCTCTCTCTCTCTCTCTCTCTCTCTCTCTCTCTCTCTCTCTCTCTCTCTCTCTCTCTCTCTCTCTCTCTCTCTCTCTCTCTCTCTCTCTCTCTCTCTCTCTCTCTCTCTCTCTCTCTCTCTCTCTCTCTCTCTCTCTCTCTCTCTCTCTCTCTCTTCAGAGAGGAATAAGTATTTTGAGATGTCATCTTTTGTGGAGACCAAAGGCATGGACACATTGAAGAGTTCTCCCAGCGAGTTTGTCGAGTATCCTTCACCAGCCTCGGATATTGATTGTTTATTACTCAATCACCTTTTCTAAACTTATCTTCTTACTCTCTATTTATTTGTGTTAATAGTTGTAATCCTCTTTTGAAGCGTAATGTGTTGAGGGCTATATCAGCCAATATATAGTGTGCATACATTTTCACCAGAAATAGCAGACCATCTGAGTAACTTTGGCATACTGTAATTTGGGACACACTAATTCTAATGATTTAGTAATGAAAATCAGGACTCAGCAATGGTTTCAGTTACATATGTTTGATGTGTCATGTTTGTGCTGTCATATTCAAATAATGTTGTTCTTCCTGAGCAAAAAGTTCAGATACAATAAAAAGCAGCTAAGTCGCATCTACCCCAAAGGGACACGTGTGGATTCGAGTAACTATATGCCACAGCTATTCTGGAACGTGGGCTGCCAGATGGTGGCGCTAAACTTCCAAACTCTTGGTCAGACATGCAGATAGTACTCTGTTATTGCCGCCGCCTTTTTTATCTGTTGTTCTACATTTAAGTTAAATATATTTTAGGTGCTTTAGGTGCATTTAAATCTTAAAATAAGCTTCTGTTTCTCAGACTTGCCGATGCAGCTGAACATGGGAGTGTTTGAATATAACGGTCACTGTGGTTATCTGCTGAAGCCAGAGTTTATGAGACGCACTGACAAACACTTTGACCCCTTTACTATGGACATTGTGGATGGCATTGTAGCTAACACAATTAAAATCAAGGTATTGTGTTTTACATGTATCGTTATGTTTAAAATTATTGTTATAGTAATAGTTTTTATTTGTTAAAAATGTATTATGTACAATCAGATCACTTCTCACCTTTCACTCGCATACACAGATTGTCTCAGGTCAGTTTCTGAATGATAAGAAGGTCGGTGTTTATGTGGAGGTAGACATGTTTGGACTTCCTGCAGACACCAAAAGAAAATATCGAACGAAAACTTCTAACAACAACTCTCTGGACCCAGTCTGGGATGATGAAACCTTTGTGTTCAACAAGGTAACAAATTAAATGAATAGTTCATCCAATCATGCCAATTCTGTCATGCACAAAACTGTGAAGATGTCTAATACTATACTTAAACTGTAATTATCTACACATTTTTATTAAATGAAAATAAGTTGCTGTTAATCTCTTTCTAGGTGGTATTACCCACCCTGGCGTCTCTTCGAGTAGCGGTGTATGAGGAAAATGGGAAGTTTATTGGTCATCGTATCTTGCCAGTATCGGCTTTGCGCCCAGGTTTGTGTTAAATACATGGCTGTGTTGTAACAGACTTGCTGTTCTGATCTGCTGGCTTGCATCTAATATGTGCGCTCGCGCGCGCATGTGTGTGTGTGTCTGTTAGGATATCACTACATAAGTCTGAAGAATGAGCTGAACCAGCCACTCATGCTGTCATCCCTACTCGTGTGCACTGAAGCACAGGATTACATCCCCAACGAGCACCAAGGTAGAAGAGAGATCTATGGGACTATGAATGGCAGAAAGAAATATGTTGCTACACCGAATTAATATTTGCAACTGGTGAAGTATACATGCGTGTTTATGTGTTTGTGTGTATTAAATCTGCCAAAACAATAGACAGAGATTCATTATATGACAGAGATGCAGTGTTTTGTTATTTCATGTTAATATTGAATTAATGCATTGTTATTCAAAGCTAATAGTTCAATTCTGTGCATAAAAATTAAGTGTAAAATGCAATGTATTTAGCTGCAGTGTGTACAGAAATCTTTTTTATGCAAGTAGTCATTTGCAGTAGTAGAAACTACTGTAGTTAAATGTCTTGAACTTTGAAGAGTGGGATTAACTTTGAAGAGTGGGTCTTTTGGTTACAAGTGCCTACCTTACTTTTCTTCCTCTTTTTTGTGTGTGTGAAGAGTATGCAGATGCTCTGACAAACCCCATCAAACATCTCTCTCTGCTGGCCCAGAGAGAAAGGCAGCTATTAGCACTTATGGAGGATCCCACTGAGGTCAGTCATGCTTGTTTTTTGTGTTTCTTAGTCAGGTGCCATTTAGCAAATCTAATGTGACTGACACTATGTAAATTACTAGTAGAAATACTAGTATTGCCCGCAGTCAAATTTGAATCTCTGTAACCAATCAGTTCTTTCTTCTGATCTCTCTTCTGGTCCTGAAAAAAATCTGCATTTGCTCACCTTTGTGTCGTTCCAAACTTTTATGATTTTTTTTTTACTCTAGAGCAGGGGTGGCGAACTCCGGTCCTGGAGGGCCACTGTCCTGCAGAGTTCAGCTCCAACCCTGATAAAACTCACCTGCCTTTAGCTTTCTAGTAACCCTACAGACCATGATTAGCTTGTTCAGGTGTGTTTGATTAGGGTTGAAGCAAAACTATGCAGGACAGTGGCCCTCCAGGACCGGAGTTCGCCACCCCTGCTCTAGAGCAAACGCTCGCTAACATTTGCAAGTGGATGGATAATCACTGGCACGTGTTAATAGCTAAAGAGGTGTACATGTTTAATTTAAATAAAGTCCCTCGAACTTGCATATGGACGTACATTTTGAGGTAATCGTTCCTTTTAGTCACACCACCTGTTTTAAGTTCAGTACTATAAATACTATTTTAACCTGCGCAAGCGCACAGATCCAACAAAACATCCTTCTGTGTACCATAAGGTTGCAGACCACTTTATATATATACAGTGAGTAAAATAAGTATTTGAACACCCTGCTATTTTGCAAGTTCTCCCACTTAGAAATCATGGAGTGGTCTGAAATTGTCATCGTAGGTGCATGTCCACTGTGAGAGACATAATCTAAAAAACAAAATCCAGAAATCACAATGTATGATTTTTTTAACTATTTATTTGTATGATACAGCTGCAAATAAGTATTTGAACACCTGAGAAAATCAATGTTAATATTTGGTACAGTAGCCTTTGTTTGCAATTACAGAGGTCAAACGTTTCCTGTAGTTTTTCACCAGGTTTGCACACACTGCAGGAGGGATTTTGGCCCACTCCTCCACACAGATCTTCTCTAGATCAGTCAGGTTTCTGGCCTGTTGCTGAGAAACACGGAGTTTGAGCTCCCTCCAAAGATTCTCTATTGGGTTTAGGTCTGGAGACTGGCTAGGCCACGCCAGAACCTTGATATGCTTCTTACAGAGCCACTCCTTGGTTATCCTGGCTGTGTGCTTCGGGTCATTGTCATGTTGGAAGACCCAGCCTCGACCCATCTTCAATGCTCTAACTGAGTGAAGGAGGTTGTTCCCCAAAATCTCGCAATACATGGCCCGGTCATCCTCTCCTTAATACAGTGCTGTCGCCCTGTCCCATGTGCAGAAAAACACCCCCAAAGTATGATGCTACCACCCCCATGCTTCACAGTAGGGATGGTGTTCTTGGGATGGTACTCATCATTCTTCTTCCTCCAAACACGTTTAGTGGAATTATGACCAAAAAGTTCTATTTTGGTCTCATCTGACCACATGACTTTCTCCCATGACTCCTCTGGATCATCCAAATGGTCATTGGCAAAGTTAAGACGGGCCTTGACATGTGCTGGTTTAAGCAGGGGAACCTTCCGTGCCATGCATGATTTCAAACCATGACGTCTTAGTGCATTACCAACAGTAACCTTGGAAACGGTGGTCCCAGCTCTTTTCAGGTCATTGACCAGCTCCTCCTGTGTAGTTCTGGGCTGATTTCTCACCTTTCTTAGGATCATTGAGACCCCACGAGGTGAGATCTTGCATGGAGCCCCAGTCCGAGGGAGATTGACAGTCATGTTTGGCTTCTTCCATTTTCTAATGATTGCTCCAACAGTGGACCTTTTTTCACCAAGCTGCTTGGAATTTCCCTGTAGCCCTTTCCAGCCTTGTGGAGGTGAACAATATTGTCTCTAGTGTCTTTGGACAGCTCTTTGGTCTTGGCCATGTTAGTAGTTGGATTCTTACTGATTGTATGGGGTGGACAGGTGACTTTATGCAGCTAACGACCTCAAACAGGTGCATCTAATTTAGGATAATAAATGGAGTGGAGGTGGACATTTTAAAGGCAGACTAACAGGTCTTTGAGGGTCAGAATTCTAGCTGATAGACAGGTGTTCAAATACTATTTGCAGCTGTATTATACAAATAAATAGTAAAAAAATCATACATTGTGATTTCTTTTTTTTTTAGATTATGTCTCTCACAGTGGACATGCACCTACGATGACAATTTCAGACCCCTCCATGATTTCCAAGTGGGAGAACTTGCAAAATAGCAGGGTGTTCAAATACTTATTTTTCTCACTGTATATTCTGGCCACTCTTTTTATTATAATGAATGAAAGTGAGTTAGGTGAGATCAAAACCAATAAAAACAAATCACCATAAAAGTGTCATATGGCTAGTGTCTGAACTTACAAGTCTTCTAAAGTAAGTAGCAATGTCTTATTCATGAGCACATCATTCTTTTGACTCATTATTTTCAATTAATCAGTTGACTGAGTTGCTTATATGATCTGATGCTTTTAATGGTGCTTTTGCATCTTTTTGGAAGCTTGAAAGCTCCAGTCCCCATGTATTATAACTACTGTACATGAAAAAGAGTGATATATTCAGAGTTTCTCCGTTTTTCTTCCATGGAAGAAATAAAAACAAATGGGTTTAAAACAAAATGGTGAGCATAAATTATGGATTTTCATTTTTGGTTGAACTATTCCTTTTACCATTAGCTCACCCTACCATGAACTAACATCTTGCAGATATTTAAGCCTGTGTGTGTGTGTGTGTGTGTGTGTGTGTGTGTGTGTGTGTGTGTGTGTGTGTGTGTGTGTGTGTGTGTGTGTGTGTGTGTGTGTGTGTGTGTGTGTGTGTGTGTGTGTGTGTGTGTGTGTGTGTGTGTGTGTGTGTGTGTGTGTGTGTGTGTGTGTGTGTGTGTGTGTGTGTGTGTGTGTGTGTGTGTGTGTGTGTGTGTGTGTGTGTGTGTGTGTGTGGTCCAGGTATATGGAATTACATTTGTTTCAAAAAAACTGAACGAAACTTTATAAAACTGAACGAAACTTTTCAGAAACGATCAAAAATATCCATTACAAAAGAAGAAAAACACATTGAAAATGAACAAAAATGAACTCAGTCGCACAAATTTAACAGGATATTCAAATATGCTTCATTCTTTGTTAATGTTTTTCAAAGATTCGTTTTCATTGCCACAGATTTCGCTTGCGCTTCGCAGTTTTTCGTTTGCAGTTTTGACACAAACATCTCGTGGGGGCGGGCTTAACAGTGATCTACTCTGATTGGATAGTGAGCTTTCGATGGACAGGTGCTCTCTGAAGTATAGACGTCACTCAGTGGCGCACACATTGGAAAACCTTTGCGTTACTTTGCATAAAGTTTATACAAGTTTGTAAAGAATTTCTAAACAATTGAGTTTATTAGTTTGTAAAGATGAGCTCTCAGGAGAGACACGGAGCGGCGGCGGCATCATCATCATCATCTTCCTCCTCCTCCGCTTGTTCTTCAAGGCAGTTTGAAGTTCTGTGTTACTGAAGTAACCAATAACATCGATTAAAGTTGTATCCATGTACAGTGTGCAACCGTTCTGGCTTTTTTTTTTACACATTCATTGTTTAAAAACATTTTATGTATCTCAATATACAGTGTAACGTGTGTGTGTGTGTGTGTGTGTGTGTGTGTGTATGTATGTATGTATGTATGTATGTATATATATATATATATATATATATAAAAACAATATGTTTGCCTAATCTTCTTTTCTTTTAATGCTATTTGTCAGGACCCAAGACAAACGTCAATTTTCCAGGTAGGCACTGAGTGATGGTATATAAATTATAAAGCTTTAAAAAAAAAATGGTTTGCTTGTCGTTATCATGATGGTGGCTGACTTAGTGCAAATTAACTGGAGAGGAAGAGAGAGAAAGAAGGATTATTGGCTTAAATATCCTAAAGGGGCTGTTTTGTTTTTGACCTGTAGGAACAAGTGCAAGAAGACCTATAACAGCATAATTTGTACAGTAATAACTGTACAAAAGAGCAATTAACAATCAAACTTCATGACATAAAACACACACAGTGCATTGCAAACGTGTGAATGACAATAATAACCCGCAACGAATGGTTGCACACTGTACATGGATACAACTTTAATCGATGTTATTGGTTACTTCAGTAACACAGAACTTCAAACTGCCTTGAAGAACAAGCGGAGGAGGAGGAAGATGATGATGATGATGCCGCCGCCGCTCCGTGTCTCTCCTGAGAGCTCATCTTTACAAACTAATAAACTCAATTGTTTAGAAATTCTTTACAAACTTGTATAAACTTTATGCAAAGTAACGCAAAGGTTTTCCAATGTGTGCGCCACTGAGTGACGTCTATACTTCAGAGAGCACCTGTCCATCGAAAGCTCACTATCCAATCAGAGTAGATCACTGTTAAGCCCGCCCCCACGAGATGTTTGTGTCAAAACTGCAAACGAAAAACTGCGAAGCGCAAGCGAAATCTGTGGCACCTTCTGTTTCACCTACTGTTGCACTTGTGCATATGGTAGAGTGACAAATAAAGTGATTTGATTTTATTTGAAAACGAATCTTTGAAAAACATTAACAAAGAATGAAGCATATTTGAATATCCTGTTAAATTTGTGCGACTGAGTTCATTTTTTTTCATTTTCAATGTGTTTTTCTTCTTTTGTAATGGATATTTTTGATAGTTTCTGAAAAAGTTTTGTTCAGTTTTATAAAGTTTCGTTCCGTTTCATAAAGTTTCGTTCCGTTTTTTTGAAACAAATGTAATTCCATACAGGTACTCCCTAGATTACTGGGAACAAATGTCCCCACAAGGATAGTAATACCAATATTTTTTCCCCATGAGGAAATCAAGCTTATAAATCATACTAAATTATGTTTTTTGAAAATGTAAAAATGCAGAAAGTTTTGTAATGGGTAGGTTTAGTGGTTTAGGGTTACGGGATATAATATAAGTTTGTACAGTATAAAACCCATTATGACTATAGAAAGTCTCCATAATACATAGAAACCCAACAATATGTATGTGTGTTTGTATGTAGGGTGGACCTGCGAAACCAGAAGAAGGAGGAGACAAGTTTGACTGCGTGACCTCTACTGACCCTATCTTCCCTCTGCCATCTCCAACACTTCCTTCTGTATTCACAGATGTCATAAACTCTCCTCCATCAGGTTCAGTCTAACTCTAAATCTTTTCCTGCTGTCATCTTCTCAATCATTCTCTGTCTCTCTCTACATGTCTGCATTTTGGCCATAATGTTAGTCATGTCAGTTTTGTGTTGATGTCTACTTATGAATATGCATGTTATGTCCATTAAGTGACCTGTATGTTCGTGTATAATATATTTTAGGCCCCAAAGAAGATCTAGTCAACAATATTCTTAGAGGTGAGATCCACTCCCCATCATTTAACCATCATATGCTCATCTTCATCAGTCACTTGCCTCTTGCAGAGCACTGAGAGGTGTTGTATTTCATGGTCAAGCTGTGTGTCTGTTTGTATTTTGCAGTAATCGAACCTCAGTCTATTGATGAGCTCAAACAGCACAACTCCTACCAGAAGCTGTTGAAGAAGCAGTGCAAGGAACTCAAGGAGTTGAGCAAGAAACATCTGAAAAAGGTAAAAAGCACTTAAATGATGTTTTATGTATGTACCAACATGGGCTGCATTTCCCGAAACGTTCTTAACACTACGTCGTTCTTAAGTTATACCTTAAGGTGTACCTTAACGTTAATACGTGTTTCCCGAAACTATCTTAGTTAAGAATACCTTCTGTAAGTCATACTTTCGTAAGGTTGGTCTGGACCACTCTTAGCTATACCTTATCACTATTGACAGTTCATTCCACTAGTGGCCACCACTGTGCAAAAAGCGTCTTTACATGTCAGTCTATACGAATATAATTCTGAAGTTGTAATATACAGCCAATGTTCAATCAGGCTAATTTTTTTAATGAAAGGATTACAATTGTCATTACACTAATGGTTGTTAGATTTTTAATTATATTATCCAAAGGTACATCAGCTGGCAAACCATTAGACAGGAAAAGCTTAGGAGCCTATTTAAAGGGAATGATTGTGGAGGGGAGTTTGGTCAAACTATGGCAGCGAGACAGCGAATAGTTGTGCTAAATCAAAGACGGCGCCGTCCGCGGAGCCATTTAGTGTATGTGCACTATTTCATACGTGAAAACTTTAGTCCCCTGGCTACCATGTCAGAAGTCAAAATAAATTTCACCTGCCACGACAGCAAATTGAGCAGCTTTTAGATCTTGTTGGTCCAACTTTGTCGAGACAAACTGGACGGAGCTACCCTCTCAGCCCTGAAATCCATCTGCTGGCAGCTCTCCGTTTTTATGCCGTGGGGAGTTTTCTGGAGGTGGTTGAGGATGGATATGGTGAGTAACACCTCGGGGTGGCGGTGCGTTCATTCAGTAACAGAAATTAGTTATTTACACAATAATGTAATGCAGCTGCTGGGCAATCATCCCTGATTGTGGAGTAAATTAACACACTATGGAAAATAGATTGTAATAATATAAATGACTCTTTCAAATGCCAGTGAAGGCATACTGCCAGTTAGTGTAGCGGGTTGACGCATGATGCGGTTGAGCATGAAATTGCTGGTTCGCGTACTCATGTCAGAATTATATAAAATTTAGTTTGCAAGTTCAACTATTTCTGAAGTGCTTCTTTTATAAAAAAAATAAATAAATACATTTATTTTTGCATAAAGCAGTGAAACAGCCCCTGCATAGAGTAGATAATCGATTCTTGAGCCATCGATATAAGCCACTTCAGCACCGCCGCCACGGACAGCACCTGCTAACGTCGCACTTAAGAAGGTTTACCTTAAGCAACCTCCTAAGGTATAGTTCGAGGAACACACCTAGAAATGGTATACCTTTAGTTAAGTTATACCTTTAGAGTCTTCGTAGCGCACTAAGAGACAACGTTATCGGGAAATGCAGCCATGGTCACATTTAACCATGGGTGTGTAATAATTTTTAACTAGATAAAAAAGTTCTTCAAGATCAACTTTGATGTTGGGTTGAGAAAACCTGGTTAGAAAGGGTGTTTAGCAAGTTGCTAGCATGTTTTAGCACATTGCTAATATATTTCAACAATTTGCTAAAACATGTTAGCAAAACATGTACACATGTTTATCTGAAGACATTTTTTCATTTGTAAAACTGTTGCGAGTAAAACCGCTTTCTTCTCATTGAAATAACCCCAAGCCTCTGTTACTAATTTGAAAACCTCACAGTTTCTAAGCAGTTATAGTGTAACAATGTTATAGTCCGAGAGCGTGACTTGAGTCTGCCTTTTTTCAGTTGCGAGGCAAAAGCATTGTTTAGTTTTTAGATGCTTTTATTGATGTTTTATTTAAGTAATGAGCTAGCTGAATAGTCACATGATTAAAAACTACTTTGGTGAAAATCTAATTTGTTTGTCATTTCTAGTAGCTTTTATGGCTTTTTTGAAATTTTGATAATTTGGTGGAATGATGGCAGGCAAGACCTGGAATCGCTTCATAAACGCGGTTATAGACAAGTAATCAACACCTTTAAACATCTATCAGCCAATCAGAATCAAGCTTTCAGAAGTGCTGTGGCATAAGAATGGTGAACTTATATCAGAGCTGTAGCGTTGCGATAAATGCCAGCAGAGTCCCATTACCTTCTCTCCCCTCCAGTTGTTTCCTATGCAAATAAAGGCAGAAAGACCAAAGAGTAACTTTAAAAAAAGAATTTGTGTATGTGTGTTTCAGATGTGGGCTCTCAGTAAGGAACAAAGGACCCGCTGTAATCAGCTGAACTCTGACCTCCAGAGGAAACGGAGTCAGATGGAGAAGCGTCTGCGCTCCAGTATGAAGAAAAAGTGAGGGCAAATAAAGTCGCCATTGACCTTTTTACCTTAATTGATGTTGACCAGGTGGTTATTGTGCTTGTGTGAAACTGTTTGCTGTATTTTATATTATGATCATATACAGGTCAGGAGTTCAGAGTGGTAAAGCAGACTGAATGTGCAGTTCTGAGGAGGAACATTGTGTTAAGCAGAGAATAAAGCATAGGAATGGGCTTCAGCCCTCTGATGGGTATTTTACAATGTTTAAGGCAGGGAACGACACCAGTATGTAGGCACAGACTGCCTTAGTTAGTTATAAGTAGTCAAACACTCTGACCTTTCAGAGAACATCTAACCTTTTGTGCAGTTTTCACATGCTCGTCACTAGTGTCACTAATTTGCTTATTTGATTAGTGACCCAGAATCTGAAATATTTCTTCACTTTATAGTAGAACATTTCTTTGTTATAAATTAATCAAATCTTATTTATTAGATATTTTAAACTGACCCTTGGTTTAAACATCATTGGAGAGTGTTCACGTTGAATAATTTATTTATGAATTTTTGTTATTTGTTATTGTTATCATTATAAATGGTTGTTTGCTGTTTGTATGTGCGCAGTGGGTCAGAGGAGCCCGTGCAGAGAGAATTGAATGAGCTGGATCTGGAGCTACAGAAACAGACAGAGCAGTTCAGAGAAGACCAGATGAAGGAGCTACTTGTGCTCAGAAAGGCACAACATCAGCTAGAGAAAGAGGCTAAACAATGCCACCTCCAAGAGGTATGACACGCATAACAATAGCCCAAAGACATCGCGACCACAGTTGCTCTGAGAGGCACTACACACACACTGCTAAAAATGCTGATTCTTTGTGACTTTGTGCTTCTATCTCAGGCCAATCAGAAACTGAGAGAAATCGCCCAGGATTGCCAAGCAGCCCAGATCAAAAAACTCAAGGACGTGTGTGACAAGTAAGAAATGTTTGGTTGTGTTTTGGGGTGCATTTGTGTGTGTGTGGACAAATGCTGAAATGTCACATTTCTACTTGCAGAGAGAAGAAAGAGTTACAGAAGATTCTGGAAAGGAAGAGGATAAACAGCATCACAGAGGCCAAGAAAGCAGAGAAGGAAAAGGCTGAGACGTTAGTAATGTTATTTTCTCATCTCAAGGACAGTGCCTGTTGCAGTCCTGGGGTTAAACGGTTAGCTCACCCAAAAATGAAAATTCTGTCATCACTTATTCACATAAATGTATAATCTACCAAAGAGTTACAAATAAAACAATATTATGGCTTATTTCTGCATTTCCGGCAAAACGCTTCACTCATGAACGGCTCACCCTCAACAGTAAAACTACGTACATGAATCCGCTCCGACATGAGCTTTCTCCGTACTGTAGGCAACTATACTTGTTTTAGCCTTTAATAATATATGTATTTAGTTTCATATTTATGTTTAAATATTATAATGTTATTTTTTTAATTTCATCTATGTTGACTATGAAAAGTGATCAGCATGAGTAAGAAAGGACACATCATAAATGCGCAATATGTTGGAAGAAATGGAGCAGGTCAGAAATGATTTTGACCACTTCATTAAAGGGTTAGTTCACCCAAAAATGAAAATAACGACTTTATCCCACTATTATTGTTGTTCAATTTGAGTGCCACGACGCATGCGCGAGAACTGAGATTCTTCTTCTACTACTACTTGACTGGCTGCTCACTCTTTCGGAATAGGGTTAATCTCAGTTCTCGCGCATGCGTCGTGGCACTCCCGCGAACTCTCGTCAGACACTCAAATTGAACAACAATAATAGTGGGATAAAGTCGTTATTTTTGTTGTTTTTCCGCTCAAAAAGTATTTTCGTCGCATGATAGACTTAATACAGAGCCACTGTAGTCATTTGGACTCCTTAAATGACGTTTTTACTTACTATTCTGGGCCATCAAGTTTCATTCCCTCTGAAAGCCTATGGAGGAGTGAGACAGCTCTCAGATTTCATCAAAAATATACTAAATTATGTTCCGAAGATGAACGAAGGTCTTACATGGTTGGAACAACATGAGGGTGAGTAATTACTGACAGAATTTTCATTTTTGGGTGAACTAACCCTTTAAGTTATGGTTTGTAGAAAGGTTTGCCTTCTTTAAAGTGAATTTCGTTTTGTATAAATTAATTTTAATCAATGTTTCATCAACCAATTGCCTGGATTTGATGAACAATAAGCAAATATAGCAGACAATATAACCGAGACATGGAGGCGCCGGCGCAATTGAATAGCATTGCACGTGAACTGGAGAGCATCTCACGGACATGAGAAATTTTCAAAATAAATGAAAATTCAAAACGAAAAGAGATAGGCTACTCTCTGATAATGAAATGTATGAAATGTGCATTTCTCTTGTGGAATGAGCGAGCTTGCGTAATAGGTCAGTATTAGATTTTGGATAGCTAGGTTGGCTTGTATGTTTGGTACGGAATGGGTGCGGTAGGGGGCCTAACCTCATATTCTTTCGTAGGGCCCAAAATTGCTAGCGAAGCCCCTGCCTGTATGACTTTCTTTCTTCTGCATAACACAAAACAAGATATTTTGAGGAATGTTGGTAACTATCCAGTAGAAGTTAATGGTAATCAATAATGTTTAAAGACATTTCTCAAAATATCTTTCATTATGTTTCACAGAAGAAAGAAAACCACACATGTCTGGATCGATATGAGGGTGAATAAATGATGACATTCATTTTTATTTTTGGATGAACTCTTTGTCTCATTGTCTCACATAAAATTCTGTCATCATGTATTTTGTCCATATATGAAAGACAATTGGGTCTGCTGTGCCCTTTAATGTTTTTCTGAATTATTTTAAAAACAATTTGACCTGTAGCTTAGTCTTGAAATGTTCTGAAATGCCTAGTTTTTTAAAAGAGATCAACCTATTTCTCTGTCCTGTTATTGAAATTGTGCCAAGTGAAACATTGACACAAAGATAAATAAGAGCATTTTTTGAATGTGCTGCTGAGGTTGTACGAGCCATTAACATCTGGAGAGTTAACTTCAGCATTGCACTCGGCACCTCGTCTCACCCCATAGCAATTGTACAAGGAAAGTAACCTCCTTCTGTCATTCTCTCACTTAGCAGGGAGCTGAACGAGATCAATAGAAAACACATCAATGAATCGGTCAACTTAATCCGTCAGGTGAGTTCTGGAAGTGTCTGGATTTAGTATTATGTGGATTTTTTTATGTAAATGGCTCTTTTATACAAACTGATCATTATTGAAGACTTTACACCTTGTCCTAATTAGGTGCCACTTAAGTTTCCATTGTCAGGTTTTTTAAGAAATTTTTTTGGGCCTGTACTGAGAGCATAAAGGCCCAGACACACCAAACTGACATCAAAGGGGCAACAAAAGCCAGCTGTGGTGTCACCTCACATCGCCTGCATCTGGGCCAAAAAATTGCGTTTGAATATTCCTTTATCACAGTCCGTGTGTCGTCACATCCTGCTCCGATTAGTAGTATAACGGAATTTCTGCCTGAATTATTGTCAATGAACGGACGGCAGTTTTGAGAAGAAAATTCAACGAATTTAGTTCACCTTAACAATAAACGTCGATATTTAAAACTCTTTATTTAGACTTACATGATACCTATGTATTTCATTGCTTATTTTAAGTCAAGTCACCTTTATTTATATAGCACTTTTTATATAGTTTGTTTTCGCTGTACAGCCGCTCTGAAGGAAAATAGTGTCATTGTCCAGCTTAAGTTCAGGGTTGATTTTGTTTCTGTTGTAAGAAAGTTATTTATTCAGTTAATTTATCTATACAGCAGCTCTGGAGAAAACATTGATGTCATCGTCAGCTCAGTTCAGTTCTCATACAATGGTGTCAATGCAGTCAGATCAATAATATGGTTGAATATTAAGTGTCCCCGACTAAGTAAGCCAGAGGCGACAGTGGCAAGGAAGCCAAACTCCATCAGGTGACAAAATGGAGAACAAAATCCTTGGGAGAAACCAGGCTCAGTCGGGGGGCCAGTTCTCCTCTAGCCAATGAACGAACAGTGTATGATTTATGATTCAGCTAGCATTACAGCTCAGAAGTCAGATTGGGATTGGAACATTCAAAATATTTAATCCAGTTCCATCTGCATGAAGGTCAGATTCATCACGCCGGTATGGAAACGGGTTTGTTGAGGATCAGTGCCACTGACTGTTGGGTTGATGAGGCCTTCACAGGGGAGAGTCTAGCTTACACAATCTCTGCTGACATTTCAGGGCTGTGTTGTTTTATTGTAACATTATCTGAGAGGTGCGATTGGCATCAATGCCAGCTATGAGATTAACGAGCAGCACACAGCTCAAGTTACTTCCAGATGAATAATCAGACTGATTTAATTTTATTTTAAATGTTATTTTGTTCATTTTTGCATTGTATTACCACCCATTATTGTCTACAGTATAAATAATATCCAATCATTGCACTCAAACACGGAGGATATGAATCGTTTACGATGATCAAACCAGATATTTTCCTTTATTTAAACAACTTCAATTTGATGTAATTATTAAAAATTGCATCATAAAGTAAGTGCATGAAAAATGTGAACATTATTGTTTAATATAAGTTTCCCCCAAAACCTTTAATTTAATCCCCCCCAAAATAGACTTTAGTTGTAAATAATATAAAAAAATTGGTCTTTAATGTGATATGTTGTTTGTATTGTATTCTTGCAGTTCTGCAATAAAATAAGGTTGCGCATACATAGTATGGCTTGCACGTTCCCCTTTAAATCACAAAATATGCATCAGAATATTATGACACCTTTTTTTTCTTTGTTTCACAGTTTTCAATTGTAAACTGAGGTTGGTGTCTTTAGAAGTATCAGTGCTGAATTTTACAATCCCACGCTATGGCCACAGTCATTGATACAGGCTGCAGTGGAAGTTTTTTTACGCTCCTATTTGAAGCTTCCGCTTTTCGAACACTGCCTATACACTGCAAAGTCTATAGCCAGCAGGCTGCTACCACGTACGTTCTGTGCCTGCATAATTGGAAAAATCTCCATTCCAGCATGTGCGTCATTCAGAAGGTTAACCGAAAGAGCTACGACTGTGGCTATGACTGTGGTATGAACTGTAAAACACAGTAGCGGTTGCTTGCTTTCGTCACTTTAATTTCCCTTCTTGAGCACTGGTTCACTAAGCTGAACAGCCAGTCACAATGATCTGTCACCGCTGTGCTCCATCGCAGAGTCAACATGCTCAATTGGCCGAAAAGCTGCCCACAGGGGTCAGACTAATGCCAATGCTGTGGAACACAGAGCAAAAACTAGGCAGACAGTCACTCAACGATGGCAGAAGTTTTCCGATCATCAGCTTGGTGTGTGTCACAGCCTTAATACAGCACAAGACAATAAATAGCCAATCAGAGCCATAGATACTGGATGTTTCTGTTTTCGTTTCATCGCTGAGTAGCTCCACCCATAGTAAAAACCTGACTGGTCCTAGTCAAGAAAACTGTCTAATAAACAAGCACTCAACAGAATGTCTCATCACTTTTAGTCTTGACACTGTTATTGCTCAGCACCTTGTTAGGACAAAGTGTTACAAAGCCATATAAAACATACGCCAGTACAATCAAGGTCAATGTTCCTCATAAATTCCCTTAATTCCCTCTCTCTCTTTGTGTAGCTGGAAGTGTCTCAGGGGAAGCGTCAAGAGAAGTTAAAAGTCCTTCACAAGGAAATCCTTCAGAAGATAGAGGAGGAGATTCCTGTGGTAAGTCCATGCACAGATCTGTTCTGCCTTCAGTCCTGACATGCTAGTCCCTTTTTATCTTTTACTGATCGATTTCTACTTTTTAAGGCAAACTTTAGAAAGTATCCCTTACAGATATGTCCCATAGTAACTATAGTTTTTGCCAAAATATCATAGTTACAAGAGATATAATGTCAGTCACTGTCATTAAGACAAAAGAAATGGTCATTTCAGGTTCTGAAAGCTTCTTATACTATTTCTAGTAATGGTAGGGGATATACCAGTCATGATAAACCGGTAGGATTTTTACAACCGCTATAAATTTCCTTGCCTTGATTTTAAACTGTTCAAGTACCATAAGACAAGAAAGAGAACTCAATTCCGTATTTGCACGCCGTTTGACACAGTTTTCTGAACGCACACACATCCAAAGTGTATGCGCAGAAAGCCGCCTGTAATAGTTTGTAAGTACTGAACTGATTTACCTTGTTTTTTTGGTTCGTACCATACGCCTCAGAGACAACACTATTTTGTCAAGTGGCTGACTGCATAATCAGAAAGAGCTTTTTTTGTAGTAACGGTAATATAGCATTTTCTCCACCATACAATATATTTAAAAATGAACTGCATGCCATTTAGCAACAAAAGTCATCCAGCTTTTGTTAATGTGTTATTCTAAAATCGATCTAGCTTACTCCAGTCTGCAACAAGTGTCTCGTAGCAAGCCACCAAGCTAACGCACAGAGTAACGTTATAACATAACTTTTAGTATGACTATTTTGACCAAGTAAAACAGTGCTGCGTTACCCCATAATTTGTCAGATAAAGTGATGAATAGTATGGATAGTAATTCAGCACTTGCAGCTATTTCTTTAGGATAAAATAAAATACTGCAATGTATGAAGGAGGCAGACGTCAAACAACTTTTAAACATGAAACAAAACAAAAAAATGAAAGGAGTGGAAGCATCTGACGGCGGCATATAAGCATAATAAAATATCCCACAGACTCTCAACCCCACCCTGCTTCATACTACAGTAACATTAATAAAACTTTAATACATTTGCTCTTCCATTAGTGCAGTCGGCTGTGGAGGTGAAGATAACGACTACCAAGATTCCACGCTCATTCACGACCTCTAGTGGCAAAACTTACATGCTGTGCCTTTAAGATATTTTTAATGAAACCTCAGAGGGGTCCCTCCATTAAAAGTACTGGTAACCAAAGCGGTCACAAAGGCATCATAATATCAATCCCATTACATGGCAGTTGCTTCAATGCATTTAGGGGTGTGGTCCTGGTCAAGACAATATCCTGAACTCCAAACTGAATGTCAGAATGGGAAAGAAAGGTGATTTAAGCAATTTTGAGCGTGGCATGGTTGTTGGTGCCAGACGAGTATTTCACAATCTGCTCAGTTACTGGGATTTTCACGCACAACCATTTCTAGGGTTTACAAAGAATGGTGTGAAAAGGGAAAAACATCCAATATGCGGCAGTCCTGTGGGCGAAAATGCCTTGTTGATGCTAGAGGTCAGAGGAGAATGGGCCGACTGATTCAAACTGATAGAAGAGCAACTTTGACTGAAATAACCACTCGTTACAACCGAGGTATGCAGCAAAGCATTTGTGAAGCCACAAAACGCACAACCTTGAGGCGGATAGGCTACAACAGCTGAAGACCCCACCGGGTACCACTCATCTCCACTACAAATAGGAAAAAGAGGCTACAATTTGCACCATTATTGTCTACAGTATAATCAGAAGACTACAGAAGACTGGAAAAATGTTGCCTGGTCTGATGAGTCTCGGTTTCTGTTGAGATATTCAGATGGTACAGTCAGAATTTGGCGTAAACAGAATGAGAACATGGGTCCATCATGCCTTGTTACCACTGTGCAGGCTGGTGGTGGTGGTGTAATGGTGTGGGGGATGTTTTCTTGGCACACTTTAGGCCCCTTAGTGCCAATTGGGCATCATTTAAATACCACGGCCTACCTGAGCATCGTTTCTGACCATGTCCATCCCTTTATGATCACCATGTACCTATCCTCTGATGGCTACTTCCAGCAGGATAATGCACCATGTCACAAAGCTCGAATCATTTCAAATTAGTTTCTTGAACATGACAATGAGTTCACTGTACTAAAATGGCCCCCACAGTCACCAGATCTCAACCCAATAGAGCATCTTTGGGATGTGGTGGAACGGGAGCTTCGTGCCCTGGATGTGCATTCCATTCGACTGATCTAGAGAAGATCTGTGTGGAGGAGTGGGCCAAAATCCCTCCTGCAGTGTGTGCAAACCTGCTGAAAAACTACAGGAAACGTTTGACCTCTGTAATTGCAAACAAAGGCTACTGTACCAAATATTAACATTGATTTTCTCAGGTGTTCAAATACTTATTTGCAGCTGTATCATACAAATAAATAGTTAAAAAATCATACATTGAGATATCTTGATTTTTTTTTTTAGATTATGTCTCTCACAGTGGACATGCACCTACGATGACAATTTCAGACCCCTCCATGATTTCTAAGTGGGAGAACTTGCAAAATAGCAGGGTGTTCAAATACTTATTTTCCTCACTATATATATATATATATATATATATATATATACACACACACATGTATACATACATACACATGTATATATATATATACAGGTCCTTCTCAATAAATTAGCATATTGTGATAAAGTTCATTATTTTCCATAATGTAATGATAAAAATTAAACTTTCATATATTTTAGATTCATTGCACACTAACTGAAATATTTCAGGTCTTTTATTGTTTTAATACTGATGATTTTGGCATACAGCTCATGAAAACCCAAAATTCCTGTCTCAATAAATTAGCATATCATGAAAAGGTTCTCTAAACGAGCTATTAACCTAATCATCTGAATCAACTAATTACACCTGCAAAAGATTCCTGAGGCTTTTAAAAACTCCCAGCCTGGTTCATTACTCAAAACCGCAATCATGGGTAAGACTGCCGACCTGACTGCTGTCCAGAAGGCCATCATTGACACCTTCAAGCAAGAGGGTAAGACACAGAAAGAAATTTCTGAACGAATAGGCTGTTCCCAGAGTGCTGTATCAAGGCACCTCAGTGGGAAGGAAAAAGTGTGGCAAAAAACGCTGCACAACGAGAAGAGGTGACCGGACCCTGAGGAAGATTGTGGAGAAGGACCGATTCCAGACCTTGGGGGACCTGCGGAAGCAGTGGACTGAGTCTGGAGTAGAAACATCCAGAGCCACCGTGCACAGGCGTGTGAAGGAAATGAGCTACAGGTGCCGCATTCCCCAGGTCAAGCCACTTTTGACCCAGAAACAGCGGCAGAAGCGCCTGACCTGGGCTACAGAGAAGCAGCACTGGACTGTTGCTCAGCGGTCCAAAGTACTTTTTTCGGATGAAAGCAAATTTTGCATGTCATTCGGAAATCAAGGTGTCAGAGTCTGGAGGAAGACTGGGGAGAAGGAAATGCCAAAATGCCTGAAGTCCAGTGTCAAGTACCCACAGTCAGTGATGGTCTGGGGTGCCATGTCAGCTGCTGGTGTTGGTCCACTGTGTTTTATCAAGGGTAGGGTCAATGCAGCTAGCTATCAGGAGATTTTGGAGCACTTCATGCTTCCATCTGCTGAAAAGCTTTATGGAGATGATTTCATTTTTCAGCACGACCTGGCACCTGCTCACAGTGCCAAAACCACTGGTAAATGGTTTACTGACCATGGTATTACTGTGCTCAATTGGCCTGCCAACTCTCCTGACCTGATCCCCATAGAGAATCTGTGGGATATTGTGAAGAGAAAGTTGAGAGACGCAAGACCCAACACTCTGGATGAGCTTAAGGCCGCTATCGAAGCATCCTGGGCCTCCATAACACCTCAGCAGTGCCACAGGCTGATTGCCTCCATGCCACGCCGCATTAAAGCAGTCCTTTCTGCAAAAGCATTCCCGACCAAGTATTGAGTGCATAACTGAACATAATTATTTGAAGGTTGATTTTTTTTGTATTAAAAACCCTTTTTCTTTTATTGGTCGGATAAAATATGCTAATTTATTGAGATAGGAATTTTGGGTTTTCATGAGCTGTATGCCAAAATCATCAGTATTAAAACAATAAAATACCTGAAATATTTCAGTTAGTGTGCAATGAATCTAAAATATATGAAAGTTTAATTTGTATCATTACATTATGGAAAATAATGAACTTTATCACAATATGCTAATTTATTGAGAAGGACCTGTATATACACATTAATTAATTAATTCAGTGTTTTATATTTTCACATTTGATTATTTCATTTCTGTAGAGAACTGTGAAATGTGTTATCAAAATGTTGATATAGTAACCTTTTTCCCCCAATAAAAATAAATATGATATACATTGTTATTGTGAAATAAAATCGTGATCCCACTTTTTATTAGGTGGCCTTAACTACTATGTACTTACATCAAAAAATAAGTACAATGTACTTATTGTGTTCATATTGTATTGCAAAACACTTTTGCTGATGTTGAGGTGGATACGGGTAAAGTTATCCGGTTGTTAAGTCTGACGTCACGCGACAACGCTTCCGGGTCCAACCGCTCTATCTCATACCACAAGAAAAACATCAAACGGTGCTAATATACACACAAAATGTGGTGTAATACTACAAAAAAAATCTCCATACCAAAATTCCAGATGGCCAGACAGTGATTCATCTTTTATAAATCATTAAAATATTAATGTCTGTGACGCAGTGAGCACAGAGACTGTTGTGTAGACTGTAAGTATTTAAAATATTTACCTTTTTCAAATGTTTGATGTTTAATATGAATAAATAGTGCTCATAAACGGCCGTCGATGGCATTTTCAAGTGAAACGAGTTGAGGCTTGGACCCAGAAACGGCGTTCCTTATGTCACGACTTAACAAGCGGATGGACAGGTGTGGTGGTATGGGTAAGTTTAAGGGTAAGGTTAGGTGTAAGGGAAGTGTCAACAGTGTAATTATAAACGTAACTACAGAAATTAATTACAGATGTAATTACATGCAGGTATTACAAAATGTAATATTTGCAATGCAAGTACAATGTAAAAACATGTATGTACACAATAAGTGCATTGTATCAAAGGATACATTTAAATGTTAGTACATAAAAAGACAAAGACACCTAATATAGTGTGGGTCCAAAATTGCTTATTGTGATATAAAAACTTAGTCATATCACCCAACCTTTTTGTTATCTCAATAATGTTATTGAGCTTGAATGATTTTTTCTTCTTACTCCATGTGGAATGGTATTCTAAATCCTCACATCTTTGCAGAACCAGACCCATCTGACCCTCGAGTGGGAGGCGGAGCAGAAGCTCTTGCCAGGGGAGGTCTCTCACTTCCTGCAGGAGTTCGAGAGCAAAGGCCCTCGTAAAGACACCTTGATAGGTCAGGCCAATGACAGCCCCAGCTCTGGCCCCTCCTCCAACTGCAGCACGCCCCCTTACTCCTCCCCCAACCACAGCTGGAGCAACATGGGCAATATCTCACAGCTGGAATCCTCCTCAACCTCAAACACTCCCGTCAAGTCAGAGACGGGTTCGACAGGAGTGTACTAGTGATACTAAAGTTTGTTTTATTTGTTTTTCCTATCACTCTCTCCAATCCATTTCTGTCCACAGTGGATTTAAAGAATAGGCATAGTATTACTAAAAATGTTATGCATTTTTTGAGGATTTTTTTTAAATCTGTCTTTCTGAATCTCAGACAACTTTTTTTTTTTAAACCAAAGTTCTGTTTTAATGAATTGTGGATTTTATCTAGCTTTAATGACTTGGGCTCTCGTACATACTAATGCCTGTACGCAAGAAACCTGTGGAAAACAGAGGGACTTCTCTATTTATTTCTGTTGTATATTGTGCACTTTGCAGCTTTACGTGTAGTTCCACCGGTCGTCCTGAAGGTGGCAGTGTAAATTTGGCAGTAGAGAATTCTGAGGCTGTGATGCTAACGCTAGGCTAATGTTTAATCTGGTGGTACGTGTTTACATAATAATGCACAGATGGACTAATGCTTACCCACCCCCCACAGAAACAAATATTTCATTTAATTTCACCACTGCAGCCGAAACATCCTGTCATGTGAATGTTTATCGGATTATACAATTCACTGTCAGAAAAAAATCTAAAATTATACTAATAAGAGAACAACAGCCTGCCACAAAGGGACAACTTTGTATTTTATCTTCCCCTAAGAGGTGTATATTAGTACCTTGGTGTAGTAATATTTACTGTTAAGTATTACAATGAATCTTTTAGAGTTAAATAATGTACACATTTGTCCATTTGAGGGGGCCACCTCAGTGGCAAGCTGTTGTACCTCTAAATCTACAATTTCTTTCTGAGTGTATATTGTGTGCTCTCACTTATTGTGTCCTATGGCACTTAAATGTTTAAGTGCCTCACATCTACATATACGGTATTTAGCTTGAACTCTTTCACCCAGATAATTCGTTCTAAAATAATCCCACTCGCTCTCTCCCTCCCGTACCTCCCTCGTATCCGACTCTCTGTCGGTTGGTTTAATCTAATCCCGACTCTGTGAGATGTGGGATCACTGCCAATTACACAATGTCTGGAATCCAGTGATGTCCAGGAAACTTCATGGGCCATCCCTTGTATTTTTGTCCAACCGCAGATAAATCCGCTCACGGTTTGGGTGTGGTTCCACTTTCGGATCCCTTCTCAGGGATGCTGTGTGCAAATCCCTCGTCTGGCTTTATCAAGGTCTATTCAAGAGTCCTAACATGTTGCATAATATTAAACAAAAAAACAGCATACGAGTTATTTTAATGTGAGATTGAAGCAAGACTTTTACAGCTAAGCTCTGCAATCCAGGGCTTTTTTTTAATCAATTCGAATACATGACGGTTGGATTTTGCTTTCTCGTATTGTAATCTGGTTTTCTGTCACCCACCTCTTCCTGTTTACTATTATAAATTGGGTCAGTTTTCTGGTTCCAAGTCCATTTGCGTCTTTTCCCCACCATCCTTTCACTCTCTTTGTATCTCTCAGGGCTCCGAGGCTTAAAATTAAGACTGTTGGAGTTGACGTAGGCCTACATGTATTCAGTGCTAGCGTGCATTAATCACACTATAATACCAGAGCATGAGAGTGTGCTTTATGATCTCGGTCGAAGCACTTTGAGAAAGACAATGATTACAGCACTTATGACTATCAAACAATTACATTTGCCGAGTAAGTAACATAATATGCACGTTACGTTTCTTCTCCATGCATTGATGAAAATATTTCCTAAAGTGTGTTGCGTGTGCGTGTGTGTGTATGGGAATTGATGGCTGCAAGAATGGTCACTGCACAGTAGAGTTTAGAAGGCCAGAAGGCAAAAGGGCTTTGAGGGTTTGTTTATATGACTAATGAGCCCATTTAATGTGTTCGCATGTTCAGTCAATAGCTTTATATACCCGTATAAGCAGGGATAAATGGTACTTGCATGTAAACATTTCCTCTCTCCGCGTCTCATTATCTTTGGAGAGGGACATTAGTGTTGTACATACTACCAGGAAATATTAGTGTGTGTATTTCATTCGAAACCACATGAGAGTTTATATCGATCTACATGTAATTCATTCCATTTTAGAGGTAAATGAATTCTACTACTGACTAGAAGAGAAGTCGTGAGCGACGTCTTTCTTTTTGCTTGTCTTAGGCTGATCCAGTGTCCCAACAACATGCACAAGTTCTACAGTCGTCCTAAGCACTATTCAGCTGTCTTTTACTGCCTGTCTGTCATTTTATTGTTTTAGTTCAAATGAGGTACAAGTGCTTTAATGAGGAGCACCTAAATACTTTACGGCCTGTAATTGTATTATTTTTTTAATTGTAGACACTTTATGATTGCCTGTGTAATAACGTGTTAGGGTTTTTATGTTTAGTAATGGTTGAATGGCACTACTTTATCATTTTAAAAACCCAACAAATCCTTTTTTTCTTTTCTTTTTTTTAAATCATGGGATTTAGAACCCCACTTTTTAGTGTCTTAAAATGGGACAAAATTCAGGTTGTTCTTCTGTTTTTTTTATTTTATTTTAATTTTAGCACCTTTTACTTTGTAAATGCTTTGCAAATGTTGAAATGTGGGAGTAAATGCTTTGCGTGTCCTGTAAATTGAGTTCATTGTTGGTATACGGTTTGTTTTTTCAAGGCAGACATTAGCATGTTAATTTCTATAATCATACGTCCTCAGGGGATGAGCCAGGCTGGTCCATCACACTTGTGGGCCCAAACTGAGTGAAACTTTGTGTACTGAAATCTGTGAGGACTGCAGTCAGACTTTTAAGGGACAAAACCTGCTTAACCAAGGGCTAACTTCTGCTCGGCCTCAGTTACAGCTTTAACCAAGTAGCCTACATATCCCATAGTTTCTGTCTCTTCGTGTCTGTGTCTGTCTCTTTCTCAGCTTCTACTGACACACTCTTTTGTTAACACTGTATGTAGATAATGTACTGGTCTGCCTTGTTTAAGGGGAAAATTAGTACTCTGGATGGAATTTTTATTGCCTCGATAAATAATATAACTGTACATTCAATAAATACAGAACATTGCCAAACATGTCTTGCTTGAGCTTCCCTCTTTCAGTTCTACTTTTATAGGATGAGAACAAGTTTTTAGATTGTGAAATGGTTTTATGAAGGACAGATTACGTGACAAGATGAAGGTGTGCGAGACATCCTCAATTACATAATGACAGTTATTTTCTTATTACAAAGAATGTGTAGAGAAGAAAGAAAATGTCCAGTGTTTAGTAATATTTATGAACTATAATAGTATTTATTAATATTTTGAATTAGCATGTGTTTTTTTAAATAATTTTTCTGTTTAGCTTTTATTTTTATTTCATTTTTAGTCAATTTATTACTTGAATTTAACATTATTTTCAGTTATTATGCAAGGCAATATTTCTTATTTTTGTTTAAATTTATGTTTTTCTTCTATTGTTTTATTTTATTTCAGCTTTATTTCAAGAAACTAGTTTAAGTTAATGATAACACCACATTATATAATGTTTGTTTGTTTTGGAGTGTGTGTGTGTTTGTGTTGGTCCCCCTGAGGAAAACCATAAAAAAAAATTAAATCATACTAACTGATGTTTTTTGAAAATGCAGAAAGTTTTCTGTGATAGGGTTAGGGGATACAATATACAGTTTGTACAGTATAAAAATCATTATGTCTATGGAAAGTTCCCATAAAACATGAAAACCCAATGTGTGGGTTTCAGACATAGGAATTGTCAAAACAAAAGCAGCGCACTCTTGAAAAAATTTGATTTATTGTTTTTAAATACCTCATCTACACACCAAGGCATTATATGCATAAAACATCCTGACGTTGAATATCATTCAGCATTGCTGTACAGTTTGCTTATAAATGGGTGCTATTCTATTGTCATATGACATTTCTTTGAAGAGATTACTTCCTCAGTCTCCTGATGATTTCTTTTGAAAGACATCTGTGAAACATGATTTTTAGAATAACCTTTGACCCATGCATTTTTAGACATCACAGTTTTACCAACAGAGTTTGAGATGGAAGAGGGGATTTGTCTCCTTTTTAGAGCAACTATTTAAAAAAAACGTATAATAAATTGTGAGGCTTATGAAAGCGCCTCAGAGCTGAATGCAATTCTTAAGACCCTTCAACAGCTTCTAAGTACAAAAGCCTCTCCCGTCTTTATTTGAAGATGGCGACAGTAAAATACACAAAAAGCCTGTTTCCTTTGATCTACAGCTGTGATTGCTTTGCAAGGCTTGATTTTTAGATGGGACAGTGATGTTGCAAAAATGCTGGTTGGAACAACTCCATTTCTGATTGCAGCTTAACATCAAACATTCAAGTGACTGAAAAAAAACAATCCTCCGCAATCTCATTAAATATTAGGATATCAATTTAGGATTTTTCGAATACATGTTAGTTGATGCTATAAAGGTTATTACTAGGCTAAAAATAAAAAAAATCAGACATTAGAATAAAACAAATACATGAATGCATCAGTCATTCAGTTCCATTAGTTGACACTGTGGGAGACAGTGCAAATGCTTCTATTTATCTTATTTATTACTAAACACAACAATATGCATTATATCAGCTCAACAATGTGTGAACTAAAAATTAAATTGCACATTGTGTCTCTTTTTGGCTTTACTCACAGCAACACTCAAAAGCTCCACAAGTTTTGTGTCAAACCTTATGATGCATAATTTGAGAATGATCCAAAGAGAATCTTTTGCTTCAATGGAAGCAAGAACATCTGGCTATTTGCACTTAGTGCAAATAGCCACTCCGTAACAGATATGCTTAGTAGAACATAATCAGAAATTATTAGTTTTATCATGCATTTTTATCTTTTAAATTAGGTTTAAATTCGATTTTAAACCCTGTTGTGGTATCAGACTTTTGAACCCCACTGTATGTAACATTGCATTGAACAATCCAATTCACTCCATATCTGGCACATAACCTGCACATTCAAGTTCTCTCACAGCCTCTCAATGGCCTCAGCAGCCAGTCGGTCTTTAATTAGATTTCCAAGTAATTTTCCATTCATTCATTTTTCTTTTTCTGAACTCTTCACGTTCTTTCTCTTTCTTATCTCCTGCCTTTGTATTTCAAGCACAAAGCTTCTCTCCTCTCTCCCTTTTTCAGTTTTATTCCCCAGTGAGCATCTGCTTCCGCCTCATTCTTTCTGCTCTCGTTCTGTCGTTTCTTTCTATCCAATGGACAGGTCCAGTCGGCGTGTCAGAGCGCCCGAATGTCCTGCCTGACATCCATCAAGTTTATGTACATGTATATGTATCCCACTCTTCTTGCTCACTTGTAGCACCTCATGTATCCAGTCTGCTTTTCTGTAACTCAACTGAATAAGTTAATTTAAGCAATATCATGCTGTTGTTCTGTAAATTACCATGTTTGTTATTCGGCTGTATCTGCTTGTTAAAGCCGCACTATGTAAAAATTTTTCAGTATAATATCCAAAAACCACTAGGCCAGTGTTAGGCCTATATATATTGTTCAGTTGAGTACTTACAATATCCCAAATGTTTCCAACTATTTGTAAATGGTGAGAAAATTGCTATTTTAACCAAGGAACCGGACATGTGAAGGAGTCGCCTGTCAATGGTGTATTATCTGTGTTACCCTCGGTTTCCGGTTTGATTCGCTTTACTCTCACTGCAGTGTGCAACAAGTGTCATAGCAGCCACCGAGCGAACGCACAGAGTGACGCCATAACAATTTTCAACACACTCAGATGTATCTAATATGATAAACAGAGCTGCGTTACCTCATACTCGTGACCGGAAAAGCGTAAATGTCGACTGTGGCATAATAAAAGTCCTGCTGCTCGCGAGGCGTGTTGCCTTCATCTTATTAACAATTGCTCCAGCAGCCTTGCTCCACAACACTCGGTCCTGCTCTGCTTCATACTACAGTGACGTTAGTAATCGCATCCATGAACATGATTTCTGCCAGAGTCCTATCCTGACTCTCTTCCACAGGCTGTGAGGTGAAGACCACATGTCCCAGGATTCTGCGCTCAAACTTGGTGTCATCAAACTATGCCTTTGCTTTGAATAGGCGACCTCTAGCGGATGAAAAAGTTACATAGTGCACCTTTAAGTCTGACGTCATGTGTCATTGTTTCGGGGTCCAAACACTTATTCAGCAATTGACAAGCAAATAACAAACGGTGCTAATATACTCACAGTGTGCTGTAATACTACTAAAAAAAACATGATCCTCCAATCATCTCTATACTGAAAGCTTAGTTGGCCAGACAGTGATTCATTTTTCTGAATCCTTAAAATATTAGAGCACAGGACACCATGAGGTCGGAAACTGTAGAAGACCTGAGACAACCTGAGTTTTTAAAAGCAAGATGTGTAATAAATGAATAGCGCTCATAAAATGCTAATCTCATTTGAAATAGAATATAGAGGCTTGACCTGGGAAACAGTATTCATCATGACTTCACTAAATTAGGGTAGTAAATGAACTAAGGGTAGGGGATAGCGAGGCACAAACTAAACACTCTTTGACTTTCTCAGTTTGTGTAAATCCACTTACAGCGTTCAGAGTATTTATTTTTCCCTACATTCATTTCACACGTGTCTAGTACAATTATGTGGTTTTGTTTAATTAATCTAGCGTATACTTTTTTCTCGATTTAATCTGAAAGGATGGAAGGAAAATGTGATGTAACATGACCACTTGATAGCTTAAAATATTGTCTGATGCAATCAAATAAATATCCAAAACAAACTAAAATATTTTGTCAATAAAATACAATTATTCACTTTTTCATACTTTTTTCTTCATTTTTTAATAATGAAAAATAAAAATGTTTTGAGTTTGACAACAAACACACCGTAAAACATAGCTATACAGCATAGTTCAAAACATAATAATAATTGATCATTTCTGAACATTGACTCTCTGTCCTTATTCACCTTTTTCTCATGGTTTCTCAATAGAATTCATAAAAGTTGTAAGGGTGGTTTGCCAACAGTGGTTCAGGCTGCAGGGACGCCAAATGACTAAAGAAACATCATCAGCAAAATGATAGAAAACTGTACATATCTTGTCTATTACCACCCACTGCTACTTATACCAACAACGGAAATATGCACAGTTACAATAGCAAAATATAGCTGCAAGCAGCAATACCGGGGCCAAGCGCAAAGAAGAAGACAAGACATGCCAAAATGGCTGGCAATGTCAGATCAACTACAGCAATGAGCAATTAGGACCTATTAAGGTGATTTTAGGCAAAATAGCTGTAAAATGATAAATACAGTCAATAACAAGCGCAAAGAAGAAGACAAGACGTGCCAAAATGGCTGGCAGTGTCAGATCAACCGCAGCAATGAGCAATTAAAGACCAATTAAGGTGATTTTAGGCAAAATAGCTGTAAAATTATAAATACAGTCAATAATAATGATTTAATGATTTATCACTTTCAACCAATAGGTGGCACAGTTACGAAATTGATATGGTGTGGTCAGAATAAGGGAACAATGACACTTGCAAAGATTGGTGTCAATATATCAAAGCCGGGTTTCAATATAGTGTCAATATGTCATTGCAGAGATCTAGCCTCAAGAGTCCTTTTCATTATAAGTATGGACCACATGGCGGTGCTGTTTTCAAACCTTTTAAAGGGTTAGTTCACCCAAAAATGAAAATTATGTCATTAATTACTCACCCTCATGTCGTTCGACACCCGTAAGACATTCGTTCATCTTTGGAACACAAATGAAGATATTTTTGTTGAAAGCTGATGGCTGAGAAAGGCCTCCATTGACATTCAGTACATTTACACTCACAAGACCCATAAAAGGCACTAAAAACGTTGTTACAAAGTCCATCTACATTGGCCATCTACAGTGGCTCTACAATAATTTTACGAAGCGACGACAATAGTTTTTTTGCAACAAAAAAAAAAATCTAAATAACGACTTTATTCTACAAGTTCTTGTCTTCCTTGTCGGCCTCTGCCGTGAACTCACGAAGCACCAAGACGCATGCGCGAGAATATGACGCAGATCCGGCGTTCAGACACGTGACCCAGACGCGAGGAGGAGATGTGTTTACAACGAGCAGAGGAAGACGCGCCGTATCTAAGCTGTTGAATTCTACATTGATCGTGCTTTAGGTCTCGGCGTAGTGCTCAAAATGTGACTAAAGTGTGCATTTCATGGATTCCCGAAAGCCGGCGCTACGTCATATTCTCACGTATACATCGTGGTGCTTCGTGAGTTTCACGGCAGAGGCCGACAAGGAAGACAAGAACTTGTAGAATAAAGTCGTTATTTAGATTTTTTTTTTTTTTTCGCACAAAAACTATTATCAAAATCAAATCAAATCAAATCACTTTATTGTCACACAGCTATATGCACAAGTGCAACAGCAGGTGAAATTCTTGGTGCAGTTCCGAGCAACATAGCAGTCATGACATGACATGTACAACATTTAAAGCAGCATCAGATTACACATCTGATGCGCACACAATTACTCACAGCACAGTATACACTACAATAGACAATAAATAATTTACACAATGTGAGTGTAGTTCTCACAGCTTTAACCAATATACACATACTTACAATATACATATACTTTAAACAATATACACTAAACATACATTAAACAGTATACATTAAGCTATAATAATAATAATAATATACAATGTACAGTATACAGTATACATTATTATTCACAGTAGAGATCCAATTATGTACAATAGGTGCTATATGATAAATGATAAATAATAAATGATACATAAATGTGTATATAATGTGTGTGTATCTACAGTGGGTTGTGCGGAGTGATATTCTGTCCAGTGTGTGTTATGATCCTGATGGATCAGGAGTTAAGTAGTCTGATTGCTTGTGGGAAGAAGCTGTTCTGGAGTCGGCTGGTGCGTGTTCTGATGCTGCGGTACCGTCTGCCTGATGGCAGCAGTGAGAGCAGCCCATGGTTCGGGTGGCTAGAGTCTCTGATGATCCTCTGAGCTCTCTTCACACACCGCCTGGCGTAAATGTCCTGGAGGGAGGGAAGCTCACCTCCGATGATGCAGCTGGCCGTGCGCACTACCCTTTGCAGGGCTTTGCGGCTGCGGGCGGTACTGTTGCCGTACCAGGTGGTGATGCAGCCAGTCAGCAGGCTCTCGATGGTGCAGGTGTAGAAGCGTGTGAGGATGTGGCGGTTCATTCCAAACCTCCTCAGCCGTCGCAGGAAGAAAAGGCGCTGATGAGCCTTCTTCACAACGGCCTCAGAGTGGACGGACCATGAGAGTTCCTCTGTGATGTGGACACCGAGGAACTTGAAGCTGCTGACTCTCTCCACCGGTGCCCCATCGATGGTGATGGGGCGGTGTTCTCTCTCATTCCTCCTGAAGTCGACCACCAGCTCCTTGGTCTTGCTGACGTTGAGGGAGAGGTTGTGCTCCTGACACCACCGTGTCAGAGTGTGCACCTCCTCTCTGTAGGCCGTTTCATCATTGTCGGTGATAAGACCTACCACCGTCGTATCGTCAGCAAACTTGATGATGGTGTTGGAGCTGTGGGTAGCCACACAGTCTTGTGTGTACAGGGAGTACAGGAGTGGGCTGAGAACACAACCCTGAGGGGCTCCAGTGTTGAGGGTTGTGTTCTCAGCCCACTCCTGTACTCCTGTACTATTATCGTCGCTTCGTAAAATTATTGTAGAGCCACTGTAGTGAGATGGACTTAGATGAACGCCTCGGGGTTCCCCCGGAGGAGCTGGAGGAAGTGGCTAGGGAGAGGGAAGTCTGGGCGTCTCTGCTTAGACTGTTGCCCCCGCGACCTGGCCCCGGATAAGCGAAAGATGATGGATGGATGGATCCTGTTATGGTTACACTTAAAATAGTTACAAAATAGATGTATGAGATGATAAAAACTTATACCATTAATTGTACTCAGTATATATGTATAATGTTACTTAAGGGATAGAAAGAGAGTGAGAGGACGAGAGAGGTTTTAGAAAAGAGAAGAGATGAGCGAAGAGAAAGAGCCAGAGCAAAGAAGCCCCAGCGAAAAGAAGAGCTAGAGAGCAGGCCCCAAGGAGAGAGAGCCAGAATCAAGAAAAGAGCCAAAGAACAGGCCCCAAGAAAAGAGAGAGCCCTTACTGTGCGTTCACACCGTCGCCGGCGAGAGCGTCAAAGTGGCCGGAAGTCATTCATTTTCAATGGGAGCCCGATAATATATAATAATATATTATATATGTAAGTTATATATTGAAATATATGGGACAATACTGCAATTATTGCCGTTTTCATATATTTAAAGGTCCCGTTCTTCGTGTCTTTTTGAAGCTTTGATTGTGTTTACAGTGTGCAATATAACATGTGTTCATGTTTCGCGTGTAAAAAAAAACAATTAACACAATTTAACAATTTTTAACACAATTTACTTATCTGTATACCGCTGTTTTCACTGTCCTGAAAACGGCTGATGACTTCCTTTATTCTATGAAGTCCCTCCTTCAGAAATACGTAACGAGTTCTGATTGTTCCAGCGGTTCCTGTGTTGTGATTCGACAGCAGCTTAGCGCACGTGGAAAGGTCACGCCTCTTAACGGGAGATATATGCGCGCTTAATGATCTCTACAGCGTCCCTGGGAAAGCCAAACAAAGGTGATTTGACTCCGGGATGAAAATAACAGCGTCTCGACGACATGGCGTCAAACACAGTCAAACGCAAAACTTCCTTTTCTCCACGCGACACGTCCTCTTCTCCACGTGGGACAGCAACAAGACCACGCCCCCTTTTTTCGCGTAGTCTTGTGGGCGGAGGTTAGTCTGTTCTACTGACGTCATTTATGAAGGAAGTACCAGGATGTAGTCCAAGCCAGCCGTTCGCTGTAGGCTTTGAAAGGGAACTTCTGTTAAATAAAATATCTCGCTTGGCATTGAACTTTGAGCTTTATAATTTTACAGGTATTATTTATGCTCTAACAGCAACATTACACACTAACTAAAGTTTGAATAATGGGATCACGAAGAACGGGACCTTTAATAAATACATTTTATTATACTATTTAATATATTGTTATGTATATCGAAATATATATATATATATATATATATCCCTCATTATATGAAATTATATATTGGAGGAGCCATTGTGTAGCCTATATATATATATATATATATATATATATATATATATATATATTATATATATAAAATTATGTGATAATATACCTCAATGTACAAGATAATATAATCAGATTTATATGGGAACATATGTCTTAAATATATTGATTTATATTACATCATATTATATATAATTATCATATATATTGTATACATGGTAAATATGAAATAATCTAATGTACAATGTCTGTCATATATTTTAAAATGTAATAGATTGAATAAGACATCAGTATAGTTCACAGTAACCGAATGAGGTTTATTTCAAAAGCAGCAGCTGAATGTTACGTCTGGTGACAGGGAAAAAGGCAGAAGATCCAATAGCGAGTTTAACAACAGGTAGTTATTACAGGGAGTGCAGGATTATTAGGCAAATGAGTATTTTGACCACATCATCCTCGTTATGCATGTTGTCTTACTCCAAGCTGTATAGGCTGGAAAGCCTACTACCAATTAAGCATATTAGGTGATGTGCATCTCTGTAATGAGAAGGGGTGTGGTCTAATGACATCAACACCCTATATCAGGTGTGCATAATTATTAGGCTTCCTTTCCTTTGGCAAAATGGGTCAAAAGAAGGACTTGACAGGCTCAGAAAAGTCAAAAATAGTGAGATATATTGCAGAGGGATGCAGCAGTCTTAAAATAGCCAAGCTTCTGAAGCGTGATCATCGAACAATCAAGCGTTTCATTCAAAATAGTCAACAGGGTCGCAAGAAGCGTGTGGAAAAACCAAGGCGCAAAATAACTGCCCGTGAACTGAGAAAAGTCAAGCGTGCAGCTGCCAAGATGCCACTTGCCACCAGTTTGGCCATATTTCAGAGCTGCAACATCACTGGAGTGCCCAAAAGCACAAGGTGTGCAATACTCAGAGACATGGCCAAGGTAAGAAAGACACACAAGCTGAAACGTCAAGACTGGGCCAAGAAATATCTCAAGACTGATTTTTCTAAGGTTTTATGGACTGATGAAATGAGAGTGAGTCTTGATGGGCCAGATGGATGGGCCCGTGGCTGGATTGGTAAAGGGCAGAGAGCTCCAGTCCGACTCAGACGCCAGCAAGGTGGAGGTGGAGTACTGGTTTGGGCTGGTATCATCAAAGATGAGCTTGTGGGGCCTTTTCGGGTTGAGGATGGAGTCAAGCTCAACTCCCAGTCCTACTGCCAGTTTCTGGAAGACACCTTCAAGCAGTGGTACAGGAAGAAGTCTGCATCCTTCAAGAAAAACATGATTTTCATGCAGGACAATGCTCCATCACACGCGTCCAAGTACTCCACACCGTGGCTGGCAAGAAAGGGTATAAAAGAAGAAAATCTAATGATATGGCCTCCTTGTTCACCTGATCTGAACCCCATTGAGAACCTGTGGTCCATCATCAAATGTGCGATTTACAAGGAGGGAAAACAGTACACCTCTCTGAACAGTGTCTGGGAGGCTGTGGTTGCTGCTGCACGCAATGTTGATGGTGAACAGATCAAAACACTGACAGAATCCATGGATGGCAGGCTTTTGAGTGTCCTTGCAAAGAAAGGTGGCTATATTGGTCACTGATTTGTTTTTGTTTGGTTTTTGAATGTCAGAAATGTATATTTGTGAATGTTGAGATGTTATATTGGTTTCACTGGTAAAAATAAATAATTGAAATGGGTATAAATTTGTTTTTTGTTAAGTTGCCTAATAATTATGCACAGTAATAGTCACCTGCACACACAGATATCCCCCTAAAATAGCTAAAACTAAAAACCACTTCCAAAAATATTCAGCTTTGATATTAATGAGTTTGTGTTCATTGAAACATGGTTGTTGTTTAATTATTAATGTTGTAAAATGAATCCTCAAAAATACAACTTGCCTAATAATTCTGCACTCCCTGTATATTCTGGTTCACAGTAGAGTTAGGACAGATCGCTGGACAAAACACAGACGACTGGAACAGGACTGAAGCAGGCAAAACGAAGAGCCATGACCAGTGGCCCGTGGCATAGGCGGAATAGGCAAATGCTAGGGGCGCCACTCATCTATAGGGGCGCCAAAATGTATTACTGATACTATTTTATTCATATTAATTTGAAATATTACCAAATAAAGCGCAAAAAAACTTAACTAAGTCCCCACATCTTCCCGGTCCGCCTCATCAATCTCCCCCGCTGAGCTACTTGAAGTGCGTCAGAAATATAACGCGCGATCAGTTTAACTTATGGAATTTGTTGTGTCGCGTCGCCTCTCGCCGCATCTAACGTAGACAGGATTGCTTTCATTTTTTTAGGGTGCTTGGCCGCTCGCGCCAGGTGCAGACACGGTTAAAGTTGCCTGATTATTTATGACGGATTGCCGAATTGTAGTGTCAAAAAAGACAGAAGCCCTCGGATGCAGGGAAGATAAGGGATACACTGCAAAAAATGATCTTCTTACTTAGTATGTTTGTCTTGTTTCTAGTCTAAATATCAAAAAAATCTTAAATCAAGATGCATTTACTAGACAAGTAAAATTATATTTTGTCTTAAAACAAGCTAAATTATCTGCCAATGTGGTGAGAAAAATAATTGTTTCTGATTGAAAGCTTGTTTCTTGTTTCTATCCCAAACAGAAATAAGATAATTCTTCTCACCCCATTTGGCAGATAATTTTGCTTGTTTTTTTCCCCCCCAGAAAACAAGGAAAAATATAATGTCATTTTACTAGTAAATACATCTTGATTTAAGAATTTTGATATTTGGACTGGAAACAAGAAAAAAATAAAAAAATAAATAAGAAGAGCATGTTTTGCAGTGTAAAGAGGTAGGCTAATGAATGAACAGTTTATCTAAATGCATAGTAGTAAAATACTAATGTTCGCTAATTAATTCCAGTTTTATATATGCAAGCAGCCGTTCTGGGTTCTCCAGAGGCCACAGACAGTGTGGTTTTATAAAAATTAAAAAAATAATGTAATATCACTTTTTTAATAGCCTAATGTTTTTATTCTGCCGTTGTGCAGTTTTAAGGGGACATATGGCAATTTTAAGATGTATTTGCCCAAATTAGTAATGATATTTATATACAGGTATATTTCAAATTTCACATTAAATATCTAAATTTCTCAGTTTAATTCATGGTGAAAACATGAATGTGCATAGTTTAGTGGAAGATTGCTGCCATCTACTGGAAAACAAACACTTTTGCTAGTTCTCAATAGTTTGTGCATGAATGCCAGATGCACTCTTGCTATTTTTGTTTAGGCTGTAATGTGGCGTAGGTGCTATTTTTGTATAGTTTAACCATCATCAGCCTTTAAATGTTTTTTAATAATAATAATAATGTCATGAACATAATGATGGGGTAGAATGGACTGGACATCATATAAAACAACAATAAAAAAAAATCAATGCATTACAAAAATAAAACAGTACCAGTGTTTCCACAACTGAGACTGATAATATGTAGTGCTAAACCTTGATACAAGGGGCACCAAGTAAAATCTTGCCTAGGGCAGCAAATTGGTCAGGGCCGGCCCTGCCTCCAACACAACTACACACACACACACACACACAGAGAGCAGGTGAGACGATCGCTGCGTCCCAATTCGCATACTATCCGTACTAAATAGTATTCGAAAAAAGAATTAGTATGTCCCAAATCGTAGTATGTTGAAAAGAGTATTCCAAAGATTCCCGGATGGTCTACTTTTTCCGGTCAGAATCCGAAGTGCAGATTGACGCGCACTCTAACGGCTGATATTGCCCACAACCCATTGCGAGATGGACGAGGATTCGATTAGAACTACAAACGCGGATAAAAAGTGTTAAAAAACTACAAACATGACGGTTACGCGAGTCTGACGTTAAGTAGAGAGGATTAGATAAAGGGGTTTGAGTGAGCAATTATCAGTATTTAACCTGACAAAAAGATATTTATTCAATGTTAGCCACATTATATTTCACCTGCAGCAGCTTTGAGAACTTTAGTAATGATACGTTTGGCCATTAACTTTGCAAACACATGAGATAAGTCCCTGCATTAAAGACCCACGAATGGCAGATCAACTTGCGACTACGCTTCTCTCCGATACGGTAGGAAATTAAATTGAATGTGGAGGATTTTAACTGTGACGATCATTGACAGGGCAGTTTAAACAGTGACGGGACACACGTAACTAAGCAACAGAGTCCGTTAAAGATGACGAAGTAGTCGTCCCAAAGCTTGCATACTCTTCTGCTACACACTCAAAAGTATGTACTTTTTCGTCACAAAAATACAATATATGAATCAATACATAGCCATATATGGTCCATCCATATGGCTATATAATGTAAAATATAATGAATGTCATACAAAATTGTTAATCAACCTCTCTGTAAACCTATGCATGAGCTTGCTTAACTCATAAAAAAAATACTTTGTTTCAATAAACATATATAAATGATAAATGTTCGGTGATATCTTCCAAAGTTGAGTGTTTATATGGCAACTAGTAAATACACTAAGTTTCGCCATGTTGGCATGTGTGGAAAGATTTAAACCATGTGTGTTACAACTAGCCCTGTGTTAGGTTGTGCCCTGCTCACCCCCATGTTTACATGACAATGATGTACTAAACAAACCATATTTTTTTCCTTTGTACAGATGACAAAGTTATCAAAATGATTCCCATTTACACAGAGATGATAACAGTATCGTTTTCAAAAACGTGCACTTTAATCAGGCCACCAAAACACTGTTGTCGTGTAAATGAACGGCTTGAATGACACAAGAAAGGTTTTCTGTTTTCAGTTGAAAACGGTGTCATGTCAGTATCTAATTATTTTTACAGCGGAAATTAATCAACGCTGAACTTACTTAAACTGGACAATGACTTTCTTCTAGAGCGGCTGTACCTACAGCCAAAACAATCTTGTTGCATTAATTTCCTATTATCAGTAAATATTATGCGTATTTGGCGTGCTGTCCGGGGGAGGGCTCCGGGCTCGGAATTTTGCCCGAACCCAGAGTACCCCCCAAAATGCAGGAGCAGCAAGGTTTGGAACGACTGATCGGGAAGGCCTTTACAACATCCAATGGGAGGCCAATGCTCACTGTATCAGATGGAAAAACCCTACCGGCCGAAAATGAGGAGCAGCATGGTTTGGAACGACTGATCGGGAAGGCCTTTACAACATCCAATGGGAGGCCAATGCTCGCTGTATCAGATGGAAAAACCCTACCGGCCGAAAATGAGGAGCAGCATGGTTTGGAACGACTGGTCGGTAAGGCTTTTACAACATCCAATGGGAGGCCAATGCTCACTGTATTGGATGGAAAAAACCCTACCGGCCAATAATGAGAAGCAGCATGGTTTGGAACTACCTGTCCGGGAGGCCCCGTGTTGCCTCTGACGGGAACTCATAGCTCCTGGCGGAACGGGCCCTACTGGCTGGTAAGTGTGGAGCAGTCAGAATTTGGGGTGGTCGATCGGGAAGGCTTTTGCAACATCCAATGGGAGGCCAGTGCTCACTGTATTGGACGGGGAAAAAACCCTACCAGTCGAAAGGAAAAGAGGAGCACATGATTTTATCCGCCCAACCAGAGGGACCCCCTACTGGCTGGTGAACGGGGGGCGCGTTGTTTGAAACTGCTGATCAGGAAGGCTCAGGCCGCATCTGGTGGGGAGATCAATACTCGTAACGACAGACAGGTGAGCCCTACTGACCGATAGACGGGGCGGCGCAATTGAAAAGAAACGACTGACCGAGGGGGCCCACCCAGCCTCCACCAGGAGCAGTTTCTGGCTTCAGGTGAGTGGGTCCTATCGGCTGACGGCACGGTAAAGAAGAAGTGGAACACCCGGCCAGGAAGCTCTCGCCGACATCTGATAGGAGATCAATACTCGCTGTATTGGATGGGTAAGCTTCGCTGGCGGACAGGTGGAAGGTAAAGCATGAAAGTTCGCCCAGGAGAGCTCTTGCAGCATCCGAAAGGAGATCAATTCTCGCGGTATCGGGTAAGCCTCGCTGGACGGAGGAAAGAGAAGGGATAGACATAGACCTGGAGAGCTCTGTGGTGTCCGAAAGGAGATCAATACTCACGGTATCGGACGAGCAAGCCTCGCTGGATGGAAAAAGAAAAAGATTGATAGCAACCTGGAGGGCCCTCGCGGCATCCGATGGGAGAACAATTCTCAAGGCATCGGAAAGGGAAACCTCACTGGTCAGAGAAAGAAAAAGATGGAAGCTGGCCTGGAGGGCTTCCACGGCATCCGGTGGGAAATCAGCTCAAGATGTCGGATGAGTGAGCCTCGCCAGATGAAAAAAGAGGAAAAGGAATAGCCACTGTCCAGGAGAGCTTTTGCAGCATTCGACAGGAGATCAAGACTCGCTGTATTGAATGGGTGAGCCTCGCTAGATGGAAAAAAGAGAAAAGATAGGATAAGGTTTTTTAATGAGGGTTATTATTTAATGAGGGTTTGGTGAGCTTTCCTGATATGGTATCGGTCAGTCCTAATGTAGCTTTGAAAAGCGTGAGAAGACCATCTTCTGAGAGCTTGGATCTGCTTGCGACATCCAATGGGAGGCCAAGGCTCACTGTATCAGATGGAAAAAGCCCTACCAGCCGATAAATATCATGGTTTGTAACCACCTGACCAGGAGGGCCCATATTGCATTTGGCGGGAGCTCGCATCGCCGGGTGGACGAGCCCTACTAGCTGGTGAACATGGAGCAGTCCTAGTTTAGAAAGACGGATCGGAAAGGCTCTTTACGACATCCGATGGGAGGCCAAGGCTCACTGTATCAGACGAGAGAAACCCTACCGGTCGAAGAAAAGGGGAGCAACTAAACCGCACAACTCAGCTGGAAGCTCACAGGCTGGTCGACGGGGGCGAGTTATTTGGAAACGGCCCGATCAGGAGGGCTCAGGCCGCATCTGATAAGAGATTAAGACTTGTGGCATCAGATGGGTGAGCCCTACCGACCGATCAGACGGGACGGCGTTATTAAAGAGAACGACTGACCGAGGGGGCCCACCCGGCCTCCATCAGGATCAGTTTCCCGGCGTTGGGTGAGTGGGTCGTATCGGCCAACGGCACAGTGAAGGAGAAGTGAAAACACCTAACCAGGAGAGCTCTTGCCGACGTCTGACTGGAGATCAAGACTCGCTGTGTCAGACGGGTAAGTCTCGCTGGCAGACGGGTGGAAGGTAAAGCAAAATCGTCCAGGAGCGCTCGGGAAACTGCTTGGAGGATGCTGTTGAGTGATGCTTCAAGGAGGGGTCTTAGCGGGTGGTTTATTGGAATATCAGTTCTGAATAATGAGGTACTGGAGTTGGGAAAAGATCTGCCTCTGGAGCCAATGTCCTGAATTTCTGAAACAAAAAACGAGACAGGGAGTCAGCAATTAGGTTTTCAGACCCTGGGACATGCTTTGCAATCATGATGAATTGATCGCAAGCCGAGATCCAGGTGAGACGTCTTAGAAAGGGCATCAGAGCGGTTGAATGAGAGCGGCCTTTATTAATGCATTGGACTGTTGCCTCATTGTCGCAATGCACTAATATGCTGCTAGCTGCCCATTCTTTCCCCCACAGAAAAGTCGCGACTACAAGAGGGTAAAGCTCAAACAGAGCTGAGGACTGTAGCATGTCTTGAAACTGTGGTGGCCATGGAGACGCGAACCAGCGTCCTTGATAGAATCCCCAAAAGCCGATTGAAGGGGCTGCATCTGTGAAAAGTTGGATGTCAACAGGGGAAGAAACGAGATTGTTATAGAAAAAAGACAAGCCGTTCTGGTTTAGGAATGTTATCCATAGCCTAAGTTCGTCGCGACACGCCGTGGTTATTGGAATTTGGTCCTCCAGGGTGTGAACCGAAGATGCAAGTGAAAGAAGATGCGAGATGAAAGGGCGGCCTTGCGGAATGATGCGCATTGCGAAGTTTAGGTGACCTAGCAGTGATAGGAGTTTGCGTTTGGAATGGTGGGAGTCATCTAGAAAAGTAGATGTGATGAGAATTATCCTATCAATTTTCTCTTTTGGTAGTGAGGCTTGGAATTTTACTGAATCTAAATTGATACCGAGAAACTCAATTGACGTGGTGGGACCCATGGTTTTCTCCTGGGCGATGGGGATTCCGAGTTCTAAAAAAACTTTTTTAACAGTGAGGATATGTGCGGCAGGGATGGCGTCGGGAGGTGAGATAATTAGAAAATCATCTAGCAGGTGGATGAGGTGAGGAATGGCATAATTGTTCCACAGGATCCAACAAACAGCCTCTGATAGCATGTTGAAAATCTTGGGGCTGCTTTTACAACCAAACGTTAGGCGAACGGCGAAGTAGAATTTCTCGTGCCAGCGAACCCCGAATAAGTGCCAGGAATCGGGATGGATGGGTATCACTTTGAAAGCAGAAGTAATGTCAATCTTTGCGAGCCAAGCACCCCAACCAGCGGTTTTAATCATTTCGATTGCATGCTCTATATCATGGTATTTGAGAGAGAATTCGTCGAGAGGGATCAAGCTGTTTATGCTAGGAAACTGTGAGTTATGCAGAGCCGAGAGATCAATTATAAGGCGTTTTTTACCCGAAAATTCTCTTGTGGCCACCCCTATGGGGCTGATACGAAAAATTTTAAAGGGAGGGTCGTCGAAAGGGCCGATCATAAAACCTGACTCGACTTCTTTTTTAATCCGGTTATCTACAACTTTGACTTCAGCGAGAGCAGATTGGAGATTGTTACAGATTGTGTTCTGGGAAAGCGGGCATTCAATGCCGGGTATAAAGCCGTATTTGAGCCCGGTCAGCAAATAATTTGTGAAATCTGCGTCCGGTTGTTGCTCTAATTCGACGAAAAGACGAGAAATGTTCACAGGAGTCGATAAGTAATTTTTTTTGTTTTTATTGCTAGATTTAAGGCCCGGGTATACTTCGGCCGTCCGCGTTCGTGCACCGCCGGCCGCACACCCCGTCCGCGCGCAGCCCAAATTTCGAGACCGCGCGGATGGTCCGCGTGCAACAGCGCATGCGCCAGCAGTACAGAAGAGTCCACTAGGTGGCAATACGCACAGTATTGAGCACAGTGTTCAGCCGTCGAAGAAGAGTGTGCAAAGACCGGTTTAAAAACAACACGCTTTAAAAAAGAGAGAAAAACACGACAATGGACGGCGAACTCGACAAGCGTTTGAGCGAAGAGATTAGAAAGTACCCACATTTGTACAATTCATGTTTGAAGGAGTACAAAGACGTGTTTAGGGCGGCAAATTCATGGAGGGAGATAAGCAAAAATATTGGAAAGGATGAATGCCCAGCGAATGTCCCGTTGATAACAGGACTCAGTGCTGCCCCCCAATGTCTGGTAGAGCATAGGGAAAAAATGTACTGCGCATGCGTCGAACGCGATCATCCGCGCGCATCCGTTGTGTAGTATACTTTGAAAGACGCGTGGACAGGGCTGCGCGCGTGACGCGTCCGGGCGCGGTAAGTGAAGTATACCCGGGCCTTTAGACACTGGGCATACATAGCGAGCATGCGCTCCGCCACAAAAATTGCAGATGTGCAGGAATCTGCAACGTTGTCTGTAGCATTTCCCTGTATTAAAACTGTTGCACGGCTGGTTGTCAGCAAAACGAGGGGGATTGCTTCTGAAATCCTGATTCGCTGAGGTGGTTGCAGGTCGTGGCACATATGCTTGTGCTGTCGGTAGGGGCGGCATTGAGTTTGCTGGAGCTGCAGGCCACTGGAAAGGAGAAGAAGAGTTAGCAAAAGGTGGCTTAGCCTGATGACAACCTTGCGTTTGGGCTGCTAGCAAGTTCGCGCTAGCATCTGCGTAGGGAGCTGAAGGCCACTGCAAATGAAAATGGTTAGTAACTGTGGGAGGAATCAAATGGGAGGCTGGAGGCGGGTTGAAAGGCCCAGCTATAGATGCCGCTGCGGCGGGAGAAGCCACGGTGCGAGGTTGACCCTCGGTTGAAAGCAGGTGGGGCCTTGACGCGGTGAAATCTGGGGCGCGTCCCAGGCTTGCTGAAGGCCTGTTGTTGCGGCTCGTTGCTCGAATCGAGCTGGATCTTGTGCGGAGAGGAGAAGGTGTCGAGCGGGGTGAATCCTGAGCCCTGCGTGCTCTAGTCTGCCTGTTGGCCGTTTTGGAAGCGGGAGTGGAACTTGGAAAGCGGTTGTCTGGCTGCAAGCTGACATAAAGTTTGTACAGTTCTGCTTTGGTCAATTTCCGCGAGAACTGCACTTCAGAGTTTGCCAGCGCTTGCCTCAGACCTACCACCGTCCACTTCCCGATGGCTGGGATCGTTGGGACGGCCGAGCTGTAAGAGGACGCCGGGGAGGAAGTTGGCTGTCTCGCCGGTGGAGGCGAGGGTTGGCCTCGGCGTCTTGGTGAGCGTGAGGCTGGAGTGGTAAGCTGGCGGCCGCGCTGAGAAGCCTGGGACTCGGGTGCAATGTCCGGCGGTGGAGGAGTAGCCCTAGGGCCGGCAGATTGCGGTCGAGAGCCCCAAGGAGTGCTGATTTCATCGTCAGAGGAGGATGATAGGAGTTGCGACATGGTAGCAGACGGTCAGACCAAAAGCTAAGAAACTGTCAACGACAGGAAGGTAAATCGGCTGTCTATATACACCTACTATCGTTGATTAACTGATTAGTTTAATGAGCTCCTATTGTGTTCAATTAGGTTTAATCATCTGGGCCTGCTCCACTTGTGTTTAACAGTTTTAATTTCCTGAATGTGCTTCTCCCGAAATTTGTTTATAAAACTTCAATAAAGGTTTCTTGACTTAACAAGATATTCAGACCAGCAGCATAATTGATTGTATGATATAGCTTTTATATACAATATCAGAGCAATTTATTCCATTTACTTAGTATTTTTTCTTCACTAATGAAGAGCAACACACAGTAGTGGCATTTAGTTCAAACTAGTGTTATTAGACAAACAAAACGTTTGAGTGAATGATTCAATGACTCTCATTTGGTCATTAAGAATGTTCTTTGGCTGAATACATATGAATATGAAGTGAATGCATACAGTTTTATGCACAAATAAAAATCATCCATTCCATAATAATAAGTGATTCAATATGTAGTAGATTTTTTAATAAAAGATATTTTAAAAAAGATTTCAGGACAACAATTTCTAAAACATTTAGGACAAGAGAATGTTTCATGCATCAAATCAAGAGACATGGAGATAAGAGTAAAGTAAAATAGGAAGAATCTAACTAAAATCTGCTTATAAAAGGAAAAGAAAAGCACTTGGTGATTCACTCATTATGAGAAACAGACTGAGAAATTAACAATGAAATCAATCAAACCATTAATGAAGGAATAATCAAAAGACTAATGAACAGAAATATCAGAGAGATGCTTCACACAAGTCCAGCCAAGGGCAACACGCACAATGATACAGGATGACATGGTGACTGCTTCCTCAGGGCACTTCATATGAACTGTTAGCTTATCATATTAACCTCTTCTGTTAGTGTATCTTCTGTACACATGAGCGCTACGCACAGAAGTCCAATCACACACAAATTCAAGAAATATAAACACAAAATATACATTTTTTAGCGTTGTCTTTTTCTGTAGCACAAGGGCAGTTAGGATGGGTAAGCAATAGGAACCATACGCTTGTCTGCGTATCTTGATGATTTGCGGCTTTAGTGTTTTTAGTTTCCCCGCAAAAAAATGAACACTCAGGGCACTGTATGAATGTAATTGCATTAGATAACAAATATCAAAAATATCGGAAGTAGCAACATCTTTTTTTCTGTATTGTGACATACTTCTGAATGAAAAGAAAATTGTATAAGACAGGAACTTGGTTCTATTCATCACTTGTTGATGAAGGCAGAATGAATTATTCACAATATGATAAAAAAAAAAAAAACTTTTTTATTTGTTGGCTTTGCTTCATTAAAACCATAGATATACCGTTCAAAATGTTTATGGAACATGAACACGAAAAGCTCTAGCATCATTTGTTTGCACTTGACTGTTTGATATTGTATTTAATGCAATGACATTCCTACGTTTTTAAGGGTCAAATATCATAGTATTAAATATCTCTCTGTTTCTCTTTCTCTCTCTCTCTCTCTGGCCAGGCTGCTTAATCCAATTACGATGGCTGTTTTTCAGTGTGACATTTGGGATTGCACTTCAATTCATTGTGCTTCAAGAGTAAGCTGGCAGAGAGAGAGGGAGAGAGAGAGAAAACGGTGATCCTATAAAGCAATTATGTGCACACTCTTCTGCTGTATGTCAGTCTGATGTGGGATTCATTACTGATGATATAGTTGATCCTTGTGACAGCATGAACTGACATGATCGTTAATGATCATCCATTCAATCAAATAAATGACACTATCAAAACTCATATCAATATGATTATCTTTTCGTCAACCACATACAAAACTAAATCGTTTTAGTTCACTTAAAACCCCCACTAAACTTAGGTTAGTATAAGAAGTTAAGTTGGTTTATTCACAGATTTAAATGAGTGGGCGTTACACATATACAGCTACACCCACACACACAGACGGACTCGTCACTGGGCCCAGACAAGACAATGACTCTCTGGGCAGGTCGCCTAGCAACAAGATAATGCTAAAAATACTCTGGGTGCACGTTCTCTCACTCCAAATACTGTACTAGACTGAGGATAGAAGATACTTGAGAAAGCTAAATATCTACACTACAGCTAAATCTGTCTCATTCATTCTTTTCCTGTGCTCTCCATCATTCAGCATGCCAGAGCCTCCCACCATCTCCTTAAATGCCTCACAGAATAATTACACAGCAGTCAGAAACAGATAGACAGACAGTGAACACTGAAACAGTGACAACTGAAAATGCACTGTGACAGACACAATAAAACAACCAATACTGATAAATAAAAGTACTTGCGTTTGTTCATTCATTATTCATGGACCCTCATTTCATTCTAAACCCATATTTTTAATCCAGAAATCCTTAAAAAAGCACTATAAAAGTAGTCAGTGTGACTTGTGTGCTATATTCCGAAGACAAACTAAAGCTAAGGTTTGTCTGACGAACAGACTGAAAATTATCCTTTCCACCATACACTGTCAGAAAAAAAGGTACAGTGCTGTCACTGGGGCGGTACCCTAAGGTACAAAAGTGAAAAGGTACATCTTTGTACCTTACTCACCCCTAAATGGTACATATTAGTACCTTAAAAGGTACATATCAGTACTTTAAGAGTGCATATTAGTACCTTAAAGGTACATATTAGTACCTTTTTGGTTTTGTACCTTAGGGTACCGCCCCAGTGACAGCACTGTACCTTTTTTTCTGACAGTGTATGGTTTCATTTGTATTTACTCTTATGTATTTACTTATCAGATAAAATTATACTTATGTATACTTAAGAACTTAAAATGAGTAAAAAATTAGTAGCTGACCCAACTACTTTAAAGTTTGGATGTGAACTAGTTTTGTACTCAAAGTTTACTACACTTACTGGTATACTTTATAAACTAAAAAGTGGGCCAATTTAGTGAATTAGTATACTACTACATTATATTACTAAGTGCATTGATTTACTTACTACATTTACTATATTTATATTTTAAATATTTATTTATGTCAATGTCTGCTTATGTTGTACAGAAAAGAGCAGCATGAACATTCTGCTAAACGTCTCCTTTTATGCTCCACAGTTCATATGGGTATGGAATGACATGAGGGTGAGTAAATGCTCAGAATTGTAATTTTTGGGTGAACTAAGGGATACAGTGTGGTACACAGTCAGTAAGAGCATTTGTCCATCACGGGACAAGACAAATACAGATAGATACAGACAGCTAATTACATCAATTATGTGGTTTGTTATTTAAAGAGAACATCAGCTGAGCCGCTTATTCTTGGTTGGGTGCTCTCTCTCTCTCTCTCTCGCTCTCTCTCTCGCTCTCTCTCTCGCTCTCTCTCTCGCTCTCTCTCTCTCTCTCGCTCTCTCTCTCTCTCTCTCTCTCTCTCTCTCTCTCTCACACACACACACACACACACACACACACACACACACACACACACACACACACACACACACACACACACACACACACACACACACACACACACACACGTTATATACAAATTTAAATTATAATTATTTTGAATGATATTCAGCACCGTCACTGTCATTATTTTCCAATTGCTCTTCTGCCCTCTTTGGGATTATTCCAGTCCATTTTCCACACTTTTTTGAGTTTCATTCCTTTTACTTCCCAATAATGTCAGCCTTCATTCATGATATATGATCAGTTATGAACTCGACATGCTTTTAAGACCATCTGTCCGATCCTTATTTAGTCCTGAAACATGCTTTTCTTCTTACACAAGCAATAGTAAGTCCATTCTGTTTGTTCATTCTGCTCTTTATAAGTCAAAGTTTGTTTGATCACTCTGTTCATTTAAATGTTTTAAAATATTATCATCAGAGTTACATATCATTACAGAGTAATACTGACACATAACATAAAAAGAGTTAAAAAAAAAAAGAGTAAACTCCTTCATTCATTAACCGAAAGATCGGATTGGCTCAAACGGGAGTAAAAAAAAAAAAAAGAAAATTGGTTCAGGTTTGGAAAAACTTAAGACAGCACTGAGAGACGGATACAAGTGTAAGGCAAGGGAACAAGGAATGATATGTAAGATACTGCATTCAAATAATTGAAAGGGACAGTTTATCAAAAATTTACGTAACTTCATACACAATCATAATGCTCCTATTGCTCCAAAAAGTTAATTTATTTTTTTTTAATGTTAAAATAAATGACTTTTTGTACTCTACAGGGAGCTGTGAATGTTGACATTTTAAATTTTTGGGTGAACTATCCCTTTAAGGAAGAAAATGGAAAACTACAAAAACTGACTTAATAAAAGTTAAGATAAATATCTAATAAATACAAAAAAAAGCTCCTTCGGTGGCCATTTTCATATTCCTCTCAAAGCTTAAATAATATGAGGCCTTGCTGCCTTAGAATCCAGGGATGTGGCAGTACGCTTCCAGTGAGGCCAACAGGATGTAGATCAGCCAGAGGGAAACGAAAAGTAAGGATGTCAATATCTTGCAAGTCCGTGGGCCACCGAGCTCTCCTCCAGCCACTGAGGGGCGCCGACGATACAACAGCACACCGACAGCAGCCACAGCCATAGCAGTGAAGAGTGTGACGGAGAAGGCCAGAGAGCCAGGCTCAACATGGAAAGGTTTGCCTTTGGTACGCCAGTATACAGCAGCTATGGTCCACGCCACGCCGATGCCCAGGAAAACATTGACAGCGTTGCTGCCCGTCACATTACCAATGGAGGCGTCAGCATACTGGTCTTGGATGGCAGCAACCTTACTGGCAAAAGTGTCTGTGCAAAGAAGAGACAATTAAATTGACCAGACTAATACAATCACAATTTGAACTGCAAGATATTGTTATTGCATGAAAAAGAACAGGATTTGAGTGAAGTTGAAGTGGGAAATATCAGAAAGAAAGGTCAAGGAAAGGGGTAAGCAAAAGACAAAAGCAAAAGAGGAACTTTGGAAAAAGGAAGAGAAAGAAAAAGGAGGAAGAGAGAAAAAAAGAGACAGGGTTGAGGTGAGTGCACTGGAAAGAATCAAAAGAAAAAACAAACAGACACACATATAGTACAGACATATGCACTGATACACCAGCTGCAAACATAACCAGCCACGCTAAAAACATACACAGCCAAATTCATAAACCTGGTCTATGATGAAGATATGAAGATATGTCTGCTAGGTCAGTGTTTCCCAACCACTAGTGTATCATGACAGGTTGTCAGGTGTGCCATGGAAAATGATCAAATTCCAAAAAATGAATAAAATAAATGCTACAAATAAGAATATATCGTTGCTCGCTGTCTGGCAGAAACCTTGTATCTCTATATTTCATCATTTGTTTGATTGTTTTAAAAAACTAATGCTATTGGTCATCCTTTACATCTGTATGTGGGTTTTTACAAATATCTAACCAATGAAAAGGTTGTGACTCCATTAGATCCTCAAAATTATGTTTTATTAACAATGTTTGGGAGGAGCATGTTCAGATAATTAACCTAATTAGCACAAGAGGAGGTATATATATATATATATATATATATATATATATATATATATATATATATATATATATATATATATATATATATATATATACATATATAGCCAAAATACCTCTGTCCCACAAGTTTTCCAGCATCCCTCAACCACCCCAACTCCTCACTTTTAAACATTTCCTATTCCAACCAGGGATGGGGGGAATATTCTTGGTTGGGGCCAAATTCTGAGCTTGGAGCCCTCCCCTCGTAGCCTGGCTCCGCCCTCCTACGTACGTCCGCTCAATTTTCATTTTCCTTCAGTACTTCGTCTGGGATTGCGGTATATTCTCTGGTTTTCTCTGATCAAATTCTAACCATTCCAGTCAGCGAACAGAGGGAGTAGCTGAGAACAATGACGTTGATGTCGTGCGCTAGTTTGAGATGACATGCGTCACGGCCAAACGTTAGCGATTGGTTATGGCAGATCCAGAGTGGCTCTGGGCAGATCCAATAGTTTTAAACTTCAACAAAGTACCCGCCTTCAAGGAAGTGAACGCTTGTCAATGGAGAGTGGCCAAACTGTCTGTACAAATGAAATGTACGAGAGTCTGGTAGGACCAGGCTACTCCCCTCGTACAGCAGTCCAAATATGCATAATTTTCTATATCCGATTATACACTGATCAAGCTTAAAATGATGTCCACCTTCCTAATATTGTGTTGGTCCCCCGTTTGCTGCCAATACAGCCCTGACCCGTCAAGGCATGGACTCCACTAGGCCAAGTCAACGCCTCAACTCGTGTTCCTCAAACCATTCCTGAACCATTTTTGCTTTGTGGCAGGGCGTATTATCCTGCTTAAAGAGGCCACCAGGGAATACCGTTTCCATGAAAGGGTGTACATGGTCTGCAACAATGCTTCGGTAGGTGGTACGTGTCAAAGTAACATCCACATGGATGGCAGGACCCAAGGTTTCCCAGCAGAACATTGCCAAAGCATCACACTGCCGGTTTGTCTTCTCCCCATAGTGCATCCTGGTGCCATGTGTTCCCCTGGTAAGTGACGCACACACACCCGGCCATGCACTTGATGTAAAAGAAAACGTGATTCATCTCACGGACAGGGGCAGCATGGGCACCCCGACTGGTCTGTGGCTATACAGTCCCATACGCAACAAACTGCAACACACTGTGTATTCTGACACCTTTCTAACACAACCAGCATTAACTTCTTGAGCAATTTGAGCTACAGTAGCTCGTCTGTTTGACTGGACCACATGGGCCAGCCTTCGCTCCCCACGTGCATCAATGAGCCTTGGCCGTCCATGACACCACTGTTCCTCCTTGGAGCACTTTTGATAGATACTGACCACTACAACAACCCACAAGAGCTGCAGTTTTGGAGATGCTCTGACCCAGTCGTCTAGCCATCACAATTTGGCCTTTGTCAAACTCACTCAAATCCTTATGCTTGCCAGTTTTTCCTGCTTCTAACACATCAACTTTGAGGACAAAATGTTCACTTGCTGCCTAATATATCCCACCCACTAACAGGTGCTGTGATGAAGAGATAATCAGTGTGATTCTCTTCACCTGTCATAATGTTATGTCTGATCGGTGTATGTAAGGGTGAACTCGTGAACTGTCAGTCAGACCACATAACTCCATCCACCTCTATCGTAAATGAAGTGATGCGCACAGTTTGGACCATCTCTGCTTGTTTGCAATGCAAAGGTAAATAAATAATTGATATTTGAATAAGTACAGCATTTTCTTTCCTCGATAAACACTATGGGCCCTATTTTAACGATCTGAAACGCAAGTGTCAAAGCGCAAAGCGCAAGTAACTTTGTGGGCGGGTCTCGGCGCTGTTGCTATTTTCCCGGCGGGATAAATGGCTCTTGCGCCCGGCGCAAATCTAAAATGGGTTGGTCTGAAGTAGCTTCATTATTCATAGGTGTGGTTTGGGCGTAACGTGAATAAACCAATCAGAGCGTCATCCAACATTCCCTTTAAAAGCAGGTGCGCAAGTTCCATTATGGATTGCTATTATTATGGCGTATTTACCAGGCGCACGCCAGGAGCGGTTCACAGCCGAGGAGACTGATGTTCTTGTAAGAGCAGTGAAAGACAGAGAAGTTGTGTTGTATGGGGATGGGAGAAACCCATCCAAAATAGCGTCGGTTAAATAAATAATTAGCCTGAATAATTTGTAAGCTAGATTTATGCCTATTTTTTCACATCTTCGTGGCACACCACAATGATTTCCGTCATCTCATGTGTTAATATTTTTTTAGTGTAACAATTTATGATTTGCAAAAATAACTGTTGCATCTGTGTAGATTACATGAGCAAAGTGTATGCGCGTTGTGCACGCTATGGTCAAGCATGCGCCCTTAAAATAGCATAATGAACAACGCGCAACGCGCCACTGACTTTAGACTAGGTTTTTTCTGGTCAGTGGCGCAATTGTTTAATGGAACAGCAAAATAGCACCAGGGATTGTTTGCGCCGGAACACGCCTCCTTTTTTGCGCTGAACCGCCCAGGGAGCGCAAGTTCATTCACTAGTTTAGCGACGTGCTTCTGTGGAGGGAAAAGCGCGCTTTGCGCGGGTGCAAAATAGGAATGACACATGCGTCGGTGTACAAAGTCAATTGCGCTGGGTGCAAGATAGGGCCCTATGTCTATAAAGACAGACATTTTTTGCATTTAAAGAGCGGAGAAGATTCTTAGTCGGTATTTCCTGCGTAGTTGAAGCAAATGAAGAGTTCAGATGCAAAAGCCTCTAAAAGCCACTTTGGTCAAAAATGAGACAATGTGTGCGTCTCAATCAGCTCCCTAGTTCAGTAGTCAGGGCACTGATCAGGGATCACACATTATAGCGCACTTTATAACCTGTAAGTTGATGAAAATGTAATGTGATGCACTGGCTGCTTCAGATGTGGCTGTTCCGGACAAAATGCATATCTTTGCCATTTGCTGGTCAAAAACAAGTCAAATGCAAGTGTCTGACCATACATAAAGCCACATTAACAACTTTGACGACACAGTGTTTAATTATTTTAAAAAATACAGGGTTTCCGCCTGACAGTGACATGTACATTTGTTGTTTTATCATCACCAACAACATCATAGCTACCTATATGACATTATTTTGTTTCACCTCTGCACTACTTTTAATATTATATCCATTTTATATTTAATATGCCACTTTAAAGCAATGCATGTTTGTGCAATTTTGTTATATTTTATTGCTTAGTGCTGTGCCGTGACAACATAGATGTGGCATTTATGTAGATTAGCAAGCTGTGTCTGTAACAATCCCAGTGTTGTACTTGTTTTGTATGGACTTTTATTTTGAATTGTTTATGTTCCTATTGTTTCTGTTTATGTTCCTATTGTATTCATGTGTCCTGTTCCTTCCTGTTATGTTTGTAGTTTTGTAGTTTTTCATGTTGATTAGTCTCCCCAGGTGTATCTTGTTTCCTCGTTACTTCTGTTGAGCTTGTGTGCTCATGTGTATACTATATTAGCCTGGTCCTACCAGACTCTCGTACATTTAATTTGTACAGACAGTTTGGCCACTTTCCATTGACAAGCGTTCACTTCCTTGAAGGCGGGTACTCTGTTGACATTTAAAACTATTGGATCTGCCATAACCAATCGCTAATGTTTGGCCGTGACGCATGTCATCTCAAACTAGCGCACGACATCAACGTCATCGTTCTCAGCTACTCCCTCTGTTCGCTGACTGGACCGGTTAAAATTTGATCAGAGAAAACCAGAGAATATACCGCAATACCAGACGGAGCACTGAAGGAAAAGGAAAATTGAGCAGTAGTAGGAGGGCGGAGCCAGGCTACCTGTATATAGCCCTTGTGTTGAATTTGCTCTCTGTCAGTTGTTGAATGTGATGGTCCCTGTTTTCTGTTAGCTTTTGTTCCTTGTTCTCTGTTTCCTTTCGTTTGAATAGTTGTTTCTTTATTAAACCTCTGCACTTAGATCCATGCCTCAGCCTGCTTTCTCCGGACGTGAGAGTGTCATTATGATGTTATTTTAGTATTATTTATATACCATTATAGTATTTAATAATATTTTGAATTAGCTTTTGCATACTGCAGGATTGTTTTGAATGTGGAAGCACAAGTCACATGTTCTTTATTTCATAGATTCATTTAATTCCTGAATGAATTCATTGTCTCTTACATGTAACGATAGAAAAGAAATGATTGAGGAATGCCTCAGATGCCATTTCTCTGTATTATGAGAGACTTGGTAACTTGGACACTTACCTGGGACAGATGTCCCCAAGGCAACAAAGACCACGGCGGTGACCGAATCCTTCAGACCAATAGTGCACCCAAAGTGGGAAGCGAGATCTCCTGTGACTGCCGTCAACACACCAATCAGAATGATGGACACAATGAAGCATGCCCATCCATTCCAGTACTCTGTAGGTGGGACGAAGGCAAACAGAACCTTCCAGAAGACTGTGAGGAAGTGCATGATATAATCAAAGCAGGATGGAAGGCGCTCTTCACCACTCTCCTCCTCATTGTCATCACCTGAGAGGTCAAAGAAAGATGAGTAGTATTGGTGGGCATGAGGAAGATAAAGCTGTATGAAAATGTGCCTCGTAAATCTTTGCACACTTTTAGATGTATAGATGTACAGTAGCAGTCAACTGTATTAGATCTAACAGCCGCTATGTTGCAAACCACAAGTAAATCATTTCATAATGGTTTGTAAATTACGCTTTTATATGGACGTTTTCAAAACACTCGGGTACAATAGCGAGGGAGTGTTGATACGGTTTCCTATGCAATGACGTTAGCCAATCATAACAGTGGCCATTTACTGACAAACCATAAAGGAGCCCTCTGTCTTAAATAATCTGTTTTTAAGGGGTGGCACCTTTAAGGTTTGTCAGTAAACGGCCAGAGGGTTGAAAATATTATTTTTTGCGAATATATGGCTGTTTTTTATTTGAGCAAAATACTTTATTAACATTATTGTGGTACTTCACAATAAGGTTTCATTAGTTAAAAACATTAGTTAACATGAACTATAATGAGCAATCCTTCTACAGCATTGATTCATCTTAGATATTGTCAATCTCAACATATAATATATTATTAAAGTCAAAGGTTGTATCTGTGGTAACACTTTACAATAAGGTTCATTAGTTAACATTATTTAACTAACTACATTAGTAAACATGAACTAATAATGAACTGCACTTATAAAGCATTATCATGCTAATTTCAACATTTACTAATACTTGATTCAAATTTTGTTAACATTAGTAAATGCACCGTGACCTAACATGAACAAACCATGAACAGCTGTATTTATATTAACTAACATTAAAAAAGATGAACAAATACAGTAACAAATGTACTGCTCATGGATGGTTAGTTCATGTTAGTTAATACATTAACTAATGTCAAGTGCACTGTGAACTAACATGAATATGAATATTTTTAACTAATATTAACAAAGGGTAATAAATGCTATAAAAATATATTTCTCAGTTAGTTCATGTTAACTAATGCATTAACTAATGTTAACTAATGAGACCTTATTGTAAAGTGTTTCCATTATTATTATTATTATTATTAATGAATCTCAAGGTACATACTAAAAATATATATATAGTATTACAATTTAAAATAGCTGTTTTCTATTTTAATGGGTTTTAAAATATAATATATTCTTGTTTTGGCAAAGCTGAATTTTCAGCATCATTAGTCCAGTCTTCAGTGTCATATGATCCTTCAGAAATCTAATATGCGGATTTGGTGCTAAAGAAACGTTTCATATTTCTTATTTTGCTGCGTTATATTTGTATGGAAAAAGTGATATTTTTTCATGGCATTGATGAATCGAAAGTTCAAAAGAACAGCATTTGAAATATAAATCTTTTGTAACATTATAAATGTCTTTTGACCAATTTAACATGTCCTTGCACATTAATGCATATTCATAATTGTATGGGTTATAAATGGTGCACAATGATGCCCATGTGACAAAAAGGATGATCAAACAGGAAGTAGCTTACCTGCGCTCACAGTAACAGCACTAACAAACTGCTCTCTCCAGCTACTGCTGCCAACTACCAGAGCCAGATTTGTCTTCTTAATGAGCTTATCCACCGTATTCTACACACACACACACACACACACAGTTGCAGCCACATATTAAGAACTGTTTCAGACCTGTTTGATGTTTTGGCTTTACTCTGAACTATTTTGTTGGTGGAGAAAAATATATTGTTATATTGTTGTGTATTAAACTGTTACATAAAAGCAATATCACACTCACAATAATACTGCATATTAGCACAGCTGTGGTGGTAGGCCTACTGCTTAAATATTATACATTAATCACCATGCATTGCTAAATAACTATTATTTGTATTTTGCATTGTTGCTCAACTAAAGGGTGTTGTACCTTAAACTCATAGGACTCTTCAATCACCACCTCCAATCTGGTATGTTCTCCGAGACTAGGACATCCCATTTTAGCTACTTCCTCTTCCTCCGCCCCAATCTCTGGCTTATTTTCATTAGAGTCCCCTACAGTACACATACACACAAACATGTATGTAGAAAAAGTACACAAAGAAAAACAGCAGCTATATTAGAAACATATTCCCTCTATTTCTCCAGCTAGTAGAATGTAAATATTAAATCTCATGAAGATAATCAGAGCGAACAAAAATGAGCAAGTACATCAGTGACTGATGGCTGAATGGAAAGAAAAAATGACACGCAGGAAATTTCGTGAATCTTATGAGCGTCACTGTGCTAATTGAATTGTAAAATAAGGCGTTTAAGATGGAAGGGTCATTTCTGGAGAAGGCTGTATAAATAATGTAGAGAACAGTCACACTGCTAACACAAGGTGATTTAGAGACAGCCAATTTGTTTCCTGAGGTAACAAACTTCACAGCCTGCAGGTAGTGTATAATACTTTACTGTAAACATATTTACACATTACACATCTACAGTACACATTATTTACTAAGCCAAGGGATATGAAATGACGCATTCTAAGAGAGAGAGAGAGAAATAAATGATTTTCACTCCATTAAAAACCACGTCCTTAAGCTTAAAAGAGCATTATGTAATCATTCTTCATGCCCTTCTGTTTTTTAATTTAGTTTTATCTGTAACCTTTCATCTTTCATCACTTTGTTCATGTTCTCGTCATTAAATGACCTCCACAATCATTTTATTTGCAGCTTCGACAGCACTGCTCATTTGCAGGCTTAATTTATTTTTTATTATCTGAGAATGTGCAGCAGAAAGTTGCACAAAACACGGCTGCCGGTGTAAACAAAGCAGGAGACATTCAGCTGTTTCCACCTTCTGTAATCCAATGGCTAATTAGCAAGCAGTCTCTTATTACCATCCATCCCGATTAGCAAAAGTGTGAAATCGTGAGAATAATGGCTGGTAAATTGAAGATCTCACACACAAATGTCGTCCACACACAAAAAGAACCTTTACTGAAGACTAATTTGACCAATTTTGTTTTTCTTTTCTTTTTTTTTTTATGGATGAAATAATTTTTTGAACATTTTTAATGCTCTTTGAATCTTATTCAAATTCAAATCCGAATTGCAATTTTGTGTCAGGTTTGCTACCTCACTTAAAGTTGCAATAAGCGAATTCTGAGAAACAATTTTGAAAGTGGATTGGAACTTGTATGCATGGGGAGGGGCCCGTGTTGCATAGTGTGTTTGTGAATTTGGAGGCAGAGCTATCAACATAGGAGTGTGATCCTACAGTCATAAGGGTGGAGGTGCATGTGTTACATAGGCTGCATTTGTTATGGGTATGGGCGTGTTTTTCTTTTCTTGGTATTTGTTGGTCAATTAGGAGGCGGAGATATATGTCGTGGTTTCATGCAATGGAGGGGGGTCACGGAGAGCTGACATCATCTCCAGCTGGCCTCTGGTTGCCTCGCTTTGAGATCTGTCGTTGTCAACATTTTGCACTTTGTAAACCCCTAGATTTTGTAATAAATTCCATTTATTATATTATTTCAGCGTTGTGGCGGTCTCATCTTTGTTGCGGTCACGAGCGGGCCGTAACACATTCCACTCCACTTTTAGACATGCACTCGCAAACTTCCCTAAGCACTTCCCCCCTCGGGGGAATCCCCGCCACCATTTTGACGTGCGTTCCACTGCGTGAAGTGGATGAGGGAAGTTTATATGGACAGTCCCTCTTCCCCTTGATTTTGACAGAGGAAGTCCACTCCGATGTACACTTCAAGCTGCTCTATATCCCACAATTCAACTTGATAGTGACGCCACAGTAGATAGCGCTTAACTGAGTGAAAAGCTAAAAGTGTATGATATATTCATTATTTTGTGAATTAATCACATAATAGTGTGTAATATATTAATTATATTGAGATTTAAACACATAATACTTGTAGCTACCTTATGTTCAGTCAAAGTTTATACTATTGTTATTTATTTATTAAAAAATGTTATTTCTGCTCATAAATCTATAGGATTATTATTATTATTATTTTCTCCAACAACTTATATGCATATAGAATAGTGCATGAAACAAATTCATAAGTAAAAAAGGGGTTTAAATAATAAATCAGCTCCATAGTGAATTTCAAGTGATCAAGGGCTTTTCATTTAATAGTGTGTGTAAGAATAACAGTTAGTGGTTGAAATGGGTACTGCAGTCCAAATTCTAAATATTGTTTCCCCTGCCCCCTCCTCTTAAGACGCGGCATTCACGCCGGTTGCCAGTTTAAGGAAACGCAACAGGAACGAGCGCAATTGACAATGGGAGGTGATTAACCATGCACACTAAGTTGATTTATCTGCATTTTAATGTGCTTCCGTTCATAGAGATTTTTAGATGGATGCCGAGGCTTTTTAGGTCGGGTAGAATCTGCGAATACATGGCAGCAATACGCTGTGTTTTTCACCAACTGGCAACCTGTGGTGTCGAAATACTATTGGGTAAATTGGCAATGTGCGTTATTGCACAGGCCAAAACAAAAACAGACATTCCGACATGAAACAACGCTGTTTCAAAGTAGAATAACTGGTTGCAGCATAATTTTGCGGAAAAATTAGTATGTGAACTTAGCATGTTCCCTAAATATCTGCAAACATATTATGGTATTTTTATGCTTTAGTACGGTCAAAAAACGTACATACAGTATCTTTAAATCTTATGTACAAGTTCCACCAGTAGTAGGCACTCATGCAACACAAGCAATGACGCACATCTGAGTCCACGAAGTTAGCGAGTGAAGGGCATAGAAATTTGGAGTGGAACGCAGCCATAGTGTGTTTGTGAATTTGGGGGCGGGGCTATCAATATAGTGGTGTGATCCTTTTGGGTAGGGGTGTGTTTCTTCACTGTAAAAAAAAATTCAGGTCTCCAACTGAACATTTTCAAGTGACCGATCACATCTACATTTTTTAGTTGGCCAAATTGAATTTCTGTGAATTAAATTGCATCAATTCACAGAAATTCAATTTGGCCAACTGAAAAATGTAGATGTGATCGGTCACTTGAAAATGTTCAATTGGAGACCTGAATTTGTTTTACAGTGTTATGGGCATTTCAAATATCAACAGCGTTTCTCAGCAATCACTTACTGCACCTTTCAATTCAAGTTCAGAAATTGAATTAAAATTTTAAAGGCCTTTCAGTTCAGCTCTAACATTTAGACATGTAAGAACATATGTGCACATGCATATTTACACAATTTACCATGTTTTTGTCCAATCTCGAGTAGCACCGGCTCTCCTAACTCAATGCTGAAGCTCTTGTTCTTTTCATACTCTTCATCATCTATGATCTTTACCTCAATTGTTTTCCTGTAGAGAGTGAAAAATAGACACAGGTCATTGCTTTAAACATACTTACATAATTTCTATTTTAATTACTCTAAATCACACATGCTGTGAAACTATGACTTCAAACAACAAGAATTTGAGTTTAATGAACTCATATGCATTCATCTGTAATTCATGGCAGGATTTGCATAACCTTGACATACAGTAAACAAGCACACACCCAAAATACATCATTCCATGCAGTAATAATGACGTTTTGAAGTGCCAATGTAAATGCCACTAGGGTGAAAACTTTAAGTACTGGATTGAGAATAATTGCTTAATAAAAACATCATACTCCCATAGAGAGATATTACAGCAGTAACAACAATCTTGAGCTATAATAAGAACTGTACAATATAAGTACACTGAAACTGATCAGCCAATATCCTGCACAGAAATCTATGATATTCATACTTGCGTGCCATGGTATTATTTGAAGTAGCACAGTAGCTGTTTAAATATTTAGGGTCGGTACATTTTTTAAAAATCTTTAACAGAAGCTTAACTTATAAAACTTTTAAAATTATTATATATTTAAAAATGCAATTGATTCCTATGATGGCAAAGCTGAATTTAGCATCTATTTCTCCAGCCTTCAGTGTCACAGATCCTTCAGAAACCATTAAAATATGCTGATTTGGTGCTTAAGTAGCATTTCTTATTATTATCAATGTTGTGCTGCATAAAATTTTTGTGGAAATCATTTGTAACTTTATAAATGTCTATACTGTCACTTTTGATCAATTTAATGCATAGTTTCTGGAAATAATAATAATATGATAACTAATCAATAAACTCTGCATAAAATAAAACTTCTGATATGAATTTATTTATGAAACATCTGTGAATCATACCTGGTCCACAATACAATTGCATCTTGATTTTTGAGCTGTAAATGTAAGGTTTTGTAAAAATGAAGACCAAAAATGTCCCCAAAAAGCTAAGGAAAACGCTACATTACAACATTCTTAGTAAAATTCAACCCGATCTCACGGCAATTCGTACGTATTTTACGAGTTGCCCAATTCGTATGAATTTGTATGAATGACCAACCCCTAACCCTGCCCCTAAACCTACCTCTCACTGGGGTTTAGACAAATCGTACGAATATGTATGAATGAGGTCATACGAATTCATACGAATTAGCCACCTCGTACAAATACAAATTGTCAGGAGATAGCATTGGTAAAATGAGAGAATATGCAGAGGTCTACCCACTATACCATATTTGTTTTTGGTAAGGGATATCAAATCTGTGACAGTCTGTAAAGAAAGGAGAGAGTGGAAGAGTGATATATTATTTATTTATATATTATATATTTATTCATTTTAGAGTCTCAACAGTATTTGCATGTATATATGGATAAGCGAGAAGTCACAAACCCCTGTGTCAAACTCAAGAAGAACAGACTATTATTGTGGTTGTAATACCTCAGTTTCCCCACTTTCACCACCCACAGACTTCATTACTCATTCATTCATCTTAGTTCAATGAAAAGCTTAATCAATAGCCCTCATCATCTTCTGTGTGAGGAACAGAGAGAGAGAGAAAGACAGAGACAAAGAGAGCGACTACATTATTTAAAGAGGATGAAAATTTCTTTGGTTAACGTTAGGATTTTCTGATCTACAAAGAGACGTACATTCCTAAATTATATAAGCACACTGCACACACTCAGAAGAAAGTGTTCTGAATCCGAAAGTATTACAGATTATAAGTGCCTCTTCTCTTCAATCTTACTTCCTAGTGTAGCAATTTCAACACTTTTCCTCTCCTCGTGTTTCTCTCAATCCATTAATGCAATGTCAGTTTGACTGATCAATCTTTATCTTAGATTATTCATGAGCTGAGATCCAAGCTTCTCCTCAGAGGACTGAGAAAATTCTCTCTTCACCTTTCTCTGGCCTTCTGCATTCAACCTCCTGCTCTCCTCTTAACTTTTTGTACCAACTCACTCTTGCATTCCCGCTGACCATCTCTCATTCACATCTACCTCTCCTCCCACTAGTACATTTTCACATGCCCTCCATCCCGTTCCCTCCTCCTTCCCTCATTTCGCCGTGCTCTTATTAGATTTTTTTGTTTTCTTGAGCTGAATCCAGAGACTCAATTAAGATCTTGTCAGCTATGTTTTATTGTGTTTGCCTGCTGCTTCTCCCTCACACACACACACACACACACACACATTATTCTTTAATATTTTAAAAGAGTACGGAAGAAGTGAGATGAAGATAGAGAAGAGGTAAAGAAACAAAGGAAGGACAGAAAGTAAGAGAGAGTAGGGGATTCTCTGAGATTGAATCATGCCTTTGTTAGCACTGTTTTATTTACCCATGCTATCTGTGTTGTTTTAACACCCAATTCACTAAATTATTTATGCAAATGGATAACAGTGCAAGCATGACCAAAACATCTGTGCTAAAAACAATTTGCATGCCATCTTTCAGGTGGTTTCTGAGTGCTATGTTGTGTAGGATGCAGCAGATTTCCTTGATCTAGTTTACTTTACTGGGACTGAACAGAATCACTCCATCACAAGCTCCTGAAATGGCTCTTTATCATGTAGTAAGTGCTTGTTTACTTTTGGCAGAAGCTTTTATCCAAATCAACTTCAAGTCAAGTCACCTTCATTTATATAGCATTTTTAAAATATAGATTGTTTCAAAGCAGCTTTACAGTGATAGTAGGAAATTAATGGAAGAGAGATCGTTTTGTCTGTACATCATCTGCTGCATTATCTGCCTTACAGAAACTTGGATGTCTGCTGAGATTCCAGATTCGGCCATCGAAACCGCGGGGTTCTCCGTGCACCGAATGGACAGAGAAAAAGATCTCTCAGGGAAAAGCAAAGGCGGGGGTGTATGTTTTATGATCAACAGATCCTGGTGTGATCAGAGGAACGTACATTCTATCAAGTCTTTCTGTTCTCCTGATCTGGAACTTATCATGGTTCTGTTTCGACCATTCTGGCTACCGAGGGAATTCACAGCGGTCATCATCACAGCTGTGTATATTCCCCCACAAGCCGACACGGACCGGGCACTAAAGGAACTGTATAGGACAGTGAGTGAGCAGGAAACCGCGCATCCTGAGGCTGCGTTTATTGTGACTGGGGACTTTAACAAAGCCAACTTCAAGTGCATTGCACCTAAATACCACCAACATGTTAACTTCAACACGCGAGGGAACCGAGTCTTAGACCACTGCTACTCTCCCTTCAAGGATGGTTACAAGTCCCTCCCGCGCCCACCATTCGGCAAATCTTCTTCTGCCCGCTTATAGGCAGAGGCTGAAACAGGAAGCACCCGCCCTCAGAACCATCCAGTGCTGGTCGGACCAATCGGACTCTATGCTACAGGACTGTTTTGATCACGCGGACTGGGAGATGTTCCGGTCGGCCTCTGATGACGACATCGAGGTCTACGCTGATAGCGTAACGTGTTTCATCAGGATGTGCGTAGAAGACGTTGTTCCGACCAAAACAATTCGGCTGTACCCAAACCAGAAGCCGTGGCTAAATGGGGATGTTCGCGCGGCACTCAATGCGCGGACCTTCACCTTTAACTCCGGTAATGCGGAGGAGCATAAACAAGCAAGTTATGCCCTCCGGAAAACCATCAGAGCAGCAAAACGCCAGTACAGGGACAAGATTGAAGGACAGTTCAACACCACCGACTCTAGAAGCATGTGGCGGGGAATTAACACCATCACGGACTATAAAGGGAACACAAACTCCACCGTGAACACCGCTGCCTCTCTCCCGGACGAGCTCAACACCTTCTATGCTCGCTTTGAGGGAACTAACACCGCCCTCGCGGAGAGAGAGCTCGTGGCTGAAGATACAGAGGTTAGTTCACTCTCCGTATCTGTTGCGGATGTAACTCGATCCTTCCGGCGGGTGAACGTCCGTAAAGCCGCGGGTCCAGACGGCATTCCGGGCCGCGTGATCAGAGCGTGTGCGCACCAACTGGCTGGAGTTTTCACGGACATTTTTAACCTGTCCCTCTCCCTGTCTGTGGTCCCCACATGCTTCAAAACGTCCACCATTGTTCCTGTACCTAAGCAGTCAAAAACCACCTGCTTAAACGACTGGCGTCCTGTTGCTCTGACCCCCATCATCAGCAAATGCTTTGAGAGAATAATCAGAAACTACATCTGCTCTGTTCTCCCTCCCTCACTGGACCCACTGCAGTTTGCATACCGCACAAACCGCTCCACTGATGATGCCATTTCATCAACAATACACACTGCTCTCTCCCACCTGGAAAAGAGGAACACGTATGTAAGAATGCTGTTTGTAGACTACAGCTCAGCATTCAACACCATTGTGCCCTCCATACTTGACATGAAACTCCGGGCTCTAGGCTTAAACAGCTTGTTATGCAGCTGGATCCTGGACTTCCTGTCAAACAGACGCCAGGTGGTCAGAATGGGCAGTAACATCTCCTCATCACTGACTCTCAACACTGGAGCCCCTCAGGGCTGTGTTCTCAGCCCACTCCTGTACTCCTTGTACACACATGACTGTGTGGCAACCCACAGCTCCAATACCATCATCAAGTTTGCTGACGATACGACGGTGGTAGGTCTCATCACTGACAATGACGAAACGGCCTACAGAGAGGAGGTGCACACTCTGACACGGTGGTGTCAGGAGCACAACCTCTCCCTCAACGTCAGCAAGACCAAGGAGCTGGTGGTCGACTTCAGGAGGAATGAGAGAGAACACCGCCCCATCACCATCGATGGAGCACCGGTGGAGAGAGTCAGCAGCTTCAAGTTCCTCGGTGTCCACATCACAGAGGAACTCTCATGGTCCGTCCACTCTGAGGCCGTTGTGAAGAAGGCTCATCAGCGCCTTTTCTTCCTGCGACGGCTGATGAGGTTTGGAATGAACCGCCACATCCTCACACGCTTCTACAGCAGCACCATAGAGAGTCTGCTGACTGGCTGCATCACCACCTGGTACGGCAACAGTACCGCCCGCAACGGCGTAGTGCGCACGGCCAGCTGCATCATCGGAGGTGAGCTTCCCTCCCTCCAGGACATTTATGCCAGGCGGTGTGTGAAAAGAGCTCAGAGGATCATCAGAGACTCTAGCCACCCGAACCATGGGCTGCTCTCACTGCTGCCATCAGGCAGACGGTACCACAGCATTAGAACACGCACCAGCCGACTCCAGAACAGCTTCTTCCCACAAGCAATTAGACTACTTAACTCCTGATCCATCAGGATCATAACACACACTGGACAGAATATCACTCAGCACAAACCACTGGAGATACACACACATTATATACACATTTATTTATCATATAGCATCTATTGTACATCGGATTTCTATTGTGAACATATTGTATACTGTACATTGTATATTATTACTATAGCTTAATGTATACTGTTATTGTTTAATGTATGTTTAGTGTATATTGTTTAAAGTATATGTATATTGTAAGTATGTGTATATTGTTTAAAGCTGTGAGAACTACACTCACATTGTGTAAATGATTTATTGTTTATTGTAGTGTATACTGTGCTGTGAGTAATTGTGTGCGCATCAGATGTGTAATCTGTTGTTGCTTAAATGTTGTACATGTCATGTCATGACTACTATGTTTGCTCGGACTGCACCTAAGAATTTCACCTACTGTTGCACTTGTGCATATGGTAGAGTGACAATAAAGTGATTTGATTGATTTGATTTCTAGAAAAAAGTAAAGTATTTGATTGATTCATTACCATTGTAAAAAAAAAGTATTAGTTATTTACTTTGGGACCACTTACACGACACCACTTTAAACTAAAATAGAAAATGTTTTATTTCATTGGGATGGCAACAGTGTTTGGTGGCTTGAGAACGCAAACTTTAAAATAGGTTTTGAAATGATACCGTTACATTTACATTAGGTATACATTTTACCCAGGTCATCAGGGGTGGGTGGATCGATCCTGTAATATCGATATTGTTGTACTGACTTTTGTATCGAAAGGATCGATCCTCAAATAAAAATATGTTCTCTTATTGGTTCTTTAACTCTTTCCCTGCCAAACACAGAATTTTCTGTGTTTCCACTGTCATACGCTAGGGGGACGTTGAGTTCAGAATCTCCTGATCAAAACACAGATGAAGATTTCTTATCTTTTTGCTCAAAATTTTGCTTTTTTTTAATGAAACTTACCCACATTTGATAAAAAAGGAATGCATAATAATACAAATGTTTTGTTTAAAAGCAGATGGTCTATTCTTTCTTTTAATATATGGCATGTTCAGATATTCATACAACAAAATATTCTATGGGCCATTACATTTTTATGAAAATGATCAAAAACACGGCGGTGGCTGGCAACTTTTTTTTTTTAAACGTTAGCGGAGAAAGAGTTAATAGATGTGTCGCAGAAACTCTGTTAGAACTTTATCACAATTATCAATCAAAGAGCCTTACAACAGACTATAAAATTGTCAAAATATGTACACGCAATACAATTTTTGGCACTGTAATAACATAAGCAAAAATGAAATCGCCCCAGAGAGTATCATTTTGCCAAGGGTGTTGCTATAAAAAGGTATGTTGAGTGTTTTCTCAACTTCAACTGAATTTTGAAGCATTAATGAGCTCCTTCTCTAAGTGTGGGTCCTAAACTTTCCACTTTCATTTTCTTGAGTGTTTTCATTTCTAAAGAAAGCCTTGAAGCATTAAATTATATCTTACAGAATCACAGCCAAAATCGCACAGTACCAATATTAGCAATTCTGCTCTGAAGTCACCTTCAGACACACACACACACACACACACACACACACACACACACGCACACGCACACACACACGCACACAGACAGACACACATTTATATTTCATTTATGGGGACTTTCCATATACATAATGATTTTTATACTGTACAAACTGTGTATTATATCCCCTTACCATAAACCTACCACTAAACCTACACATCACAGAAAATATTCAGCATTTTTTTTCTCCAAAAAACATCAATTAGTATGATTTATATGGGGACCAAAAATGCCATAAGGACAAGAATTTTGCATATTGTCATCTTTGTGGCCATCTTTTGTCCCCATAACATAGGGTTTACTTGAACACACACACACACACACACACACACACACACACACACACACACACACACACACACACACACACACACACACACACACACACACACACACACACACACACACACACACACACACACACACACACACACACACACACACACACACACACACACACACACACACACACACACACACACACACACACACACACACACACACACAAATGAAAATTCCACACTTTACTTCCAGTAGCTCTTGCTTATCATGATGATTAGCAGGTTGTGGTTGCTGATAATTAATAAGAGACAAGGATCGACATGTTCAGTACATTGAACTGTGTACATAGTTTAATTAATGCAACTCACACACGAGCGGAAGCGGATTAATAAAGATAAATGCTACACACCAACTTATAATTACATGATCAGAGGAAAGGATTGATTGAATTTCATTATTATTATTAGCATTTCATTATTTAGGAACTCATTTGTGCAGTGTACAGCAGTACAGTTCCTTCATGCCCAAACACATATAGCTGCATGAAGAATAACGACAAGACATTTAATCACTTACATAGTTTAGATGAAAAAAAAAAAAAAAAAACAAGGTTAAGGTTGGTTTGGATGGATGACCACAAGTTATTCAAGTTAATGCTGCAGTGTGTAATTTGTGCCATAAATAAAAAATAATATAACCACTGTTTTGGAATAGATTTTACACAATACATTTACCAGCTCTTTCACACCATCACCTGACTAAATTTTGGAAAAAGACCCCCCAAATCACGCCACTGCTTGAACCAAAAGATGATATATCGAACCACTCAAATACAGCAATGTTTTGAAAGTGGCAACGAGCCACCAATTTTCCACTCTTCAGGAAATCAACTTATGAATAGCTTATTTATAGTACTGCACATTAAGCTGGGATAGGAGAACGTTTTTTTTAACATTGAAAAAATTACACACTCCACCTTTAAGGGTGACAAAGCTGAGGGCAGATGTGATAGTCTGGCCCAGAGAACTCTCTACGAAATAGTCATGGACAATTTCAGTCATTATGTTATAGTCAACAAATTCCACAAATAGAGACCATTAAGAAGGGAAGACAAAGACATACCCAACAGATGTGAAACAAAGAGGATTTCAATTGCAGCCACTCTGAGAAGTACTGGCTTGACAGAAGCAGTCAGAGTCAGAAGCAAAAGAAAGGAAATGTGGTGTAGCTTTTGTATGAACTGAAAAGAGTCAGACTGAAAAATTTTGTCCACCATTGCAGAACAGAAAAATAAAGTGAAAATGTCTGAAGAGAATGCCATTTACAAAAAGATTTTTGTGGCCATGGTAACATGGTTATACCATAGTATTCCTTGGTATGAAGTATGAAGTTCCTTGGAAAGTCATGCAAATAATATTGTTTATGAATATAGTAATCATGGTTTCTGGAGCAGTCTTAAAATAAATGAGTTTTTCCAACTTACAAGATGTGAAATCATTTAGAAAGCCTTTCTTTAAAGCAAATTTAGTTTTTTGTATGAATTATATCTTAATTTTAAATCAACGTTTCATCAACCAATTGCCTGGATTTAATAATAAGAAAAATATATAGCAGACAATAGCCTATAATAGGCGCCTGCGCGATCATGCATTGCATGTGAACTGGAGCGTCTCATAAATGAACCGAAACTCAGAATGATATTTGAGAATTGTGTGTATTGGATAGTTTACAAAAATCAAATGATTCAGAAAGATGTTGCCATTGAAATGACTGGGGGAAAAAAGTGTCCAAATCAACCCCAATTCACCCTATCCTCTTTGAAATCATAATTGTATTGCATTATGTTGTTTGAAATCCCAAATGTTTTACTTATAACATTCATCATTACCAATTATTCAGTTATTTGTATTCACTGAATACTGAATTGTGTTCAATGTCACAATATTACTGTTTTTTGAGCATCATTTGACTTCTTTCAAAAACATAGTAAATTGTAATGTCAAATCTTTTGATAATTTATAATATAGTAGGCCTTTGTAATGTGCGTTTGGCTCTCACTTTATATTGTTAACTATATTCTAAATAAACTACAAAAAATATACATTTCTTTTGTAAAGAGAAAAGACCTGACTCAAAGGCTCATTCATTATGCACTCATTGTGTGGCTCATTATGTGGTTCTTTGTCTCCTCGGGTATAAATCACAGCATTATTCATGATCGTTCATGCCTCTTTGCATATGGACTTTGTAAAGAAAAAGTGTCTTACAAAATTTAGATCAATATATTGTTTTATGTGAATGAGTAGGCACAATGATTCTCACATCAGTTTGAAGCAAAAACTCTAGGCAACAACACCCATTAGTCAAAAGTCTTGTGGACACATATCTATTGTGCGTTTCTTAATTCACCGACTTCAAAAACCACGCATAAATGTTATTCTCTCAAAAATACAAACATGTACATACATGTTGCTCACATATTATGGTAGCCCAGCTTGTGCTGAATACAGTATAATTACACTTTTGCCATTAATATGTTTATAAGCAACTGAAAAAAGCACAAATGTCAGAGCATGTCAAAACTTCTAAAGGGCCCAAAAACTGTGCAGTCCTCCAAGTCATTAAAGGCAAATTAACTTGATCATCATGTACACATTTAAACAACCTACTTTAAACCTACCGTAGCAAGCAACCTTAAGTGTCATACCTATATCTAAAAACCTTTCACAACCAGAACAGAATTAACATATGTAAGGGATAATCCACAGTTAGGTGTGCATTAAACAATTTTAAATAGCCTCTCTCTCTAATTCATTCAAATAAATGAATGAATTTGTGAGTGTGTGAATTACCTTTATCTATGCAGCATCTCTCTATTAAAGGTCCCATGGCATGAAATTTTCATTTTATGAGGTTTTTCAACATTAATATGAGTTCCCCTAGCCTGAATATTGTCCCCAAGTGGATAGAAATGTTGATCGGTGTAAACCCGAGTTCTGGCTGTCTCTCTCTGCCTTTGAGAAAATGACAGGCCAAACGAGCCAATCCTGAAGTCTCCTGTTTTGACGTCCAAGCAGGAACGGTTACCTCCCTTTCCTCCGCCCAGAGAATCTGGCACGCCCATGCAAACGCTCGAGAGATCATTGCTTGTGAACGAGTGAATGCTGGCAGTACATCATTTGGATGTACAAATGAAAACAGAAGTCTTTTTTCAGTTCCTTCTGATCTGTGATCAGTAATTTCTGATGTGTAGCTAATTATTTATTATTCGTGCACACAATGCGGCTTCTCTCTCTCCAGACAGAACGGTGTTTTCGTGTTTTCTATCTTGTGAGTCAGTGTTTTTGTACGTCCTCGTCGCGTCTACCGGTTCTCAAATGTGCATACAGTCATGAGTTTCTGCTCAACATCGGCCTCACACACGCCGAAGCTCGGGCTGCACTGGCCGTTGGCCTTCAACATCCCCGACCCCCAGTACTGCATCTGGCCCACAGCGGAGGCACCAAACGCGGCGTGAGATTAAGCAGAAGGGGGGTAAGCGTGAGCATATTCGGGCTAGCCAGCCTAGCCCCACAATAAACTGGATTACATTCGATTACTGCTGTTGTGTCTTTGTTTGCGCTGTGTACTCAACGCGCGTCACTGACGCTTTTATTTTATTTAAAAAATAATGCTATTATCAACACTTACTTTTAACTCGTTCATCTCGACAGCTGTAATGGTACTTTGCATGTGTTACAAAGTTGGTAATAATGATGAAGACGGACTCGGTGTGACTGGGACTCGTGTTTATTCAGAACTCTCAGATACAAACACAATAAACTCGTGCTGACTGACAGCGCTCTCATAACTCAGTAGGTACTATAAATAACTTTGTTAGCGATCGCTGAGCTCCGTCTCTGGTACGTTAGTGATGTCCGGTTCGCGAACGATCTTTCTTTTGAACCTGTTCTTTTTAGTGAACCGAATCAGTTCACCAAATCGGACTGAATCGTTCTAGATGTCAGCCAATCACAACAGTGGGCGTTTTTACTGAAGTCTCACAGCAGACACGCCTCTTGAAGCAGGGCATTCAGCCACAGGGCAAACAGCAGTATTGAAAAAATGCCTTTTATTTCTAAATTATGACATTTTATGATGTAAAAGTCATACTAACAATATAAGTACACCTCAGGAAACATTATAAAATAATAGAAAAATGCCATGCCATGGGACCTTTAATAGTGAAGCTGTTTGTTGAATTACTTCAAAAAACAGCAACATTACCACCTAGTTTCTGATAGATAAATAGAAATAGATAAATGTAGCATTTCAAGGGTCTCTTATATTTTTCCAGAGCTGTATTAACCACCATCTGATCACTATGATGGTACTTCTATGGTACTATGTAAAGAGGACATCCAAGGTCATAGTAAGACCAAGCAAGCCTCTTAAAACAAGTGCCATTAAGTGGACAAAATAATAATTACATTTTGGCAAACACATGCTCCGATTTCATGCTTTAACTATTCTTTGGACAAAGGCCTTATTGTAAGACACAGAGACAAGAACATATACTGACACACAAACTTCCACAGGCAACTGAATCAAAATCTAATCAACTCTTAAAACTCTCAGTGCACACATATAAGCATACAGTATCACGTGACCTTGCAGATCCCGCCTTGAGCCAAACATATGAGTTAATGCAACATCACTTTTGATAAGTATTCCAACATACTTAATCTTCAGACACACAAATATGGAGGTCATGGCATCAGATATAGGGGTGAGCGGGGCACAACCTAACGTGAGGTTAGTTGTAACACACTTGGTTTAAAACTTTCCACACATGCCAGCATGATGAAACTTTGTGTATTTACTAGTTGCCATATCAACACTATATAGAGAATGATCTTTGGAAGATATCACTGAACATTTATTTAACCATAGCAAAAGTAAATTTCTTACTGAAGTTAATTTTTCATCTCTGTTTTTTGTGTTTATTTAAAACTAGACAAATCTGATATTATTTTAATCTTATATCTGTTATTTAACAGTTGAGATCGTTCTTTAATACGTATCAAACCAGCAGAAGACACAAGCCGGGTTTAAATCCCAGTTGTGCAGTTGGGGCATGTTTAACACTGCATTTCAACGTGCCCCTATTCTATTCTATTCTATTCAGAATTCTATTGAGAAACCATGAGTAAAAGGTGAATAAAGACTTTGAGTCAATGTTTAGAAATGACTAATAATTATTATGTTTTGAACTATGCTCTATAGCTGTGTTTTGTGGTGTGTTTGTTGTCAAACTCAAAAATTTTGATATTTTTATTATTAAAAAATGCCAATATTTTATACGAAAAAGTTGATAATTGTATTTTATTGACCAACTATTTTAGTTCGTCTTGTATATTTTTTTCTATTCAATCAGATCTGTAAGCTGTCATATGGTCATGTTACATTGTGCCCTTCACATGTACACAATGTACCACACCTGGGGCATATTGTAACATTTCACTTCCATTCTTTCGGGGTATATAAAAAAAAGTATACACTGTATTAATGAAACAAAACCACACAATTGTACAAGACGTGTGAAATGAATGTGGGAAAAAAGAAATACCCTGTACCCCAAGTGAATTTACACAAACTGAGAAAGTCAAAAAGTGTTAGGTTGTGTCCTGCTCTCCCCTACAATCAAATGCATGTAATTTCCATGCAATCCATAAAGCCTCAACTCAAAATAAGCATCCAATCAAAAACACTTCTGCAATGAATATTACATGGTAATGCAATCTGCATTTCCTCCATAGGGGGTGAGTGTGCATTGAGATGGCTGTTTATTTAGAGACGAGGGATTTGATCACATCCTCTCATAATTACTTCCACTTAGGGCTGTCAATTGCATAAAATTCAAAAAAAGTTTTATCTGCAATGTTGTTTAATAGAATGTCATCATTCATTTTTAAGATTAAATAATAAATAATGACACTTTAAATTGACATTCTTGTTTAAATTATCATTATCATATAATATTGTTACGCTTGATCTGTTTGTGTTTTGCATCAGTTGGACTTTGAGGCCATGTCCACACTAATACGTTTTCGTTTTAAAACGCATCTTTTTCTCTACGTTTTGGCCTACACTGAGACGGTCAATGAAAACGTAGCTTTTTGAAAACGCTCTCCAAAGCGTGTAAATTTGAAAACGCCGTCAACCATACTAATGCATCAGTGAATGGGGAGTTATTTTGCTGAATAAAATTATCCTGCCAGAAGAATTGTGTGCAAATTTTATGATGTCTGTATCATCTCAGTGAGCTTTTATGCATGCACAGTAAGTTGAATTTCAGAATCAGAATCAGAAAGAGCTTTATTGCCAAGTGTGCTTGCACACACAAGGAATTTTTCTTGGTGCTGAAGCTTCCAGTGCACATATACAATACAAACACATCAAGAACATAGTAATACAAATTCTAAGAATAAAAATATGAAAATAGCATAAAAAAAATATTAGGTCACAGTTATGTTTATGTGCCTAGATGTTCTAGTGGCCAGTGATCGGAGTCGCCGTCCTGATGGTAACAGTTTATACAGAAGGTGTCCAGGGTGAGTGGAGTCTGTGATGATTTGGCGTTTACTTAGGTTTCAGTGTGGATGAGAAACTTTTGGAAAACGTTAGTGTGGATGGAGAGCGTTTTAAAACGAAAACTCAGTTTTCACCCGATTAATGTAGACATCGCCTGAGTTAGTTGTGCACTGTTCTCAGTTTAGTTTCCTGTGTTTTCTTGGTTCATGGTCTTCTGTTGCCATGGTTTTTGAATTGTCCTCATGTTTCTCAGTTGTGTCGTGTTAATTACCTCGTTTAGTCCCTTGCCGTTCTCACGCTGTTTATATAGTGCTCATTTTCAGTTGTTCTTTGTCAGATCTTGTCTTAAAAAGAGTGGTTGTTCTGTTTTTCAACCCGCTTTGTATTGCTACAATATCTGTGGTATATGTAAATGAATGTTTACTCATTAGTGTTACTGAGAAATTCACATACTTTATATTTGTCAACAAAAGTCCAACTTTTGACAGTTCCAGGGCTTTCGTTAAAACTACAGATTATACTTCCACAAACATGTTTGTATCCCCGCTCACATACAGTCGGATCGACAGAAGGTTAACAAAACAGTTTTTGTAAGGTTAGGTTTATCACTGAAAATTGTATTGTACTATGTCTACTCCATAAACAGCATTATGGTAAAAATGGAACATTATGGAAACAGATTTCTGACCAGGATGCAACGGTTTGCTTCAGGGGGTTGGGAGGAACTGAAAGGGCAGCAGTTTCTTTCAGTTGTTCCCCTCCGTTTAGCCTATAACACTGTGTTCATGGTCATCCTTCACTGGAGTTCTTGCACCCAGGAACAATACAAGTCGACACCATTATGACTAGTTTTCTAAGCATCTCATACTAAAAGCAAGCACTATTTGACTCTGGTAAGTGTATTCAGAGCAGACTGGTGGGAGTGGTCTTGGTTGGCAACATGCCCAGTGCATTATAGTTTTTCTCTGTTTTCTCTGGTAGCAGGTAGCACTGATTACAATTTCTTTTTCAACTTTCTACTGTATAGGCAGCCAAGTTTTATTGAAAGCCCATTACTTCAGTAGTGAAGTACCCCTTTAAGCACAGATGGGTTTAGGTCATTGTCCTAGAAGCACCCACACCGTCTTAAGCATCTGTTTGTTCAGCAAAAAACAACGTGTGCTTGAGAGTGAGACGTGAGGTCGTGCAGCTTTATATATCATAGCTGTGATGCATCCAGGCAGGGCAACGGGACCGAGATATTCATCATTTATGAGTCGGTCATGTTCTCCAAATTTCACCACCTGCTCCCCTCTCTAAACACACACACACACACACGACACTGAAACTAGGGCAGAGCTGCTCGGAGCAGCCACACACACATGCGCTCTCCTCCCTCATGATGAATGGTGACGCATCTTGGGTGGAGTTATTGATCAAAAGGTGTCAACAGTGTAGATTTAGGCTGTAGCATTCAGTCATATTTTAAATTGCATTAAAGTCTGTTTTCTGCTGTCATGCACGTGTTTTTTTATCTGGCGCTTCCTGGATAACAGCTTTCTAATTAAAGAACAATGACAAGCAGCTTATGGCTGGCCTGGACAGAGTCTCTGAACATTGTGCTAATCTTGAGGAACTAGCATTTGAGGAACTAGCTTATAAGACAAAGGCATGATTCTGTCAGCATGTCTGCTACAAGCCAAACAGTATCAAAAATGAAATAAAATGATGTGTATGTACTAGTGATGTAAAGTCTGATTCATTTCCAGAAACCGGTTCTTTCGAAAAGTTTGTTTCAATTAAAAAAACATAAACAAAAAACCCTGATTCATTGGTTCCTTGCATCATCACACAATGATGTCACTATGCATTTATAACAGCTCATTGTTATATAATGAAACATGCAAATAAAGATATTTGTGTAAACACATATTGCTGATTATTGCCTTTCATTTACTTAAGTTAATGGTGTTTGTGATCAGTTTCATTCACTGAATCTTCATGTTGGATATGACTGACCAATATTGAGTAGCCTACTGTACATTTTGGATAAGTTTCCTAAAAGTTTTGCACCTACAGAAAACATTATAGACATGAATGCACAAACATGGATATGTTCCACATGTCTTAATTATATAGAAAGAATAAACAAGACTTATAAACTTGATTTAGCTTTTTTTTTTTAATAATCTGCATGCACAATAAACCATAGTAAAATGTATTACATTTTTTTGTTTTTTGCAAGTTTTAATAATGATATTTAATAATAGTAGTCATAATACGAATATTTCCAGTACGCGCCTGAGACTTTCTTCAGGTCTTTATCACTTTATAAAAATTAGGCAAAACAAACAGACAAATTCATGGGCCGTCATTTATTTGCACACAGACACAAGATCACTTAAGAACGTATATTGAGACACGGCCAGAGATAGTCTTATTTTTGGGAGATATGAGGGTCCGTGGCTCGACCATTTGAGGAAGCATAATGGTCGGCCAACTTGGATCATGTGAGCCTTGATAACCAATCACATTACAGCCTTAACATAATTTAATTTCTGTCAAAATTGTGCGATGGTCAATCACTGTTTGCGGATACCATATGAATGAGAAGTGGCGTAAACAGAATCCTCCCTGTTGCAACATTGTCTGTGACTTTTATAAAAACACTATGACTATTTTATAAAACAGCATTTTACTGTGATAAAGATTAGCTGATAGGCTGACAATTCCTTAAATCATCAGTTGTTTACACCTAAAATCAGTTTATTCAATGTAGTTAAGCCTCTCCTCCATTGACATCCATTAAAAAACTGCCTTTGGTCTCCTTCCCTGCACACCACAGCGTTAAGCCTTTTTTTTTTTGATAACCTTGGAGGCTTGCCTTGAAGTGGATTTACTAGAAAGTTACAGGCAGGTGAGTATGGGCAGGGTTGGAGCTAAACTCTGCAGGAAAGTGGATCTCGAGGGCCAGCGTTGAGAACCCCTGTGCTACATTTTGATGCTGTGTTGCCTAAATGTAGCATTTAAAACAAGTGATTTTTAGTGTAGAGATCTAAACAGAGGTGAAACATGAGAGAATTTTCAGATTCTACCTTCTAGTGTTGTTTCTAGAAGTGTCTGGCAAAGGATAGATGAGATTGTATAGCCCTTTAACAAGGGTGGGTATGTCTTCTGAAATTAGGCATGCAACAGACAGGGATCAAGATAGGAGCATATTATGTCTGGCAGTGGGCCGAACAGAGAGCATTATATAAATTGCTGTACAGACACAGGTTACTATCTACATTTGCCTTCACACACTGTTTTTCTTCATCTGTCTTGTGGAGATAGACGCCTTTGTCTTTGTCTGAATGATTCTATGCTCAACATACAGGAGAAAGAAGACAGCAACAGCAAATATACTGATGACGATTAACAGATGATTTATTTAAGGGCGTGGAGGAAATTGGATTATTAGACAAATTACTATAATAATACACCAACACAGTCTCATCCATTTCCAAACAAAGAGTTATAAATGATAAGTCCTTAGACGAAGTGATAACACTTAGAACTACAATAATCATTAAAATACTGCAATTTACTAATAATTGTACGCAACATACAAAAGCACTTATTACAGGGACAGTTTCTATGGAGCAGTCTGGCTCTTATATAATGATAATTGTTCATGCAGGTTTCAATCTACAGCTTTTACCTACACTAACCCTGCAGTGAGAAGATGCCAAATAATGCACATCCCTACAATTTAGACTTTGTGATACTGTAGCTATGGACTGTTCCACTAATGTTTTGGACTAATATGGAGCAAAACATCTGCATTGCTGGGAAAAGATGTCCAACTGTATTTCCATCTTCATCATGTGGTGATAGATGTTCTGAAACATGGCTCTATCTGCAGTGGCATCAGTCAAATCAATGTGACCATCAAAAGCCAAACAAATACTGTATGTACATTCATAAACCAGGTGAGAAAAATCCGCACTGGTAAAACTTCCCATGGTACCAGATATCTAGGGCTTCATTTGTATTTTCCAGAAAGTTATAAATCAGCCATTTAAAAAATCCTAAACACTAGTTCAAGCACAATAATCTGCAAAAAAGATCTCAATTCAGCACTCATACACTGAAGGGCTTTCTGTGTCCACGCTTTGGATGTTTGGGTCACACTACACTTTTCGTTTCATTCACTTCCATTCACGCATGCGAATGCTGGAGACTGGAAATGCAAGCTCACAAGAAGAAGATTCACATTTTGTTGTGTTCCAATGGTCAAGATTGGGGAACTATGACTTACATTTTGAAATTACACACAAAACAAGTTATATTATTGTCTTATTTTATAGACTCATATTCTCATATTTGGCTGCTATAAATTAAAGTACATGAGATGTGAATGAAAAGCTTGGAACAGCCAGCTCGTGACCAACTAAGGACCAGCATAAACCAGCTCAAACCAGCTGCCATGATTCAAAACATACCTAAGCAGCATATGCTGTTTTTTTTCAACAGGGTAATGAACTTGGATGTTGTGGAACAAGTGGGACGAAATAATAGAATGGTGACAGGAGGAGAAGCCAACCCCAGTTAGAAAAATTAAGGAGCTGAGGAGCTTTAGAAGGCTGATCCACAAATCTGCCAAGCACACTGTGAATCAACGAGAACTGTGGGTACCAACTATTGCGAAAATGGTTTGAGTCTTTTCTCTTTGCCAGCAGAGACTCCAGGTCTGATGAAGCCAGTCTACGGTCTACTCAAGCTACTGTTATTTGGGATGAGGATGTTGACTGGATTGCATGGAATAATGGCTGGAAAGAGACAACCAAGTTGTTTAATAATGTAAATCTGGAGAGCCAGTCAGATGTGATGTTCCCACTGCAAAATACCTTTAGTAACAGTAAAGCCTGCTGTGAACGCTAGGATGAGTGGGATGACATATGCTGTTCTTTGATGAAGCTGGAAAGCTGGTCAAAGGAAATAAATAAGGCAGTAAAGAAACTCCACAGGCTCACAAGTCATTTGTCCCCATGGGCATTGATAAACGGCAGGCTGAACGGCAAGATGGACACCAAACATTTCCTTTGCCACCTCATGGCCGCCAGCATTTCATTGCCACCTTTGAATGCTGGGACGAGTGGGATGACATATACATTGTTTGATCCTTCAATGAGGAAAGAAAGAAGACAGTGAGGAAATGCCACACCTTTGAGTGCTGGGATGAGAGGAGTGATATAACCAGCTGAGACTCAGAGAAGATACAGAGAAGATAACATACAGCAGATAAGATGCAGAAATAAGCCATGGCTGGCAAAAATCAATGAGTATCAGTATTTTTTTTTTTTTCAAATGTCTCATAGTTTTATCACATTGTGTGAATATGATGTAAAACACTTCTTTCTTTAAAATTATCCTGTATATGACTCATGGATCTGACCTGTGCTTTTCTAGACTTTCTCATGGCCACCCTGTTCACACAATGCTTCACAAAAACATCTCTTTATGGAGATTATGTAAAATATTATTCAATTCTGGCCCTTGTGAAACAGTATTACCATTCTCTCTTTGCCTCACTGTTTTATTTACAGTTTTTACAGAGTTTTTTTTTCCATTGGTTTTGAGATTTGAGATTGTGCCCTACAATTCTTCAGTGACAACGATAGCGTCTACACGTAAAACTGTTAGACCGGCATTTTAGGCATTCCAGCCTAAAAATGTAACTTTTTTAACTTTTGACATCCTAAAAACAAACAGAGCGGCACGTAATGGGGTGCAGCAGGGCAGCATCTATTGGGGGAAATTGTTTTAACCTCACATTATGAATAATTTAATTGTAAAATATTGTCAAATTAGTTTTTTTGCAACTAAAACTATGAATTATTATATTATATTTTATTGTATACTGAATTTCCTGTGAAAAACAGTAAAAAGGACATTCCTATAAGTCCCTACATGAAACACGGTTATATATTATATACATATTTGTGTATCTTTTTTATTTGTGCGTTTTATTTGTGTGGCAGATTTTGTTATTGTAAATTTAACAGGATATTTTTACTGGTGTGATATTTTATTTTTCACAATTTTTCATTCTATTCTGACCTTAGTTAAACAACATAACTAAGGATACATTTAATGTTACACTGGTGCACTTTCATCATACATTAAGACCCTTTTTCCAGCTTTCTGTGTAAAATAAAGTGTGAATACAGTACTGTTGGCATTCCATGTGACATAAAAAAGAATTAAAACTAGGAATTCAAAAATTTGAATAAAAAATAGGAATAATCTCCTCCTTTTAATTATTTACATAATGTTCATATTACTTATATAATGTTTTTTTTTCCCAGAGAGTTTCATTATGCACACGTCTAGAGAACATGACCTTCAGTAACACTAAGATCCAAACACTCCTAAAAACTACAGATCCAATATGAATTATTACCTGAAATCATAGATTTGCCCAAATAAATGTAACTCAAACATAATTTCGAAAACTAATCCTGTCCGAAAGCTCTATAGTGAGATTGAGAACTGACTTGACTTATCTTTCCTTAAGTAACAACAGAAATTCTCTCTCATTCTCTCCTTCTCTTTTGTTCTTTTCATCTTCCTATCAAATCAAACCTGCGAAAGCTTTAACAGGTTTGATAACTACATAATCACAACTCTTTCTTTCTCACACATATAAACATTGACAGACGGTGTGACTCTTTCGATATCTCAGACAGTCTAAGTGGAAATTGAAAAATCTTGCTTATTCCAAACCCAGAGTATAACAAACAAAGAGAAAAAGATGAACTGGCCTTTAAACTCTTTTTTCATTAAAAATTATGTGATTGGCCTGACCAGAGATTGTTTTTTCCAGCTCGCACGCCAACGGAGAGTTGCTAGACTACCCTGGCTGCAAATTAGATTTACTGCTGCTAGGGTGCGTCTAGATTTCTAGGCTAAAGTCCTGGCTCAATTCGATCAAAACACACTGTTTGACTGACAGGTGGCTGCATTCACACACTTGTATGCCCCTTGTGCTAATGTGGCTGCATGCATGTCGAATTGTCCATTTTGGGAAGATAATAATGTAAAGACCATTGGTTTGGGCCAGTTCAGGGTATTTCCCAGCCTTCGGCCAAAAGACAATGGGATAGGCTCTAGCATCCCTGCAACCCTATAGAACAAGCAGTGATGCATGAATGGACTGTTGGTTTATCTTTAGTAAATGAAGTCGGTGGGACACAAATGACAGATTTGTGTCAAAATTTCAGATCTGTGCATTAGGCCTTGAATTGTAAATGTAGCCCGATAAATCTGCTACTGTTTATTTAAATGATAATATAAATCAAGCAACAATACTGACAAGAAAACAACATTTTAATGTAATCTCTTAATTGTCATTTCTTTGTTTTTGACTATTTATTTATGATTAATCTTAATGTTTGTAAATAATAACAAAAACTTTATTGAGAAATACACACACACACACACACACACACACAGAAGTATAGCATTTTGTGAAATTTCATCAGCTATGAATATTTTAGGCTATATTGGGTTGATTATGATTGAATAACGTATATTTCTGTCAGTTCTTAACACAAATGTATTATAGCTTTGCATTTAATGTTATGGTGCATTTGTCCTCTTACTTTTGTTGAATAGGAGTAGTATGAACTTTATTCAAAATGTATCCTTCTGTGTTCCACTGAAATAAAGGTCATAATTGTATATTTTGATGAACTTCCACTGTAATATTTACTCTGAAATATATTATCTACCAACTTTTTTCAGTCTGTTGTCTTTCATAGACTATATCTATGCATTACAATCTTCCTCCAAATCACCTCAAAACATTTATTTAGCATCTCTTCCTTAAACAATTTGACAGGTACTTGCTAATAAATAACTCAATTCAGCAGAGAGCGTTTTATTTTATTTCCCTTTATGTTATCTCACTCTGTGTTCTCTCTCATTGTTGCACCTCTTCCCATGTCTACTTCGGTCTGACATCTCCCTTAAACATAGAACAGCACACACAAGCACACACTGTCACTTCAAGTTAATCGTCAGGGAACGCCTCAACTACTTGTCTCTGCAGTGCTAATTAAGCCACTTCAAATTTAGAAGTGTAGGATTTAGATGACATACAGTAAATGGGGGGGGGGGGGGGGGGGGGGGGCTAATTACGGGTAGGGCATCATCTAAACTCAAGCAGAGCAAAGCTAAACAGAGCATAGGTTCCAAGTTCTGTTGCATAATTACAAACCCGCTCAAAATGAAAAACAAAGCAAACCGAGTAATGAGACTAATCCTAAATCAAAATATATGCAAACATAAATCCAGCTAACAAAAGTCCAGATTAGAGATAATAAATGCTCAGGATGAGCGGGAGATAAGACTTCAAAAAGCCATAATACAAAAGAGATGAGATCAGGGGTCAGTTCTTTGTACCTCGCTTAATACATGGTAAATGTATATCCCGAACTTTGCAGAATTCAAGCGACAAATTATATTTTATAAAAATTATCTCGAGATGTAAAGAGGCTGAAAATTAGCTGAACATATACTAGTTTAATTAGTGACACTTAGCCTACATTTTAAAACCTTTATTTGAATATGGCAACATAGACAGCTACCCCTCCCCATCAGCCAATCACTGCACATGGTTAGTAAGCGTGATGACATCATCCATAGCAATGAGGTCAACCCCGCCCTTACTCTTAGCTTAAGACTTCTCTTCTTAGCAAAAGTTGATCTCAGCAGCTTTGTGAATAGGTTTTAAGAGAAAACTCGTAACTAAGAACTTTTACTGCTATTTAGGAGAACTTAGTGTTAAGATAAAATGTTTTGTGAATATGGCCCCTGGATTAAGATGTCTGAGATAACTGCACATTTTAGTGTTCCCTGAAGAGGGCAGATGCATCGATACTCAAAACCACAATCAGCAATGCAGCGATTGGCTGGCGGCAAGACAGCTATAGACTAAACAACATTATAATATTATTTAAAAATACTTTCTTAAGTTATTATTATTTTAAATTATTATCGCCCCTGGTTCGGTAAGGAACTCTTGTAATAAAGTAGCAGTGGCTGGGACAGATTTTAAGTATCAATGCCGCTTAAAAAGATGCAATCTAATCCTGTTTTCATGAAATAAGCCTGCTCCAGAGCAGGTTTAAGCTTATGGACCTGTTGCTATGACAGCAAGTCCAGGATGAGCTTTTTTTAACAACCAAACAATCCAAGATCAACAACCAGAGGTGTTGAAGGAACATTATGTCAGGGTTCTGTCACTTCGGTCTGTTTATTCTTGGGTTGATAACCGAGCTCTGACACTGCTATCGTCTTGTCTTGTTGCGCGTGCAGTTCTGAGCTCCTTTAGGCCGAGTCTTCCTCGGTCCCTGTGAGTAGTCTTGTGTACGGAGTGTGATGTTCGGATCCCGGCACTTCGGTCTAGTTTGGTTTTGGTTCTGTGTCAGGATTTGGACATTCATGCACCGTGTGTTAGTCTTCAGTTGTGAGCACACAGAATGAGCATGCTTTCATGTTTTGTTTTTGTGTGAACACGTGGCTTGTGTTTTTCACTGGCTGCAGGCTTTCATATCATGTTTTGTGTGAACACGTGGCTTATGAGTGTTCTTATTAGCAGTGTGTTCTTGTTAGCTCTCGTTTTGTTTGAGCACATGGAACACATGATTGTGTTTTCTGGCCATGTGCTCGTGTTTTTGTCATGTTTGGTGTGAGCACATGGCTTGTCATGTATGTTTCCGTGTGCCATGTGCTCTCCTGTCTATTGTCTTACCCCGCCCATCTTGTTTCCTGATTATTGGTTCATTTTCCACACCTGTCCTCCCTCGTTACCTGCCTTGTTTGCTCCCTATTTATTTTCCTTGGATGAATTCAAAATCACCCCCTAAACCCTCAATCACTATTCTCTACTTTAGTCCACTAATACAGTTCACTTGAAGGAGTGAATGAAAACAAGTGAGCGAATTTGGACGCTACAAATGGATGTCCTCTCAAATAGTGCCCTATTTAAGGGTATAGGGGGGGATTTTGGATTCAGCCCTTGTGTTTGCAGCCCTTGTATGTGCAGTCCTGTGCCAAATCGTCATTGTATGCTTACCCTTGAATGTTCCCTCTCAGTCAAGACAAGTCCATCCCCTCGGGGTAGTTTTTGTTTTATTTTTTATTAAATAAAAAGCCCATTTATTTGCAGTAATGAGTCCTCGCCTCATCCCTCACCAAACCCTGACACATTAATGCTCTGCATTCTGGGAAGCCACTGTAATGTCGCCTTATTGGCTGCATCTTAAGTGGGTGTGATATACACACAGTGCTAAAAGCTTTGTTTTAAGCAAGGAATGAAATCTTCCCTTGATAACTGAACATTTCCTGCATTGTTTTATCTCAAAGTACAAGAATGTCGATAATTTCAGTGTGTGAATGAGCAGAAAAAGAAAGCCGACAGAAATCAAGAGAAGAGAGTAAAGTATTTGCTATAGATCACTGACTGAGCTTTAGATTGACCGCCACAGGTCTGATCCCACTTGTAATTACAGAGAGACAGGGAAGCAGAGATTGAGTTGGTGTTTAATAACACAGGAGTGTAATATATTTTAATTAGGTTTAACCTGTCAGAACCGATAGCCTTGTAGGTAGCGCCCTGACAAATAGCACGCTTGCGTTCGGCGTCCTTGGTCCTTTCCAAAACAAGAAAAAAGCTAACCACACCATGCAAACGTAAACAAGAAAGACAATGAGAAACTGAAACACAGGAGTATAGAGCTCCGGAGGTTGACATCACACAGCCTAAACTCCGCCATTTTGGCAGGCAACCAGGGGGCGCTAGAGTGGCTGTTGCATTGGTATCTATAAAATAATTTAAAAAAGGACTGTTTAAACCTTACTATTTCAACATGATGGACAGCTGATGTGCGCCAGGATGCCAGAACAGGCAGGGGAAAGCAAATGGGATATCGTTTTATCACGGTAAGTTGTTGAAATGCCGTGAATTTTAGTTTATTCCTTATACTACTTTTGCCTCACGTAACTAATGATAAAAATAAGTTCCCATTAAATACGATACTTAATCGTGAATAGCATAAGTGCTTTTATATATAAATAACATCAAGAAAGGCTATTTGAAACAAAATTAAGGATCAATAAATAAATACTGAAACAAAAAATAAGAAATTACATTTATTGATTATGACTGATTTTATTTGACATTCACAACACGGACCAATGGAACAGATGCACACAGCAGCGCGCTGTTTTGGACGGGTTCATGTTAACCGCATATAAAGTTAATCCATTCACACGTTTTCTCTCTTAAAATGTAAGCGCATGTAGGCCTATATGTCAGCATTATCATATACGTGTAAAGAATTGAAGTCTGTAATGTAAAACAAGAGCTTATTGATGCAGTTCAGTATTCTATCTGTTAATGTTACTCCTGATCAGGGAGGCTTTCGCAAATATTTTGTTTATACGTAGTGTGGGATAATTATGTTTTATGGGACAATTATGTGTTATCTAAAAAGGTTAACTATGTTTGGTATATTACAATATGTTTGGAATCTTTTAATATGCTTGTGTAACCACTTACAGCAGAGGCCTATGGTGACTAAAGCCAGCCACCATATGAATTAACTAGGAGGCATGCTCTGATAGCGAAAGTATTTGAAACCTTGAACTGGCAATGGGGGAGCGGCTGTGCTTGGTGTGTTTTTGTGTGCAGATGCCAAGTAGGGAAGGTCGAGGGGAGCGAAGGCAATTGGAAGGTGGTCATCGAACCAGGAGAAAGGCGTCACCAACACAAGAATAAAATTGCATACTGAGACTTGTGAGACATTACGGACTGCCCGTATGTCAGTATTGATTTGCTGTTCTGTAATCCTGAGCTCAGAAGCTGATCTGATTTTGCTGATTTTGCTTTATTAAACTTTCAAGTTACTTTTATACTTTTACTGAATCTCTTGCGTCTACTTATTGACAAACCAAAGAACTGGGGAGGAAACGGCAATTTCCAACAGTAGATTTAGGCTTCAACTAAGTTTAATGGTGCAACGCAAAAATATTTAGGAGTGCATAAGTTGTAACTTAGTGCCCATTTATGTCCAAACTAGGCTAGTTGTAGGCTAACTTACACACAGCTGGTGCAACAGGTGTCCTGACTGGAAAGCTATCCGTTCCTTTATCAATACACGTGAAAAGCACCCCGGGGGAATTATAGGTATCTGTTATGTTTAATATATTACGTTTTGCTATGTAAAAGTCTATGTCTTTTTAAAGGTCCCGTTCTTCGTGTTTTTTGAAGCTTTGATTGTGTTTACAGTGTGCAATATAACATGTGTTCATGTTTCGTGTGTAAAAAAAACAGTATTTTTAACAGTTTACTTATCTGTATACCGCTGTTTTCACTGTCCTAAAAATGGCTGATGACTTCCTTTATTCTATGAAGTCTTTCCTTCAGAAATACGTAACGAGTTCTGATTGTGCCAGAGATTCCCGTGTTGGGATTTGACCGCACCTTAGCGAACGTGTCACGGTTCCTTTGTTGTGATTCGATAGCAGCTTAGCGCACGTGGAAAGGTCACGCCTCTTAACGGGGTGATGTACAGCATCCCTGGGAAAGCCAAACAAAGGTGATTTGACTCCGGGATGAAAATAACAGCGTCTCGACGACATGGCGACAAACGCACTCAAACGCAACACTTCCTTTTTATGCGTATTCTTGTGGGCGGAGGTTAGTCTGTTCTACTGTTCTATCGACGTCATTTATGAAGGAAGTACCAGGATGTAGTCCAAGCCAGCCGTTCGCTGTAGGCTTTGAAAGGGAACTTCTGTTAAATAAAATATCTCGCTTGGCATTGAACTTTGAGCTTTATAATTTAACAGGTATTATTTATGCTCTAACAGCAACATTACACATTAACTAAAGTTTGAACAGTGGGATCACGAAGAACGGGACCTTTAATTAAAGTGCGCAGTGAACTCCATTGCCTTGAAACATGCTGGCGCCGGCTGTTCTTGCCTGCTAAAATGGCGTCATAAACAGAATGGGTCACGTGACCTCCGGAGCTCTATATATATATACAGGCCAGGGATGGAAATTAGCACCCTCCACCAGCCAAATGCGGGTGATTTTGTGTTGTAGGGTAAACTCACTTCACCTACCGGCCACCGTGGCGGGTAAATAAAAATAGCATAGCCTACTGTTTCACCTGGATGGCGGACACTTTTAGAGGAGGCACACCTTGCGTTACAAATCAAATTCACAATAAGTAGTAGAGAAGCTAATTTGCGCGTGGTTGCGTTTTAGCGGCTTTATTGCCATAGCGGCGGAGTCTCGAAACTCGAAACTTTGCGCTGTAAACTTGCACGTTTTTTAAAAAACATATCGAGCTCGCGTCGCGTCCACCGTTTGAACGCAAGAGGATCTCCAGATATAGGGCTGAATAGAAAAAAAGGTATCAATGGGTCTGTCCAGTAACTCGTGATGAACCTCAGGCGAACTGCACACTTTGCAGAGAAGCATTTCAGTTGCTCAGACTAACACATCCGTGCTTCTAAAGGTATAGGCCTATTGTTTTTTTAAATGGATAATATATTTATATAATATTCCATACATTATCAGAGCTTGGCAGACAGAATTATATATTTTTAGACGGGTTAATTAATAGATTATAGCCTAATTAATGTTATTATTAATGTATCATTTTAATCATACATAAATAATCCTGCCATATAAATATTTTACATTTATTAAAATAATATTTAGATAAAAATGGGACAAATAATTACCTAATAATATAGTCATTTAAGTAAATTAATAAAAAATTTAACATTTTTGAATTTCAGAATTGTCAAAAAAGATTACTGGTTCAGAATGACTGCTTAAAGGGACAGTTCACCCAAAAATGAACATTCTGTCATCATTTACACCCTCAAGTAAATGATGACAGAATGTTTTAGTTTTGGGTGAACTAGCTATCCCTTTAAAGTGCACCAAATAGGCCACTAAAGAGTTCTTTAGAAATAAATTAAATAGTCAAATGTAAAATAATATTTAACTAATAATTTTATATTGTCGTGAATGGGTGTCCATTATTTTGCCACACTGAAGGTGGCATATGTCGTCAACACACTTCAGAAGATGCCAAAACTAATAGTTTCATTGTTGGGACTAAAAACCTAAAACTGGAAGCCATAAAAGACCACGAATCATCCAAATGCCATATCCATTAATCTGCCCTACTCATTTAATGAAATGTATATCAGTTCATGGTTTGTGTGTGTATAAGAGAGAAAGAGAAAATGTCAGAGACTTGAGATTAAATAAACTGCTTACGTATTGTAGAGCTTGTAGTATTAATTTTCACATGCAGTTACACATTGTCGGTTAAAAACAAGAAAGTGACTGGTAAAAACATTGAGTGGCTGGTAGATTTTGACAAAAAAGTTAATTTCCATCCCTGATACAAATAATAGCATTTCTGACTTAATAAAAGAGAAAAAAATATAAAGAGATTGATTACATTGGACTGAAAAGAAAAATATATTTTTGCCATCACTCTCAGCTGTTGTATTATTAAAGCCCAATTCGCATTGCACCGGCAGATGCTGACAGACAGCAACAGACACGTTGTTACCCCTGTCAGCATCTGTTGCTGTTGTTTGGTCTCCAGTATGCTGATGGAAATGCAGATTGAACATGTTCAATCTTCATTTGTTGGGTCATGGAAAGTCTGAGAAGGGACGTACTGTAATCTAGTGATTGTCCACGTTGGTCGGCATCTGTCGGTGTGCTGTGAATTGGCCTTAACACTCATGCAGCAGCATTCTGTTATTTAATGGCAAGATATACCACAAAGTATAGTGGTATAAATGTACATCCATATTGTTTTTAGTTTTTTTAAAGAAAAGAAAATTTGCAATATGTTAACTGGAAACACGTCATCATAGTCTGTGAAAATGGTGCTGATCTAGCTCAAGTTACATTTCTGATTACTTAATAATGTTGAATTGTGCTACTTAATACTTATGCAGAACCGTGATACATTTTCTTCAGAATTGTTTGATTAATAAAACGTTATAAAAGTCTTTACTATAACTTTTGACCAATTTCTCCTTTCTGAATAACATTATTAATATCTTTTAAAAACCTATTGACTTTCATTGTATGGTCGGTTTGTGTGTCTTTGGGCCCTATCATGCACCTGGCCCAATGCGACGCAAGGCGCAACGAAAGTGTTCTTTGCCAGTTTCAGCCTGACTCAGTTATCATTTTCACGTCCAGTGCCATGTTGTTTAAATAGCAAATACACTCGCACCTATCTGTTCGACCATGGTATGAAAATGAGGTGTGTTCAGGCACATTGTTTGCGCGTAACTGAAAACAACTGCGCCATTGACCAACAAAAACCTGGTCTAAAGTCAATAGCATAGTATTTTTTGTGTTATTTAAAGGACACGTTAGTAATATGCACCTATAGGTGGGTACACAACGCGCATACATTCTGCTTATAACACACACAGGGACATGCAGCAGCACACAAACATTTTTAAATATTTAAAATAAAAGGATTCCTCTCTGGTGGAGCGTTCAGTCTTTCCACTGGCAAATTTCGCCATGTAAATAGCGAATCCGCCACTGGCTTTTAAAGGAATGGGAAATGAGACTCTGATTGGTTGGTGATTGGTTTATTGCACTTTACACCCAAAACACACCCACGACTCATTAAGAGACTAGGTACAACATTTTGGACCATGTGCCTGGCCAGCTGACCATTTTTTCCGTCGTAAAACTAGCAAAAGTGGATTCGCTTAGTGCATCGGCGCCATGCACTTCAGACCATGCGCTCAGGTCGTTAAAATAGAGCCCTTTGTGTTAAAGGCTAAACAGTGATGAAAGACAAAGAGTGAGAGAAAGAAAGACCTCTCGAACTGGATGCATTTCTTTTCATATTCAAAACATACTCACCATTATTGGCCTTTATATCTAAATGCATTTTCTGTTTCTGTCTCAACATAGCCTAAACCAAATTAGCTTTTGCAGTTATTTTAACGAATTGGCACAAGACTCACCACTATGGCAACGGGCCGTGGATGTCTTGGTTCCATCACAATGAATCAAATCACTATGCACTTTAATTTAGATGCATTTCAAAACAGCCCAATCATAGTTTTAGTGTATTGTATAACATTTCTACTCATAAACCTAATGCAGCAGAGGACTTTACTGGCATGTGTGCTGGTCATGCATAATAAGAGATGCTGAGTTGGGGAGAAGGCCTTTGCCCTCCACCTAGGCTCCAGGAGCCCAAGAGAGCACTGAGGCAGCTGTGAAGGCTCTAATCATGACTTGGACAACAGGCCTGCAGTCTCCCTCTGCCTGGACATCTGCACTCTAATTATAGTGTGTAAGTGTGCAGATGAGTGTATGTGGATATATGCAGGCCGGGGCAGCTATAGGTGAAGCAGCCAGTCGCCTAGGGCCCTGGCATGCTGGGGGGATCCCTGCAAAATGGCCCAGAACAAATGAGTAGATAACAATATCTGACACGCACACGCTTAAAGCTAAATCTAGCAAGCATCGCACTGCGACATTATCTGATAAAGTTTCCACTCGTTGCTGTGACATACACTATAGCTGTACAATTTATGTTATTAACACTTTGCTCGAAAATGCTCATAGTTGACAGAAAATCATCAAGAAAAAGTTTAGTTTGTCTGTTTTAGTTAGTTTTCTTACTGTTTAAAGGGTTAGTTCACCCAAAATTGAAAATAAAGTCAGTAATTACTCACCCTCATGTTGTTCCAACCATGTAAGACCTTCGTTCATCTTCGGAACATAATTTAGTATATTTTTGATGAAATCTGAGAGCTGTCTCACTCCTCCATAGGCTTTCAGAGGGACTGAAACTTGATGGCCCAGAATAGTAAGTAAAAACGTCATTTAAGGAGTCCAAATGACTACAGTGGCTCTGTATTAAGTCTATCATGCGACGAAAATACTTTTTGAGCGGAAAAACAACAAAAATAACGACTTTATCCCACTATTATTGTTCAATTTGAGCCTCTGACGAGAGTTCGCGGGAGTGCCACTCGCGCATGCGTCGTGGCACTCCCGCGAACTCTCGTCAGAGAGTATATAGTGGGATAAATAGTGGGATAAAGTCGTTATTTTTGTTGTTTTTCCGCTCAAAAAGTATTTTCGTCGCATGATAGACTTAATACAGAGCCACTGTAGTCATTTGGACTCCTTAAATGACGTTTTTACTTACTATTCTGGGCCATCAAGTTTCAGTCCCTCTGAAAGCCTATGGAGGAGTGAGACAGCTCTCAGATTTCATCAAAAATATACTAAATTATGTTCCAAAGATGAACGAAGGTCTTACATGGTTGGAACAACATGAGGGTGAGTAATTACTGACTTTATTTTCAATTTTGGGTGAACTAACCCTTTAATGTGATGATATTTATATTGCTGATATTTATATTGCCAAAATGTATGACATTTTGATGGCTTGTATGTAAATCAATGATATCTTTCTACCAGTATAGCAGACTACTTGCAACGCAATAAACAAACGTTCCTAAACAACATGTAAATTGTTTCAGTCCATTAGGTCATCTTGAAATATTACTACAAATGAAAAAAAGTTAATCTTACATTCACTATATAATATGTAAAGATTCCACAGCAAAAAGACACATGGAAACATGAAGCATGAAATGTGGATAATTAAGAATTATATTAAAAGGCCTTTTACTTTAAAAAAAGAAGTATAAACTATCAATAAGACGACAGAAGGTATATAATATAATTTTGTACATGTTTTTAAGCAAAGTTTTGATCATGTTGATAATTTAGAGGCGTTCAACCAAATATTTGATTATCAAATATGATACATAGGCTTTTTTAGGGTTAATTATTATTGTTGAGTGAACTATCCCTTTAAATATTATAGATGCACAGCCGTAACAGTAAGGGCAATGTGGCTTTCTGCAGTACGCAGGTTATCTTACAAAGCACCTTGAAGTGAAGAGGAATTACTCTGCAAAATTCAAGAAGTTTAAGACACTTTTTCAGAGGTGGACAAAGTACACAACTCTTTTACTTGAGTAAAAGTAAAAGTACTACAGGTCAAATATTACTCCGTTACAAGTGAAAGTTCTAAAAACAGATTTTTACTTAAGTAAAAGTACAGAGGTATTTGTTTTTAAAAGTACTTAAGTATCAAAAGTACATTTCCTTTTTTATGTCAATGCATTATTTTATTATTGTTGCATTGTTGTATAAATGCACTCTATGCCATCATGGTCAGTGATGCTCCATCCGACATGCTAGCATACGACTGCCTTAAACTCATTTCTTTACATTTGTATAGAGTGTTGTAACTTTTATAGAAGTATTGGAAGTTTCAATTTCTTGTATAAAAGTTATAAAGCTCTTTACAAAGCTGCTGTCACTTTAAGGCTGAATGCATGGACCCTATACTCTGATACGCATTCGATATTCTCCCAACTGTTTACTCTTCTCTTTCTCTCAGACATTTACATTTTTGAACATTTTATGAGACAGGCATCAAAGTGTATGCCAACTAAACTAATCTTTAATCTTTTGAGAAAACTGAAACATACTTTTTAAGTATAGCCATGGGTGCATACACGGTGCCAAGGAACCGTCTTCTTACATTTTGCTATAAACTGATCAGGGTTCAAAAAATGTTGGGAAACTTCACATGACCCTATACAAGAGTGATTACTGATAGGCTGTCTGCAAAAAAACAACAACAAAAAAACTTTTAAAGAAGAAAAAAATCATCCACTGACTTTTAAAGCTGCTACAGAAATGACTTTCAACTTTGAGGACCTCGCTAGAAATGTAATGGAGTAAAAAGTATGATATTTGTCTTTCAAATGTAGTGAAATTAAAGTAAAAGTATCCCTAAAAAATAATACTCCAGTAAAGTACAGATACTCAAAAAGTGTACTTAAGTACAGTACTCAAGTAAATGTACTTAGTTACTGTCCACCTCTGCACTTTTTCATAAATCAGTCCGTTTTACTGTTTCTCTGGCTATATCAATCACACACACACACACACACACACACACTCATGCTCACATTTTATTATGCTATGCAGCCCTCTTGCAAGGTTCCTAAATTACAAACTAGAAACAAAATTTTCTTTCAGGTTAAGGCAATTACAGCTTCTGCATCTAAATCCCAACTATCTTCAGAGCACAACTGGAGGAAACGCAGCAGACCTCTGTATTTTTCCAGTAATGTGGTTTTACATGTAGATAGCTGGTGGTAGAATGAGGTTAGGGCAGAATACACCCATGTTAAAATTAGTGACATGGCAGGCACACTGATGATAAGGCTCTTTTGCAGTATAAAAGTTGAATGCACACACACACACACACACACACACACACACACACACACACACACACACACACACACACACACACACACACACACACACACACACACACACACACACACACACACACACACACACACACACACACATTAAGAAGCAATGTTGACAATTATACAGCTAAAATTTACATTATAGTATATTTTCATTACTTTGCAACAAGTGTGCATCAATGCCTATGCATGTCACTATGCATGCCAATGTTTTGTTTATAACAATTAGTGTTGTTATTATTAGGGATGGCTCCGATCCGCCATTATTTGCCAGATCAGGTATCGGTCAGACAGGACCGATCCAAATCCGATACTGCGCGGATAATATTCTGTGTAATTGTTAAGCCCCAGTGCCCCACAAAAGGCACAAAAACAGTATAAAGCATCATCAACTCTTCTTCGTGCACCATATAAAGTGTTCTGAAGCCATTCCATAGTTTAATGTGAGGTACAGATGAATATTTAATCATTAAATTCAAGTTCACGCGAATGCTTTCCTCCGCTGCGTCTGTCAGACATTCTCCATTCAGCTTTAAACTGTGTGTCACATTCGGTTACGACAGTCAACACGATGAAACTCTCTCCAAGATGATTCAGTGTTCCTATTATTACGCTTGATCTGTATATAACGCTCTCTATGGTTTTGCATAACTTGACTTTATCTTGCTGGAGTTTAATGCTGTAAATCGTGTTAACATCTACCGGGGGCCCGTTCTTCGAACCTCGCTTAATACATCTGAGATGATTTGACAGATCCCAGATCTTTTAATCGTGATAACTGATGTCTGGCTAATTTGGTTCTTCAAACGTATTTGCGGATTGGATTTAAATATCTGGATTAAATGATCTAAGATCACTGCGCGTTCTTGTTTTCCCTGAAGAGGGCAGATGCATCGATACTCGAAACCATGATCAGCAATGCAGCGATTGGCTGGCGTCAAGACAGCAACGTAATGACATCATATAATTAAAAAAGCCACCTGGCAAAAAACTTGGCAAATTACACACAAAAAAAACCCACGAATATCTGGACCTTTATAAGGAAACAGCTAAACAACCAAACCAACATAAAAGTTATAATAGATCAATGATAATTTTTTTTTTACATGATTACCAATTATTTATATTCACGATTTTATACAGTATTTGTACACCCTTTACATTTTTATTTCAATGTTGTAATTAAATTTTTAATTCAATTTGAAGGAGATTTGTAACATGACAGTATTAAAGTTTCTTAAGGGTCAAGATCAAATTCTCTGCATCTCCTGTGCTGCATCAAGCCATCCCATAATATCCGTCATCACTTAAATTAATGCACGGCTCATATTTACTGTACAACATGTGTGCAAACCTCCAATAAAATTATAAAGTAGATATTCCATCACAAATAAATCGCTCAATCAAGTGGCTGTGTATAGTATTATACACAACATTATAATATTATATACATTCTCATATACATATACAATTAAAAATTTGTATATTATTATTATTTCAAATTATTATTATTGCCCCTGGTTCAGTAATGAACTCTTGTAATAAAGTAGCAGTGGCTGGGACAGATTTTAAGTATCACCTCAAGATGCAATCTAATCCTGTTTACATGAAATAAGCCTGCTCGCGAGCAGGTTTAAGCTTACGGACCTGTTGCTATGACAGCAAGTCCAGGATGAGCGTCGAAGAACCAAACAATCCAAGATCATGCCAAAGCGTCAACAATCAAATCCGGCTAACTGAGTTAGCGAGGTACGAAGAACGGGCCCCTGGTGTCTGTTAGATCACAACACTGGACTAGATTGTGTTGTTCTTCACACACGGTAACTGAAGTGTTAAACTGTTAAAAGAAACGCCTCAGTAAAATATTGTACAGATAGATACACTACGCATAGATATATCTTCCCTTTGTGTTTTAAAGTTGAACATTTCAATGCGGACGGAGCGGCACGCTGTGACTCTGTTGCTTCAAGTGCATCATCCTGTGCACGGGATGCGGATACGCACCGCTCTCTTGTGAAGCCGTTAGTATTAAATTTCTTAGTATAGGCCCTATATCTAATTTACTTGTTTTTCATGAATGTATTTTACAACATTTTACCAGATTTAGAGCTACACTTATTCACTTTTAAATATCGGATCGGTTCTGAAAAAATGGTATTGGTGCATCCCTAGTTATTATTATATTATTTTCAATGATGACTTTCCATTAAGCAGTTAAAGTTTGCATTTGATACTCTCTTTTTCACATACACGTGCACACACAGACTCAGAGATACCTGACCTGACACTGAGAGACAGACATTGAGAGTGAGTTGAGATTGTTTTTCTCTTCTGTCTTTCTTTGTTAGATTTACCCAAAGTTACGAGGTTTCATTCATGTAAAACCCAGAGCATTCTGAAACATCACAGGAGGAATAGAGCAAATAATAAAATAAACTACATAGAGATCTGAGAGTAGATGTTGGGAACTGCAGATTGTTCAAAAATACAGAGTTGAAAAAACAATCACTGCATGTTCACATGAAATCTGAGATTAAAGGGATGGTTCCCCCAAAAAGGAAAATTCTGTCGTCATTTACTCACCATCATCATTCCAAACTTGTATGACAGACTAGGCTGTCAAGCTCTAAAAATGACAGAGCACTATTAAAGTACAAAAGCGGTCCATATGACTATATGGCTATTTTTTTAGCCCTATTATTTTTTTATACCTACTATGCACATTTATACGATGTATACGTAGATGCCTCATTAGCGCCTGCACGGATCAGTAGAATGAGGCATCTACGATCGATATATCTATGACCACGCTCATATTTGACCTCACTTAGCGGAAGTTATGGCAGAGCTCAGAGATTATCACGTTCGACTGATAAGAGGTAAAATAATAGCAGAAATACTGCTCGGTTTCTCACAGAAACTGGTCGTTTCGCTAGATAAGACCCTTATTCATCGTCTGGTATCGTTTAAAGCCCTTTGAAGCTGTCCTGAAACTGTCATTTGGACCTTGAACCGTTTGGAGCCCATTGAAGTCCATTATATGGAGAAATATCCTGGAATGTTTTCATCAAAAACCTTAATTTCTTTTCAACTGAAGAAAGAAAGACATGGACATCTTGGATGACATGGGGGTGAGTACATTATCAGCAAAAGTTTATTTAAAAGTGAACTAATCCTTTAAGTAAGAAATTTACTTTTGCTATGGTTAAATACATGTTCAGTAATATCTTCCAGAGATTTTTTAATTTGTGCGCTATTTTTTCTCTAAATAATGTTGATATGGCAACTTGTAAATACACAAAGTTTCATCATTCTGGCATGTGTGGAAAGTGTTAAAACATGCGTGTTACACCTAACCCCACGTTAGGTTGTGCCCCGCGCTCCCCTATGTCCCCTTTAAGTCTTCTGAAGTAATATTGGTATTCACAAACCAAAATGTAAGTTATTATTCACTGAAAATCTGTTCAGCCGCAGCTCTCAAATTTAGTTAATGTTCAAAGTCATGTTTAGACAAGTCAAGCTAAGTTTGATATCAGTGGTGGAGAATTTGCTTCATGAATGCATTTCAAATGCATATTAAAATTGCACAAATACGATTTGAGAGGTACATTGGAAAGACTTTTTCAATACATATTGTTTTACAGCAGCTTCACAGAAAATACGTTTCAAAGTTAAAATCAGGAAGCATTCTTTGTTAGATTTACCCAAAGTTACAATCAGTCAAGAAATGAGTTTGTCAAAGTAATGTCCATATAGTCCATAGCAGTAATATCTGTTATATACAGTACAGCTATAAGATAATATAAGTTATGTGTTAGTAAACATCATGTATTCAGTTAAGCAGACACAATGATCACTTGCACACAATGATCGATCCAAAGGTGTCATCTGTTGTCAAGTGTTGCCATTATCTGAAATATTATTTTCTTCACACAAAGCTACCGTATGACTTTAAACTACTTGGAATATAGTGCACATGTTATATGGACTTGACTTAACTTCTTTAACTACTGCCGTTTATTTAATGACATCATTGTATGTACAGTAAATATGACAGAATTTTAATTTAGAGTAAACTATCCCTTTAAATGTATTGTTTTTTCTCTTAATAAATAATATCCATTTTGCTTTCTGCGTACAGAGTTTCTGTAGTTTAAAGTATTGGCAGAAAGTGTAAACAAAAGTGTAAATGGTGAGCAGGTTTTTAAATGTCTAACTTTGCCTGTACAGAAACGCATGAATCCGAGAAGTGATCTACTTTTACTTTGCACACAAACTCTAAGATGAGCGATTTCATGCTGTGGTCCACTTGGAACACATATCTAGTGCTCACAGTATTCTGGGTCACCCTAGGGACAGGCCTAATGCAGAATCCCATGTCACGAGAGAGAGGCAAAAGAACATTTGGTATGACAAGAAACATAGAGGGGATGAATTAGAAAAAGTCAGCCAAGAAAACAAAAGATTTGAAATTGAGAATTGAAAGGACAGAATTAAATTGTGTGCCTGAAATATGGAACCTGTGCAAACACAGCAAAGGAAAATGTTATTAGAAAGACAGATTGAACGTAAAATGATAGGAATACAAAGAGACAGGATGGCGAGACAGTTCATATGCGAGCACGCGTATGTGAGAGCGCTTCTCTGCACCTCATAAATCCTTCATGAAATATGAGCAATAAATCAGTGTGAAAGCGATGGAATGACATCAAGGCACAGCCCTCGATATATATCATAGCATGAAGGTAACTGGCAAAGACACATTCAGACACATACAAACTAATCCTCCAGACCTCCTTGCCTGTCTTCATCTCATCAGTGTCTTCTCTGTATTTCACTTATGGTGTGTTGCCACCTCTTCACCCGTCCACTGGTCTCTATGTCTATGTCAAGCTCAGGGCGCTGCAGAGCTCCACTGGGGCCAGACGAATATTAACCTACCCACCTCTCTCACACACAGACACTGAGGCCTACTCATATTTTATATCACACTGAAAAATATTGGTGTAGGATTTACTTTGAAATAATATTCACTCAGAAAAGTAAGTTTTACAAAAAAATGACAAAGTAAATAACACGTTGAAGTAACGTGAATTTTGAAGTAGAAAGACTGAGAATGTATTTTACTCGAATCTCTTTGAAGTTGTAAATAAATCAAAGATTATGAATTAAGTGAGTAATGATGGATAAATGAAAGGCTGGGAGACAGAACTGAGAAAGGGTACGAAACTGAAGATTACATTTAGATTGAATAACAGTACTGAAAAATGGCATTCAAAGAGCTCATTTGTTCACAGAAATGTGGAGAAATAAAGAAAAATGGGGAAATAAAGAGAAAGGACAAGGAGGGGAAAATGGTGTCCCAAAAACTATCATGTTCTGTTTTATAGCCATTTTAATATCTTGTAAAACATTATTAAAGGGTTAGTTCACCCAAAAATGAAACCAATAAGACCTGATCTTATGAACCTTTCAATGGAAGGACAGAAATCTCTCAGGTTTCAATAGAATATCTTCATCAAAACTTAAGGGTTTCGAACAACATAAGATGGCAGAATTTTCAGTTTATGGTGAAATATCCCTCAAGTTTTAGGTTCATGAACATGATTTTTCTTAATGAGACTTCTAAACAACGTTTCCCTTTAAGAATGTTACATTATTTATATTCAGGGTCTTTATATATTCAGAGTCCCCAGATACAGTATGGCCATTACATAATGCAATGAATGTTCATATCATCTGATTCTCTGAACGACGTACATGCTCCCATCAGTTGGCTATTTTAATTTATTTTATTTTATTTTTCTAGTACGTGTTTTTGCTTGGGTCAAATTATGCTCCCATGACAACAAGTGACATTTATCAAAATACCATATGCCTACTTTATGGTTAAATAAAGAGATACAGTTTCAATAATGTCCATCTATTAGGTTTTGATAGGTCAGATGAACTTATTGAACTTATTAAAGGGAAAATAAGAGGTTATTTTATCATTATTTTTACACAAATCAATCTCAACAGAACATGAGGGTTAAGCTGGTATGACCTGGTTTTTCCAGCGGGAATGAGAGTAAGAGTGACTTGAATTGAAAAGGAGAAGAGGGAGGATTGTGGACTCAAAGAAGGGAGAGAGAGTGAGACAGGTGCCAGGGAAGCAGAGATGCGAGAGGATAGCATATCTACACAATATTTCTGATTGTCTCCAGCCCATCTCTGTCCATTACAGACCCCATGATGTGTGAGTGTGTGTGAGTGTGTGTGTGTGTGTGTGTGTGTGTGTGTGTGTGTGTGTGTGTGTGTGTGTGTGTGTGTGTGTGTGTGTGTGTGTGTGTGTGTGTGTGTGTGTGTGTGTGTGTGTGTGTGTGTGTGTGTGTGTGTGTGTGTGTGTGTGTGTGTGTGTGTGTGTGTGTGTGTGTGTGTGTGTGTGTGTGTGTGTGTGTGTGTGTTTCATTTTGTGGCAGTGTTTTCAGTTTCATTTTGCTGTAGGTCTGCTTGCCGTGTGCCCCTGTTGTGAAGGCTTATTGGATAATAAATCAGCAGAGACCAACTGTAACAAAAATGATACAAGCCATTTGCCTTGTCCTCGGTCTGATCTCTTTAAATTCAGACCAGGGCTAACTGCCATAACCCCCTAGAAATATATTTTATATTATCTATTAAAACAAAGTTTGTTTCTGGGACTGAGGAACTATCACAGTTTATTTATGTTAGGCTCCAGAGACCAAGAATGAACCAGTGCATGTTCATAACTGATCTCAAAAAACATCCCAAAGCATTTCTGGTCTTAGTGTATTAAATGTATCCAGACTATTAAATTATATCAGATTAACTATAGACTGGGACATGAAGCATTAGAAATAAGAAAGCTTTTATGAAGCTTTTTTTACTGAAAGATCAACAAAAGACCAAGAGCTGTAGCCTTTTATTAATAGTGGAATATTAATATGATTAAATTCAATGTAATAGCAGTATTATATTATGATCAGCCAGGGACTATCACTGTTACCTGTGGCTTGAATGACAAATGTTATACACAGGCACAGTTGAAACTGCATCACACATTATCGCAAGCTTTCTCAATATGAAGCCAACCATAATCCATAGCAAGTCATTTACCAGCATTACCTTAAGGTTAAATTGACCCACAGAAACAGGTCACCTCACAACCACCTGAACACTTCAATTTCCCTTTCACCAGTGTTGGGTGTAATTAATTAGTGTAAGTAATCTAATTACTGTAATTTAATTACTTTCCCTTGAAAAAGTAAAAGTAAGGGATTACTTTTAAAGGGATTTGTTTAATTACAACTACTTCTGATGTAATTGCATGAAATGCTGTATAGACTATAAAACTATAAAAATTGTATATAAAACAATTGTGGATTTTACATCAAAATTTTATGTTAATATTTATGTTTTAATGTAACCATCTCCCCTTACACACTTTGGTCAGTTCAAGAATACATTTTTGCTATTGTATATAGTTTATTTGAAAGAATCAAAAGTGTGGTTTTCTGTCTATCTTTGTATTCAACTGGTTGAGGTTGATATGGGATTTAGAAAGTAATTATTAATACGTTTAAAAAAAAGTTATGAAATACTTATTAGTAGTGCAGTAATCTAATTACACTATAGAAGATGTAATTAGCTAGCAATTAATGACTTTTTTAGAGTAACTTACCCAACACTGCCTTTCACCTGCTATTTTGTGCAATAAGCTTGAGGCATGTCAAACTGCCAAATCTATTGTATATGTTCCCAACATTCTTCCAAAAAAAAAAATTAGACTGGCTATAGCCAGTTCTAGAAGTGGGCCAGTATGCAGCATATTTTATTTTCTATATTTTAATCCCTAGCGTACCCCCTAACTTTTTCTTGCATACCAGCACAATTAGTACAACTTCACTTAAAATAGACTGGTGAATTTCAGTTGAACTAAAGCATTTACATTACTTCTTTTTTTTTAAGTATTGTTGCAGTCGGGTTGAAATCTATCTTTTAAAGTGCATGTAAATATACTCCAATTAATAGAACAACATTTAAAGTAGTACAGACAGTGTTTATAGCATTTGGGAAAACTACAAATAGCTTACTTATAAATGTCTCTGCATACTAAACTGGGAGAATACTTTAATATTATAAGAATTACACACAGCAAGTGGCCTGCAAAGAACTTCATACAACTTCAGGTTAGATTAGGATCATAATAGTTTGCTGGGGGTTTTTTTTGGGGTGAAATCTTCGAAACGTGTCTGTAGATTATCTTTAAAACAAAATGAGAACAAAGAGAACATAATTTGATCTGAAAATTCAAATATGCTGCCCCATGCTGCAAAGAAACTCCCTAGATCAGTGGTTCTCAACTAGTAATTTGCAACACATTTTTTAACTATGTGCCTAAAATCATTTTCACAGTGAAGGGTCACTCATGCGGTACAATGTCCTGACAGAAAGAGCTAAATAATGGCACTAACACAGAGACACACATTCTTACTAGAGATGCTCCGATCAGCATTTTTGGGGCCGATCACCGATTACCGATCACCAAGATCATGATCTGCCGATTGCCGATCACTGCCGATCACAGAATGGCAGGGGAATGGGAATCTTTTATCTATAATCTTGCAGAGTTTGCACCATTTGTAGAAATGAAACTAACTCTAAATTAACTGAGTCAAGATCTTGAAGAACCACCAAGTGTTTATTTTAGAAAATGAGATAACTTAAGGCTACTGTAGGCCACCTTTCCCAAATAAATGTATATAATAAATGTATATAATTATCTCACCTAAATATTTGATCATGCAGTGCATTTTTGTTTTTAAAAACAAATTTTCAGGTAGGTCTAACATTAGTATTGAGGTAAGACATACTAAAGACATTTAATAAGAAATCAAATATAAATTTATATTGGTCTTCCCTGAATACATTAAATTAGATTAATCCTTACACTTAAGGTTGCAAAAGTTAGTCATTCAAGAGCAGTGAGTGTCATAAAGGTTCATCAAACACCACAAGACAAAGAGAAACTCAGAGACAGCAGTAGTTTATTCGACATCTGTCCCTTTAAGAGCGAACACGGATACGGTTACAGCTGCACAAACGTTCACTCGCGAGTCACGACGGGGTTTACGTGCATACTTGTCAAGACGGTCATTTAGTACATACATTTGTGTGTATCTGACCATTTCAGCGCAATTTGTACTCGCAAGCTTTTTGTGAGATGGCCTGTGTGTGGGGGGGGGGGGGGGGGGGGCGCGCGCTCACGGTCTGGAGAGCGCGCGAGTGCTGAGCGGTTTGAACACTGGCAAGACTTAAAAATAAACGCAAATGATAAACTTTAGTGACGATGCGACACTGCCTCGATTGTGCAAAGTGGCAAATCCTTTGTCAACTGTGCAGCTCGATTTTAGTGCACATGCGATGCGCTGATGTGAAGCCATTTGAGCTTGCCTTTATGAGAGGGAGAGAGCGCGCGCACGCGGTGATTCACGCGCGCTGTTTGTGAACTTACATTCCACAGAAAGTTTTCAAATGACTGCGTAAGTTATTTAATATAGAAATATGAATTGTACCTCACCTTCAGCATTATAATTATTTTACCCGCGCTGGAAAGAGAATGAGACGCTGCATATCATGCCCCCCAGCTCTCACGGCAGGTGCGGGTTTATGTGTCGTCAGCTGCGATCGGTCCATGAGATCGGCCTTTTTGGAGACCGCCGATCAATCATCCCAAAGCGATTATCGGCCGATCGAGATCGGTTGCCGATCAATCGGAGCACCCCTAATTCTTACACACACAAGCACATTAGCTGACAGAAACCACTTACATCGTCTCGTCGTTCTGGAACTCCAATTTTCCAGACACTCCCTCATAGTCCTCCCCTCCACAAGCTGTCCCATCCACTGTATGGTACGGTACCGCCACGAGACCACGTGCTCCTGATGTCCTCTGGACCTTCACCTGCATGATGCCGATGCTTTCGCTAACTCGCACCAATTCGTTCTCAAAAGTAAAAATTCCTGCGTGGTCGTCATCGTAGATCGTCACGGTCGCCGTGTGGGCCTCACCAAGGGCTGCGCTAGGGGCAGGTGCACCAATCTCCAAAGCAATAGGATGTCCATCAGCCCACCCAACTATACGGGGATTGCTCAGGCGGACATAGAAGTATTCATCTTCCTCAAATATGTCATCATCAATAATTCCGACGGTTAGCTCTTTAAGGTTCTCGCCAGGTTTGAAGATGAGTGTGCCCTCGGCAAATTCATAGTCAGAACCAGCATTGGCTGTGCCATCTTCTGTGCGATAATCCACCTGGAGTTTTGCATGAATAAACATTTTAAAGTTCAAAGATCCTTGTTCTCATTAAATAAACAAGTCAAAAATTCTGTTCCATAATTTGCATCATTTAATAGTCAGAGAATAAAAGTTTAGAAGTATCCATTTCCCTAGTAAAATGATTAAACTAAAGAGTATTTTACTTTAAACTCACCTTAACAGTACACCCGGCATCTCCTCCATGCCTTTGCACAGTAAGTTTTAAGGACCCACAGTTTTCAAAGCACTGGTAGAGGGCAGGTTCAAAGTCTATTCTTGTAACATGAGGGTCGTCCTCCTGCTCTCGAGGTTCCCCACTGCTGACCACTTTACGGGCCTGATCTGCTGCGTGTTTCTTCAGAATGTTTCCAGCACCGATCATCATCCTTGTCGCCTGAATGCGGTAGAAAGCTCTGCTCTTCTGCTGCTGTACCAAAACCTACAAAGGTAAGTTTGAGAAAGTTATTTTTAACCTGCAGTTTAGTCGCAGGCCGATTTCTCAAGCTGAAAACATCTCTTTTAAATTTGGTAAATTCTGCACCAGAATCAGCACTAAATGGAATTTTTAAATATAAATCACTGTTTTTAAACAGGTTTACTCAACTATTCTCTAGTCTTGCCTTGTTTGGACAAACAGGTGGTGTCGCCACCAAACTTACACCATTGATAGGCCATTGGGTTAAGCTACAGTCTTCATTTGACTGTGCAAATGTGCGACTGTTACGAAAAAACAGTCAGGTGTGATTTCAAAACAAAAAACAAAAAGAAAAGCACAGCAGTCACAAATCCTGGGCAAATTCTGGAATATTCACACAATAATTTGTTTAGGATTGTAATTTCATGTCGTTTTGTAATATCTTAAAGCATGTGTGCGTGTGTGTGTCTGTGTGTGTGCGTGTGTGCGTGCGTGTGGTGAATTTGAAAATTATTCTGAATATTCAAGAGAAATGTAAAAACAATAATATTCATAATAATAAATTAATAACTATATAATTATCATTTTATCAAATAAAGTTGATGTAAATATTATAAATTATTAAACAATTACATTTTAAACTTAAATGTTCTTTTTTTTTTACCTGATAGTTGGCCATCTCTATGAGCTGCTCCATGTCCTTGTCAGGATGTCTTTGCTTCAGTTCCTTTAGAGTTCTGGCCATTTCTCTCCTGGCCTCGTCCTCCTGATCACGTTCTCCAAGCCCACTTTCCCCTCCCAGCGCTCCGTCCAGATGTGCTGTGATTCCATCAATTTCAAGCATGTCCATCTTTGTGAATCCTGCCTCCTTCCCAACCTCCTCCCCGCCCTCGGACACAATAATTCCACGGCCCTTGTCGGTTCGGTAGCGTTTGCGAGCATACTTGTAAAAGAGCAATCGCCGATCAGCGATCCAGGCCTGGACCACGCAGAGAGGGAAGAAGAGGAACGTCAACACCGCTTCCCACACTTCCACCTCACCAGGTGAGAACACAGAGATGATAAGATAGAGCCAGATGTAGGCAAAGATGCTCCACGCCGCAGTCACAAAAAACACACGAAGATGTTTAACCTTCCGCCTTTCACCGTCAGGTACCACGTAGACGCAGATGCCAATGATTACAAACATGTTGAAGGCAGCACTTCCCACGATGGTGCTGGGACCAAGAGAACCAGCCTCAAAATTATGCCCACAGACCTCAATGACCGAAAGCAAAATCTCAGGGGCTGATGAACCCAGAGCCATGAGGGTCAGATTGGAGACGGTCTCGTTCCATATGCGAACTGTCGTTGTGACCGTTTCACCATTGGGTCTCTTTGTAGTGATCTCCTTTTCTTGAGAAGTTATAACTTCGATGGCACTCATGAAGCGGTCGGCAATTATCGACATACCTAAGAACATGTAGACTAGTGCCACTAGGTACACAATGGCACGAGCCACTTTGTCACCAACTGAAGGATTTAGAGGATTCCACACAGGTAAAAGGACCCCGTCTGCACACACTTCACTCTGGGAACAGTTGGAGGTAGATTGGACTATATCTTGGGAGTCAGCTTGAGAAGGGACGGAGAAAGACAGGAGAAGGACGGGGAGGATCAAGGGAATGAAGGAGAAGGGGAAAAGGCGGGATGAACTGAAGGACAAAGGCATGGTGAGGTGGGGCTGATCCGTTTCTGCAACAATTCTTCACACCACCTAAGAAGAAACAGAGAGACACTGAGTTTTAAACTCTCACTTGCATTTTATTCATACAGTATAAAGAGATTGGAAAAGAAAAGGAGAAGCTGATAGAGAAGGAAATTTAAATATGCTGCACTATACTGCACAGAAAACTCCATAGAATTAAAAAGTCATTTTTATCAATAAGTAGTAGTCATAACTCAAAAATTGGCCACCATTTTTTGTTCAGTGAACTCTTCAATATTCAAGAAAAAAATTTAATATTGAAAATTATAAATTATTTGTAGCATAAAGTACTTTGTTACTTTTGAACAAAAAAAAATGTTTTGCCAGGTAAAATCTAGATATGTGCTTTAGAATAGGTTGAGGTTGTGGCCATTTCTACAAGGCATTTGGTGTGAAAATCCTTCTTTCTCTTGTCACTTTCTTTGTACGGTTGGGCCAGCTCTCTCAGTAGTACTGTCTCAGCACATTAATTCTGCTTCATCTCGACACGCCTACACGTTCGTACTATACATCCCTCTCTTTACTTCCTTCATACACATTTGATCAGCTTCCTCTTTCCATCCCTCCCGTTTGCAGAGTTGACATTTTTTTGCTCCATCTTCTCTACCTTTTTCATCATCCCATGATGTCTTTCATAAGACACTGATGACCATCATAAGTTTGAGAATATCAGCACACCCAAAATCCACTGTACTGTTCAACTCAAGATTGGTGATCTATTTTTCTTTTTTCATTGACCAATTCTTAAACTTTTACAGTTGGTTAGGAGACAGTATTTCATAAGATGCTATTCAATCCCCATATGGATTATAAATAAATAATGAAAACGTGAGTTCAGAAAATTTTAGCCACCAGCAAAATCAATAAAACTATTCTGAGACCTACACACATAAACCACGCATACACAGAGAAATGTGCTGTGATGTCATCAGTAAATTATGACGGTGTTAATAACCTAATGGACGGCTTATAAGTGTGTGTGCAGACTGCAGAGGGAGATGTCTGAACATGTTTATAGGCTTGTAGACTGAAGTCAGTAAGTTCCTCTCAGATCTGTAATGTATGTACGCGTGAGAGAGAGAGAGACACCGCTTGAGTGGAGAGTGCTGCTGTTCTTGAGCTTTCTAATACTGAGTGCTGACTCAGGAAACACACACACACACACACACACACACACACAACACACACACACACACACTGACACATACAATAAATTAAAGAGGTCATGCAGGCTGTGTACGTGTACTTGAATGGAAAAGAAATAGAGCCTTAAAGAAGATTAGTTGTTTGGGTCACCAGTGAGTGGGTGTTTCTTCAACCACAGGCACTTTTGGCCTTGTGGACTTTCAAAAAATAAACTATATATATATATATATATATATATATATATATATATATATATATATATATATATATATATATATATATATATATATATATATATATATATATATATATATATATATACATATATATATATTGTGACGAGTCCACCCAGAGGAATCAGCGTCGCCCTGGCAACAACACACCTGCACATCATCACCATGGGCTGATCGGTCACAGCTGCACCCCATCAGCTCAGAGCTACAAAAGCAGCTACGGATGAGCAGACAGACAGACTCTGGTCTCGAGCTGAATGCACTGCTGGACTAACCTCTCTTTGTTGTTCTCCCCCAGAAAGCAGCGAGTGACCGACAGCCCACTTCACTGGAGTACGTTTGGACACCCACTTTCACTAGGATTGAGCACCACCACGGGACGAGGATTCACCAGCCACCACGCACCGGCTCACGAACTGTTTTCACCTTTTTCACTCACTGTAATTAAAATCCACCCTCGGGGGCCTTTTCACTCAACCTGCCTTGTCGTGTGATTCCTCACCCCGTGACATTGGTGGAGAATGCGGGCAGAAGCGTGAGGAATCACCGACAAGTTCACCGCACCCCAAAATCCTAATCTTCTCTGTTTGTTTTTTTTCTGCACGCCAGGACCCGGAAGTAGCGCGCTCGCTCCCCGAAGATGGAGGAAGTGCTACAGCGCCTCGCGGAGGTGAGCATCCGCCAGCAACAGATCGCGGAACATCTCGCCATCCGCCAGGGCAGGACGGAAGACGAACTCACTGCCATCCGTGCTGCCGCCGCCCAGCGCGTTCCGCTACCTGATCCGCGCGCCCAAGCCACCCGCCTACTGCCGAAGATGACGGCGGATGATGACGTGGAGGCTTTCCTACAGGTCTTCGAGACCACTGCCCGGAGCGAAGAGTGGCCAGAGGGCGATTGGGCACGCGCGCTGGCACCTTTGCTGACTGGAGAAGCCCAGCGGGCTTATTTTTCACTTCCCCGTGCGATCGCTGAGGATTATGACGAAGTCAAGCGGGAAATCCTGGCGAGGTTGGGGCTCTCATCTATCTGTGCCGCCCAACAGTTTCATGAATGGGAATTCAAGCCTCGTGTGCCAGCCCGTGCCCAAGCCGCCGACCTGAAACGCATCGCGCATCACTGGCTGATGGAAGGAAGTCCCACGGCAGCTCAGGTAGCGGAACGGGTGGTGGTCGATCGCCTCCTCCGTGCTCTTCCCCGTTCCATCCGGCAGGCGGTCGGAATGAAAAAACCGGCCACCACCGCGGACCTCGTGGAGGCGATCGAGCTGGCGGATGCCATCCACCACCGTGAGGCAGGGGAGCGAGCGTTGCCGTTCCCCCGGAGGGTGGTCCAGGAGCGACAGCCGTTCGAGGGCACCTCGCGACCAGTAGGCAGGCCGACGGTTCCCCCGCCGCGAGACGAGCCCATGCCCAGCGCCGAACCCATGCCGCCTCCGCGTGCGTGGCTGGCAGGCTGCATCGTCCACCAGCGGATGCCATCGGGAGCCCCGGAAGCAGACGTGGTGATCGAGGGAAGACACTTCCGAGCCCTGCTGGACTCTGGCAGTACGGTCACCCTTCTCCAGTCACGAGTGTGTGGGCCCCGAAGAGGCGAGAAGAGTTTCCTCCCCATTACGTGTGTGCATGGAGACACTCGCCAAGTGCCAGCCCGTCGAGTCACCATCTCGTCGCCCCAAGGGACCTGGCCGGTGGAAGTCGGCCTGGTAGAGGACCTTCCGGTGGCCGTACTGCTGGGGAGAGACTGGCCGGGCTTCGATGCCCTGCTCGCCGCCGCCACTCAGCCTGTCAGCCAGGAGGGGAACCGTCGAAGACGGAGACGGCCGCGAGGACCCCGCCGCCGACCGGCGCTGCTAGCCTCCGACAGCGGGAGAGATGGTGAGTCCCCCTCCCAATCTACTAATCCGTTCTTTGATGTGTATCAGCAGGCTGCCGGAGGGGGCTCATTCGCCAAGGAACAACGGGAGGACGATCGCCTGAAGCACTGCTGGTCCCAAGTGCGGACCCTCGACGGGAAAGACGTCCTCCCACGGCCCCATCCTCTCCCGCATTTTGTCGTTGAGAAGGGCCTGCTATACTGTGTCGCACAGCGGAGGGGGGAGGAGAAAAAATTATTAGTTGTTCCTCGGACCAAGACCGAAACCATCCTGGAGTTGGCGCACTCCCATCCGATGGCAGGTCACCTCAGGGCAGCTAACACCACGCAGCGTATCCGCGACCGGTTCCACTGGCCGGGACTGGAGGCCGAGGTGAAGGGGTTCTGCCAGGCCTGTCCGACCTGCCAAGTGACGTCGCCCAGGACTCCTCCCCCCAGCCCACTCATTCCGCTGCCCATCATCGAGGTGCCCTTCGAACGGATTGGGATGGACATAGTGGGGCCGTTGCCGAAGTCTGCCCGTGGCCACGAACACATCCTGGTCATCGTCGACTATGCCACCCGGTACCCCGAAGCGATTCCCCTCCGCAAGGCCACCGCGAAGAACATCGCCCAGGAGTTGGTTCTGCTGGCCAGCCGGGTTGGCATACCAGCGGAGATACTGACTGACCAGGGTACCCCGTTCATGTCCCGGCTAATGGCGGATCTCTGCAGGCTGCTGCGGGTGAAGCAGTTGAGGACCACAGTCTACCACCCACAGACGGACGGGCTGGTAGAAAGGTTCAACCAGACCCTCAAGCAGATGCTGAGACGCGTGGCGGCGGAGGATAAGCGGGATTGGGACCTCATGATTCCTTATGTGCTCTTCGGGATCCGCGAAGTACCCCAGGCCTCAACTGGCTTCACCCCCTTCGAGCTTCTCTTCGGCCGCCAACCACGAGGGCTCCTGGACATCGCCCGAGAAGCTTGGGAGCAGCAGCCTGCCCCTCATCGCACCCTCATCGAGCACATCCGCCAGATGAGGGACCGGATCGACCGGGTGATGCCATTAGTCCGGGAACACCTCAGCAAGGCTCAACAGGCGCAGCAACGCCGGTACGACCGGGCAGCCCAACCACGGGAGTTCCAGCCGGGAGACCGCGTCATGGTCCTGGTCCCCAGCTCTGCCTGCAAATTCCTGGCCACCTGGAAAGGACCCTATACTGTGATTGAAAGAATTGGGCCAGTCACCTATCGTCTGAGACAGCCGGGACGGCGGCAGGCAGAGCAACTCTACCACATAAACCTCCTGAAGAAATGGGTGGGGACCCGGGACCAGGTAGCGGCATTGTGTGTCACCGATCCCGTGGTTGTAGACGTCAACCCCCATCTTTCGGCTGCCCAGAAGGCGGAGCTGCAACACCTGGTCAGTCAGTTCCAGGATGTGTTCTCGACCCAGCCCGGGCAGACCAATGTGGTACAGCACGACGTCCGAACCTCGCCAGGAGTCATCGTCCGGCAACGGCCCTACCGTGTCCCGGAGGCTCGTCGGCAGGCTATTGAGGAAGAGATCCAACAGATGCTGAAGTTGGGGGTAATCGAACCATCCCGGAGCCCGTGGTCCAGCCCCATCGTGATGGTCCCAAAGCCGGATGGCACCCTCCGCTTCTGCAACGACTTCCGACGCCTGAACGAAGTCTCCGAATTCGACGGGTACCCCATGCCTCGGGTCGACGAGCTGCTGGACCGATTGGGAAGGGCCCGGTACATCAGCACCTTGGACCTCACCAAAGGCTATTGGCAGGTACCACTCTCAGAATCCGCTAAACCCAAGACTGCTTTTTCTACCCCCAGTGGCCACTGGCAGTACCGGACCCTTCCCTTCGGCCTGCACGGGGCCCCAGCGACCTTCCAGCGGATGATGGACATCATCTTGCGGCCCCACCAGGCCTACGCGGCGGCCTACATAGATGATGTCGTCATCCACTCCGAGGCATGGGAAGACCACCTGGAACGTCTGCGGAGGGTGCTTTCGGAGCTCCGGCGGGCTGGACTCACTGCCAACCCCCGCAAATGTCACCTCGCCCTCTCCGAGGCCAAGTACCTGGGTTTCCGAGTCGGAAGGGGCCTCATCCAGCCCCAGGAGAAGAAAGTCGAGGCCATCCACTCCGCCCCAAGACCGCAGACGAAGACCCAGGTACGGGCCTTTTTGGGGTTGGCAGGGTATTACCGATGTTTTATCCCCAACTTCTCCTCTCTAGCCGCCCCCCTGACAGACCTGACCAGGAAGGGGCAGCCGGAGAAAGTCTGCTGGACCCCAGCCCTCGAAGAGGCTTTCGCCCGGGTCAAGACAGCCCTGACGTCGTCGCCGGTACTCCGCGCTCCAGACTTCGGTTGCCCCTTCCTGCTGCAGACGGATGCTTCCGACACAGGACTGGGAGCCGTCCTGTCCCAAATCCAGGAAGGCGAGGAGCATCCGATCGTCTACATCAGCAGGAAGCTGTCCCCGGCTGAGACGAGGTACGCCGCCGTCGAGAGGGAGGCCCTGGCCATCAAGTGGGCAGTCCTGGAGCTGAGGTACTATCTACTAGGCCGCAAGTTCACCCTGGTCACCGACCATGCGCCCCTACAGTGGATGGCCCGCGCCAAGGACACCAACGCCAGGGTGACTCGCTGGTTCCTAGCGCTCCAGGACTTCCACTTTGAGGTACGTCATCGGGCCGGGGCCGCCAACGCAAACGCCGACGGCCTCTCAAGGATATGGACAGCTTATGCAGGTCTGTCAGGGGTCATTCCCCACCCTCCCTTTGTTTCACCCCTACTGTCTCCATATGTTCGCAGGACCAGGACAACGCTTAGGGGGGGGGAATGTGACGAGTCCACCCAGAGGAATCAGCGTCGCCCTGGCAACAACACACCTGCACATCATCACCATGGGCTGATCGGTCACAGCTGCACCCCATCAGCTCAGAGCTACAAAAGCAGCTACGGATGAGCAGACAGACAGACTCTGGTCTCGAGCTGAATGCACTGCTGGACTAACCTCTCTTTGTTGTTCTCCCCCAGAAAGCAGCGAGTGACCGACAGCCCACTTTACTGGAGCACGTTTGGACACCCACTTTCACTAGGATTGAGCACCACCACGGGACGAGGATTCACCAGCCACCACGCACCGGCTCACGAACTGTTTTCACCTTTTTCACTCACTGTAATTAAAATCCACCCTCTGGGGCCTTTTCACTCAACCTGCCTTGTCGTGTGATTCCTCACCCCGTGACAATATATATATATTCAGAGCGCTTCACTTTTTCCACATTTTTTTAATGTTGCAGCCTTATTCAAAAAAGTGAATAAAATTTTTTTTTTTCCTCAATTCTACAAACATAATCCAAAATGACAACAGAAAAGAAGTTGCAGATTTATAAAAAAAAAAAACGAAAGAAAAAAAAAATCACATGTACATAAGTATTTCACAACCTCATGACACTCAAAATTGAGCTCGGGTGCATCCTGTTTTCACTGATCATCCTTGAGATGTTTCTATAACTTGATTGGAATCCACCTGTGGTAAATTCAGTTGATTGGACATGATTTGGAAAGGCACACACCTGTCTAGTGTGTGAGGTCCCACAGTTAACTGTGCATGTCAGAGCACAAACCATTGCAGCAGCCTTCGTCGCGCTGCTGTGTCGCACTTCAAATGTGGCCTTCAGAGGTGCAGCTTTCACATTGGGACAACCTTTGTAGTGCCACTATGACACAATCACACTTCAAATGCGGCCTTCGAAGTGCGCGGCCTTCACATTGGGACACAGCTATAGAAAGTCCCAATGAGCACAGTGGCCTCCATAATCCGTAAATGGAAGAAGTTTGGACCACTAGGACTCTTCCTAGAGCTGGCCGCCTGGCCAAACTGAGCAGTCGGGGGAGAAGGGCCTTAGTTAGGAAGGTGACCAAGAACCCGATGGTCACTCTGACAGAGCTCCAGCATTTCTCTGTGGAGAGAGGAGAACCTTCCAGGAGAACAACCATCTCTGTAGCACTCCACCAATCAGGTCTGTATGGTAGAGTGGCCAGACGGCACATAACATCTTGCCTGGAGTTTGCCAAAAGGCACCTGAAGGACCCTCAGACCATGAGAAACAAACTTATCTGGTCTGATGAAACAAAGATTGAACTCTTTGGCCTGAATGGCAAGCGTCATGTCTGGAGGAAACCAGGCACCGCTCATCACCTGGCCAATACCATCCCTACAGTTAAGCATGGTGGTGGCAGCATCATGCTGTGGGGATGTTTTTCAGCGGTAGGAACTGGGAGACTAGTCAGGATCGAGGGAAAGATGAATGCAGCAATGTACAGAGACATCCTTGATGAAAACCTGCTCTGGACCTCAGACTGGAGCGAAGGTTCATCTTCCAACAGAACAACGACCCTAAGCACACAGCCAAGATAACGAAGGAGGGGCTACGGGACAACTTTGTGAATGTCCTTGAGTGGCCCAGCCTGATTGAACCTCTCTGGAGAGATCTGACAATGGCTGTGCACCAACACTCCCCATCCAACCTGATGGAGCTTGAGAGGTCCTGCAAAGAAGAATGGAAGAAACAGTCCAAAAATAGGTGTGCCAAGCTGTAGCATCATACATGTGATTTTTGTTCGTTTTTTATTTTGAATAAATTTGCAGAGATTTCAAACTATGGTTTGTCATTATGGGGTATTGTTTGTAGAATTAAGGGAAAAAATAATGAATTTAATCCATTTTTGGAAAAAGGCTGTAAGATAACAAAATGTGGAAAAAGTGAAGCTCTGCGAATACTTTCTGGATGCACTGTATACAGCAGTATACACATCACAGGAAGCTTTTGTTTTCTCTGAACCAGCATGAATGTGTCCACCTCAATAACATTTCTACCACATCATTTATTATAGTTTATACACATTATTTGTTTAATAACATTCTTTTACATTTAACCATACATTATAACAAACAAAAAGCAGTTTGCATGTAATGGGCTTACAAGTCCTGCTCAAGTCATCCTTGCGCTGGAGGCAATGTTTCATCATCGGACTCGCACTCAGATTGATATGGTAAAATCAACACCATCCTTACTGTTATACAGTGTATACAATCGCTGAGGACTGAGGAAGGTTTGTGCGAGATAGAACAGGAAATACAGAAAATAAACTTCTACTCAGTGCTTCAGGAAATTCAGCTCCTGTCATATTAGATTCTGTTTTGACAGGGTCAAAAACCTGGTTCAGTGAATGCCTCCTAGTGTTTGATTTATAATCTCTATTTTCAGTCTCTTGTCAGTTAATAATGACTTTCATTCATCACACAAATGCAGTGCCAACCAAAAATGTTAGTTTAACCTGAGCTTACATTAAATACATTAACAGACAGGTAACCAGTGAATTCTATAAGGAGAAATGAGGGTGTTATAGTTGATTAGGTGAAATATGTGAGGACCCTTGCTGCCAAATCCTGGATATATTGTAGTGTATTAATGATTTTGACCAGAAAAGAGGGCACTATATTAATCGAGTATTGAACATTCAATGGCGTGTGCCTGTATGAGGGCCGAAAAGCTAAATGAATGTGTGCTAACAAGTTAATGTATGCTACATGAATGACCACTGAGAATGGGTTAAGATTTGTGTAAATGAAAGAAAAAACAAAAACATTTGCAATACAATATTTAAAAACTAACAATACAATATTTGAACAAATTACGTATCAAAGTGTGTATCAGGTTGTGTATTCAAATGTTGAAATGTGTGACGTGTGTGTTTGGGTAGTTGGGTTGTCCAAACTGTCCACAGAAGTGGGCTAAAACTGATGAAGGTCCTTTAGGGACATCCAGAGACATCTTCAAAGTCAAATTTCATAAATAATCATGATTCATAAATAAAGTTTTAAAAAAAAGTTAATAATAATAATAATAATAACTTTTTATGGGTAGGATTATGGGGTGAATTAGTTTGGGATAACATAAGTCTATTGATAGATAAATGGGGACATTTTTCAGTAAATGTGTCTGTGTGTGTGCATATGTGCCTACTTAACCATATTTTGTGGGGATTCAGGTATACCTTATATTGCATAATCATTACATAATCATGTTTGGTCCCCATGAGGAAAACAGCTTATAAATCAGTGATGTTGCTTGAAAATGTAAAAATGCAGAACGTTTTCTGTGATGGGTAGGTTAAGGGGTAGGGGACAGAATATACCGTTTGTACAGTATAAAAATCAATATGTCTATAGAATGTCCCCATAATGAAAACCCAACTATAGCATTGGTAGCCTAATAAACAGCCATGTACAGCAATTATATTTTCTGAAAATAGTCTGAACATTTCTGGACAGGTGACTATGTGATTGAGTTGACCAGTAAAATAATTTGTGGAGTGGGGTTTGGAGAAGAACAAAAAATAAACAAACATGGATTAATAATTTGCTGTATATAAAAACAAATCCATGAAATGTCAATATTTAGATAAGTAAATCCTGTGTCCAATATTCATTCTGTATGTTAGGTTGTAGCCACACACAACACATCAAAATTCACTCATGGTCCACAGGGATAAAATATCGGTTCAATAACACATTAAAGAATATCTTTGGGCCACAGTGAGATTTAGTGGTACAATAAAAGTGTAGTAGTAATCATAATTTCTCTCACAAAACTCAGGATCTTGAGATAAAACATCTTGAGATAAAAAGTCTTTATAACATGGTACAAACTGGTAGATGCAGCAGAATTTATAAAGTTGACTGATTCAATTAGCTCACTTGTGGCCTACTCTCTTTTTCTTTGTGTATGCAAGTCCATTGTCCATGCATTTCATGTTGCTGCAGTTGGGTTTGTGTGTGTAGATGCAGTGCGATACTGTGCCCTCACTATGGAAGGGTTGACGACATCTCAGCATATGCCTCATTACCATCTCACCAGATGTCCTGTCTGACCTTCACACACACACACACACACACACACACACACACACACACACACACACACACACACACACACACACACACACACACACACACACACACACACACACACACACACACGGGTGTTGGAGGCCGTGCACTCTGTCTGTCTTGAGACACACTGTTGATTCTCTCCAGAAATCTTTTCAATCCTCTAAAATATGCAGACAGACACTGGCAAACTATGAAAATGCATTCATATTTCATTCTCTCTTCCTTGAAGAAGCAGCAGATATTACAAGCTGCTGTGCAAAGTTGAGGGGGCAAAAAAGCACCAGGTGTTTTCAATGCTAGCTCAGTTAGATTGGATCTGCAAGTATGATCTCCCAGGCCTATCCATAGATGTTCTACGTTATACCATGACCATTTTTAGAACCCAGTGTAGTTCCCCATTCAGAGAACCGCCCTCCCAATGGAGGGGCTGAGGTTTAACCCAAAGTGGGGAGGCTGAATGGTGATGATGAGGATGAGTGTGGGTTATAGTATAGGGTTGTCCAAAAAAATTATAGCCTACTATATGCATTTCCATAGCTTCCCATGTGAAACACGCTCATTTAGTGGATTTTTATAGTGCTTAAACTAGCCACAAAGTTTATAAAAAATATGTACTTTGCTTTGAGACATAATTTTGGTTCACTGATAAATGCAGTATATTTTGAAAGCTGTTTTATACTAAAAAGCGAAAAACATTATGATGAGGAGATAAAAATACTGCAGATTTCTTTGGATGGTGCTTACTGGAAATTACATCCTACTGAAAAGGTTTTTCACACTGTAGCCCAGCAGTGACGTTAAATGTTTCATTTGACAAAGTAAAGTGCTAGTAAAATAAACAGTGCCAAACACTGTTTATTTTACTGATACACCACTGGGAACTGTTAACGGACACCAGGCACATTCCATTTTATATCATACAAGTGTTAATATACTCTGAATATTGCTCGTTCCAGACAGAGTGTCAGTCGGGTGCTAATTATTCAGTGACTCTTTCTGTAAGTTACACAGTTATGCCAACAGGTGGCGACAAGTGACTATCTTTATGAGTGAGTAATTTAATTATTTGTTTAATTGATTGCTTCAACACAGATTCATTAGGGCCCAATGGTTTCAGCGATGGACTTTGGCAAAAATTAAGATAAATAAATCAAAAGCACATGTGTATGCTTGTATTTAAATATGAAGTTTCTGTGTGAATGAGCGTTGTAGTTTCTTCTTCAACACAAACTTAAAGGGTTAGTTCACCCAAAAATGAAAATTCTGTCATTAATTACTCACCCTCATGTCGTTCGACACCCGTAAGACCTCCGTTCATCTTCGGAACACAAATGAAGATATTTTTGTTGAAAGCTGATGGCTGAGAAAGGCCTCCATTGACGTTCAGTACATTTACTCTCACAAGACCCATAAAAGGCACTAAAAACGTCATTACAAAGTCCATCTCACTACAGTGGCTCTACAATAATTTTATGAAGCGATGACAATAGTTTTTGAGCGAAAAAAAAAAACATCTAAATAACGACTTTATTCCACAAGTTTTTGTCTTCCTTGTCTGTCTCTGCCGCGAACTCACGAAGCACCACGACGCATGCGCGAGAATATGACGTAGCGCCGGCATTCGGGAATCAATGAAATGCACACTTTAGTCCCATTCTGAGCTCTGCGCCGAGACCTAAAGCACGATCAATGTAGAATTCAACAGCATAGATACGGAGCGTCTTCCTCTGCTCATTGTAAACAAATCTCCTCGCTTCTGGGTCACGTGTCCGAACGCCGGTTTTGCGTCATATTCTCGCGCATGCGTCGTGGTGCTTCGTGAGTTCACGGCCGAGGCCTACACAGAAGACAAGAACTTGTGGAATAAAGTCGTTATTTTGATTTTTTTTCCCGCACAAAAACTATTGTCATCGCTTCATAAAATTATTGTAGAGCCACTGTAGTGAGATGGACTTTGTAGCGACGTTTTTAGTGCCTTTTATGGGTCTTGTGAGAGTAAATGTACTGAATGTCAATGGAGGCCTATCTCAAGCCTTTCTCAGCCATCAGCTTTCAACTAAAATATCTTCATTTGTGTTCCGAAGATGAACGAATGTCTTACAGGTGTCGAACGACATGAGGGTGAGTAATTAATGATATAATTTTCATTTTTGGGTGAACTAACCCTTTAAGCACGTGACCAGCATCTGTCATCTTAATGAGGAAACATGAACTTCATCTCCACAGCTGCTCTGAGAGTTGCATACATGTGCACGTATTTTGCAGTGCAAGGGAAGAAAAAGAAAGTGTCTCCACCTAAATTTGATCTATAATCAGCGAAAACACATTTTACTTAACCCTAGGTTGACATCTTTTTGTCACAATATGCAAGATATTTGTGATAAAATATCCAAAATCCACTTGCACAGTGTGATATTTCATGCAGTTGTGTATTTTCAGTATCCCAAAAGTTCCCAAGGGTTTGTAAATCCAGAGATATTCCAATTTTAAATTATGGGTCATCCCTTGTCCTTGTCACCTTTAAATGATGTGATATCTGCGCTATCCTCGGCTTCCAGTTGTAGAAACCATGGCAACACACCTGAACAAATGCGGAAGCACGCCGCTGTTGTATTGTTCAGTCATCATGTGTCAGGATTATTCATTGGAGAGTACAGAAAATCCCCAAAAACATAAACGTAGATCAACGTGTGTACTTTGGCCTTGAGGCAAACAGGCGAGTCCGTGTTGCTCAAAATATTTAGCCATTACTTGCAAATACTGTGGGTTCATTCAAATATAGTTTTAGTACGATCGTTTTAAATGCGTAAAACTACGCAGCATTAACGATGACACAAAATAGAGTGATCAACCATAAGGTAATACAAAAACTAATTCATTATCTCATCTGTGAACATGATTTGTGAATTCCATTTATCTCTGGATGGTGAAAACGACATCTCCCATCGTTCCACTCTCCTTCATAGTGCCATCAATCTTCGCATTTGTTATTGTTTTTAAAATGTGAACTCTTACAGATTGTGCCTTTAAGCAATGTTTTAATAAGGCACTGATTTTAACCTTGGGTTATTAAGCCCTGATACAAATGTTTCTTTCTTAAATATGTAAATGTTAACCCAGGGAGTAATGCATAGTATTTAAAAATCTGACAACCCAGGATTAAATTATGTTAACCAAGGCTTTAGAATGACACTGAGATAGCAATTTCAAGTGCGAAAAGCCCATTTGTTTCCCTTTTACACAAAACCCCTGCAAGGGTCCCTGGAGCATTTAGTCTTTCAAAGAGTTAATCTGGAGGTGCAGAAGCTGAAATCCACTACAGGCTCTGTGGGTAGGGCCGCTACTACGTGGGACTAGGAACAGTGCCACGACTTGCAGACATGTGGAATGAAATGAGGGTGAGTGAATGATTACCAAATTTTCATTTTTGGGTGAACTATCCCTTTAAGTTTACTAGTTCTGTTTTTGATCTATTGGCAAATCTAAAAACAAAACAAAACAAAAAGATATTGATTAACATCGACCGTTACGATTAACATTATAACAATTCTCATTGTCATAATAAAAAAACATATACCATAGATAATGTGACGTCTTGCATTTATACACAAATCCGGACAGACACCTGTCTGAAGTGTAGAAAATACATACAAATAAAAACGGTATTGTATTTTATTCCTACCTAAAGAATAGCCTATATACTTATAAAAATATAAGAACAAATTATGTTTTAAGAAGAGCTCTGGTTAGCCCAGCACAATATTCATTTACACTGTTTAACCATTAATCTCACTCACACACACACACACACACACACACACACACATATGCAGGGCCGTGCACAGGGGGGTGGCCCGGTGGCTAGAGCCACTGCCCCTCTGCCCTCATCAGCTGAGGTGCTCCTCTCGCAGTCTATCCCCGCTAAAAGTGTTCTGTCCACAGATTCCGCTAATCCGCTTCCGTGTTTGTACCCGATCTGATTTAATATAAATAACACCAATTTTGCTGTCGATGGCACACTTTGTAGAATATATAGACCTAATTTCATATAATAACCCATAAACTGTTACAGAATGTGAAAAATTACTTTTTATATAATTCTTATTACTATTTATGTATCTTTTAAAAGTGTCATTAATGTAAAATACAAAAAATATTCTACTTAATTTTATTTTAACAATTTTGTAGAATAATTGAATAACATCTGAATCTGAATCCCTTTAAAATATGTGTTTTATGACTTAAGTAAAAGCATTTCAATATTTACTTATTTAATTGCCCATGTTTTAATTGAAGATATGTCCATCCATCCATCCATCCATCTTCTTCCGCTTTATCCGGGGCCGGGTCGCGGGGGCAGCAGTCTAAGCAGAGATGCCCAGACTTCCCTCTCCCTAGACACTTCCTCTAGCTCTTCCGGGGGGACACCGAGGCGTTCCAAGGCCAGCCGGGAGACATAGTCCCTCCAGCGTGTCCTTGGTCTTCCCCGAGGCCTCCTCCCGGTTGGACATGCCCGAAACACCTTCCCGGGAAGGCGTTCAGGAGGCATCCGGAACAGATGCCCGAGCCACCTCAGCTGTCCCCTCTCGATGTGGAGGAGCAGCGGCTCTACTCCGAGTTCCTCCCGAGTGACTGAGCTTCTCACCCTATCTCTAAGGGAGCGCCCAGCCACCCTGCGGAGAAAGCTCATTTCGGCCGCCTGTATCCGGGATCTTGTCCTTTCGGTCATGACCCAAAGCTCATGACCATAGGTGAGAGTAGGAACGTAGATTGACCGGTAAATCGAGAGCTTCGCCTTACGGCTTAGCTCTTTCTTCACCACGACAGACCGGTACATCGACCGCATCACTGCAGAAGCTGCACCGATCCGTCTGTCAATCTCCCGTTCCATCCTCCCCTCACTCGTGAACAAGACCCCTAGATACTTGAACTCCTCCACTTGGGGCAGGAACTCTCCACCAACCTGAAGTGGGCAAGCCACCCTTTTCCGACTGAGGACCATGGCCTCGGATTTGGAGGTGCTGATTCCCATCCCAGCCGCTTTACACTCGGCTGCAAACCGTCCCAGTGCATGCTGGAGGTCCTGGTTAGAAGGGGCCAACACGACAACGTCATCCGCAAAGAGCAGAGACGAAACCGTGTTGTCCCCAAACCTGACACCCTCCGGCCCTTGGCTGCGCCTAGAAATTCTGTCCATAAAAATTATGAACAGAACCGGCGACAAAGGGCAGCCCTGCCGGAGTCCAACATGCACCGGGAACAAGTCTGACTTACTGCCGGCAATGCGGACCAAACTCCTGCTTCGGTCATACAGGGACCGGACAGCCCTCAGCAAAGGACCCCGGACCCCATATTCCCCCAGCACCCTCCACAGGACGCCGCGAGGGACACGGTCGAATGCCTTCTCCAAATCCACAAAACAAATGTGGACTGGTTGGGCAAACTCCCATGAACCCTCCAGCACCCTGTAGAGGGTATAGAGCTGGTCCAGTGTTTCACGACCAGGACGAAAACCACACTGTTCCTCCTGAATCCGAGGTTCCACTATCGGCCGAATTCTCCTCTCCAGTACCCCGGCATAGACTTTCCCGGGGAGGCTGAGAAGTGTGATCCCCCTATAGTTGGAACACACCCTCCGGTCCCCCTTCTTAAAAAGAGGGACCACCACCCCGGTCTGCCATCCCAGAGGCACTGTCCCCGACCGCCACGCGATGCTGCAGAGGCGTGTCAGCCAAGACAGCCCCACAACATCCAGAGACTTGAGGTACTCAGGGCGGATCTCATCCACCCCCGGTGCCTTGCCACCGAGGAGTTTCTTGACCACCTCGGTGACTTCAGCTTGGGTGATGGACGAGTCCTCCTCTGAGCCCCCATCCTCTGCTTCCTCAATGGAAGACGTGACGGCGGGATTGAGGAGATCCTCGAAGTATTCCTTCCACCGTCCGACAACATCCTCAGTTGAGGTCAACAGCCGCCCATCGCCACTGTAAACAGCGTTGGTAGGGCACTGCCTCCCCCTCCTGAGGCGCCGGACGGTTTGCCAGAATCTCTTCGAGGCCAGCCGATAGTCCTTTTCCATGGCCTCACCGAACTCCTCCCAGGCCCGAGTTTTTGCCTCCACAACCACCCGGGCTGCAGTCCGTTTAGCCTGCCGGTACCTGTCAGCTGCCTCAGGAGTCCCACAAGCCAACCAGGCCCGATAGGACTCCTTCTTCAGCTTGACGGCATCCCTTACTTCCGGTGTCCACCACCGGGTTCGGGGATTGCCGCCTCGACAGGCACCGGAGACCTTGCGTCCACAGCTCCGAGCAGCCGCTTTGACAATGGAGGTGGAGAACATGGTCCACTCGGACTCAATATCTCCAGCCTCCCTCGGGATCCGGTCGAAGCTCTGCCGGAGGCAGGAGTTGAAGATCTCTCTGACAGGAGACTCGGCCAAACGTTCCCAGCAGACCCTCACAGTACGTTTGGGTCTACCGAGTCTATCCAGCTTCCTCCCCCGCCATCGGATCCAACTCACCACCAGGTGGTGATCAGTTGACAGCTCCGCCCCTCTCTTCACCCGAGTGTCCAAGACATACGGCCGCAGGTCAGATGAAACGACCACAAAGTCGATCATTGACCTACGACCTAGGGTGTCCTGGTGCCATGTGCACTGATGGACACCCTTATGCTTGAACATGGTGTTCGTTATGGACAAACTGTAACTAGCACAGAAGTCCAATAACTGAACACCACTCGGGTTCAGATCAGGGGGGCCGTTCCTCCCAATCACGCCCCTCCAGGTTTCACTGTCATTGCCCACGTGGGCGTTGAAGTCCCCCAGTAGAACGACGGAGTCCCCAGTCGGAGCACTCTCCAGCACCCCTCCCAGGGACACCAAGAAGGTTGGGTACTCTGCACTGCTGTTTGGCCCGTAGGCACACACAACAGTGAGAGACCTATCCCCGAGCCGAAGCCGCAGGGAAACAACCCTCTCGTTCACTGGGGTAAACTCCAACACATGGCGGCAGAGCTGGGGGGCTATAAGCACACCCACACCAGCCCGCCGCCTCTCACCATGGGCAACTCCAGAGTGGTGAAGACTCCATCCCCTCTCGAGGAGTGTGGTTCCAGAGCCCAAGCCGTGCGTGGAGGTGATTCCGACTATCTCTAGTCGGAACCTCTCAACCTCACGCACAATCTCAGGCTCTTTCCCCGCCAGCGAGGTGACATTTCATGTCCCAAGAGCCAGTTTCCGTGTCCAGGGATCGGGTCGTCTAGGCCCCCGGCCTCGACTGCTGCCCGATTCGCTTTGCACCGGCCCCTTACGGTCCCTCCTGTGAGTGGTGAGCCCACGGGAAGGTGAAGATATGTCATAATAAAAAATAAAAAAAACAATAGATTTTGTCATAATAGAATTCACTCAATTAACCTATAGGTTTTAATGAAAGTGAAGATGCCTGAAATGTTCATCTAATTCATGAAAATATTAAATAATAGCCCTGTTAATTACAATAAGTATTATGTTTAAAAACAATAACACCAATAACAACATGCCACTTGAGGCCTGTGCCAAATATTGCTGGGTCATTTTACCCCAAGAGTCATTTTATCTTTTTACTTAAAAATAAAAGCTATAACATTTACTCCACAAAACCAAAAACATTGTGTCCACAAATCCCTCATTAACAAATAGACACAAAAACTTTGATATTCAACATAATACAATGTCATATATCACTATTTTCGACTGTTAAAAACTGTTTTGACTGACTAGTAAGAGTAAGATGGATAATTTGTATGGACAAGCACCCAAACCTCGTCCCCAATGCCACCCCACCCCACTGCCCCTTTTTTTGGTTTTGGCCACTGCCCCTCAAAATGTCTGTGCACGGCCCTGCACATATACATATACATACATATACATATACATATATATATATATATATATATATATATATATATATATATATATACGTACTACATTTGAATTTGAACATACCGTACTTTGCGATATGTTCTATATAGTATGCATATGGGTAATACAATATGAATGAAATTTGGACGTTCTATATCCACTATGTCATTACTGTCACATGACCTACAAGCATCAGTTACGTCGCTTCACTGCCATTCATAAATCCTCTCCCGTGGCCTCATGAGATAGTAAAGTGTCAATCGAATGCACACTTCAGAATCTTCTGGTAATTTTCGTCAACTGGTTTTCATTTCGTCAAATGTATTTGGACATATACTCAATGAAGGAAGTAAATGGTAACCAACACTTTTTTGTTACCAGCAGGCCTATACATTAACCGTTAACCACAACCTTTTGGTTACCAACATTCTATATGGCACTAAAAGTGGTTCTTGGCTCGTAATCATAGGGGAATCTTTTTAAGTGCTGTATAGCAGCCATTACCAAACACAGTGGTCCGTGAGGGTACTGCAGGTGGGCCGTGGAAAGGCAAAATAAAATATATTTTTACATTTTACCAGGAAATTCCCATAAAAATAAAAAGTAAAAAGAATATGTAGGCTTATATTGATATAAAATTTAAATTAAATTGTCAAGTTATTGTGTGATTACTAAAATAGGCTAGTGGCGCTCGGCCGTGACATTCAAGTTCAGTGCCTCACTTTTTGAGGACTTGTAAACTTTAAATAATAATAACTCTAATAATCCCCTAAATTTGCCAAAGGTTTTGAAATGTTGACTATATCCAAGTGTTCTTATTACTGTATAGATTTCATACTCCATTTCAAAATAAGATCGTTGTTTAAATGAACCTGATTATGCACTTGAGTAAATAAATAAAATAAATATATGTGGCAGCTGTTGTATACAGTAAACTATCTTTTAACAAGCCTGTTGTACTGATGTGATGACCAGTTATAGTTTTAGTGCTAGTAAGCCTATTTAGAGGTGTGGATTAATTCAGGTAGGTCTGTGTGTAGACATATTTTATTATGTGTATTATGAGGTGGTCCGCGAAATTTCTTGGTTACAACTGGTGGTCCACACACACAAAAAGTTTGAAAACCCCTGCTGTATAGCACCAATCTTGGTGCTTCAGTGGTTCTTCACCGATTCTTAACCAAGTAAATATTACGATTGTTACTTTTACTTTTACTTGAGTAAATATTTCCGTAAGTACTTGTACTTTTACTTGAGTACAGATTTTGGCTACTCTACCCACCTCTGATCACGATAGTATTTGCCTTTAATTTATGCAGATTTGCATTGTATACAATAAAGACCATCTAATCCCTGTAGGCAAGGTGGTTACTTTGGATAAAACCATCAAATGAAAAGATCATTAAAAAAGTAACCTGTGTTTTGTTTGCCCTAAAGTAACTGCTTATGGAGGTTCACACAGACAAGAATTATTATCGATCAAAATGTGCTTGACATGAGCTCTTGTCAATAAGTAGCAGACTGAAATTGGCGATCAAGAGTGTCCTTTACAAGAGTTCCTCCAGGGCTAAGAGTGTAATAATGCTGCCTTCACATGCTATTGGAATTATCGTAAATACGAGTTTCCTTGTTAAAAATTGGACCCTCTCAAGTCGTATTTACCACTGGGAAGCTCGGGGAGAATTTTGATACCCAAGTTTGTGAGTTGGATTTATGGAACTATAAATATGGCGGAGTTGAACGTTTGCTGTTGTGACTGGTCCACAACAGCTACATCGCCTTGTTGTTAAAGTAGTGCATATTTACTTATATGAATAATCATTTGAAGCATATTGTATGTTTGTTTTATACACCATGAAAGTAGCCTGTATTTAACTGAAATTCCAGAATTGTCAGCAAGCTGACAATCTACATGTAGATCGCGAAATAAATGAATTGAATGTGATACTAAATATAATTTTGGCTTTAATAAGTCTTTCCCAATAAATATGCAAGAATAAACCTGGTGTCCTCCATGATTCCTGTTCTATCCGACAACAAAGCACTTGGATGCAATGAGCTCTTAATCACAACTTCAGAATTGGGAAGTAGGACATTTCTGATAGCACGTAAAAGCAGCATATGGTCTGAGTTGAGAAACCTGAAGGGACAACAAGCCACCACAGCAAATAAACCTTTTTCCAATTGCCCAGTTTGGCCTTGTTTTATGGGTTTCCACCATGGAAAAGGCATTTTAAGAAGGGAAACATTTCAGCAAATACTGACGCATGTCAGGAGCCATTAGCGTCAGTGGCTATGTCCAGGGGGACAAGATAATGTGTCCTCACCACATAACATTTTCAAAACAGCAACAACTTTTACTTTTTAATAAAAAGATTTTATTTTAAAATATTATAATCTGGTTCTCAAAGAGGTCTGCAGATTCCCTGTCCAAGCAGCAACCGGTGTTAGAACCAGCACCACTCTGATGGGTGCAGGGTAGAAGAAGGCAAAACAGATTGTTATTTTGTCATCAACCTCCTTGTGCATTTGTTCCATAAACAGCTACCAATAACACTGAATTTCATTCACATGACTCTGTAACCCTATACTGTCCATACTTTACACTTTAGACTTGGCACATAAAAAACAGTCAAAATTCTTAACAAAAGTAAAACATTTTATTATGTTAAAATGTGTGGGTTTGTTTTATTTTTTTTTGTTACTACCAGGTTTTGACTAGCACTGAGAATAGACTGCCTGAAGGACTGTCTCAGAAGGATTCTTATCTTAGTGAATCCATTAGTGGTAATCAATAGGAGTATAAAGTACTATCATAAATAAGACACAATGTGGAGAAAATGAAAGAGAAATCAGATGAAGAGAAGACCTGATACACACGTGGTATCAGTTTCATTAGCAAATCATTTGTAGGCTGTTTTTTAAAGGGCAGTCATCATAGCTGACCTTGGAGAAGAAGAAGCGAGAAGAGAGTGTATGAGGCACTGAGAGGCCTGTGGCTCACCCTCCACTCATCTTTTTCATTACTTTCCCAATCATACCTGCCCTCTGTGATCCTTTCTACCGCTCTTCTTTGTCCACCACCTGCATTTCTTATATTTTCCTCTTTAAAAGCCTGATCACAGTGAGAGGCTGCAGATGTCACACCTGTCCTACACCAGCACAGTGTGGTCTGACCCAGGAACAGCCTCTCACTGAACCTGTCTCTCACCAGCTGGCTCATGTTCAGTTTCAGGACCTACCGGATAGCCACAACACCTGTTCTTTTATATACATGATGTCAGAATTTAGAAATACTAAGTTAAGATTTTTAAGATATTCACCCAAAAATGAAAATTCTGTCATTATTCACTCAAAATCATGTGACTTTCTCTCTTCTGTGAAACATAAAAAGATATTTTAAAGAATGTCTCACAGTGCATCTGAAACCGCACACTGTCTGAGTACGTACTACATTTGAATTTGAACATACCGTACTTTGCGATATGTTCTATATAGTATGCATATGGGTAATACAATATGAATGAAATTTGGACGTTCTATATCCACTATGTCATTACTGTCACATGACCTACAAGCATCAGTTACGTCGCTTCACTGCCATTCATAAATCCTCTCCCGTGGCCTCATGGGATAGTAAAGTGTCAATCGAATGCACACTTCAGAATCTTCGGGTAATTTTTGTCAACTGTTTTTCATTTCGTCAAATGTAAAATATGTCAGGTTTTTTTTATATATTAGTAATAGTGAACGATCCCTTTTTTAGAACAAGTCACACTGGCAGCGTTTGTCTCGCGCAGCTGAACCGCGGCTCGTGCCGCTCGAATATTGCAAATACAGACGAATATTGTCCATTCTGTCACATTTTTTGGTGTTCTCCTCTGACCCTCTGACTGTCTGTGTCGTGCTTTGCTTTATGATGGGCAGCATGTTTCTGCTGCAAATGCGACCGTGTTACCCTCTGTCCCAAACACACATGCATATAACATAGTTCACATATAAGTAGTTCACATGATAAATGTAACATTAAAGTTAAAGGTCCCGTTCTTCGTGATCCCACTGTTCAAACTTTAGTTAATGTGTAATGTTGCTGTTAGAGCATAAATAATACCTGTAAAATTATAAAGCTCAAAGTTCAATGCCAAGCGAGATATTTTATTTAACAGAAGTTCCCTTTCAAAGCCTACAGCGAACGGCTGGCTTGGACTACATCCTGGTACTTCCTTCATAAATGACGTCAGTAGAACAGTAGAACAGACTAACCTCCGCCCACAAGAATACGCGCAAAAAAGGGGGCGTGGTCTTGTTGCTGTCCCACGTGGAGAAGAGGACGTGTCGCGTGGAGAAAAGGAATTGTTGCGTTTGAGTGTGTTTGTCGCCATGTCGTCCAGACGCTGTTATTTTCATCCCGGAGTCAAATCACCTTTGTTTGGCTTTCCCAGGGACGCTGTCGAGATCATTAAGCGCGCATATATCTCCCGTTAAGAGGCGTGACCTTTCCACGTGCGCTAAGCTGCTGTCGAATCACAACACAGGACCGTGCTACGTTCGCTAAGCTGCTGTCAAATCACAACACAGGAACCGCTGGCACAATCAGAACTCGTTACGTATTTCTGAAGGAGGGACTTCATAGAATAAAGGAAGTCATCAGCTGTTTTTAGGACAGTGAAAACAGCGGTATACAGATAAGTAAATTATGTTAAAAATACTGTGTTTTTTTACACGCGAAACATGATCACGTTATATTGCACACTGTAAACACAATCAAAGCTTCAAAAAAACACGAAGAACGGGACCTTTAAGATATGCTTCTAGTTTTAATAATTTAAACAGGCCTTTGAAGTTTTGGGCAAAAACTTCTGGCAGTGTGTTTTCGTGTATTTTATAAAAAAAAATTACAGCGATGGATGTCAGGGTGATTGTGAAACACACGGAACACTTCACTACATGATTTCATGTTGAACTTTGTTATTTTTCATGTTAATCAGGTCAGCTGCTCACGCTGAATTAAAGCCACAGTGCATTGTTCTGATCAAAATTATCATGATTAACATGAAAAATGTTACGCCAATGTGTCGGACTTGGTAGACAGCGTAAGCAGGAGACAGCCAGTTAGGAAACAACATCTACATGATATGAATCCCAAATTGTGGATAATTAAGCTTCATATCATATGCTGAAGTAAATTTCTGGAGTGTTAACGATTAAAAGAAAAAACAACTACAAGAACCATACAGAACCGAAAACCGTGCTACAAACCAAACCGTGGGTTTTGTGAACCGTGCCACCCCTAACAGCTATATTTTAGCTATAAGTTCAAATCTGTGCGTATGCATGTTTTATAAATGAGGCCCTTGATATGTGCAAAGGAAAACAATACTTTTAACTAACAGTTGTTCTTTATTCAAATGTGTGATGGGGACTGTGGTAGAGTTTAGAATAAAAGAGGACCAGAGTTCAGGTTAAACAAGCATGTGTTTTTACCTAAAATAATAATGCAGATAATTTTCAGATACACTACTGTTCAAAAGCTTTAGGTCAGTAATATTCTTTGATGTTTAAAAAAACAAAGAACTCCCTTATACTCACCAAGCACTCTAAAAAAATGGTGCTATATGGCACTAAAAGTAGTTCTTGGTCGTAGTCATAGGGGAACCACTTTTGGTGCTATATAGCACCATATCTTAACATGTTCTGTAGTGGTGCTATATAGCACCTTAGTCAGTGGTGCTATATAGCACCTCAGCCAAAGAACCGGTGAAGAACCGATGAAGAACTGCTGAAGAACCACTGAAGCACCAAGATTGGTGCCATACAGCACTTAAAAAGGTTCCCCTGTGATTACGAGCCAAGAACCACTCTTAGTGCCATATAGCCACTTTTTATTTAGAGCGTAGATCTGTAACCATTCAGCTGCACACAATTTCAAGATCTTTTGTGATTGAAAGATGTCACATATGGGAAAGAAGCGCATACACGTTTTTTTGTGAGCTCCATATGCACAATTGAGAAATGATCGTAAGATTAATGGTAGGGCGGTTTCTTCGCAACATTTTATAAATAAGGCCCAAGATGTCATCTAGGGCAAATGAGCCAGGACTGTCACTGGTGCACCTTCAAAAAACATGAAAGCTCTCAGTGTGATATATTCATATCTGTTGGCATTAGTGTCAGCCAGACAGTTCTAAAGTTAAATAATTTGTACTTGGTGTTCATTGTTTTGTCATTTTATAATTTTTTTATAACTTGAAATTTGTTATGCAGCGTCTCTTCAGAGTGATGCTCAAATTCACATTCTTAGGAGCAGTTGTTTCAAATCAGCTATTTGAAACAACTGTCAAATGTTTGATTTTTTATTCATACTTCATTGTTCTCGAAAATGTTTTACAGAGGCTCACTATTACTGACTGTGATCCCTGCTGACTTCTGAAGGCAAAACCAATGGGGCGGAGAGAACTACATCCATAATAGAATTTATGGGCAATGGAGACCAAATGTAACCACTGTGTAGCTCATAATATATCCCTCTAAAACTCAAGATAAAGGACTCAGACCATCAGTCTCACAGCCAGATGTGCAGCAGCAGGCTATTATATTTCATAATTAGCTAATTGCATGCTTGGCAGCTAATGATGATGGCCAGTGGATTTCTTGGGCAGGTGCCTTGGCCATGCATGTTAAATAGATGTAAATGCGTACTGGTAACTGTTGTGGGAAATGCTGCAACGTAGGATTGGACAGGAGATAAATGTCTTCATGGTCATGACTTTCATTCTCACTATAAATAAGTGATCACAATATAAGCCTAAACTTTTAATGGAAGTGTATAATGTGCGTGTGTGTGTGCGTGCGTGTGTGTGTGCGTGGATGATTATGTGTGGATGCACCTTTGTGTGCTACGCTGACGAGGCCCTCTAAGAACATGTCCACTCATGGATGAAAGCACCGCAGTGCATACTACATGCAAATACACAGAGGCAGAGAGGGAGATGAAGTGTGAAAAGGGCAACAGGAGAAGAAAGGTCGCTGTAGGACATAAGCATTGTAGAAAATTGAATTGACAGACAGAGAACAAGGCAGAACAGACAGATAATAAAATAAATAAATTAAATAGCATTGAAAAAAAGAGAGAAAGAGTGAATTGGTGCTGGTATCGGTGCTATCTAGTCCACTGTCAGGGGATCTGTGAACACTGTACATTTGTATTTCATTTGATTAAACTTAATTTATTGTGTTTATCAAATTCATCCCAATTTTTGAGGAAATGTCAAAAAAGCCCATGCAAAAAAGAAACTAAATATAATGAGATTTTTTTTTCAGTGTGGCTTATGTTTCCAATGATAAAATATATGCAGTGACCAGTTATCTGCCAGCTTAAGTCCGAAAATAGAAGAAATCCAAATAAATACGGAAAAAATGTTTTGAGAACATATTTTAACAAGTAATTTAATTGAAATCAAAAATGTATGTTAAAGTGTCAGATGGTGTAATTGTGGCATCTACCTGTCGAGCCAATCTTTGATCCCTTGTATGAAACTATTCCAGATTGGGCACGTCTCCGGTACTGGCACCCTGACAGTGGAAAAAAAGGGAGTTTTTCTTTTATGGTGAACTGTAAACCTTGCTGTTTTGAAATATTGTGATTTCCAGGAGGGATTTGTCCAAAATGTGTCCAAGAATGTGTAGTTCTGTATTATTGTTTTCCCCTTATTTTCATATATTACATCATTTCTCATTTCTCATTTCTCATTTCTCATTTCTCATGCTACAGCAGTCTCGGAATAACTCAGCAGTGGATGGCAAGCAAGTCTGCAGAAGGTAAATTATGTTCACAGTCATTCAGATCCCAGCAGGAAACATATCAGTGGTCAGAGTAGCTCAAGTTCTCTGACCTCTACACAGACTGATCTTAGTAGATACAGTATACAGTAAATATATGCATGGTGACCTTCAGCAGCAGCTGAATCCTGGAGCCTGTTGGACAGGAACAGCAAGCTCAGAACCAGACAGCCCACTACTAACAAAACAAGCAGCTGGCCGCTCAGCAGGAGAGTGTACCGCCAGCGTGTGTGTGAGACAGTGTGTGTGTGTGTGTGTGTGTGTGCCCTTGAAATTGAAAACCAATAGTTATATCAAAAGCCTCAGTTTAAACAGCGCAGTGCGTTCTATGTTCACATTTGCGAAGCTATGCATAATAGGAAAGCATAATTTGGATGTATAACCCTTCAGACATTTTTATCTTCTACACAAATTCCAGAACGACTCATTTCTAAATGGACTGAATAATTTTTTGTGGGGGCTAATAACATATTAATAGTCCATTACAGGGGATCTAATCTCTGCCTTGATGTGCAATTTAGCTGTGAGTTTAGCTCCAACCTTGATCAAAATCATCTGCCTATAACTTTCTAGGCCTGTGTCCGAAAGTGTCCACATCCAACACGAAGCTCCCGTTCCACCACATCCCAAAGATGCTCTATTGGGTTGAGATCTGGTGACTGTGGGGGCCATTTTAGTACAGTGAACTCATTGTCATGTTCAAGAAACCAATTTGAAATGATTCAAGCTTTGTGACATGGTGCATTATCCTGCTGGCAGTAGCCATCAGAGGATGGGTACATGGTGGTCATAAAGGGATGGACATGGTCAGAAACAATGCTCAGGTAGGCCGTGGTATTTAAATGATGCCCAATTGGCACTAAGGGGCCTAAGGTGTGCCAAGAACACATCCCCCACACCATTACACCACCACCACCAGCCTGCACAGTGGTAACAAGGCATGATGGATCCATGTTCTCATTCTGTTTACGCCAAATTCTGACTCTACCATCTGAATGTCTCAACAGTGGTGTAGTGGAGATGAGTGGTACCCGGCGGGGTCTTCTGATGTTGTAGCCCATCTGCCTCAAGGTTGTGCATGTTGTGGCTTCACAAATGCTTTGCTGCATTCCTCGGTTGTAACGAGTGGTTATTTCAGTCAAAGTTGCTCTTCTATCAGCTTGAATCAGTCGGCCCATTCTCCTCTGACCTCTAGCATCAACAAGGCATTTTTGCCCACAGGACTGCCGCATACTCTATGTTTTTCCCTTTTCACACCATTCTTTGTAAACCCTAGAAATGGTTGTGCGTGAAAATCCCAGTAACTGAGCAGATTGTGAAATACTCAGACTGGCCCGTCTGGCACCAACAACCATGCCACGCTCAAAATTGCTTAAATCAACTTTCTTTCCCATTCTGACATTCAGTTTGGAGGTCAGGAGATTGTCCTGACCAGGACCACACCCCTAAATGCATTGAAGCAACTGCCATGTGATTGGTTGATTAGATAATTGCATTAATGAAAAATTGAACAGGTGTTCCTAATAATCCTTTAGGTGAGTGTATACACTGAATCATTGTATATAAAATAAAGAGTGTCTCCCAGTTCAATGGCTTTAAACACATAGTTCTCACACAACAGTGTTAAATTGATTACATTGGGACCAGTCAACTACCTGCTACTGCTAAAACCTCATTATTCTTGTGGCTGTCTGCATCGTTCATGGCTGATAAGACAATTGATCTGTCCCAGTCCTGATTGTCCAGCTAACAACAGGTGCTAGAACAGCCCTGAAGGCATTGTACAATATTGATAAACAATTGTCCTTGTAAATTTCAACACACATGATCACTAAGAGAGAATGAATTAGATGATTAGAATGGTCGTGTGAGGGAAGGTGTCCTTAAATTCACCAGGAGAGACAGGTTGAGAGATTAAGTCAGGAACTGAGGGTGGTGAGATGACACCAATAGATGAAAAAGTACACATTGTAAGAGAGTGAGTGCTAAAAAAACACTCTATAAAAAGACATGGGGTGTAAAAATGAAAGTGATGGAGAAAATAACATAGAATCTGAGTGAGAGAGAAGGTGCCAAGTTTAGGGGAGATAAAGCAGCCTCATCCCATTTTAATTTAGTCCTATTCAAAAAGCTCCAAAGCCTGATTTCTCATCAGATCCTCAGCCATCATTCCAGCTTCAGATCTTTCTTGAAGCTTAGTAAGCCACTTATTACATGGCTACTTACCAAATAAATAAATGGACATTAAATATTCATTTGAATTGAAGCAATTTTATTATGAGATTTTATAAAAGACTGCAGAGTGACACGAGAGGAGCCCGATCACACGAAAATGCGTATAAATAAATAATACGAGTGTGCAATGTCATGGAATGTATACGGGTTTTGGCGTGCATATGGTACGCAGTTTTTTGTGTGCATATGATACGCACTTTATGGCGTATTAGATGCACGAACCCCCCACCCCCATCCTGCCCAAGAGCGTGTCATATACACGCCATGAAGCCCGTATCATATGCACGCGAAAAACTGCGTACCATATACACGCCAAAACATCATTGCACACTCGTACTATTGATATGCATTCTCCTGTGATCATGTTGCACGAGAAACATGAAAATAAAGTTGGAAAATCAGTTGGTTGGGGAAATGAGTTAGTTAATTAATTAAAGATGCACTGTCAATAATTAATAATTAAGTCAATAATTATTTTCATGTTATGAACGATAAACCAATAAATGGCCAATATTGAAATACTATACTATTTTGTCTAAATAAATTTAGGCATGGCAACATTGCATAGCCTGGATGCCAGCCGAACTTAGCCCAGCCCACAACATTTGAGGTCGGCAAGTTCGGTCTGGACTTGATCCGTTGTAGAGTAACCATGCTCGAACCAGAGCTGTGCGGACCAATCAAATTGTCAGGGCGGACTTTATACAATGATCAACAGTAATGTAATCATTCACGTCACCAAAGAGTGCTTGGGTTGTTTACTAAACGGAGAACTTGTTCATATATGCATTCACCTTTACTATTTCTCTCAAAAATGATGATCGTGTTGGTAAGTACTCCGTGTATCCTTAAACTATTTTTACAACACAAGCAAAGATCGTTTACACTCATCTTCTTCTTCTACTTCTTCCAGCGTGTGTGCAGTTGAGTTCTGTTGACAACTATGCGTCGCTCTGATTGGTTGTAAGTCTATCCAATTGAGTGCAGAGGCATTTTTGCCCCATAATCACAGCCCAATGGAGCAGGATCAGACTCATATTCTGACTAGAATTGTCAGGGTTCTCTTCTCTTCATCCGTTCTCAGTTTTGTCTTTGTTTAATATGTCTTTGTTTGTGATGTGCTTGAACACATGGCTCTGTCCTCGTTTGTGTTGGCCATATGCTCCCCTGTTCTTGCCTTCTTGTTTCCAATTACCACACCCTCTTGTTTAGTCATTGTTTAATCCTCATTTGTCTGAGTGTGCTCACCTGTTCCTTGTCTGAGTGTGCTCACCCTTTCCTCGTGTTCTCATGTTATTTATGTTTTCTGCTTCCTTTATAATGTGTGCTCTCTCACTCATGTTTTGCCAGTTCGTTATTCATGCGGTTACAGTTTGTCTGCTAGTAGTAGTAGTAGTAGAAGTAGTAGTAGTAGTTTCTAGTTACTGCCAAGCATTTGTTTCTGCTATTTGCCTTGTCTTGTGTTTGTTGGGTCTCCTGTTTGTTCCAGTCCTGACCTGCAAGCTGAGCATCTCTGGCTGCTAACTTTCTCTGCCAAGCAGCAAGACCGGTGCTCTGCCTGATCGTGCCCTGTGAGTCTATCCACGTGTGCTGTGTGATCCTCTCTGACTCTCACTGCATCCATCAGCCTGGTGCTTCACTTCTACCACAGCACACCAGCCTGTTCACACGCTGGGCTGGCCTCAGCGGCCATTCCCTCAGCTTGTCATCATGTCTTGTCCCTGCCTATCGTTTGGACCGTTATCACCTCCTCTTCCTCAAACTCTTTTTGCATCTATTGTTAACCCGTTAACACTCTTTCTGCATGAGTCCTCTCTCAGAGATCCTGACAAGAATCAGAGTATGACGACGTCAGGCTAAACCTTGCAATGTCCAGTATGAATAATTTATATAATTTTCGAGATTTGTACATTACATTTTACAGTGTTATTAGTGTTTTTAAAGATTAATTTTAAGTGAGCTTTGCTGGCAAATCGTAATAGCCTGACAAGCCAGACCCACATCAAGATGTTGGGTCTGCAAACTCACCATTGGCAGGGCTCAATACGAGGGACGGGATAAACAGCTGTCTTTCAAATTCCCTCTGCACGCAATAGGATAGCGCTACAACCAACCAGAGCAATGAAACAGGTGAAGCGGAGCTTATTGATAGATTAAACTTTTATTTATCCGGTCGGCAAAACTCTAAACACATCTTCCTTTCTTAAGGATGACTTCAGTGCTGTTCTTTGTTCTTTCCTCAAAGAAAAGCTTAACTCCAAGTCTTCTAGAGTCGCGGCCAAAGCCGATTCGAAAGACTGCTGTTCGCCAGCTTCTTTGTTTACAAGTAGCACACGGAATGTTGTCAGCAATTCTGCATTTCGGATGGAGGTGGGGAGATTGTTCCACCAGCAAGGAACAGTGAATGAAAATGTTCTGGGGCCTCATTTATAAAACTTTGCGTAGGATTTGCGTCAGAAGTGGCGTACGGATGAAACATAGGACGTGCGTACGCACAGATATATTCGGATTTATAAAACCGTGCGTACGCACATCCTACGCAGTTTTCCCTTAATAAATCACAATCAATTCTAAATATAGCGCAGCTTTTGCGGCTTCATGTCACGCCCATAGTTGCCCATAAATAGTCCGTGAAACGCCCACAAGTTAATATTCATCGATTGCGAAATCATGGCAAACACAGAGAGGAAATAAAAAAAACGTAACTTCACTCAATGTGAAGTAGAAATTATCGTTGGCAAGGTTGAAAAGAGGATAAAAATGTTGTTTTGGAGGGCACAGTGTGGGCATTACTAATGCCAAAATGGCACTTGAATGGCAAAAGGTTGTAGACGCCGTAAATGCTGTAGCCTCACAACCTCGGACCATGGCAGAAATAAAAAAGAAATGGTCGGACATCAAAGTTGAGGCAAAAAAGCGTCTAGCGCTCCATCGCCAGAGTGTGTCCTCGTTTGCCAGCAAGTCTTCTTGCTGTGTGAAGATGCGTTCACTCCGAATCCTTTCATTTGCCACATCTTCTAAGAGCGCAAGATCAGCCATTGTGCGTCATTACGCATTGTGATAGGGCATTTTATTTTCGTCCATTTAATTGCATCTGACAAGCTACAGATGTCGGTTATAATCTACGTGGAAATGGGAAATAGTTCAGTGCAAATGTAATGTAACTTGCAGCTTTCTGAATGGTTGAGACATACGTCATACGTTATTTTATCAGAATCCATCTATCTATCTATCTATCTATCTATCTATCTATCTATCTATCTATCTATCTATCTATCTATCTATCTATCTATCTATCTATCTATCTATCTATCTATCTATCTATCTATCTATCTATCTATCTATCTATCTATCTATCTATCTATCTATCTATCTATCTATCTATCTATCTATCTAAATATATATACTGTATCTCCCTAATTAGCCTATCTATCTATCTGTCTATCTAATTGCATCTATATCTGCTCCGCCAGACGGACACATTGACGAGAATATCAGTTTCGTACATTAGCTATTTCGTTCTGTTTACCATATTATTTATGAGGATGAATTGCATAATATGCCAATATTATTGCAGAACAAATTTCACTTTTCTTTTTGCAAATATGTGTTAATTTGCATTTCTGTTGTAATTTTCGTTTGATTTTGTTTGTTTTGCACTGCAGATCGATCAAACGGGTGTTCGTGTATAGGCTGTTAATTGTAAGACTTGCTTTGTGAAGTCTTCATGTTATATATAAGAGGGAGTATTGCCATTTCTTTTGCACAACGGTCTACAGTTTCACACACTTTCACGTGTTTCTTCCATCTGCCGACGGTGTCGCCATTTCTCATTTCACCCGTTTTTGTGCGTACGCCTGGGTCAGAGCTTGCGTGAAGGACCGCACATTTTCCCGTCAAGTTTGCTTTTTATAAATACCAATTATTGCGTAGAGAGCGGCGTACGCCTTCTTTTGTGCGTACGCAACGTTTATAAATGAGGCCCCTGGAAAGGGATTTCATGCCTCTCTGTGATGGTACCATGAGCCTTTACTCCTTAGCTGAGCGAAGGCTTCTGCCGGGGGTGTAGACTCGTACGAGCGAGTCGAAGTATGCGGGTGCTGAGCTTGTGGTGCATCTGTAAGCAAGCATCAATGCCTTGAACTTGATGCGAGCAGCAAGTTGTAGCCAATGCAGAGAGATGAAGAGAGGTGTGACATGGGCCCTTTTGGGCTTGTTGAAGACAAGACATGCCCGCTGTTTTCTGAATCATTTGAAGCATCATGATCGCACACGATGGAAGTCCAGCCAAAAGCGCAAGTCACAAGAGGCCGCGTTAAACTACCTTATGTCTCAAAGCACATAACATTACAATAATAATGAACATAAACAACATAAAGAGCACTGAAAGTACCACCAGACAGCTGCAGATTCATTTCAGTGTTGATAATGTTGCCATTGAAATGCATAAATTAGAGTCACAAACTGCTCTGTGTAAAACGTCACAGGTTTCCATCTAAAAATTACAATAGTTGTGGCATGAACGCAGCATAAGATAACAAGCTTATGCTATCCAAGGAAGGAACTAAGGTGGCTGCGGTTCCAGGTTGTGGAGCTTGTGACTGACGTCAGTCTAACTCTGCATAGCATGAAACGCGCTGATGATGTAATGTTGGGTGCGCGGAGGTATGAAAATACATATGTTGACAGGCAGGTAGGACATCGTATGAATAACTGGACTAACATTTTATGGTTCTATGCCTTCCACAGATGAGATATATACATATAAATATATGAAGAGCTCTTAACCTAGTGATTGCTTTCATGATGTGACAACACTGTCAACCAGCATAACAAAAATATTTTTTGGAACAAATTGCCTACCATAAAATCTTTACTAATGACTGATAATGACATGGTACCAATAACATGCATCCATTAATTATACAGTTTGGTGTTTATTACACAAAAATCCTTGACCACAGAATGTCACAATTAACCAATCAGAGTCAAATGTTCCAGAAGACAGTGCGATAATATCCAGTAACTCTGGACTGTATTAACAGCATCTCACCCTGAACAGCAGTAATTCAGCAGTCCTCTGACTGAAGTGTACAGGCCACATTCCCGTGTCTTGGCTCACAGGAGATCACTGATGGCCAAACTTCCGCACGGATACGAGCTCATCAATTAACAACTGGAGGGGAACTGACAGCTCTGAGATGCCAGAAGTTTACAGCCTTTGCTGTTTTCCCTGATTAATATGCTATGAAAAGGTAAAGGTTATGGCTTCACATTGCCCTTCAAATAAGTGAACACACTATTACTCTCTCTCTCAGTCTGCCCCAAAGCACTGCTCCTCCATCCGCATCTCAGATTTCCTGTGCATGAACAGAAAGGGCAGGGTATTGAAAATGAAATGACTGGCACAGTGACTTAACTCTGTAAATCAATCCTACAACAGCAATCACAAAACAAGGCGTAACGTCATCCTCTCATTCAATCATTATATTAATACTAATCCCACTGACATTTTGAATCGCTCCAGGGAGAGCTAAAGGAGACAAGCTGTTACTCTGTTTCACATGAGTATCTCTGCCTTCGATTCAATGATCATGTCAGCTTTTCAACGGACACTCAACATTTGATTGACTTGAGCTTCTTTTGACAGGATTCACCAAAACATACAATAATATGCTCTTCAACCTAATGTCATTATTACCATAATGTCACAGGCAAATAAATATATGATCAATATCACATTGTATTCTTAGATATTTTGATGTTTGGCTGGCTGACAATGTATACGATTTATTCTACTGCATAAAAGAGAGTAAGCTGGACCACTGTACTCAAAGGTAGAAGAATTTATTGAAGGTCTGATATAACTTTTCTGGACTAATGTTGACCTTCATATGTCCCATCCTTCTAAAAAAGGAACAGACCCTACACATAATGAGAAAATGTGCTAACTAAATAGACTGAATATCCCAGGAACCTTCTGAGAAGGGCTGAGAACCTTCTGAAAAAAAAAAAAATGAATGGTTAGATGAATATCTCCCATCTTTACAAATGGATTACAGTTGCAGTGTTAAATTAATCTGACTAGAGGAAAATTATTTTTTCAATAACTGCTAAAATGTATTTGACTCAAATCAATATTTCATGTCCATTTACACTACCGTTCAAATATTTAGGGTTGATCATTTTTGGTTGCACTTTGTTTTAAAGTACACGCATTTATGTACTTCCTTAAAAAGTTATTGTTAATTTAATGTAACTACATGGGTTAAAGTTAGGTTTAGGGGTAGGTTCAGGGTTAGTACCTAGTTATTGTAATTACTATAATAAGTAAACTGGGCTTTAAAATAAAGTGCTACCAATTTTTGGTAACACTTTATTTTACAGTGTCCATGTTACATATGTTACATGTACTTACCATAATGACAGTAAGTTATGCATAATTACATGCAACTAACCCTCAACCAAACCCTAATCCTACCATAACCCTATAGTAAGTACATGTAGTTAATTAATATTACTCAGTACTTAAATATATAATTACACTGTAACAAATGACACCTTAAAATAAAGTGTAACCCAATTTTCTTATGAGTCTTAGAGTCCTCTTATGCTCACCAAGGCTGCATTTATTTAATCAAAAAATGAAGTAAAAACAATAATATTGAGAAATATTACAATATAAATGAACTATTTTCTATTTTAATGTATTTATGGATCCTTCAGTGATACTTCAGAAATCATTCTAATATACTGATTTAGTGCTCAAGAAACATTTCTCATTTTATCAATGCAATGCAAAATAGTTGCTGCTCAATATGTTTCTGGAAATTGATACATTTTTTACAAGGTACTTTAATGAATACACAGTTTAAAAGAACAGCATTTCCTCTAAAAATAATTTATTGTAACAATGAAAAATAGTTTACAGTCATTTTTGATTAATTAATACATCCTTGCTGAATAAAAAGAAAATAAAACTCACTGGCACTTTGAATGGTAATGTATACAATTATATGGTGTGTAGCTTTGTGTCATGATCACGCTGATGTTTATTTTATGATTATTCCCGGATGACTATATCATTCTTTCCACTATGTGCAATGAATCTCTCAGCTGACCAAATGAGATTACACAGGACTGCAGCTTCTTGTCCCCCAATAAATTAATTTTGCACCATTCCATTTCACCACATACACACACACACACACACACACACACACACACACACACACACACACACACACACACACACACACACACACACACACACACACACACACACACACATATCTGAACAAACTTAGACATAAGCTCACACTCATATAGGCTGCCAGCCAAAAAGAAAGCAAAACAATACTCTGCCAGATGTAAACACACAGAGGGCACATCCAGCAAGCTGCATCTGTTCAGAATAGCCTCTAAGGTAACAGATGACACCTTAACACCCAAGACTAACACTGTACAAAAGTAAAAATCCAAGTATGCTGATATACAGGGAAGGGATCTAATTACTGAGCCTAAATAATTAAACCTCACTGCTTCTAATTAACGACTTGTTTCAACACAACCACAGACCAACGGAACGGAACAGAACGCAACGCAACAATGGAAGAATGAAGGAGAAGTGAAATGGAAAGGAAGAAACAAAGGGAAGACAGAAAAAGACAAAAATACATTGCTGATATTGCTGATAAAAAGAACTCACTGATGAAAAGAAATGAGCCCTGCTGTGAAGAAAACAATGAATCTCTCAAGAGATTATCTGGTCAATGTTATACACGTGCATGCAGCACATAAAAAGATAAAACCAATGATGAATGTTGCTTGCAAAGGTGACATTTTCTGTAAAAATTGTAGTACCTCTTTAGTCTCTTTTAGTACCTGGTTTTAATAAAGACTATCACAATGTACAAAGTGATGGACAGAAAAATCGAGAGGAATAGAAAATGAAGGGAAGGGAACACAGTGGCTTCCTTTCTGAAAATAGTAATTGCACATGCTGATTGTGCTACTGGTGGTGGTGATGTAAAAGCAGCATGCAGCGCTAACTGCCACTTTGGATAATGCTAATTCTTGCATTTGGTGCTGAAAATCTCCCATCTGTCAGACACACATGGACATGGCTAGTGTTAATAGTTAACTAACCCTGATAGCACACATATGGTGTATGTCATGTTTGTCAGGGAGTCCTCCACATGTTTATCTCTGAACTTAGTTGGTTGATATTAAAATGATGTGCGAGTAATGTTATTAACGCACTTTCTTTTATATTAGCTTAAATATGCAGAGACAACTTGTGTAGTCAGTTGCACTATGACTCATCCAAAATGTAAACACTGACTCAGACAAAGTCGAAGACCTCAGCAACATTGGCTAAACCAATAGCATGAGTTTGGTGATGGATCAGAATCAGAATAACAATGAGAATGTAATGTATTGCCAAGTATGCTTATACTCAGAAGGAATTGTCTTGGTGACATCAGCTTCTAGTGACAGAGCTGTTTATTTGTCCAAAAATAGCAAAATAGCAAAACCAAAAAGTGTTCAGTACCTATACAGTTTTCAGTTTATTACGGGGCAGATTATCGATTTGGTTATTAACAAACTTAGTATACTTAATACTTAATAACCGGCATAGTAAACTTGCTCAGTAAATCACCTGTTACACAGCATTGCACTGGAGTAGTGTCCCATGAACATAAGTCACAACATTCAAAAGAAGACCTCAAAGACTAGGGGCCCTATCATACACCCAGCGCAATGCGATGCCAGGCACAATGCAAGTGTTTTTTGCACGTTTCAGCCCAATGCAGTTATCATTTTCACATTCAGTGTTGTTTGAATAGCAAATGCACTTGTGGTGCGTTGCCATTTTGAGGCAACTGAAAACAACTGCGCCATTGACCAACATAAACCGGATCTAAAGTCAATGCCGCAGTACTTTTTGTGTTATTTAAAGGCCGCGTTAGTAATATGCACCTATAGGTGGGTACACAACACGTGTATACTCTGCTTATTACACACACAGGGACATGCAGCAGCCCAGAAACATTTTTAAATATTAAAAATAAAAGGAAATAAAAGTGAGTTTCCACTCACAAATTCTGCCATGTAAATAGCGAATCCACCATGGTGCGAGAGCAACTGGCTTTTAAATGGAATGGGAGATGAGACTCTGATTGGTTTATTGCACGTTACACCCCAAAACACACCCATGACTCATTAAGAGACTATGTACAATACTTTTGGACCATGCGCCTGGCGTGCCAATTATTTTTTCCGTCATTAAACTAGCAAAAGTGGATTCGGACACATCCTAAGTGCACCTAAACCATGCGCCTCAGATCGTTAAAATAGAGCGCTAGAGTTCTACTACTGTATGCTGTAAAACCAGGATAAAATGGCAAGGTTGCTTCAGCAAATGCCTTTGTATCTTACATTTGCTTTTGCTTACAATATTGGTTAGGTATAGGGTAGGGTTTGGTGACATTTCATTAAAAAACTGACACAAAATGTGCAACATCTAATTTAATAAAATACTGTCACAGTCATATTCATTGATTTCAGAGAAAAAAATCAATGTATTTTTAGCATTACTCACGAGACATTTCACTTTGAAACTGATGGGAAACGTGAAAGAAAATCAACAAAATATACAGCAGTATGTTTTTGTCATTAAACTTGGCTGCCTTTAAAATATATGGATGTACATTCCTGGTAAAAACTATTTTTTGATCTCCACATCAAAACTTATTTTAGATTTAGGATGTGTGTGCTTTCAAATATTTAGCACAACAATAAAAGTTTGAATAAAAAAATTGCGTCTGTGTGCTTTAATTTTCGTAGTGTCAGTAGATCACGCGCAGAACTTTACACTCCCATGGTATGTGTGATTAGTGGGTACAGTGTACATTATAAATGGGCCATAATTCCATACTCTAAACATATTGTTTAGATTACTTCCAAAAATGTCAACAGGAAATCTACAAATGAAATCTAAAAATACTCATGAGCTCATTCAGAATCCAGCTGAGAAAGAGATGTCAGCCTCAGCTTCAAATCTGTGTCACTTTAGATCAACTTTTAAAACTTCTCCACGGAAACGAGTCGTCTCTGTTCCTTAAAACCCCTCAGAGCTCTCAGAAGGCTTTCAGATTCTGTGAGTAAAAGCTCTGAAACTACCGTCACTGTTGGATGGTTCCCGCAGCACTGAGGAAGAGCAGAACTGTGCCATGCTGAGCGTCATCAGCCAAATAGACAGCGTGACATTAGCAGACAGTAGGAGGGTATACTTCACTCACACACATACACACACAGTTTGCAAAGTGGCATCTAACCATGAGCAATTTACATCCCTGCAGCCCCAAATGGTTGTCTGCATGCTGAGTTCCATGCTCAGAGTCACAGCTTGCTAGTGTCAAACAAAAATGTCCTCAAGTGGACAGTGGCTACAAGTGCTGAACCCATAACATCACCTGACTTCACATTTTGGTCTTCCACACCTCCCCTATATACATTTCTGCTTCCTCCCATTTTATATTTCTTACACTTAATCTCTGCATCCCACTAATATTTTTTTTTTGCTGTTTAACATCTGGGCTCACAGTGGCAAAGGTCTGTGAACATCATGTTTCATTAAGATAAATACAAGGATGCAAAAAAACATCTGGAGGTGTGGCAGACAGCATCTGGCAGAGTAGAAATGCTGTAAAATGAGTAGGCTATATGAACAACATGGCAAAAGAAACTGAAGAGGTTATCTGAAATGTTCATTGAAACACCATAAAGTAGTGTCATTTATTTTAAATAAACAGAAAACAAACACATTGTACTAGGACAAAACAAACATTTTCAGGTTATATAAAATTATTGAATCATGTTTACTAGGAAATGTGATGACTCATTCATTAAAAATCACCTTGACACCAGCTGGTTAAAAGTCATTGCAAAGATGGCTAAACCAAAAAAAAGAAAAGTTAGGAGAAAAACTCTAGCAACATTTGTTTGCAATCACTTGATACACTAATTTAACTGAAATTAACTATATGCAAAATTAAAATGCCAGTGAAAGTCAACTGTGGTGGGTTATAGTGTTGTAGTATTCAAAACCGGCCTTGGTTTTGTCTCAGTCTCGACCACATTTGTACTCTGTCTTGTCTCGGTCTCAGACTTAGAGGACTCAGGATTATGTTTCAAGATCGATCAAGACCACAACTGCTGGGATATTACTAAATTGCCAGTGCATTGCCTGATTTATTTATTAACATCATTAATGTAATTAAATGTAAAACGTATTGCTTCAGATGCAATCAATAACTAATAATAAATCAATAAAAAAAAAAAAATCACAAATTTGAGCATGACTGCAAACATGATATTGCTTTTATACAAACATTAAATAATACAAAAATAAAATAAAAAAATAAAAAATGTCTCCTCAACATTATTTATGCATTTATAATTGACCAATGCAGCTGCATCTTCTGTAGGCTACCACCTTTGCAGTGCAAAGATTAATTTTGTTGTTAATGATTTAATTTGATTGGTAACAGCTCTATATAAATGTCTTATTCAAATTATATCTATTGATTCAAAATAAGTAATTTCTCAGGCGATAATGTGGATCTTTATGAATTTAAGGAGTGCTGGTCTGGTCTTGGTCTTGACTCGGTCTCACCTTGCCGTGGGTCTTGGTCTTGTCTTGGTCTCAAACCCTCAAAGTCTTGGTCTGGTCTTGGTCTCAACACACATTGGTCTTGGTCTCGACTTGGTCTCGGATTAGGTGGTCTTGACTACAACACTAGTAAGTTATGATTATGTTTTATTACTTTGCATGCCATCACTATCAGAACCTCCCAAATTAGCAAAACACCACATAACACTACGGTACACTGGCAAAGACCAATTGTTAAGAAACATTTGCCGTCCATCAGGGGATTTTCCACTAAGGAGGCCAAAAAATTGGACGAGAAGTAAAGTAATACTGTCCAACAGCGACACCAGCAGGTAAAGTTACAGCAGGAGGCCACATCTATCTTGCCTCCCCTGAGCCCATTAAGTGTTTACGGACCCCCCTAGCGAGTGGTGGGTTCGGTTGGGGGTAGATGGGAATGAATGGGGGAAAGTCATGTGAAAGCTATGCGCCATGATCGGATATGATTGGCGATAAATCCCGCCTCTTGTTTTTGTGCAAGTTCCGCTTTTGCACATCAGTCTGAATAATGGGAAGACTATTAAAAAGTAAACAACTCACCCACTTAGATATCGCCACTTTATGTCATATCAAAATCAAACTTGAAAAGGCCTGAAAACATGACTGTGGGGGCTTTTTAGTGAGCAATCAGCATGGTTAAATTAAAGGTACATCTTCATATCTGTGACCAATGTTTACTGAGCTTGATGACTAATGATCAGTTCACAAATAAAATATATTGTTTAAATTATTACTGACTTTGGTTATTGTTTTGGAATAAATGTGAAAATTCTTAAAAACAACAAATTGATGAGATTTATACTGGGTTTTAATAAAAAGCACATTTATAATATTGTTAATGTAAAAATACAAAATAGAATTGTATTTGGTTTCTTTTTTATGTAATGTAATGTTTATTTAACCAGGAAAATGTTTGTCTGGCTATCACCAGATCAAGCTCAATCTTTTAAGATTAAACATTAGTCTGGGGAGTCTGCTCTGTATTTTCTCCTGCACAAGAGGTGTGATCAACTGGCATAGTTCAAATGACTCTGCAAGCAATTGGATAGTCCTTCAACCAATCAGACCAATTATCTGGGTGACATACTTTGCAGAGCGGTCAGTAGCAAGGCAAACACATCCTTCTTTTGTTAGGAATTGTTCCAGGGCAAGTTTCTGTTCTGTTTTCAAAGAAAACTTGCCTTTGAAATCTTTTTTTTTAAACAGCAGTGACAGCAGTGGCATCAGTAGCATCAACGGGTTGCATCAACCGTGGCCGCCGTGTTGAATGTAAAAAAAAAAAAAAAGCTGCTTGCAATCGCTTCTCTATTAAACCCGCCAATAGCGTGCCGTTTTTGATTGGTCCCCGCAGATTTGTAACGGAAGCAGGATAGAAAAATGTACAGGTTTCCAGCCTGAGCTGCAGGGCGAAATCACAGATAGATCGGGCTGGGTTAACCCAGTCTAGGAAAATGTGACATTTAAGTCACATTTATATTTAATTTATGTGAAATTAAATGTACATTTGATTTATTAAAAAAATTGTGAGGACTTTGCCTCTTCATTTCATAACACCACTGGAAGCCACTGCCGTCCATATACTGACATTAAGGGCATGTGAATTTTATCGTCATGAAAATAATTATATGGGGTATAATTCTATCATTATGACAGAGGCCTTGTGTTTGAGGCCTTGGGTTTTTAATGCGTGTCATTGGAGGAGATGCTTCAATATGCTGTGTTCACTGACGTCTGTGAGGAAGAATCTGATGATTTTATGAACTGACACCCTGTCCGCTAATCTTCTGCATACTTTCCATTAAACATTCATTTTAAAGTGAGCTATATTTGGAGTGTATAAGTAAATAAGTGCTTTTTTTAATCAGAGAAGAAACTGAATTTTATGACAGGTGAATTCAGTTTGTTGCACTACTCTTTCATTTGTATGTTATCCGCAAACAATGATTGACTGTCATAAAATGGAAAGCTATTCAATAATTCATAATCAGATTTTATAATAAATATATTGAAATATATGTGATTTTGATAATGCAGTTTATTTCTGATATTTCTGTTTTGGATAGAAGAAGTTCTGAATGATTTAGTAGCCAAATTGGCTGGTGAGTGAAAAGGTTCATTTCAAACTGTGAATGTAATGACATTCATACATTATTAAGTGTCCAAATTCTCATTTGGGGCCACTGCATGCACCTCTACAGTCTCAGTGGTCTGTGTTGCTGTTTAAGGGTTGTCCGAGAGATGTTGGTCCCCAATTCAAAAGATTTTTTTCTCTCCAGAGTGTCTTAGAGTGGTATCTAACATTAAGAGCCTCTGGGAGAAATCTGACCTAAAAAAAAAAAACCCTTCGTTTCTTTCTCTTTCACATCCTCATACATAGATTTCATCCTCACGCCTCTAATTCTCACTCTTTGGTGCTTCTCTCATGTTCTCTCCATCTTCAGACAGATGTTGCGCATCAATTTTTTTAATCAGCTGACATGTGAGAGTGAGAGACTGTCTCCCCTCATCAGATAATCAGAGATCATCTCTCACTTTTGCATTCACCCCTCCTTCATCAGTCACCTCCTCGGTCTGATCAATGATCTAAAGAAATGAACCACCAATTTTATTATCGATTTGATTATAAATACTTTTTTGTATTTGATTATTGATACTTCTTATGATTAATATTGCATACCATTTCAGATGTTTCTATGAGTGGATAAGCAATACAACATTGGACCTCACTGACTTTCACTGTATGTGGACAACTTTTAACAGGCTATTTAAAACAAATGTAATCTTCTTTTGTGTTCAACAGAAGGAATAAAATCATTTGGAATAACAAGAGGATAAGTTTGTTTTGTGGTTGAACAAAACATGGCAACATGGCATCAAAGGTTAAAAAATATATAATAAAATGTATAGTATAGCAATAAAAAAAACCTAGGTATGATTTTCAAGATCTATTGCTACAACTGAATTCTGTCTGACATTGTTAAACAAATCTTCAAAAAAACTGAACTGGATTAAATCTTTTGCTTAGGAAGTTGCAATCACCACCATGAGGGTGAGTCATTTTTCATTCTTGAGTGAACTATCACTATTGAAAAAAAACCTATACCAAAATGTATTTAAAATACATTTATTTCATACTAAGTATACTACAAACCATTAACATATTTACTGACATATTGCTTGAGACTTGTATATTATAATTACAATTTATTTGGAGTACTTCTTTATTGCACAGTGCACATTTCTTAATATTAAGCCTAAAATGTGTTTTAATATTACTATTAGTATAGTATGATCTCTGTATAATATCAGTCTTTGAATGCAAGATATTTAAAGTGTACCTAAAGTATATTTGCAACAGTTCCATTTCAGCACAATCAAATATACTTACATCTGGGTCATTCCGTGTCAAAATCAACCAAAAATATAAAAATAAAATATACAAAAATATATATTGTGTCATGGATGTACACCGGTCAGGCATAACATAATGACCACTGACAGGTGAAGTGAATAACACTGATTATCTCTTCATTAGGGCACCTGTTAGTGGGTGGGATCAAGAATGAAAAATGACTCACCCTCATGGTGGTGATTGCAACTTCCTGAGCAAAAGATTTAATCCAGTTCAGTTTTTTTGAAGATTTGTTTAACAATGTCAGACAGAATTCAGTTGTAGCAATAGATCTTGAAAATCATACCTAGGTTTTTTTTATTGCTATACTATACATTTTATTATATATTTTTTAACCTTTGATGCCATGTTGCCATGTTTTGTTCAACCACAAAACAAACTTATCCTCTTGTTATTCCAAATGATTTTATTCCTTCTGTTGAACACAAAAGAAGATTACATTTGTTTTAAATAGCCTGTTAAAAGTTGTCCATATACAATGAAAGTCAGTGAGGTCCAATGTTGTATTGCTTATCCACTCATAGAAACATCTGAAATGGTATGCAATATTAATCATAAGAAGTATCAATAATCAAATAAGTATTTATAATCAAATCGATTATAAATATGAAGTGCTTTTTTCCATTTTTGGCATAAAATGCAACAAAAATGGATTAAGTCAACAGATTTTACTTGCCAATCTCTGTGTAAAAAAAAAAAAATCATGATGCTGCCATCTTTTTAAAGTAATGTTTACCCCCCTGTAATTTGGCTCCAAATCTCATCTAATTTTGCTGATTCTGCATGTTTGACACCAGTCAGTACATTCCAGAAGATGACAATTTTACTGCCTGAGGAGTCAGGTGATGCCTTGCATCAAGATCGATGATCAATAATAGTTTGAACCATGTCAAATCATAATCCACAAAGGGAGTACCTATGTTTGCCCTGGCAATGAATTCTCCACAAGGTATTAACAATCTTACCTCTTTTATATACTGTGACACTTTTTGAGGTAAAAAGCAAACATTTTCAAGTGCAAACTTTGGTTTTTAGCTCCACAACTAATTCCAATCATGAAACTGAAACTGACATCTTTAGAAAATGCTCATTTAACCTTTGGATTTCAGGGCTTGAATAGAAACAACAATTAAACTATCAATAGTAATTAAATGAGGGATTTGGTGCAGAATTAAGTTTAATCTACACCTCAAACAAACAAATACCTCTGGAAGGGTCTTTGTGCCATTAAACCAGCACAAAAACCATCAGATATGGATTATACAGTGAGGAAAATAAGTATTTGAACACCCTGCTATTTTGCAAGTTCTCCCACTTAGAAATCATGGAGGGGTCTGAAATTGTCATCGTAAGTCAATGTCCACTGTGAGAGACATAACCTAAAAAATCCAGACAATCACAATATATGATTTTTTAACTATTTATTTGTATGATACAGCTGCAAATAAGTATTTGAACACCTGTCTATCAGCTAGAATTCTGACCCTCAAAGACCTGTTAGTCTTCCTTTAAAATGTCCACCTCCACTCCATTTATTATCCTAAATTAGATGCACCTGTTTGAGGTCGTTAGCTGCATAAAGACACCTGTCCACCCCATACAATCAGTAAGAATCCAACTACTAACATGGCCAAGACCAAAGAGCTGTCCAAAGACACTAGAGACAAAATTGTACACCTCCACAAAGCTGGAAAGGGCTAGATGGAAATCGCCAAGCAGCTTGGTGAAAAAAGGTCCACTGTTGGAGCAATCATTAGAAAATGGAAGAAGCTAAACATGACTGTCAATCTCCCTCGGACTGGGGCTCCATGCAAGATCTCACCTCGTGGGGTCTCAATGATCCTAAGAAAGGTGAGAAATCAGCCCAGAACTACACAGGAGGAGCTGGTCAATGACCTGAAAAGAGCTGGGACCACTGTTTCCAAGGTTACTGTTGGTAATACACTAAGACGTCATGGTTTGAAATCATGCGTGGCACGGAAGGTTCCCCTGCTTAAACCAGCACATGTCAAGGCCCGTCTTAAGTTTGCCAATGACCATTTGGATGATCCAGAGGAGTCATGGGAGAAAGTCATGTGGTCAGATGAGACCAAAACTGAACTTTTTGGTCATAATTCCACTAAACGTGTTTGGAGGAAGAAGAATGATGAGTACCATCCCAAGAACACCATCCCTACTGTGAAGCATGGGGGTGGTAGCATCATGCTTTGGGGGTGTTTTTCTGCACATGGGACAGGGCGACTGCACTGTATTAAGGAGAGGATGACCGGAAGGTTGAGAGGAATAGTTTAAAAATCATAAATTTTTGCGATTTCTGGATTTTTTTTTTTAGATTATGTCTCACAATGGACATGCACCTACGATGACAATTTCAGACCCCTCCATGATTTCTAAGTGGGAGAACTTGCAAAATAGCAGGGTGTTCAAATACTTATTTTCCTTACTGTATATACATATTTCAGCTCTGTTTTCCCCTTTGCCTTGATAGATTGGTTTGAACTATACCGGATACCCCATTTCAAGAATTTTAAGATATAATACCACCTGACAAAAAAGGTAAGAGAATGCTGAGCATTATATTATTTTAACAAAACCGAGTGCTTCCTTTTTCGATTATAAACACATCATTCAACAACACTATATGGTTGTCACCACACATAACCTGCTGGTGCCTCTCTTGTCGCATAAATAGGTATGACTAATGACAGTGCTGGTTTTGACAAGTGATTCCATTACGTTAGCCTCTCTTAGCCAATCTCAATTTCCTCAACCCATCTATTTTAATTACCTCTTCACCTGGCTCACGCCAACCACCAATCCCGCAGGTTAAATAAGACATATTTCCTCGCACACTTACACTTCATATTAATAAAAAATGTGACCTGGACCAGAAAAAGCATTCCTAGTCTCAAATAAATAGCAGAATGGCTTGAGAAACTTTTAGCCTTCATTCACTGGAAAGATGTGCATGTGATGACATTGCTTTTTACACGTTTCACAGCACTTTCATAGTGCATTGTCCAGTGATGCAATGTGTTCAGTTTTATCCCAAAAAAGATGAACCTGAATCTGCTAATGTTTTATTACATTGATTGTTGTATCGCATCAGTTGGAAATACAATATCCAGATTAAAAGTAGGCTAATGCACTATGGTAAAAGGGTCATTACATAGTATTGTTCAAGCCACCATGAGTCTTTATTAATCATTAATCTTCCCCTGTAATCCCAATTTGTGTGAACAAGAATAAACGTGTTTTACTGCCACTAGTAGTCATTTCAGATGGAAACATTGCGGCGAATTGTAAGTATAGGACGAATTGCACATTTTTCCAATGAGCAGGTTGACTACAAGTCTCATAAGATATACTGAAAAAGTTTAGTATTATTTATACTACATGCATCTAACCCATTAATGTGGAGACAAGCACAGTTCTTTCTTGTATTTACATATTTCCTACTAAATAAGTTAACTATAACTATAAAATGATGTTGAATGCCATTGCTTCAGAATCTGTAAACTGAGGGTAGAGTGGAGCTCATAAGACATGCTATGTAAGTAACACAGCAGCTTAAGCAATGTTTCTAAGTTATTTCCCTATTTTAGGGAATCGAGGCTTTGTTGAGTAACCAGAGGCATTCCTTTTCGAGTTCGATTCACTTGACTTTGCATCAGTAGGTGAGCTGTCTGAGCAAGTGTCTGAAGGAGAAAGGCAATGGCTTCAACACTCCCTTATACACTCATCTAAAGGATTATTAGGAACACCATACTAATACTGTGTTTGACCCCCTTTCACCTTCAGAACTGCCTTAGTTCTACGTGGCATTGATTCAACAAGGTGCTGAAAGCATTCTTTAGAAATGTTGGCCCATATTGATAGGATAGCATCTTGCAGTTGATGGAGATTTGTGGGATGCACATCCAGGGCACGAAGCTCCCGTTGCACCACATCCCAAAGATGCTCTATTGGGTTGAGATCTGGTGACTGTGGGGGCCATTTTAGTACAGTGAACTCATTGTCATGTTCAAGAAACCAATTTGAAATGATTCGAGCTTTGTGACATGGTGCATTATCCTGCTGGAAGTAGCCATCAGAGGATGGGTACATAGTGGTCATAAATAGGGGTGCACCGATCCGACTTTTTCAGTCCCAATACCGATACCAATGCCTGGGCTTTGTGTATCTGTCGATACCCGATACCGATCCGATACTATTGTTGAATTAATAATAAACTGTTCACTTCCACCTTATACCTTCCTTGAAGAGACTAAAGGCACCAGACTTTACTAAACTAAACATAACTAAGACAAAATAACAGATGTATGTAAAGTGTTGAATTCTTATTTATTTAAAAAACAATTGTGCATTCAAATCTAAAATAGAATGTAATCAAACTTCTTTAAATAAATAAAATGTAGCAGTGGAAACAAAAAAACAGTGTATTTGTCAAACAAACAATAGTAATCTGACAGTTACCAAACATTTTTTACACTACAGATAATTGTTTTGGTATATAATCATATCAATATTAAAAAGTAGCATTACAAATTAACAAATAGTCAAATTTTCTGCCATATGCAATTTAATAAAAATTATCAGCTAGCTAATAACTTTGTTCTGGTTTCACCTCACTCCCGTCTAAATGATTGTAGGCTAGGCCTATTTATTTTACTACACATTGTCAACAGAAATAAGCTGAAATACTGTTGATAAGTAAGGAATAATTGACGACGGGCCGTTATTAGAAAGAGAGCGCGAGAGAGAGAGAGAGAGAGAGAGAGAGAGAGAGAGAGAGAGAGAGAGAGAGAGAGAGAGAGAGAGAGAGAGAGAGAGAGAGAGAGAGAGAGAGAGAGAGAGAGAGAGAGAGAGAGAGAGAGAGAGATTGTGTGAATTAGGCTACCTCTGTGCGTCTCTAAACAGCGCTGTTATTACCTCGCTAGTGAAAAAATGTCACATATAGCCTTTAAGTTGCTCCACTATATAGGCTAACTGATCAAATCGTCAGGGCAGCGCTGACACCTTTTTGTGCAAACTGTAGTGTGTGTGCGAGCATGTGTGATTTCAGTAATGAGACAGAAAAGCTTGCCTTTGATGTCCGCTTCCGTTTGTTGGTTTTCATCTGGACTGTCTAATACTGCTGCACCCAGTTGTTGAACGTTTTATATTCACCGTAAATATTAAGATTTACTTTAGGAAAATCGTCTGTCATGTTGTTTTTTAGTCCTGTAATTTCCGTTATCCAGTACAGTTAACTATGCGAAGTGATATGGAACTGTAATGCGGTCAAGAGAGCTGCCTGGAACTACGTTTGCTGTGCATCTCCCAGAAAATAATTGCACACCTCAGAACGTTCTTCAGCCAATCAGAATCAAGCATTCAACGGCCCCGTAGTATAATTAAAAATAATTCTTACTACCCACTCTTGCTAAATTGGGTAATCACACTTGTGTTCTCATTTCAGATGCGTTCTGAGTAAATTAATAAACTGATTCATGAGTTCAGTGTTGGACAGATCAGTTGTTCTAACCAGTCGTTAAAATGATTCGGTTCAAAGGAGTCATTAGGTCATGAATCGGACATTAGCAGGCGCGTTGTGTGTGAATCCCGTCTGTTAGAACATCGCGAAAGACGTCAACACACAGAAAACACTTCATAACTGTCGTGAAATATCACCTCCACACCGGACTCTCTGGCTCACTCCATGTTGCTTTTAGCATGCGACACACGTGAAGCTGACGAATGACGTAGGTTCTGCTGCGACTAAAAAAAAAACACCTATTTTTGTCAGTATCGCGGCCGATATCCGATCCTAATATCGGATCGGTGCACCCCTAGTCATAAAGGGATGGACATGGTCAGAAACAATGCTCAGGTAGGCCGTGGCATTTAAACGATGTCCAATTGGCACTAAGGGGCCTAAAGTGTGCCAAGAAAACACCCCCCACACCATTACACCACCACCACCAGCCTGCACAGTGGTAACAAGGCATGATGGATCCATGTTCTCATTATGTTTACGCCAAATTCTGACTCTACCATCTGAATGTCTCAACAGAAATCAAGATTCATCAGACTAGGCAACATTTTTTGCCATCATGTCCAATTTTGGTGAGCTTGTGCAAATTGTAGCCTCTTTTTCCTATTTGTAGTGGAGATGAGTGGTACCCGGTGGGGTCTTCTTCTGTTGTAGCCCATCCGCCTCAAGGTTGTGCGTGTTGTGGCTTCACAAATGCTTTGCTGCATACCTCGGTTGTAACGAGTAGTTATTTCAGTCAAAGTTGCTCTTCTATCAGCTTGAATCAGTCGGCCCATTCTCCTCTGACCTCTAGCAACAACAAGGCATTTTCGCCCACAGGACTGCCGCATACTGGATGTTTTTCCCTTTTCACACCATTCTTTGTAAACTTTCTGTCTTCAGATAAAAACAAACTGAGATTTTTAGAAAAATAAATCATGGGTCCCTCCAAGATGACACTTTAAAAACCATGCAAAACGAACAATGGTAATACATACGACCACAGTTGATGAATAAATTCTGAAGCGAAACCATTGGTATGTGTGAGATCCTACAAAAAATAATATTTTGACGTTTGCAAACTATAAACCACTGCTTCTAGCCAACTGTCATTCGTGCATTCACTCTACATAAATGTCAACACACTGTGAAGCGTGATGTTGGCAATCAGAGTGATTTGGAAGCACAGAGGACTGTCACTTCCCATGCAAGTTTCACGAGGCACATCGCCTTTATTTTTATAGCACTTTATACAATACAGATTGTTTTAAAGCAGCTTTACAGTGATCAACAGGAAAATTACAGCAAACAGATTTCAATTCAGCTGTACAGCAACTCAAAAGAAAAAAGAAAAAGTAATTGTTCAGTCAGTTCAGTGTTGATTCAATTCTGTTGTAAAAATCATTCATTATTAAATTAGTGCAATTTGGCTATAAAGCAGCTCTGGAGAAAACAGTGATGTCATCATCAGCTCAGTTTAGTTCTCATAGTGTCAGTGCAGTCAAGTCAATAATATTGTTCAATATACAACACACTTATATCACGCTTCACAACATGCTAAATATTAGTATTTTTCTCTTCAGAAGATATTGATTAATGAACTGGGGCCGTATGGATTACCATTGAGTTTGTTTTGCATGGTTTTTGAAGCGTCAACATTGAGGGATCTATCCACTTGCATTACGTGGATGGATTGTTTTTCTGAAAAATTCTGTTTGTGATCACCTGTAGAAAGACAAGTCATATACTCTATATATCAGCACCACACTTGGGTACCGTGGATAAAAGCAATGAAGACGCTTTCGAAATGACTGAATTACACTTGCAAACAATCGATTGAAAGAAAAAAATTAAATAAAATAAATAGTACAAACAAAGATGTTTTACCAGTGCTTGGATATTTTTCTGAGGGTTTTTAAAAGCATTAAACAGCCATATATTTTCCCTAGTCTGCGGTCTTTAATGTCACAGCCCTCACGTCATAGATCTCCTTGGCTTGAGCTGATGTAGTTCCTTCAAACCAAACAAGGGTCAGAAAGGCATCTGGCAGTATAATTGCTCATTAAAGCAGTATGTCTCTCCCTGCCTGCTTGGGTGTGTTGGTCAAATTATTTTGTTTTGTGTCTAAAATGCTGGCAGTGTACTAGCAAGGACACGCAAAGGACAAAATATCTAGCGTAACTGGAAAATTATCTGTGACTAAGCTAATAATGTATTTCTGGAATGACACTTCAAAGCAATTAGCCTCTCATAACAATAAGAGAACAAAACAAAAAAATACACTTTTAAATGTATAACCAACACATCACACACCCATGTTTTTCCCATTCCTCTATAATCTGTCATTTAAGAGGGATTTGCTCCACACGAAACACACGCAGGTTGCGCGCGCCTATGACTACATCCTCAGCAGAGTCACCAATTGCATAACTCAGGTTCAGACGCTACTTCAGTATGCGTTGGATTACAGGAAAATAATCTGAGCGAGAGATGAGGGGAATGGGTGACTGATAGAGTCTGATTGAAAAAAATGAGGAGAAGAAGAAAAAAATGAGTGCGCAAATAGAGATGAAAGAGGATTTGGATCCTCAAAGTACCGGCCGTTTGTTTGAGCGTGATTCTGTGCTCTTGATTAACAATCATTCAACCCCGTTCAGTGGTTAAACTACACAAAGTGATTGGATTAAAGCATGCGAACTCTAAAAGATTTCCAAGATATCTAATGCGCTTTTATGAATATGTTGGTCGCCCAAACGGCAATATTCACATGAAGAGATTGATAAACATTTTGGAAACGTATACAAACAGTCTTCTCTTGTATTGTCCCTCGGTAAAGTTAAGCGCTTACCGGTTGGTCTGCGCTGGAAACAGGTGGTCACTCGCAGGGATCAGCGGGGTTTATCCACCGGTGTTGTTGTTTGTCGATGGTGTTAGTCGCTCATGTCAGGGATCTATTTCCCCAGCGCGTCAGAGGCGAGAAGGTTTCCAGACAGACAACTAGCTTTTCAGTATGAGGAGACCCAGTGATGTGCGGTTATCCCGCTGACCCAACTGTAACGCAAATAAACAACTTAATCACCTAGCCATGATAGAATGGAGGCGGTCATTTCTCTGATCGCTGTGCTACGCGGCGCGCCTCAAACAAGTTGTGTAGCCTAACCTTAATGAACCATGCGCGCTTTATGCTACTTATGCTTACCTTTGTATTATTTTAAGAATTGTGAATTCTGTCATTATTATTGTAGGCTATCATATAAACTGAAATGGATGATGTGAAACAAATTTTTATAATCAAGGTTAGGCAGAGGATTCGAATGATTGGGGGACTAAATTATGCTCTAACCTTGAACCCCCAAAAGAGAGAGGCTGCTCACATCCAACCACACACTAAACCTAACCATAACTCTATCCCTCCACCCATTAGACGTCCAAAGAGGTGGAGCTGGAGGTCATTTGACTCTGCAGCGACCACCACTTAGCAAAAGCCTGACTGAAATAATCATGCATGCATCTCTTAAAGATTTAACAGTGTTTTCGCATCTCATTAAATACAAAAGTTAGATTGTAGGCTATGAATTAATCAAATTGCGCTAAATGTAGGTAGGCTATTTACTCTCGAACAGAAATCGCAGAGGATAGCAACAGCTGTTTCTGTCATTTTATCAGACTGTGGCCATTTCTCAATACCAACAATACTTCTCTAACAAAGGAGAAGTGCTCACTAACACAGATTTAGACAAATTTGTGAACAAAGAAAATAGGCCTTTTTTTTTGCTAAAGAGGGGCTCGGAGAGGATATTCTACACAAGCTCCGATTGCCCCCCTATAACAGGCAAAATTGTACAAAAGGAGGAGCAGGGGAGGAGGAGGGATGCTGCAGGAATTAAAAATGGGAAGAGGTAAGCTGCTGGTTTTATACCTTGGTATTAATTGGAAGATTAGATGGGCGTACTACTCCCGAAATTACGTTTAACTTCACTTTGTGTACATAGAAAAGTCTTAGATCTTTGAGTTTAGCTCATAAAAAATGGGGCAAAAACATTATAAAATGCGTTTATAATTTTGTTCAGTGTTAATAAATCACAAATTTGAGCATTAAACAACTATATTTTTGCCTGAAAAAGTCTTAAAACTACATTTTGTGACATTTTTAAATTACGCAGAGTTTCTCATCCGCTATGGACGCTCGCAGTCCACACAAGTCACCTCTCGATGCATCCAAAAAACAAACAAAAAAAACCTCTCGATGCATCCTCGATAAAAGGGGCATATCAAGGACACATCTGGGGATTTGAACTATACTTGGCTAGATGTGAACTTTGAATTGGAACAGTAGGCTACTCTTGGCTGGTCTTGGTTTAAACTGGGAGTAGCTGGTTTAAGCTGGTCTCCCAAGCAGGCTGGTAAGCAGGTCATCCAGCCTGACCAAGAATGTGTTCAGCTGGTTTTAGCTTGACCAGCTAAGACCAGCCTGGCCAGCTAAAAAAAATAGACAAAACCCCTCTAAAACCAGTCAACCTGCTGAAACCAAGGTTGACAAGTGAAGTGTTATTATCTAATATTTACTGTAATGCAACATGAACTGAAAAACATAAAGCAATAAAAGCACACCAATGTATCCACTTGAAACTATAATTTGAGAAGAATATTTTAGTTGGTTTGATGGTTTGTCTTCTTAAATATGGCAACAACTTTTCACATTTGAAAGATGTTTTTTATCCAAAGCAAATTACAATACATCCAGGCCATTTTTATGCTTGTTTCTTGTTTTATGCTTGTTTCAACCCTATGATGTTAGCGATGTGCATAAAAGTAATTTCAATTGGGATAATCATGCCATAACTTTTACTTAACTTCATTAAACTACACTGTAGGCTACCGTGAAATGTTTTCTTAAAACATTATAACCTATTTTTTGTTTACTTTTTCTATAGCCTAATGTTTTACAGTAGGCTAGCCTAGAATAGACGTCTGATATGGTATAACAACCAAATATTTGTTCAGCATGTGAAATCACAGCGCCTTTTAAATCCTTTCTAAATGTAATTCAAAACTTAGACATGACAGACTTCAGCTGAAGTTGACAACTTACCTTCCAAATTCAATGCAGCGCCCCGTCAGTTGAATCGATCTTCGCTAGCTCTTGTAATAGGCTACAGGTTTATCTCATCCGCTGCTCGTGTATTGGCACGTAGGCTATCTCTAAATAAAATAGTCTTCATCCACCTCTCTTTGCTCTTGAGTAGGCTACGATCTGTTTTCAAAGCCCCGTCAGTTCCCGTTTGAAATAGTTTGAGCTGGTTAGAAGTGTTAGGGAATGGAAACGGTTCTAGCTTCCTCTTAAGACTCAAAACCTCTGGGATGTGTCCTGCAAAGATCAAACTGGTCTAGTGTCCACGCACGTCTCCTCCATTGATCACCATCTTTGTAACGAATTCCTTTCGTGAGAGGTTGCTCTTGATATTCATTGAGAATAACGAGACGAAACGCCGCTGAGTATGAACGCGCAGGTGACAGACAGTGCGTCTCCGCTCAGGATGTGAGAGTCAGAATGAGTGTACTCGCATCAGCATCAGCTGCGGTGCCGAGGGGAGAGAGAGAGAGAGAGAGAGAGAGAGAGAGAGAGAGAGAGAGAGAGAGAGAGAGAGAGAGAGAGAGAGAGAGAGAGAGAGAGAGAGAGAGAGAGAGAGAGAGAGAGAGAGAGAGAGAGAGAGAGATCATTCTTAAAAACATGTTAGACTTGTGCGTTTCTACAGCGTGGAACAATTAAAGGTGTATTATTATATTTGATAATTGACAAGAATTGTTTACTTGTGAGCAATAGGCCTATCATTAAACTGACATGTTACAGTCTCATTAGATGACTGCCAGTCTTCATGAACAAACTGTTTTGTTTTGTTTCCTCATGACTGCTGCCATGTTGACATCACATGACAAGTCGTTTTGTGCTTCAATAATAATAATATTTTTATATAACACTTAATCAGAGCTCAGCGTGCTTCATAATGCATAAACATACCAGTACAGAATACACTCACCTAAAGGATTATTAGGAACACCATACTAATACTGTGTTTGACCCCCTTTCGCCTTCAGAACTGCCTTAATTCTACGTGGCATTGATTCAACAAAGTGCTGAAAGCATTCTTTAGAAATGTTGGCCCATATTGATAGGATGGCATCTTGCAGTTGATGGAGATTTGTGGGATGCACATCCAGGGCACGAAGCTCCCGTTCCACCACATCCCAAAGATGCTCTATTGGGTTGAGATCTGGTGACTGTGGGGGCCATTTTAGTACAGTGAACTCATTGTCATGTTCAAGAAACCAATTTGAAATGATTCGAGCTTTGTGACATGGTGCATTATCCTGCTGGAAGTAGCCATCTGAGTATGGTCATAAAGGGATGGACATGGTCAGAAACAATGCTCAGGTAGGCCGTGGCATTTAAACAATGCCCAGTTGGCTCTAAGGGGCCTAAAGTGTGCCAAGAAAACATCCCCCACACCATTACACCACCACCAGCCTGCACAGTGGTAACAAGGCATGGATCCTTGTTCTCATTCTGTTTACGCCAAATTCTGACTCTACCATCTGAATGTCTCAACAGAAATCGAGACTCATCAGACCAGGCAACATTTTTCCAGTCTTCAACTGTCCAATTTTGGTGAGCTTGTGCAAATTGTAGCCTCTTTTTCCTATTTGTAGTGGAGATGAGTGGTACCCGGTGGGGTCTTCTTCTGTTGTAGCCCATCTGCCTCAAGGTTGTGCGTGTTGTGGCTTAACAAATGCTTTGCTGCATACCTCGGTTGTAACGAGTGGTTATTTCAGTCAAAGTTGCTCTTCTATCAGCTTGAATCAGTCGGCCCATTCTCCTCTGATCTCTAGCATCAACAAGGCATTTTCGCCCACAGGACTGCCACATACTGGATGTTTTTCCCTTTTCACACCATTCTTTGTAAACCCTAGAAATGGTTGTGCGTGAAAATCCCAGTAACTGAGCAGATTGTGAAATACTCAGACCGGCCTGTCTGGCACCAACAGCCATGCCACGCTCAAAATTGCTTAAATCACATTTCTTTCCCATTCTGACATTCAGTTTGGAGTTCAGGAGATTGTCTTGACCAGGACGAACACCCCTAAATGCATTGAAGCAACTGCCATGTGATTAGATAAGATTAGATAAGACTGCCATGTGATTAGATAAGATTAGATAATTGCAATAATGAGAAATTGAACAGGTGTTCCTAAGAATCCTTTAGGTGAGTGTATACACTGAAAGAAAATGTGCAGGATCTACTTTGAAACAATTTTCACTCAAAAACTGCTAGTACATTTCACAAAGAGTTACAGAGAAATGGCAAATAACACATTTAATTAAAAATGAAATGCTGAAGTAAAGACAGATTGAACAATAATCTGTTTTATTTAAAACCTCAAAAAATAATTAGTACAGTGTACATAGTCCAGAGTGATGGTATTGGTCAGCATGTGTGCGATCCACCAGACAGTCCAAACTGAATGTGTTTATCTATACCAGGTGATAAGGAACAAAAAATAAGAAATATAAACAATTGCTAGTGATTGGTAGCAGTTATTTTGGCAGCATATAACCCCATGGTCATATGCAATGTCATTAATACACAGACTCTTCTTTATTGACATAAAACAAAACATGTCTTTGTTTGGTGAATGTGTTTTGGTGGCCGTAACCACCACAGACATTGAAGGACATTCAGATTAATGGTCAATCAATATTAATTTCTCAGTGTCTAATTTCTCAATATTAATTTCTCATCCTAATGATGGTAACATCCTTACTATCAGCACCCATGCAGGTGATTGCCTCAAATCAGTCAAATCATAATCCAAATATTCAATAAGGGAGATCATTGGTCTGTCTGTCTGTCTGTCTGTCTCTCTCTCTCGCTCTCTCTCTCTCTCTCTCTCTCTCTCTCTCTCTCTCTCTCTCTCTCTCTCTCTCTCTCTCTCACACACACACACAATGTCTGGTTCACTATCTTTGTGGGGACTCTCAATAGACGTAATGGTTTTTATACTGTACAAACTGTATATTCTATCCCCTTACACTATACCCATCACAGAAACATTTCTGCATTTTTACATTTTCAAAAAAAAAAAAAAAACACTAATTCTGTATGATTTCTAAGCTTGTTTCCTGATGGGGACCTCAATGTAGGTCCCCACGGTGACACTAGCCCCCATTGGTCAGTGTGCATTCAGTTTGAAGTCCCCACTGGGATAGAAAAACATGAACACACACACAAATTATTGTACATATCTTTGTGAGGACATTCATTGACAATGCAATCTCTAGATCCTTACCCATCATAACTGAGTGCCTAACCCGAACCCTTACCATAAACCTATCTTTAACCTAATAATAACTTTATCCCTAACCCCATTCCCAAGTCTTGACCCTCAAGCAAACCTTTAAATTGGTCTCAGAAAGTAAGGACCATCCAAAATGTCCTCACTTTACTCACTTTTGTCCACACTCAGATGGTATAAAACTCAAATTGGTCATCACACACACATACACACACACACACACACACACACATACATACAAACTCACACAATTTGTTGTATAAAGATTAATGGCAAGTCACAAAACTGTTATTAGGACAAACACCTCTGCACCTCAGAGTATTGATTAGGCTGTGACGGATTGACTTTGTTCAGATGAATGGCCCTAGTAGTGCACATGCACAACAAATTTGGCCATGGATTGATTTGCTTGTGCATGTATGGACATTTATATGGGAATTAGTAAAAAAAAAAAATCAAGAAACGCATAAATATCGAGCTCTCTTACTGTAACCGATTCAGTCCTGCTATGCCTGTTCTTGGATCCAAATCACTGCACTGCTCTTTAATGTCTAAAGATGTGTGAACCAAATGCACATCCATCTCTCAGAACATTGTGTCATGCTTAAATTACTGTTTGCAGTATTCCTAGAATGGAACTATTCGGAACTACCCAGCCTTATCTCACAAATCTATAGCTGAATTTCTGTGCTATGTTGGATTCATCTAGTCCACATGAGGCACCCAGTGCTTGGTGGTCCATGTAATAGACTGGAGAGAAGAGAGGGGGAAAAGATTGTCAGTGCCAAAAGCCACCAGTAACCCCAATTCATCACTGGCGTTTGTGATTACAGCCTGAGCTCTATCACACAGAGGACCTATGGAGTGGTATGGCCACATTAAAGGGTACAGTAAAGGAGGAGAGATTGGAAAAGAGGGTTGATAATGACAGAGGGATAGAAAGAGAGTGGGGGGGGGGGGGGGGGGGCAGGGTTCCTGAAATCAAGTTCAATTTGTAAAGGTTTTCTGTGAGTTCTCAGCTCTGAAGGGTTTGACTGACAATTCAAATCACATTCAGAGGGCTTCGCTTGACCAGTCATGGCTTTGCAGCAAGGCAGGTTATGTTCTACTGTGTATTTTTCAGAGATATCTGTGTGTCTGGATGAGGGCTGGTGCATAGCGCCGAATCTTCAGCTTGTGCAGTCTCGCAAATGGGTGGGTCAACTGCCATAGAGGCCAGAAATATCCCAGTTAAAAGGTACCCTCCATAAGGGCGAGGCAGGGCGGGTATATATAACGTCTGATAATTACATGTGTCTAAAACAGGGAACCCTGAGAGCTTCGTGTTCAGCCACAGACTGCACACACATCACAGAGAGAAACATGCGCCACCCTAACTATCCAGAACCACTTGCAAACCACAGCAGCCTAAGCCTGTAGTTACACTGGGTAAAAAAAAACATCTTCCTCATACTGTTACATCTTAAATATATAGAGAATAATACAGGGAATAAAACAGGCCATGTTGAACATTGATGTGTGTGTACATGGGCATGTGCATGCGGGAAGCAGAAGGAACAAGACTAGAAGTCTGTGTTGTTATTTGTGCTTTAAACACTGTGACGTATTTTAATTTGCCCAGAAATGTGTTGTTCTGAAGGATAATCTCTCTGTGGTCAAAAAAATCGTGTTAAAGCAGTACAAATTATGTATAAGCTTGACTGGTGATAAGACAGAGGAAGACAAATGAGAAAAGATCTATATAAACTTAAAAAAAAAAAAAAAAATTCAATATACAGGTCCAAGCAGGATATAAATAGGCTAAGAGGCGCAGGTGGATGGGGGAAGTAAGAGAAAGAGAGAGAGAGATCTATAATCTGCATATATCATTATTTTATATCACCTCTATTCAATCTCATCCCTCCCTAATCTCAGAGTTTATTTATTTATTTAAATTTGTTTTAATTTAATTTATTACAACTTGTTAATTTGTTTATTTATACTCACTATTTTAGTATGTAACCAAATGTCAGAAACTGTGAAAACTGCCAAATAAATTATTAGGATAAAATATAAATGTCAAATAGTTTTACCACATTCTTCTGACTTTACCAATTATATTACCTCATGGAAATGTAATTTTACCTTTTATATCACATATTATTTATTTAGAAAATTTTAATGACTTTTTTACATAGGCCAGTAGGCTTCAGCAACAAAGCAACCATTGTACGTATGTGGCCTGCAAAGTTAGTTTGCTTAGCCTATTTAATTTATTTACTTGCTTACTTGTTTGTTTATTTATTTATTTACTTACTTACTTACTTACTTACTATAACAACTAATTAAGTTCATATGTTGGGGGACAAAATCCTCTTGCGTAGCAGGAGACACGAAAACTATAGTAATATCGCCCTCTGATGGCCGCCCTCAGTTGAACAACAGACGTGTCTCGTGTTCTAGACAGGGTCAATCCGAAATCTCATTCTAAACCCTCATTCACTATATGAGGCAGTCCATGGGCGTCGGAACCATGTGGAACCACTTTTTACGATCAATGATATTGGACCCACTCATTTTAATCGTCTCTAACCCTTACGAAAATTAACCATGGTTTTATTGTAGTAAAAATGTAGTAACCATGGTTTTTTGGCTAATTGAATACCATTTATATAACTACAGTTTAACCACAAGTACCATGGTTAAACAATGGTTAGAGAAGCAAAACCATGGTTAATTTGCGGTTACCATGGTTTTACTACAATAACCATGGTTTTTTGGTTTTATTTGTAGTAAAACCATGGTTTATTTTCGTAAGGGAACATTCAGCACATGTCTGTTTACCTACCCCTAATCGATAAACACGTATTATTAAACACATGTTAGACGCTTTATTTCCACTTTTCTAATATTTTCTTCATTTTTTATTGAAAATAAATGCCTTTCCGATGTGATATGTGATGGGAAAAGGGAGAAGATTGAGCTCGGCGAAAGACGGATTCGAACCGCGGGTCGATTTGTGTCAAAACTAGATGCCGTGCGTCTTACCCCTACACTACTAACGCTCTTCTGAAGACCCACCCACATTTTTTTTGGTTCCGACGTCCATGGGTTAGTCCACTAATATTGTTCACTTGAAGGAGTGGATGAAAACGTGAGTGAGTGCGTGAATTCGGACACTGCACTCGTTATTGCGGTGCAATATGGGATTGAATGAGTGCACTCAATAACGTCCATGATTTCGGACACCACTACAAATGGTATAATAAAACCCTATTGCCATTTTACAGGCCTGCAGTAGGCTACAGCAACAAAGCAACCATTTTACATTTGTCGCCTGCAAAGATAGTTTGCTTATTCAATTTCTTTACTTGTCATATTATTTATGCATCCATTATTTATCCACTCAATATTATTTATTTATTATAACAGCTAATTACGTTCATATGTGGGGGGTGGGTCCTCTTTACGGTTTGCGTAGCAAGCAGACAGTAAAAGGTAGCAAGAGACACGAAAGCTGTAGTAAATAGCGCCCTCTAATGGCCGCCCTTAGTTGAACAACAGACGCGTCTCGTGTTCTAGAGAGTTCTAGTTGCATTGTGGGTACCTCACCCGGCACCGTCCTCCTCTATCCCGCAAACATGATGGTGAGTGCTCATTCATGCCTGTTTTGGTTTCAAATCCATCGTCATCTTAGCAATTTACTCTTCTCCTAGTATTGGGATATAAACGACCAGAGATATTAAAGTATAAAGGACATGTCTGCGAGGATATTTTTATTTTAAATGATATAATACACCTCAAGTTTTACATTGATGCTAGCTAGCTTGGTTGCTAACGATTCATTCTTCTAGTGACAGGCAGAGTTTAGAGATGTGCATTACGACGTGACGTGCAAAAGATGACTTGTGTATGACAAATATACCCACTTACACATTTTAATTTCACAGTAATTTTGGTTGCTAAATAATGCTAAATGCTTTAGTTTAGCATCTTTTCGGTAACAGAGAAAGAGGTAATGAACTGTTATGAACAGAACCGGTTACACCCTTTAATACTGTTCGTCTCGACATTCACTACGATAAATCTGTGACTTTATAAAGCACTCATTCCTGTATAAAAGCCATCATTTTTTAGCACATGCGTACCGTTATATATTAGCACAGAGATGTATTAGTGCTTCTCTTGTGTGCATGACACAAGATCTACGATAATAGCAGATATTACTCTTTCGCACGTTGTAGTGTGTATTTGTAAACCTTTTAAGTAAAGATCATAGCATTGTTTACTTGCACAAATAGTCAATTAAATTGTCTGTACAGGAACTATCAAAACTCTTTCATGGTCATGGAAAACCTTGAAAAACCAGTGCATATTCTCATGGAACTCTGTAAAATAGTGTGGACATTTATATTGAAAATAAAATAACTTTACTTTGGTCTGCTCTTAAACATTAAAAAAATATTTTTTGTAATTTTGATATTACATTGATAATGAGCCTTCTTGAATCTCTTCTTTCAGCCCACTCCAGTCATCCTCCTGAAGGAGGGCACAGACTCCTCTCAGGGGGTCCCGCAACTGATCAGCAACATCAATGCCTGCCAGGTTGTGGCAGAGGCTGTGCGGACCACCCTCGGCCCCCGTGGCATGGACAAGCTTGTGGTGGATAACAGAGGTAAGTCTGCTCTTCCATGATCAGGTATATGTGTTGTTTTATTGGGAAGAATTGGTCATTGTTTTGCTATATTAGTATGACGCTCTGCTTCATGCTGTGATTTACATTATATTATATTGCAGGCAAAGCCACCATTTCTAATGATGGAGCCACAATTCTGAAACTTTTGGAAGTTGTACACCCTGCGGCCAAGACTCTGGTAGACATTGCCAGATCTCAGGATGCTGAGGTAAGATTCCCTCTCTTTGTCTGTACATTTATGGCTTGTTTCCACCTAGCAGTTCAGTACAGTACGTAATTTTTTCCGTTTCCATTGCCAGAAGTTGGGAATGGGACCCTAATACTGCACTGTACCTCTTATTTGGCACCCTTCTGTTGGGGAACCTAGCACAGTATTCCGGAACTAAAGGGTGGAGCTAGACTCACTGCAGAACATTAATTGGTTGTCAGAGAATCGTCACTTGTGCATGCTTTATCGGCTGTGTGTTTACTTGCAGCCTTTGCTCAAACAAAGCGTGTCTTTTTGTGACAAACAGCCACATGGCAAGAACAAGATCTGCTGTATGTCATCCACTGATGTTTACTATGTCGCTTTCTTATTCTTCGCGTGAGAATGATGCCGATCGTTACACCGCCTATCAAGTGAGGGTGCTGTTGGCAGTGGAAACGCGAGCTGGATCAGGATTTACAGTCCTGAATCGTATTGAACTGTACTGTACTGAACCATACCGCTCAGTTGAAACAAGCCATTAGGCTACTTTATAAGGAAAAACTTCTGGTTCTCAGTGATCGTTGACTGACATACTATTCTAAAATGCACAATATTGTTCAGCTATGATGTAAAACACCTGTTCTGGTTTAGTTCAGAAAGTGTATTTTCTAGCGGAAGGCTAGCAATTAAAAAACTGCATGTCAGTTTCTTGATTAGAACTTGATATTGAGCAAGTTGTTCAAATTGCATAATTATCTTATAACTAGTTAAATACACTAAAATGTGTCATCTACATTGTTTGTTTATTCAGGTTGGTGATGGCACCACTTCAGTCACTCTGCTTGCTGCTGAGTTTCTGAAGCAGTTGAAGCCGTACGTGGAGGAGGGGCTTCACCCCCAGACCATCATCAGAGCTTTTCGCCTCGCCACCCAGCTTGCCGTCAAAAAGATCAAGGAAATCTCTGTTACCGTCAAAAAGGATGACGAGCAGTGAGTCCAGACCCTGTTTGCAATTCAATAAGGGGCTTAGTCACTGGAGGAACCTTTTCGTAGTTCCTAGAACTAATGACAGAAGTTCCTGCTTTTTGGGGTGTTCGTGCCGCAGGAACTGGGAACAATTTTAGTTCTTGGAACACCTTTTGGGGGAACTAAATTAGCTCCTATTTCAGAGTAGGGTCTAACCCAGCACAATAGGAACTAGTAACGTAAATATACACTAGTAGAGACATATTATTATTACATAGAGACGTAGCTAAATCTACTGTACAGCAGTAGCCTAATATATTCTGTCAATTTAAAATGTTTTAAACTGAACTTTTATTTTGACGGGTTGCCGTGAAGATATTTCAGTGCCTGTGTTCCTTATATGACAGTTTTCCCAAATGAAACGGTAAATTCTCATCAAGTGACAGTTTATGCGTTCGTGTCCTCATATAGTGACCATAGACTGAATATGGACATTGAGAAACTGGGGGAGGTTGCCGCTTGATAGTGACACACGGCAGAGATTACAAAGACAGCGAGCAAGCGTGGGCGCCTGCCATCCACACAGAGACGAAATACTGCTGAACAGCCAGTAAACAGCGGACATAGCCTACTGCTAACGCGTTTTCATTTCTTCTTCGCTGCTCTAAACAGTGGTTCCTTGTGGTAAAACAGCACAACTTCCTGTGTTTGCAATGCATTCGGAGCACCGAAGAAGTGGTTAGGCAAAGCTTGCGGTCATAACTAGGTCTTGTTTAAGAAAACGGTATCGGATCGGTACATGGGTTCAAGTACTCGCCGATACCAATGCCAGAATTTTTTTGTGGTATCGGTGAGATTTCCGATACAAGAATCGGAACAACTCTAATATTTACTCCACACACAAACTCTACGAACATGGAAAACAGTGTTAGAGCTCAACCTTTACGCTAAAGAGAAAATCCAACGCAACTTTGAGGGAACTTTATTTATATACTAGGGGTGGTAAAAAAAATCGATTATCGATTAATCGCGAGTATGAATCGATTATGAAAATTTTTTATGTATCTAAAAAAAGTTTTATTTTGTAAACAATTTTCTACCGGGAGTTGAACGTGACGTCACGAACGCGCCCAGTTCCAGTTAGCAAGCGCGTGTAACGGCAGCCAGAGCAGGTGTGTAAAATGGAAGAACCAGGAACGAGCAACCAACCGATCCACCCAGCTCCATCTGGGCTCAAAGCAAGCGTGTGGATTCATTTTGGTTTTCATGGCAGGAGCTCTAACCTGGCCAAACGATATTTATGTATCCCAGGTACGAGCGTTGCTGCAGAGAGAGTGTTCTCCACTGCGGGAGACATTGTGTCAGCACAACGGAGCACACTCACGCCCCAACATGTGGACCAGCTGGTCTTCCTCCATAAGAATCTGGTCATTCCAGAGCTATGAATGTTTAGTACAACTTGCTCACAAGTTAGTGTGTTGCATTTTGTCACTGTGTTCTACAGGACAGTTTATAAGCTGAAGCTACATTAAAGGGTTAGTTCACCCAAAAATGAAAATTATGTCATTAATTACTCACCCTCATGTCGTTGGACACCCGTAAGACCTCCGTTCATCTTCGGAACACAAATGAAGATATTTTTGTTGAAAGCTGAGGCTGAGAAAGGCCTCAGATAGGCCTCCATAGGGATTCAGTACTTTTGCACTCACAAGACCCATAAAAGGCACTAAAAACGTCGTTACAAAGTCCATCTCACTACAGTGGCTCTACAATAATTGTACAAAGTGACGACTAGTTTTTGTGCGCAAAAAAAAAAAATCAAAATAACGACTTTATTCAACACAAACTTTGGCATCTGCCGTGGACTCACGAAGCACCACGACGCATGCGCGAGAAAATGACGCAGATCCGGCGTTCGGACACATGACCCAGAAGCGAGGAGGAGATATGTTTACAAGCAGAGGAAGACGCGCCGTATCTAAGCTGTTGAATTCTACATTGATCGTGCTTTAGGTCTCGGCGTAGTGCTCAAAATGGAACTAAAGTGCACATTTCATGGATTCCCGAACGCCGGCGCTACGTAATATTCTCGCGCATGCGTCATGGAGTTCACAGGAGAGGCCAAAGTTTGTGTTGAATAAAGTCGTTATTTTGATTTTTTTTTGCGCACAAAAACTAGTCGTCGCTTTGTACAATTATTGTAGAGCCACTGTAGTGAGATGGACTTTGTAATGACGTTTTTAGTGCCTTTTATGGGTCTTGAGTGCAAAAGTACCGAATCCCTATGGAGGCCTATCTGAGGCCTTTCTCAGCCTCAGCTTTCAACAAAAATATCTTCATTTGTGTTCCGAAGATGAACGATTGTCTTACGGGTGTCCAACGACACGAGGGTGAGTAATTAATGACATAATTTTCATTTTTGGGTGAACTAACCCTTTAAGTTGTTCAAAAATGTTCATTTTGTCTTCTTAAAGGGTTAGTTCACCCAAAAATGAAAATTCTGTCATTAATTACTTACCCTCATGTCGTTCGACATCCGTCAGACCTCCGTTCATCTTCGGAACAGAAATTAAGATATTTTAGTTGAAAGCTGATGCCTCTGAAAGTCCTCCATTGGCTCAATGGCACCCTTCACTCTCAAGACCCTTAAAAGGTACTAAAGACGTTGTTACAAAGTCCATCTCACTACAGTGGTTCTAAAATAACTTTATGAATCGGCGACAATAGTTTTTGTGCGCAAAAAAACCCTAAATAACGACTTGCATAGTGAGGACGATTTCAAAACAAAGCATCATGAAGCTTCGAAGCGTTATGAATCACTGAGTCGATTCAGCGGTTTGAATCGACAAATTTCAGCAGTTTGGTGGGTGGCACGCGATCCGAATCATCATTCGGCTCAGTGATTCATAACGCTTCGAAGCTTCGTGATGCTTTGTTTTGAAATCGTCATCACTATGCAAGTCGTTATTTAGGGTTTTTTTGCGCACAAAAACTATTGTCGCCGATTCATAAAGTTATTTTAGAACCACTGTAGGGAGATGGACTTTGTAACAACGTCTTTAGTACCTTTTAAGGGTCTTGAGAGTGAAGGGTGCCATTGAGCCAATGGAGGACTTTCAGAGGCATCAGCTTTCAACTAAAATATCTTAATTTCTTTTCCGAAGATGAACGGAGGTCTGACGGGTGTCGAACGACATGAGGGTAAGTAATTAATGACAGAATTTTCATTTTTGGGTGAACTAACCCTTTAATGATTAAATTGGACAATTTTCTTCTAGAAAGACAAGGTGTTTAGGTGGAGAAAACTTCTTCTTTACCTTGACATGTTTCGACTGCAACCTGCAGTCTTCCTCCACCTGAACACGTTGTCTTTCTAGAAGAAAATTGTCCAATTTCTACAGTATGTTGGTTCTGATCTACATCTACAGCCTTTTATTTTTTTTGTTATTGTTTAGTTCAACTTGATGAGTCACAACACAATGTGATGTATTCATTTCTACACTACAGGACAAGTGCTTTGAGTTGTTGTTACTCAATAAAAGAGTTAAGTAATTCAGTAGCTGACTTTTTTTTTATACTGCAATCACTTTGTAGTGTATTTTCGTTTACTGTTGTGAAATGGAAAATCAATAATCGCTAATCGAGAATCGTTAATAATCGAAAATCGACTGTAATCGAATCGGGACTTCAATAATCGTAATCGAATCGAATCGGGAAATCAGACAGATTAACCACCCCTATTATATACTGTCTACTTTCTTTGTATATCAGTTCAATATAGTTAGGTATTAGACAGGACTGTTAACCAGATCGTAAACTAATGAAGATAGAGCACACCGCACTCACATACTCCGTCTCTAGCGTTCTCAGCACCGTCAAAATAAACGTCCGCCGCGCAGTCACCTTTTGTCACTTCGGAGTTTGTACTGGCAGTGCGAATGCAACCAGGAAAACGACCCTAGGTGAACATTTAGTTCTTTGGGAATGACTCTGGTGATAAGTTCCTTGAACTACCCGGTGCGAAAGCCCCTATAGTTATGTGTTCGTATCACATTAATAGAGGTGATAATTTGTCCTCTCTTGCCACCACAGAGAACAAAGGAGGTTGTTGGAGAAGTGTGCTTCTACAGCTTTAAACTCAAAGCTGATCGCAGGACAGAAAGATTTCTTCTCCAAGATGGTGGTGGATGCAGTGATGATGCTGGATGATCTGCTGCCTTTGAAGATGATTGGAGTGAAGAAGGTCCAGGGTGGCGCTCTGGAGGTGAGAGGGAGCTGTGTTTTAATTTTTAAAGGAATTGCATGTTCATTAAGGAAATCTGCATATTATGGGCATCATTGTTCCTGAAGTGCTGCTGTCCTGCAGAGTTTTGCTCCAACCCTAATCAAACATCTGAACAAGCTAATCAATTTCTTCAGGATTACTAAAGCCCTATTCGGACGGTAATTGTTTCTCGTGGGGTCGTAAGGGATTTTCATCATTTACAAGGGTTAGTCTGTGATTTTATTGCCGTCCGAATCTAGAATGTCAGTGTTTTTCTCCCACCACCTGTGTAAAAATCCCCGGCAGAATTACCTACTGTTTTTTGACAAACACCAATGTCGTGTGGTAATTTAATTACCGTCCGAATCCACGAGAATATATCACTTCAAAATTCACTGTTTATATCCTTTTTGGCCACTGTAGGGCACCGTACGGTTGCGCTATGCTGTAATTTTGATGCATTTAAAGTTCTAGACTTTTATTACTGAAATGCTGGCAATATTTACAAACGCAATATATTTAATCGCCGCTCAAAAAATAAAAAGATGAAAAGCACGTAAACATTTATGGGCCGTTATTACGGCAACAATTATATATGTTAAAATAACCGCAGCATTAGCTACGTTTACCTCGTGTAAATAAGAGGCTGTATTAACTTATTTCCGCTCATTTACATGTGGAATAAAGTGACATCCTTTATTTTAGATAAAATACTTTATTAATTATTTATATAGCCTATAGGCAGAAAACAATTTTAACTAATTTGCGTCTGTCTTCCTATTTTTAAACCGATGTAAATAATAAAATTATAATTAGGATATTGTTTTCCTATTATTAAATTAAATATGCATTTTTTCGTATTATACCAAGCATATGATATTTTATTTGCATGTTATTGACCACGTGAGCAATGCGTTCCCAGGTGTGCGGGATCACAACACTCCTCCACCGTGAATAAATCACCATCCGAATGCAAGAGTTTTATCACTGAGGTGGCATGCAAATTTATTTTCACGGACGTCCACATGAGAAACAATTACCTTTGTGCTAGCAAATCGATGACACTTTAGACCTCTTTGGCATTGTAAAATGACGCGGTAGAACAACTACACTTGTGTTGTGTGACTGCGAGTATCTTCAGAAATCTCTCCACGTGGTGGTGGACAGCCAATCCCTGGTGCTTTAGGTCCTTGCATGCAAGAATGCTACAGGCTCACACAGACACAGCCGCTTGGCTTTTGGAACCGAAATTTGGCACCGAAAGATAAATCATTTTTCGTTACTCATAGTATCGGATTTTTTTCATTCGTTACCATAAAAGTATAGCTGTTCGGTGCCCAGCCCTAAGGATCATATTACGTTTTTTGAGACACGGATCAGATCATTTTTCAGATCAGCGAAAGAAAAAAAAATAATGGAACGAAATACACGTATTACAAGCATTGATAAATATAAAACTGTAGTAGTATTCAGGTACAGAAATGCAATAATTAGGCCTAAAATAAAATAATTTTAAAGTATTTACTGTACAATTTAAAAATGGATTAATCTTTGTTAAATATGTGTTTTGTTGTTTGACCTAATGCCTAAAGTTGTTTAAATTGTTAAAGACCTAATGCACACCATTTTAATGATACACATCCAATTTCTTTCTCAATGGTACCGAATTGAGTTCTCGTTTGCCTCTTCTTGTGCTGTAATTGTTTAAAATTGCTTGAATGTCTAAATTGGCCAGACAAAACACTTGCAAATGATAAAACTTTCACTTTATGGTTAAACTTTGCAATTAATTTAAAAGCTCTCTCTACTGACAAATTGAAAGAAAATATAATATTAATTTTAAACTCTTTTCTTTTTGCTGTCTTATCAGGAATCTCAGCTTGTGGCTGGTGTTGCATTCAAGAAGACCTTCTCCTATGCTGGCTTTGAGATGCAGCCCAAGCGCTATGTGAACCCAAAGATCGCACTGCTCAACATTGAGCTGGAGTTGAAGGCAGAGAAGGACAATGCTGAGGTTCGCGTGAACTCAGTGGAGGTCAGTACTGCTCTTCACTGTCACTGGTTTTCTAAAATTTACTTGTCAAGTATATTCCTTTTGATTGTTGAGTTCTGGGTGCAGTTAAACATGGAGCGATGTTTGGCAGAAGTGGTAAAAGGCTCATTAGTATCATCTGAAGATATTTTATTGAATGACACTAACTAGCGTTAAAGTCAAAGCCAATATTTTCTGTAGCAGATTCTTTTTTCAGTAAACCATCATGACCAATGTAAACAAAGTTGTATTCCCTCATGTGTTTGTGGCTGATTGTAGGAATATCAGGCCATTGTTGATGCTGAATGGAACATTCTGTATGATAAGCTGGAGAAGATCTACAAATCTGGAGCTAAAGTGGTGTTGTCCAAGCTGCCCATCGGAGATGTGGCCACACAATACTTTGCAGACAGAGATTTGTTCTGTGCAGGCCGTGTTGTTGAGGAAGATCTCAAGAGAACCATGATGGTATGATGCTATCCCGTGTCCTGTTATTTAGCTTTGACTGTGTATCAGTACATCTTTCATGATTCAATTCCAGTCTGTGTTTATATTGGTTAAACCATTAATTGCAGTTCTCTTTTAACAGAGCACTGAAGTGATGATGCATTTTTGTAGGCCAACTTGAAAGTTAACATCACCCTGTTTCTCTTGACAAAACCCAATAGGATTATTTAATTAGATTTTGGATTATTATTATAGAAATTAGCTCATTGCCAACACAAGTTTGATTCTTGCACGTCTTGTTCATCATGATAATCTTGACAATTTAAGGAATAAATAGAATTGCCAGAATTATACAGCTAAACATAGGCTATAAATGAACTACACCATGGTCGCATGACCATCACCACCATTAAGTTTTTAGACTTGGACAGACCTTATTTCAGGAATTTAACCAAATACCTATTGACTTAATGGGGATGGAACTGGAAGTTCTTCAAATTCTCTTTTCTGGGTTTTGGCCTACAAAAATGTCATCCGTGCCGAACTCTGTAATGTTATTGTGATTTATTTTAATGGCCAATATCTGTTCTCTTTTGCACATGCAATGTTTGGTCCTGATGTGGTGTTGCCCAAGTAGTTGTTAAAGCAGTTGTACTGTGTCCTCCAGGCCTGTGGCGGCTCTATTCAGACCAGTGTCGGTGCCATGACTGAAGATGTGCTTGGACTATGTGAGCTCTTTGAAGAAGTGCAGGTTGGAGGAGAAAGGTATGTTTGTTTGTTTTTTCATATGTTAATGTGAGTGTAATTTAGTGATTATGTCCATGAAACTGGAGATTTTAATAAAATATTTTACATAAACACTTTCCATACTAACAATTTGTACTCCATTACAGATACAACGTCTTTAAAGGCTGCCCGAAAGCTAAGACCTGCACCTTCATCCTGAGGGGTGGCGCAGAGCAGTTCATGGAAGAGACCGAACGCTCACTGCATGATGCCATCATGATTGTGCGCAGAGCGATCAAGGTAGGGAAAGCTTTAGCAAATCTTGCTACAAATGATTACAACTGCAGAATTAGTAATCCTTGATTTCCTTTGGTCAGTAGTACTTTTTTGGGGAAGACTGCTGAAAACATTGTATTAAGAATAAAGCTTCAAATTAGCTTTAAAATCTGAAAAATATTTACATAAATTTGGCCTTATCAGCCAAATTAAATCTATTTTTTAAAATGCATTTTACAGTGTAAACAAATAGCTGTTGACTCTTTCAAGAAGGCAATTGACTCCTAACTGAAAGGCAGGACCATTCCTACAACCACTATATTAAGTTTCTCCTATTAATTTGTTTCCCCGAATTGTCCAACTGCTTCGCCTTGCATTTAGCTGAAATGAGTTTACATAAATGATCAAATGCTCAATTATGTACCACTAAACAAGTACAGTTAATAATTACAAAAAATAAATGAATGCAGATGGATGCTGATTCCCAATGTATAACAATGTACAGTTAGCTGAATGACATGCAAGAGTACCAATGTCCTCATTAACTCTTTCCCTGACAAAAAAAAGGGAATTTCTCAGCCTTTTTTTGTTTCTCCCCCAAAAGAGTTTTTGAAAACGACAATAGCCCACAAGTTTTGACTAAAACGAATGCATGAAGCTAAAAAAACAAAATATTCTGGTGTCCATGAATTATCAAAAATGCTGGCAGGGAATCATGACATGCTAAAATTTCTGAATGTTTTATGAACTGCCAGCAGGGGGGAAATTTCTTAAGCCTTTAAGTAAAAACAAAAAAATCATTAACACACTCCTATTTCCCATGTACAGAATGACTCAATTGTTGCTGGAGGTGGCGCTATAGAGATGGAGCTTTCGAAGTATCTGAGGGATTACTCTAGAACAATTCCAGGGAAGCAACAGCTGCTGATCGGAGCCTATGCCAAAGCCCTGGAGATTATTCCCAGACAGCTGTGTGACAATGCAGGCTTTGATGCTACCAATATCCTAAATAAACTGAGGGCCAAGCATGCACAGGTAGCTACACAAGTCGTGCTTGATCATGTTTTATTTAATCATGTAATGTCAATGTTGTAATGCACATTTGCATAATCTCCCTCTCCCCCAGGGTGGCATGTGGTATGGAGTGGACATAAATAATGAAGATATAGCGGATAACTTCCAAGCGTGTGTATGGGAGCCCTCTGTTGTGCGCATCAATGCCCTGACCGCTGCCTCCGAGGCTGCGTGCCTCATCCTCTCAGTGGATGAGACCATCAAGAACCCTCGCTCCTCCGCTGACGGCCCAGCGGCACCTGCTGGCAGAGGAAGAGGTCGTGGTAGACCCCAACATGCCCACTAATCCACACCCATCCCCAGCAGTGTCTTGGGCAGAGCCTCTGGACTTACAGACGGTGAAAACAAATGCTGGCCACTTATAGGGCCTTGATTTGTTTCCTTGACCTGTTTTGTTATTCCCTGGTCCCACTAAATCCATGCATTTCTGTGTTTACCAAGGCTAAAACAGAATAAAATGTAACTCTTGGTAATTGTTTCAGATCGATGGGGATTGAATCATCTGTTGGAGATTTGAATGTTGTTTTGTGATAGTCTGAGAACACAAACACAAACCATACATGCACTCAAAAAAAGTGGTCAGTTTGTAGATCTGTATAAGCACTGATATGCAGGCACTCTGCTGAGATACGTTCCTGTGTTGGTCATTTGGCGGAACTATTTATTGGACCATTAAAAGCAGTACTTTTGCTTCTCAACGTGTGTGTGAGGTTTTCTTTCAGTCATGGATGAGAAGTGTACATATACATGTGATCAGGGAAACAAAGAAAAATAACTTTATTTTCAGTCATTGATTAGTATACCAACAGTTTCATAGTAAGCATCAAACTAAAGTCAAAGTTTTAGGACTATTCTGACATTGTATTGTGATTTAAACCACTAGCTTGATTCCCTTTTGTCGAACTGCTGTCCAGCATATTTAATAGGAAATTTAACATCTTTGAAGTGGATTAAAAAAATACAATTCCTTTGGTTTTCTTACCTCCTGATAGGCGAAAAGACAACAACATTGCTTTTACATAACAGATTAAAGAATGATATTTCAAATGTCAGTGATAAATGTTATCATTTAAAGTTTATAGCAGGCACGTATCAAAAAAAAAAGGCAGCCTTAAATGTTTAATAGACCTGGAAAAGTCTAGAGAGGTAGTGTTTCTTTGGCTTTAGCTATTTTAATTGTGCTGGAACAAACCTAAATGGTGCAAAAAGGTATCCAGGCAAGAAAAAAAGTTTACAAATTCGCATTTCAAAATTGTACCTAGGAAATCCAAAAATGTATTTAAACTCGATGTCTGTTAACCAGCCACCCTAACATCATTCCAAATGAGTACTTCCTTTTCTTACCTCCAGGTGGCGCAACCATAATTTATAAACAAGTTTTGTCTAAATACCAGTTTAAAATTATTTAGTTATAGAGTATATGTTTGCAAAAATAAAAAAATTAAGTGGCTTTATTTAATAATTCAATTAAAATACTGTCTGCAAACTTAAAAAGAATGTAATGTTAGTTTACTGCATGCTGGTAAACACAAGCAGACAGGAGATGCATTTACAAAACGTATGCCAAATATGGAAGAAATTGAATATTTGATGATTCCTGTAAATGCATTTCCCGTTATTTTTTACTCATTGAAGGTGTCATTAAAATTGTCTGTTGCTCTTGACGTAGCCTAACTGAGATTTACTCATAATTCGACTCTTTCTCATCTAAAGCTTATAGTACATTTAATACAGAGACACTCCTCATAGCTGGTGCTTTGCACAATGAACCGGAATCCCAATAACATTCCAGTTTATCATTCAGCCCTCCAGTTTTTACATCTGCAATTATTAAGTATCCAGATGTTGAAACTCAAAGCTGTTATTTGAGATTATTTTTGATGACATTAGCTGTCGTTATATGTCCCTCGCATTCTATGAATTCCAGTTCTCTCCAGAAACAGCATAGTAGGATCAGTTGGACAGGAAATCAATTGATGCTCGCACCAGTCGGCCGGTTGCCACATCGACAGCTGTGACTTTAATCTCAGTGTCTCCAAACTGCATGGTAGTGCGAATCTCCCTGCGTTCAAATGTGGATTCTTTATCGTTTTCACCAGCAATAGCTGCCGCGGCCCCTGACTCAAGCAGGTCTAGCGTGATGGCACCACACTTCCTCACCCCGGGGTCAGTAATGTAGGTTATATCATCAGTGTCGCTGCAGTAGATGTTGATTATGATCTTCCTTTGTCCTATTCTTGCTGGAGTGTAGCTCCGCCTCACCACCTCACCCAATGCCACCGATTGATCGACACTAACAAAGCGGTCCAGGATGTCAGTGCACCATTCTCGGCCTTCTTTGATGAGCAGCTTGTCACGAGGGTGTCGGCCTTCCACAAAGCGGTTCAAAACCCCAACACCGTAAGTTAATGGGCAACGGCGTACACGGACAACAGTGGGGTCTAGTCCAAACAGGACTGCACCCTTCAGGATGGTTAGACCTACGTCATGCGGAATTATGATGCGGCAGTTCCGCCCTAGTGCGTTTTGGGCTGCACGTTGAAGCATGGGCGACTCTGCGAATCCTCCAACCAAGAAGAGAAAACGCACACACTTTACTTCTTCCTTCTGCATCAGGTTCTCTGGTAGGATGAGAGAAATCGATAAGATATCAGAGAATTAAATTCTGATCCCTGGCTTAGTGTTTGTTTGAGAGACGTCTCTTACCAATATGTTTTATGATGTTGTTGATGGTTGGCTGAAAAAGCTCATTCATGGCCTCTGCTGAGAATCTCAGCATCCCTTGAGATGACCACTTTATACAATTCATACTAACAGAAATATTACACAAAGTTAAAACCAAGAGATAATTTAGCAAATGAAGCTCTCACAATGAGTCAGACTTACTTGCTCTTGCGCAGGGCAGTCTCCACACTCTGCCCCCGGTGTCGTTTGTAGAAGTCAATGAAAGAAAAGGGCAGTAAGATGTTCAATGAGTTGGCCCGGCCAGGGGCCGCTGTGCGTTTACGGGCTTCAAATGCAATTGTGAGGTCTACCCAAGCTGCTGGACGTTTGGCTTTAAAACTCTCAATGAAGTCAGCCCCAAAGATTTGGCACAACATGGCCTCAAAGGCAAGATCCACACCAACTGCTCCATAAGGACCCCCTGAAAGAGAAACATGTATATGCACCAATTCGGTTTGGGTCACATGCCACTCGATTTGCATGCTCACCTCATTTTTCTTCAGGTCCGAAAGGAAATCCTTTGGAATAGTCGTGATTATTCAAGGCAATCTTCAGCATCAGATCTTGAGTGAAATAAGTCATGGCCAAAGTGAACAATCACGATTGACCAGCTTTGATTCTATTCCAACTAGTGATAAACATTAGTAGGATGTGCTCCTGGATTTGTTGGTTTTGAAAAAATATTTAAGTCCTTACACTTAATACAGAGACACTAACTGCCATTACTAACTGCCATTAATTATCCCTTTAAAATCAATGATTCAAAATGATAGGTTGATAAGAATATAGTTTGAACCCTGCCCCTTGCCCTAAACCAGGGGTGTCCAACCCTGATCTTGGAGGACCACTTTCATGCAGGGATTAGCTCCAACACACCACGGTAACTGTTTTATCAGGGCTGGTGCAAAGCTCTGGGCAAATTCCAAATAGCGTGTTTGCACCCTTGAGGGGCACTTTGGCAAGAGGATGCCAATTTGTAGGTGCGTTCCAAATCAAAAGTGAACAACTGAATCTCTTCACGAAGAACCGTTCCAGCGAAAGGAACACGTGATGGTCACTTCAAGGAAGTAATTTAATAATTTATGGTCATGTGACCCAGGGTGACAAGTCCTCACTATTCATTTTAAATCTAGATATGGTTGGAAAGTTGGAGTTAACGTATAAACAGAATAATTCAAGTTGTTTTGTTTTGTTTTGTTGTGATATATGACACATATTTTCATCATGCATTTCATATTAAGCTTAAAAAAGTTTCATAGGTAAGAAATGTGTTTAATGCTTAACTTAAGCTTATATAGTTAAGACTAAGAGCAGATCAGGGGCCTATACCATGAAGCCAGTTTAGCTGGCTAGCCATATATGTTTCAGCTTAGTTTGTGCCAATCCTGGGTTTTAGGTACCATTAAAGTGGTTTGGCTTTTAGCAGTGTTCATCTCCATAGTAACTTAAGCTCCACGGCTAACCTGCTCCAGGGCAGGTTATGTTCTGGATAAGAGATCTCAAACTGAAGTTGGACCAATCAGCTGTGAGCAAAGTGACACACCTCTGATGCAATAAAGTCACTCCCCCTTTTTCTACTCCAAATTAAAGGTCACTACATAGCAAATGTTTTTTAAAGATTAAAGCGTCTGGCTTTGAACAATGCTTATTTATAATAATAATAATTTTGAATGAATATAATTTATGAAATTATTATACCCATAATCAATTACATGTATCATTTTAGTTCATCAATCATTAAAGGTGCTCTAAGCGATGCCACACGTTTTTTTGGCCAAAAAAGTTTTTGTCACATACAGCAAACATCTCCTCACTATCCGCTAGATGCCTGTCCCCTGAACAAACTGTAAAAAACCGCGGTCTCTGTAGTCTGCCTAAGCTCCACAAACTGCAACAAAAACAAATTGGTGCAGGCTGGACCGCAAAGCACAACAAACAGTACTCCAGCCAATAGCCGACAATAATTATTTCCACCCCCAAATCATTCTTGTCGCTTAGAGCACTTTTAATAGGCACTTTGTTAAAATTAATATAAATATAGCCTATATAAAGGTCATACAAATAAGCTATAAAAATGACTACATGTGAGCTTAAATGTTCAATTCTCTCTATATAGGCTATCAACTAAACTAACTTTTACTTGCATTGATGTATAAGATTTTTCTTTAAGTGTTCCTCTTTCATAGACAGCCCTTTTATCTTTCTACAGAAGAGAGAAATTAATCTCGGTGCTTCTCTCGCGAAAAGTGAATTTCAGTTTTACTGATCCACAGCATGTTCACTACTGATGTCACAGCTAAACTCCTAAACTCAAGATCAAAGCCTGAGTTGACAGAGAAAGCTGATGATCAGCATCATGGGACCAACAAAGCCTAAATAGATTGGTTTGGTTTTGTCAACTGGAAACTAATCCTGTAACCCTGAGTTTGTTAAACTACTATCATGGTACAGGCCCCAGGAATACACACACACACACACACACACACACACACACACACACACACACACACACACACACACACACACACACACACACACACACACAAAAAGCATATTTTAAAAACGTAATTATAAATGTACATCTATTTGTATCATATTAATAGCATTAATTAGACATTCATGTTGTCACTACCTAGCATTTGTTTTGGTAACATTCCATGTGAAGCTAATGAGTAAATTACAAGGTCTTTCATTGACAAGTGCATTCTAAATGGCTTCATTATAAAAACACAAGTGACCTGCCCCTGCCTCCTCCTCAATTCCAATTGGAATTTGCCTTCTGCTGGAAGGTGGCCCTCCAGGTGCATGATTGAACCCGTCTCCCTCACCCTACCCTGCTAACGAGCACCCTTCATGTGTCTTTTTGTAAAACCCACACTCATAGCAAACACGTCCATAGATTCGGCACTAAATCACCTAAGTGTGGAATCGGAGGAGAACAACATGGGTTTAAGGTGGCATTTGAGACAAATTTGGCAAATCATGATGGTTCACTTCAGCAATGCCCTATCATTTCACTCTAGTATTTCGATCTTTGAAATGAATGGACAGTGAGTAGTTGTAAGTGTGATGAAGGAGTTGGCTTTGGTCCTCAACTTACCTGAAGCTTTGTAAAGCTCCTTCAGTGTGCCCTGTGGCTGCTCAATCTGATGCACTGTCAGATCAACCGTCCCACCACCACAGTCTGCCACAATGTACCGATCACCTTTTGAGAATACACATGGTTATTTAATCTTGACCTTGAGTCTGTCTCATTACCTGCTTAATAATTGTTACCAGATTTTTTAAGTAACAATAACACCCCATTCTCCTCTCTCAGACCTGCTGCAGTCAGGAAGATCTTCTACCAAACATCCTTCAGACATTTATGATACAATTCGAGATAAAAGTGGCTCCTGCCAGTTGACTTTAGTTAACTACACAGGAAAGTGTATTTCTTGTTTGTTTACAGTGGTGTAATAACTCAGTTTCATGGAAAATGGCCTCCTCTTTGAGAATATATAAGCATGTGTGCACTATTAAGAACTGCAAGAGACTGTGAGAAATTGAAGGAGATCTGTATTTTTATTATTGTATGAGTTATATAAATTCTCCTTCTCGACCCCCCCCCCCCCCCCCTCTCTCTCTCTCTCTCTCTCTCTCTCTCTCTCCAGGAAACATCTGGAGCTAAAGATCTGATTATTTTGACCCTGCACCTTGTCATTGTGCCAGTCATGCAGAGAGAACTGCACGCACACACACTGCAGCCATGCGCTCAGACTGTGCAGCCAGTAATAACATATCAATGATTGCTCCTTAATGAGGGTCTCTAACACATATGCACAGCAATTACAGTCATATAAACAATATCATATGCGCATAAGGAACAAGAAAGTGTGGCTAGGGGAAATCATGTTTTAAGGTAGGAAAACTAGTGCAATACAATACTCTGGAAATTATTACCCTGGAAAGCATTGTTATCTATTTGTGGTTACCTGTATTATGACAAAAGAATCACAAATAAAAAAGACATTCCTGTGTCTTTATTAAAGCATCTTCATGTTTAATTTGTTACAGTGTCTGCCTCTATAAGGATTGCAGGCAACAATATGTCAGTTTCCAATATGCTTTGTCTGTCTGAGGACAAAATGACATTGTATTATTTATTTTTTGCCACCATTGCCATTTCATTTATTGCAGCCATTATAATTTTAAAACAATAGAAGTCTATCTTATGTCCTCAATTTTATAGCCAAATAAGTGTGTGTCTCACTCAATCTCTTACCTGTCTGCATCTCAGACCACAGTTCTCCAGTACCACTCTCCACCAGAAAAGTTCGGCTATGCCTGGCTCTGCGGAGCTGCTCGCGGGCTGAAAGACACATTGGCTTCCTTTAATCTATGAATAACTCACACATGGGCAGCATTAATCAAAGCCTTATCACATTAGAATCAATAAAACTCACAGAGAGAGCAAGAGACAGAAAGAGGAAGATATTGCAGATACCTGGATCAATAACAAGGTTTAATGAACCTAAAGCTTTTATTTGTAAAACAAGATGTGAGCACAATTTACTTCATGTTTTGCTCTTATACCTAATAAAACCAGCTTGTTTCATGGCTGCAGTTTTATAGTGGGTGCTTTTAGTGAATAATGACCTGCTAAACTAAGAATGATCTCTGCTTAACTTTCGGGGTTACTAAGGCTATTCTGGATGTCATATTTCCTGAGGAACTCTTTTTATGGAATGCATTACTTCAAACATTTTCTTTTCAGGTACAGTCTGTGAACACTAGAAAATACAGACATGCTGCTGAACATTCCCAGAGCTTGCAGCAAGCGCACAGAAAAGAAGAGAAACAACTACACTTTAGGGACAATCTGGAACCCATTACAATATGAAACAGCATTTGAAACAAGACAAAGAGGGGAAAGGAAAAAGTCAAAATAAATTGGTAGAGCAGAGACAGTGATGAATCTTGACAGTGGTAACAGTGGTGACATCTTAATATAGATGAGAGGACAGACAATAATGATGGACTAAATTATTTAGACTAGTTTTAAAACAGACTTCTCACACTCGCTAGTTTCATTAGTTTATTTATTATTATATAACAGTATATGCATGAATGACATTAATTGTCAAGTAATGAACATTTATATTATAATTTTAAGGTAAGTAAATACTTATAAGATTGGAAGTCTCTGTATACAACGAGTAACACAATCAATGCGTAAAACGCATTTAAACAAATTTCAAATCAGCAGCAAAAAATAAGACATGTCATAAGGTTTTCAGGAAAGTTTATCACATTCATAAAGAAAAAAAAAACATAAAAGTGCTGAAGCTTAAGCGTGTGTTTGTATCCCTTGATTTCTGTGTGTACATGAACATTGTCCAATTGTAAAACATGTTTTGGGAGATTACATTTTGGAATATATATACGCTTTGAATAAGCAAGCAAGCAAAAATGCAAGAAAAAATGAAAGAACAAAAGGAATCATCCAGGGAAACTAGTGTAAGCAGCCCAGAGGAGGGTGAGCTCATGGTCCACAGCACCTTGTTCCAATTATAATGTGAAATGTGTGTGTATAAGTGTAAGTATATTTGGTTTGAGTGTAATAACAGGAATGAATGATAGTGTCTACGGTGCTTTATTTTTGTTGTATATAAATGTGAAAAGAGTGTTTGTAAAAGAGCCCCATTTGATCTTTTTTCAAGCACTGATAACAAAACCATTGTCAATCTTTCAAAGCGTTTTTTCAGCTCTGCGACCTTAGGGGACACTCTAACCTTCGAGAAAATGTCATCTTGTTCTTTCTGTCTTAACCCAAACCACATGCTCTCATAGTTACCAAGACCCACTTGGTTCTGGATCAATCTGAACCCGATCTAACTGTCCTCCATGCATAAACCCACACATACTCACACAAAGCAAAAACAGCGCTCTAATTTCAAAGGATGAGAGTCCTGTATTCCCCATGCTTTAAGCATGGTTCCCATTTAATGTTTAGAGAGAAATGTGATACACTCAAAGCAAGAGATTTGGACTCCTTCCCAGGGTCAATCTGAGAGCGAGTGATATTGTATAATGCTAATTGGTTTAGAAAAAGAAGAAAAAAAAACTTTTCTTACCCTGCCTAAAACTGGAATCGAAAGGACGGGAGCCATCTACATCTAAACCATTGTTTACTGGTCGTTGGCTGAGATCAATGACCTGGTGTAGACGGAGTTTCCTGCAGTAGATGGATGCAGCCTCTGGTTCAAGAGCTATGAGGAGCTGTTCAGGAGAATCTGGAGTCACCAAACCTGCCTTCAATAAGATAGCAACACACAGAGTGCTGTTTAGTTCATAAATGAATCAGTGTTTTGAACAAATCAGTTAATATTTCAGTATTAGCCACTTGTTTCATTCCTGAATGAGTCTATGTTTTAAAGGAACTTGTTGAGTGAACAATTCAATGACTTTCTCGTATAGAAAGTAATTTGTTTTTATCCTGAATGAATGTATGTTTTAAATGAATCGATGAACAATTGAATAATTCACTCATAAATACACTTGTTCCCACTGACTAGCATAAGTAACAAAGTAACCAGCAGAAAGAGTGAAAGAGTGACTGAAAAATCCCCACAACAAATTGCCCAGATTGAAAGTTTGACTCGAGCAGAGGCCCATGGCATAGGCGACATAGGCGGTTACCTAGGTTTAAGTTAGTCAGAATGCACTCACCGCTCAAAAGGCCAGTTTTTGTTCTGCACACTCGCAAATCCTCTCATTATAACAAATGAAGTGTAGACACACTGTAAATAAGAGATTCATTGTGCAGTACAGACAGCTTAATTGATTATGAAGGAACTTTGTGAGATCGAGATAAACTTTTAGTGATTTTAAATAGAGATTTGCATGTGTTTCTGCCAATTTTTATACTTTTATGGTACTTTAGATAACATTATGTTTTAAATGTTTTACGATTTAAAAAACAGCATAATGCGTTAATTAGGCATGACAGCTTAGTTGCTGGTATTAGTTTTAACATTAGCAAAACTGGGGTGAGTTTGCTTGTGGGGGGACTATCGAAATCTTGCCTAGGGTACCAATAGAGTCTGGGCCGGCCCTGGTCTGGAGAAATTCAATTCAAACTGAAAAGTACCAGTGCTGTTGAATTGAATGGCGCATTGGGTTCTTTTGACTTAGGGCAGTCAGACAACACAGCAATGCCCTAGCAACCACGCGACCAGTGATTTAGTTAACAATTTAGTAAGATCTCTCAGAACATAGCAATACCCTGGCACCCATCCACTACACCCTAGCATGACAAATGATGTTTCACAACATCAAGTGTTTCTAGAAAATATAAACACCATGTTTACTGTACAATAAGCACTGGTAGCATGGTCACCAAAATAATCGGAAAGAAGGTTTCAGTACATTGTGGAAGTACAGTATTAAAACACTGCCCCATTGGTCATGGAGTTATGATGGGAGGTGGTGGGCTGCCTCTCCCCCCCCCCCCCCCCTCTTGCTTGGCTGGGACAGGCATGGTTTCCTGTGTTTGTGTGCTGGTCTTTTGCATTGTTTAACCTCTGTGACATTGCAAAGAGGAAATTAACCTCAACCTGCTTTACCTCTAGTAAGGTAGTGAGAGTGAAAGATCCAGGGCTACTAGAACAACTACAGTTCTGACATGGGCCTAAAGAGTTGTTGGCTGGTTTAGGTATATCTGCGGTGGGATTTCAGTGGTCTTACACTCTCAGATAAAAAAGTACAAAAACTATTCCTGGGGTGGTACTTTTTCAAAACGTACACTTTTGTTCCTTTTAGATACTAATATGCACCCTTTAAGTACAAAAGTGTACCTTTTGAAAAGGTATCGCCCCAGTGACAGCTTTTGTACCTTTTTTTCTGAGAGTGTTTGAGCAGCTGGTAGTGATTGAATCAAGTCTTTGTTCTTGCCTGCACCATTGATTGTTGTATGTAAAAAATGTTGTTGTAAATTTTTTGTAAATACATTTTTTGTTGTAAAATTTTGTTCTGTAGTGTTATGCTCACAGGGAAATGTACAAGTCTGCACATGTCACACAGGCACACACACACACACACACACACACACACACACACACACACACACACACACACACACACACACACACACACACACACACACACACACACACACACACACACACACACACACACATATAATGAATATCAGGTTATAGTCCACTCTTGGCACACTATTTCTCTCCACTCATACAAAAGTCTTTCAACATTCCCATTTACTGAATGTGTGCATTCCTTTTCATATACGCACATTTCTTGAACTGCAATGGGGGGCTTAAGGACATCACATTCGATGTGGAAGTGTGCATTTGTTTTTGTGTGCATGAGAGAAGAAAGAGAAAGAGAAAGAAAAAGAGAAAGAAAAAGTAAGAAGAGGAAGAGGAAGAAAGAAAAAGTGTAATTTGTAATTTTTCATATATGAAGTGGAAACTGATTTCGGATCAGTTATGCTACATTACCAAATATGCAGCTTCTCGCATGAACTGCTTGGCTGGCTGCCGCCACACCGCAGGAACAGTGATGACCCATCGTACTTCATTACTTTCCAGCACAGAGGAGGACTGGTCCTTCACCTCCTGAAAGGCACACACACACAAACATTACACATTTTCCTACTCTTATCTAAACTACATTCCACAGATAACATTTTCATACTTCTATTAGTTATTGATATCCCTTATTTCCGTTCCGCTCTAAAATGTACCGTGATGTGCCGAACTCATGACCCCCAGGATGCTTGGCCGGAGGTTTGGTAGAAATCTCCATGTTAGTGTTTTCCCACAAGCCTTCAGGGGCTCCAGGAAGCAAGAGGAAGAAGGTTTGGGTCCAGCCAAGACTAAGACTGACTACAGATTGTCCCAGAACCTCCACCTCCCCCGACCCCCACTGTTCACAGAGACTGGATGTGTTCTTGTTTGAGTAAAGGAAAAGTACGTCCTGAAAGATGTGGACCAAAGCCACAGCCCACTACTGCTCTACATTACACTGGTGGTTCACGTTCAGTCTGGCCCTAGATGGAGATTTATATTGCTCAACTAAAATATGCAACAAATGTCTAAATAAGAAAAGAATAACCAAGACAATAGCAACACTGGAAAAATGTGTTTCACATATTTAAATGTTCAAATAATTAGTAAGTCAAATACAAGTACAAAGAAATTATATATTTTTATGATAAAATACATTTTCAAAATCATATATTTCAGAAATTCTATAATTAATATCCATCCATTCTCTAAACCATGCCTATGTAGGGCCATGGGAATCCATACCAGTATGTTGGGCCAATTTAATATATCATTTTGATACGCATTAGAATAATGGTCCGTCATTAATAGGTAACTATGCAGGAATAATGCAGGAAAACTACAGTACTATATTAACACTTCAGCTACTACTGTTAGTTTACTTGGTTTACCAACCTTAACCTAAGGAAGCCAGCTTCACTAATCAGTAAGAAACATCAAATTTAGGACTGAGTTTCCTTATCAGGTAATCAATAATTACTAAATGAGATTAGCCTCATTAATAACTATGACAAATTATAAAGATCACCAATTAATTACTAATCACAACCAATTAATTAGTCATTCTGCAGGAACTATTAGTGTTCTGGACCATTATTCAAAACTTTTTTTGCACTTTAAAATAATGGTCCAGATCACTAGTAGCTCTTGAAGAGTGACTAGGTAACACTAGGTCATTTTTGATGCATTTTATGACAATATTCGGAGTAAAAAGACTGATTACATCTTAGACACGTTAATGTGATTAGTAATTAAATGGTAATTCTTTATAATTTGTCATAATTATTTTATAGTTTTTAATGAGACTAATATTATTAGTAATTATTCAGTAATCATTGATATTGAAATTGTTCCTAATTAGGAACTATCTCAGACCTACATTTGATATTATTCACTGATTAGTTAAGCTTGCTTCCATAAGTCCTCTTTAGGCTTTAAAACAAATCCTTAATTAGTCTTTGTACTATACCCTGCTTCTGTTTTGTGTGTGTGTGTGTGTGTGTGTGTGTGTGTGTGTGTGTGTGTGTGTGTGTGTGTGTGTGTGTGTGTGTGTGTGTGTGTGTGTGTGTGTGTGTGTGTGTGTGTGTGTGTGTGTGTGTGTGTGTGTGTGTGTGTGTGTGTGTGTGTGTGTGTGTGTGTGTGTGTGTGTGTGTGTGTTCACCTTTAAAGCATGTTCTCTGAAGAACCTCAAGGCATGAGCAAATACCTCAATGGCTCGAACTCTTCTTCCACTAACTGACTCCAGCTCAGTCTCCATAGTGAGATCCTACAGAAAACCAAGAAAGACTGCTGCAGAAATACTGACAGAAGTGTCATATACACTCCCCTTATGCTTTGCTTCAGACAGACAGTAGATCTAGCTTCTTCTTTTTTAGACAGTTTTGTGATACCTTATCAACAAAGTTTGATGTCCCTAACCTCTACCTGAATAAATTCTACTATATATTTAAAAAAAAACAGTCAATAACAAGTAGATGTTCTGTTTACACTGGTGCTGTGGATTTTCATTTTGAATTTGTCAAAGTAGAGCCAATGCCTGGCCTCCTCTGGGTCAAGGTCGTGGTAGCTGTCTCGAGCTGCAAAGCCAAAACTGTGAAACCGGAGTTCAGGGGTCAACAGCAGACAGGTTGGACTCTTCTGATTGGCTACACCAGGGTCGCCACCTTCCCACCGTCTATCAGAAAAACAAGGAGAAATAGAGTAAGAAATGAGTTATAAAAACTTATAATAACTTCAGGTAGACAGTTTTGTGCTGATGTCATAAATACCTCATCATGTGAATGGTCTCAGGATCTTCTGTGAAACTGAAGGCATAGCCACTGGAGGTGGTGCCAAAATCTATAGCAACCACCACAGAAAATGGACGAGCCACACGTGGTCTCACTTCTGTCCTCTACAGAGAGAAATAAAATTAAAAATAAAACAAACAAGGTAGACACAAAGAAAATAAATCTTTTGCCTATTTGCATTTTTTCAGAGGGGTGACTTTACAAAAGAAGTTCTCCCTGGTACGGAGAGTAACTGACTCCACCTTCACCCTCTCTTCTCTTATCTCTAGATCATTTCCCTGACCTGAGTGTTACATTGACCAAACACCTCAGAAGGGAGTGTATCATGTATCACTTTCAGCTTATGGTGATTTATGAAAGTATGTGTTTGTGTTTAAAAACACGAGACTCAGGGCAGTGAAACAAAAAAGCAAGGTTTAGAGAAGCTGTGTCATGAGCAAAGAGGTACAACAGTCAAACATGTACATCTAGCGCATGTTTAAATAAAAAAACAATAGAAGGGTAGAGCAGTGGAATGAAAATAATAAGAGGGCATTCACACAGAATGCAATTTTGTGTTTAAATATGCGAGAAGCACCACAGTGGAATAAAAAACACATGGTCTAGAGATGTTATTTTTAAGTGGAACTTCTTTTTCGTTTTGAGAACATGTTTTTAGAACATGAGCACGATGGTCCTTTATTTAAGTCTGTAAGACCTGTGTCATTTGGGACAGGGTTATTGGCTCAACCAATGGCGTGAGTTTGAGTTGGGACTATGTGTTTGTCCAACACTAATGGTGCAGAAATTACACTTCACCTTTAAGTGATACAGGAGTAAGTCGGCTTTCGAACAAAACATTTTTGTGCTACCACAGATTGCAGTGCACTTTGACTGGAGGATTAGCTAATGATAGTGCTGTTTTAAACCAACTGACTGAGTGCTAAGTAAAGAAGCATAATTGCATATTTCTGGTGGGACCACATCCTCTTTCAACATTACTGTAGTTTGAAGCATCTGATTTTGGAATTCAATTCAGGTTTGTCGTATAAAGTGCTAAAGAGAGTGCAGTCTGACATGATCTCACCGGAGAGGGAGAGGGAGTAAGAGGAGTGATACTGCACTCATTTCTGGAAGGAGATGGAGAACCAGATGGAGATGTAGAGACTGATCTGTCTTCACCTGAAGAAGACAGGATAAAAGAGAAAGAATGAGGGATAAAGGGAGAAATCCTATTAATATTTAAATCAGTGAGTTGCTCGTGCATTGAAATGGAAAAACAAGATCAGGACTTCCTGTATGTGAAAAAAACAGAGTGGCTGAGCAATTAAGAGAATTCAGGAATTTCTGGAAAATTCCAAATTGGTTGCCTGAGCTTTCAAGCCCAACTGGCATGTGTTTGGCGACATCAGAATTTCCAATGGATGGTTTTGTTGGAACTGCAGTGTGGATCATTTTAGATTTCATAGCACCTTTTATGCTGAATGACCTTATACCTTTATAAAAATAAATACATCTAACCTTCTTTTCAAAAGTATTTAAAGTTACATTGAAACAGAAGTAGCGACAGTCCTGTTCCCCATGTAAATACTATGTACAGTGGGGAGAACAAGTATTTGATACACTAGCGATTTTGCAGGTTTTCTTACTTACAAAGCATGTAGCGGTCTGTAAATCGCGAGATCTTGGCCAACAACCCCCTTCCCTCAGTAAGAGCATTGAAGATGGGTCCTGGCTGGGTCTTCCAGCATGACAACGACCCGAAACACACAGCCAAGGCAACTAAGGAGTGGCTCCCTAAGAAGCATCTCAAGGTCCTGGAGTGGCCTAGTCTCCAGACCTGAAACCAATAGAAAATCTTTGGAGGGAGCTGAAGTCCGTATTGCCCAGCGACAGCCCCGAAACCTGAAGGATCAGGAGAAGGTCTGTATGGAGGAGTGGGCCAAAATCCCTGCTGCAGTGTGTGCAAACCTGGTCAAGAACTACAGGAAACGTATGATATCTAATTGCAAACAAAGGCTACTGTACCAGACATTAAGTTCTGCTTTTCTGATGTATCAAATACTTATGTCATGCGATAAAATGCAAATTAATTACTTAAAAATTTGATTTTCTGGATTTTTGTTTTAGATTCCGTCACTCACAGTTGAAGTGTACCTATGATAAAAATGACAGACTTCTACATGCTTTGTAAGTAGAAAAACCTGCAAAATCGGCAGTGTATCAAATACTTGTTCTCCCCCTTGTACTTATTATAGTAATTGCAATAACTGGGTGATAAATAGGTAAACCTGAACCTACCCCTAAACCTACCTTATAGGGTTATAAGGTTTATTTATGAGGTGTCATGACAATATTTAAGTACTGAGTAATATGAATTAACTACATGTACTTAGGGTTAGGTTAGGGTAGGATAGGGTTTGGTTGAGGGTTAGTTGCATGTAATTATACATCATTTACTGTTATTACTATGGTAAGTACATGTAACGTATGTAACAAGGACACTGTAAAATAAAGTGTTATCCTTAAAGGCTATTACCCAGTATTTTCTTAGATAACTGTAAAATAAAGTGCAACCGATCTTTTCTGTATTATGATGTACGTCCGAGCATACATAAGAATTAAACATACAAATCATTTACAATAAGATCATTAACATGATCTAACACGAGAGTTAAAATGTGAGGTGTTCTCTTCAACACCGTCATCATGTGCACTCAGCATTAACACTTTGATTTTTGGTGTCTCATATCTGTGGCAACACTGACAGCAAGGAATTTCAGGAGCAGAATTCCGAACATTCCATAATTCCTAACACGACCAAAAGTGTGTATATGTCAAAATTAATTCCATGGCAAGTGCTATCAATATGGATTGACCACTTCCAGCAAGGTCACTCTAATATGCCTTCAAACGAGCACGCACTCAAACATGGGTGGAATTCACTCAAGAGTATGACAGGAATGTTATCGACATGTACAGATATTCTCAAGAGTGCAGAGCGTAGATAAGAGAGGGTCACACCCCGGTCCAGTATTGTTGATGGCATAGACAGGAATTACAGCATAATTCCTGTGGAAATATGTGGATGACCACAGGTTTCAATTCAGCTTTACATTTTGGAATCCAAATCTGCTGTATATAAATTCTGGTTGTATACTGCAAAAGTACTTGTTCAACTATTATAACCTAGTTTCCTTAGGATATTCTACAGTATGATTTAATTTGATTGTTTGTTTTTCATTTTAGTATCATACCCCACAGAATAATTTTTATGAAATGTTACCTGGCACTTGTAGACTCTTGGTACTGAGCTGCAGGACGTCTGCCATTGTAGAGGTCACAGGGATTTTACAGCCTAACAGGGAAAGAATGACTCTGACCTGTGAAGCAGGGTTTAATTAATATTTGAAACATTTTCATTGAATTCATTGAATTAAAAAATCCATTGTGATGTGATGTATGAAATGACGATTGAGATATGTATATGAATTCAAGGTTTAAGGAAAATATGTTTTGTTTTGATTTGAATTTGCAGATTACATTTTTAGGGGGTCAGTATACATATTATTTAAAAGAACCATAAGAACATAAGAAATCAAAATGAATACATCTTAGATTGCATTTCTTAGAATGTTGCACGTTTTAAACATTTTTTTATATAATATATTTGACTACAAATCTATATTTTTTCTCTCTCTCTTTCTGAAACATCATATTAGGACGTCCCAGCTGCAACAACAAAAGCATGACATGATGTGTTAGTGGGTGTGTATTAGTCATGCTGTCTCCCAAAGCTCTTGTTGGGCTCTGTTTTCCAGACCAAATTATCTGAAACAGGAGAGAAACACAATAAACACAGAAATGTGTTAAGTAAATGCTGTTAAATGCTAGTCTGATATCAAACAAGTACTATAATTTACATTAATTTATCTTATCTGAGGGAAAATTGAATATGGTGCTTTCTGAAATTCAAACTTATGTCCCCCTACCCCCAAAGTGTTCCCCTTTCCCCCCTATTTCCCCCATGCCTTAATCTTTTCTTTGGACTCTTTCCCATTTTCTTTTTCTTCCACTGTTAGTTTCAAACCCTCTCAATGGTTGTAGACGTAGGGTTTGAGGGAAGCAGCATATCCCTTAAAGGGATAGTTCACCCCAAAATGAAAATTCTGTCATCATTCACTCCCCCATAGTACTACCATAGTATTTTTCCCTATTATGGTAGTCAATGGTTGCTCTATCTGCTTGGTTACAAACATTATTCAAAATATCTTCTTTTGTGTTCAGCAGAACAAAGAAACTCATTCAGGTTTGGAACAACTTGAGGGTGAGTAAATGATGACAGAATTTTCATTCTTGGGTGAACTATCCCTTTAACAGTGTGTATGTGTGTTCATGTTTTTCTATCCCAATGGGGACTTCAACCTGAATGCACACTGACTCATATAAATCATACAGAATTAGTTTTTTTGAAAATGCAAAAATGCAGGGTTAGGGTTAGTCACCTTTATTTATATAGCGCTTTTTACAATACATATTATTTTAAAGCAGCTTTACGATTTGTAAATCATAAAAATCATTACAAATTATGGTTTGTAAATCATTCAAGAGTCCCCATAGTACACCACATATGCAAGAATGTGAGTGTGTGTGTGCATGCTCAGGAGAGAAAAAGGTTTTTGGAAAAGGGGAAAAGGTGAAGAGGGAGAGATGAGGGCCTCCCACAATGAATGTTTAGTAAATGGATCTGACTGAAATATAATCTCCAGATGCTCATATCTGAGACGTAATACATTTGGCATAGAGCACTTCATATAGATCAAACTCTTTTGCAGAAAAGGTAGAAACATAAAGACATTTGTATAGTTTAAAAATGAAAAACTTTCAAATGATACGAGCACGTTGAACTTGATTGCCTTCAGATGATATGATCTATCACTGCCTCGCCATATGGTTTCAGACACACTTCACACAGATTACAAATGACATCAAAGAGGCTTTCTGGCACTGAGGCTGAATCATTTGAACGAAGAAATGTTTCTTTATGGTATACTTTTTTCTTTTTTTTTTGTTTCTTTTTTACCTGTTTTGCAGGCTGTTGTGTTGTTGTTTTAGCATATCCATAATCTACATTGTTCACTTATAAAGTTGTGTACTTCAGCAATATAAGTAAACTGTGTATCCTTTATTTATACTATATAATAATATGCCATTTGATTGAATGTTTTTTTTTATTTATAATATTTTATACATTTTAAAATGTTTTTATATATAGTCTTCCTCTTACAATTTTTTTTTTTTTTGCCATCACCTTCAATATGAACCAACTGCAAAGAGCATATAGAAGTTAAATATTCTGCCTGCTCTAGTGAGACATTTCAGTTGTTTGACTTGTTATGGATAATATTCAGGGTTATTATCATTATAACTAAAACTAAAACCATAAAAAAACACATTTAATTAAAGTTAAAACATTTTTTTTTATTTATACTATTTGCCAAGGCAACAATTGTCTTTTTTGTTTAGTTTTAGTTAATGTAATAAAATGACTAAAGCTAAATAAACTCAAACTTAATATATAAAACTATATATATAGGGATATTAAAAAAACTAAAATATTTAAAACGAAAAGACAAAAAAGAAAAATCTAATTGAAAACATTAAAAACTATAATAGCATATCAATGATACTACAACAACGTGTCTAGTAATGTACACCCGTCCCTCTTTAAATTTCACCATCCATAAGACACCTTGGCACATAGTCGACTACCACTGAAAATAATTTCAGCTTGTACCTCAATTTGTTAAAACCACAAACCCGCATCTTGTTTCCTCCAAGAGTTTTCTAGGAAAATCTTCCTATTAATTTCCACCCAAGAGCTACTTGTGACACAGCGACACTTTGCAGAAGCTGAGGTCAAGCATGATGAATTACCGACCCCTTTCCTACTACATTACAATTATAGTCACTTTGGAGGATGTGCAGTCGTATTTCAATGTCCATCGGGTAATTATGGTCAGAATGTCCACTAAAATCCCATTTGTCCCACATGTCATATAGAGCACCATTAAGTCACCCATCTCTCTAGAAAGCCCCCATCAATCCCACTCCTGTCAGTCATCACAGCACACAAAAAAGACAAAGCACTGCACCTGATGCTGGTCCCATCAAACATTTCACTTTTTAGCATGCTAGATTTGTACTCACCCTTTTGTTTAGAATGTGTTCTAGTGTCCCCTGCCCGGGGGTTGTTTAGTCCCTGATCAAAGTCCAAAATCCCAAAAGGAATTGGATGTTTCAGTAGCAGAATCTATGTACTGATGCTGTTTCTCAACAGAAGTTTCAGCCAAATGTCTGAAAGAAGAAAAGCACTGAAGTTTTGATCTAAAGTTGAAAAAAAGTTTTAAAAGTGATCAGATCCAAATAATATTCCTCTGACTTGTTTCTGTATCCCAGCAGTCAATCCTTCATCTGCTGTGGAATGTCAGGGAGGAATGGTTGCGAGAGCCGCGCACACACACATGTACAGGGGCTGGATATGAAGGTTGCTGTAGTGAAGGGGGAAAGGGAGGGGATCTGACTTCATACTGACACAGATTCAATCACTGTGTACCGGTGTGTTTGTTGGAATGAGAGAGAGAGAGAGAGAGAGAGAGAGAGAGAGAGAGGGTGGAGAGTATTTGGAGTGGCAGCGTGCACTGATTAAGTCATCCGATCCCCCCTCCTTATGTTTCCCCTCTTTTCCTTCTGCCCACCCCACTGCGTCCAACTCTTTCTTCCCTCTCAGCTTCTCTTCCCAGCTTTTCTTGTCTTTCCTGTCTTCTCTTCACTCTCTGTTTCGTCTTACTCCCCTTTCTCTCTCTAACAAAGCTTTTTCCTAAACTAGAACAATCGGTTTAAAACAGTTTAAAACTATACATGCATACAAATAAATGCATGTTAGCTCATCTATGTTGCAGTAGTCTAAACTTCTTATTGTAAATGTTCATGAATTCTCACTCGAGGCCACATTTCTAACAAATGCACTTCTGCACAAACAGAACTACATATTGCTCACACATAAGTCGTGGCCATGATTCTGGAGTACATGGGTGGTTTCTAGGGTGTTTCTATGCAGTTGCTAAGGTGATCTGCAGTTCAGATTCTCCTGTTTTCCGAGGGCGATCTATCCTTCGAGGTGCACACACAGAGGTTTCTTGATTTGTTCCCCTTCATGCACTACAATGACATCAGCCTCTGTGCGTTTTTTTCCCCAGGTCTAAATCAACAGATCAAAGTGTGCTGCTTGAAGACAGTCCTTGGGGACATTCCACTAATTTGTTGAGTGGGTATTACATCAGTCTGGATTGGGGAGAGTGAGGTGGATCTTTACCCACCCACAGTCCTACCCAACCAGCCTATCAGTGAACCTACCACAGAGATGGAACCAGAGCCCACCACAGACTCAAAAAGTGCCATGTCTGATCAGTTCCGTGAGCCAGCCCTCACTTCCACCAAGGAGCATAACCCTAAGGCTATACCATTGTGTCTGACTAGGTGTGTGAGCCAGTCCCAGTGTCCGTTCCGGTGGGCATTTTCATTAAGAACGTGGGCATGATGTGGAACCCTGCACATACTCACACCACTGAGGGTGAGAGGTGCATAACTTCTAAACAATTGTGTGAGGAATTGGAGGAGGATGGTTCCCAGGAACTCCCACCACCGCTGGTCCTGCCCAGCACCGACCCTGCCTCCCACTCCCACCTCCTCTGCCTGTCCCGTATTGGCCATGGAGGCTGCTATTGAACTTTCTGCCTGTCCCTTTTTAGCCAAGGAGGCTATTATTTACTCATTGTCTCCATGGGCTCCCTTCAGCCCTTTGACTTGCTGGCTCCACCTAGCAGCTCAGATCCACCTTGGGTTTCCAGTTGGCCAGCTCTGCCCAGGTGAACAGTCAGCTCCACTTTTGCTCCCTGCTTCCTCAGCTCCACTTAGGACCATCGTCTTATGGCTCCATTGGGCTTCCTCGTCCCTCCGGCTCTGCCTTCGCTGCGGACTTCCGGGTGTTTGTCTGCATCTCAGCCCTCCACCCCTTCAGCTCCATTGGGCTCCTTCCCTCTGGCTCCTCCTCGGTTCACCGGCACCCTGGCATCACCTCGGCCGCTCGTCCCTGTGGATCCATCTTGGTCTCTAGGACCTCGAGTGTTTCACCCGGTCTCTTCGGTTCTTTTTGGCTCTGTCTGTCCTCCCCTGGTTACGCCTGGTGTCTCCACCATGGCTTCTCCCAGACACGTGCACAGATAGACCCTAAGTGGTGCTCAAGCACCTGTCCTTTTGGCCTCTCACTAGATAAGTGCCATTTTGCTATAAATGTTTTTATTTTTTTATATTAGTTTGTATTTAAATTTGGCCCTTGGCATCAATTCTCAAATAAGCATGTGTCCAACGACATTTAAGTTCTAACACGCAAATCGTGTGCCTTGTGGAGCAGCATCCACATCTCCCAGGGGTCACGTCTGATCGGTGTTAGTGTTTTGCTTGAGTTGGACTTTGAGTTAGATTTACACTGTTCCTAGTTCAGTTTCATTTGTCTTAGTTCATCAGTCACCATGAATTTTGATCCGCCCTCAGTGTCTCACCCGTGTTAATTACCTTGTTTAGTCCCTAGTGTATATTTAGCCCTCGGTTTCAGTTGTTGATTTCAGCATTTTAAATTACGAAAACTAAAACTGAAATAAAAATAAATGAATGCTAAATAGATGTTCCTGGCTGTAGTTCTTTATACTTTAACATACGTCCCAAACAGACGTACGCAGTCATATGAAGTCCATACTACACTTTAAGTAAAATATACAATGTCTGCTGCCAACAGTAAAATTAGTTCATTTTAGTGGCGCTCAGGTGGTTGTTAAAATGTCTGAAGATTGTTCAAATGCGCTCACAAATACTCTTCCCCCTATCCATTTCTCTTGAACAAGAAAACTTTCCATGGATCCATTTATTTTATTTTCTCAATGTTAATTTGAGTGAGTCTGGAACACATTACCAATGGCATTTACCTCCCTGAGCCACCAGGGCCAATCTCACAAAGGCCAACAAAAAAAGAAAGTCCCTCTACTTTTTCTCTATGTTTTTAGACCTTCTCTGTTCCATATTTGACTGTAAGTTCATGGCCTATCCATTCACAACTATCAGCCGACCCACTCCAGCATGTTCTGGTATAAACACTCCAGACCACACATTGCTTTCTTGGTCAGACAGGAAACAACCAAGTGAGTTGAGAGGAAGTGAACAACCCCCGACTAAGCTACTTGTGCTGCACACTGAACCAGGAAGTGCTTTGGCTCTGATCACGAACACACCCTAAAGCTTCCTCTTTTACACGCCACCCTTCCGCTTTCAGAAGGGCTGCCTGAAAGCGTCAGCCTTTCTTTAGCAATCAGAATGGAAAATAGTCATTTTTTAACTTATTGCACCTGTTCTCCTTTTAAATGAATTGATAGATTTGCTCCCTGTCAGTTCTACCTCTCATCTCAATTCAATTGTTTTTATCACCAAACATATCATATTATCAGCATGTATGTGTATAATCTATGCATGTTTAAGTACTATGTGCACATGAATGTATGCCTTCCAGCCTTGCCTTTCCTGTGACTGTTGTCTGTACTTGAGGAAAAGGTGGGTCCACTCCTCTGACCTCAGTCACACACACTGACACACACATTGCTATTTTCAATGAGACTCAAACTTAACTCTATTGTAATGCTAGAATTACTCTATGACTACAGCCACACCATCAAAATCTACCCACCCCTTGCCCATATGAAAAGCTGGAGGACCTTGGAAACAGTGTTAGGGTGGTTTTCATAAATAATGATACTGTTAAACTGTCAGGGAAGAGAGTCCCTAAGAGAAGCAGCATACTCTTTAATGGACTGGTGAGTTTTAGACAGCAATAACAACAAAATACGTTTATTTGTAAGATGAGAAGCTGTACGGTCTCTTAATTCAAACTAAAAACCTCACTAATTGACTACAATGTGTAGTCTTCTTGCAACAAATCAGCATTGAGCAGTGGCGCTTTATGATTCGACAAAAGGAGGATTTCAAGCTTTCCCCTTAATTGTAGGCAGAAACAAATGACACATACAGGATCCAGAGATGTTTAATGATTCAAGCAGGTCAAACAATATCAGTACTGATGTAATAGTGAAAACTCACTGGAGATGTTGAAGATAACTGGGTCATAAATTATGTTTTATTAACAAAGTTCGGGAGGAGCATGTTCAACCTAATTAACATGAGAAGAGCACATTCAGTTAATCAACTCAATTAATGATAAGAGCAGCAGACTTGCCTCTGTTCGTTGACAGTTTATCAGCATCCCTCCACCACTTCTAGGGCCAACATTTCGAGCTCTGAGCCCTCCCCCCGAACAGCACGCCAAATACGTATAACCTTTACTTTACTTAATTATATGTAAGTGTGAACTCGTGAATCAGTTTTCACTAAGTCCCACTAACATAAAATACACTTGTAATAGGCGTGTAACAGAGTCCAGTAAAGACCGCTCATCATGAGGAAGTTCACAAGACACCGTTTTTCAACTAAATGCATTTTTGGCATTCATTAACATGTACATGCACTAAAAACTGAAGTTAACAAGGATCTGCGAAAACGACTAAAAACGCTGTTATGCATGCCAGGCCAGTGGTTGGCAATGTCACTTTGTAAAAAAAACACTACACACGTATAGACTGAACTCGCATGCGTGTGACATCAACTTTTTCACAAAATTAGTTTTTTGTAGTTTACACTGAGACGATAATGGTATCGTATTCAAAAACTTGCACTTTAGGGGGAGTCTACACAACATCGTTTTCAACTAAAAACTGAAAACCTTTTATGCGTTTTGGCCGTTCATTTAGGCCTACATGACAACGCTGCAAAAACGTTAACTTTTGAAAGCTTTTCCAAGTGCACATTTTTGAATACAATACCGTCTCTGTGTAAACTACACAATGCACATTTGTGAAAACGTCATGCGCACGTGTATTAAAGTAAAGTTAAAGTAAAAATGTGTATGTTTTTAGCACATCGTTGTCATGTAAAACATACCCTTAGTATAGCTGAGGCATAAGCATGTGCCGACCCCACCAGAATTCTGCGTTTTTAAATATCTGAACAAATGATCCTGTGTTAAAACTAATGCCACTAATTTACACACATGCCAGTATGACTAAACTTAGTGTATTTACTAGTTGCCTTATCAACACTATATCGAGAAAAAATTGCACCAAAATTAAAAAAATATTTGGAAGATATCACTGAACTGAATATTTATTTAACCATAGCAAAAGTACATTTCTTAAGTTCATTTTTCATCTGTGTTTTTTGTATTTATATAAAACTAGACAAATCTGATATTATTTTAATCTTATATCTGTTATTTAACAGTTGAGATCGTTCTTAAATGCTGATCTAACCAGCAGAAGACAAGAGCCGGGTTTAAATCCCAATTGTGCAGTTGGGGTGCATTGTAACACTGCGTTACAACGTGCCCCTATTATATGCTATTGTATTCTATACTTTTATGAATTCTGTTGAGAAACCATGAGAAGAAGGTGAATAAAGACAGAATCAATGTTCAGAAATGATTAATTATTATTATGTTTTTAACTATGCTGTATAGCTGTGTTCTGCGGTGTGTTTATTGTCAAACTAAATTTTATTTTTAATTTTAATGATTAAAAAATGCCATTTTTTATATGAAAAAGTTAATAATTGTATTTTATTGACAAAATATTTTAGTTTGTCTTGGATATTTATTTGATTATATCAGGTAACATTTTAAGATGTAATTTGTTCATGTTACAATGTGCCCCTCACCTTACAATGTACCCCACCTATAGGGCATGTTGTCACATTTTACTTCCATTCTTTCAGGGTAAATCGAGAAAAAAGTATACATTGTATTAATGAAACAAAACCACATAATTGTACTAGACATGTGGGAAATTAATGTGGTGGAAAATAAATACTCTGAACCATAAGTGGATTTACACAAACTGAGAAAGTCAAAACGTGTTAGGTTGTGCCCCGCTCTCCCCCTAGACTGTGAGAGATGTTTAAACCATCTTAGACCAAGAGCCAGTTGCATAAACCGCTAAGACTAGTATTACAAGTTAGTCATAAAAAAAAAAATTCTTTAACAAGACTGTTCATAACTTTTTTCAGTCAGTAACATGAAAACATACATTGGCCTAATTTGATACGAAAAGTAAGACTGCCCCTTGACTAACTGCTAGTGGGTCATACTATCTTAAGATACTGTCTTAACATAAGGGCTATGTTTATGCAACTGGCCAAATATGTTTTTTCCCCACAGCAGGGATCTTTATACTGTTGTGTAAAACGGTTTAATGAAGGATTATAATTGTAAATGGCTTTATTACGCCACCTTGTGGACATCTCAAGAAACTTGTATACTTGAAAACTACGAAATCTTGGGAGAAGGGTCATGTTGAAGGCCTTTTACACACACACACGTTGGATTTTTGTATTTTATGAGGAGTCTTCATAGACACTTAATTTTATATTGTACAGAGTTTATAGGCCTATACTATCCCGTATCCCTACCCTAAAACTCATAGCTACCTACAGAAAATATTTAATCAATTAAACACACACACACACACACACACACACACACACACACACACACACACACACACACACACACACACACACACACACACACACACACACACACACACACACACACACACACACACACACACACACACACACACACACACACACACACACACACACACCAGACAACGATAAATAATCATAACAAATGCTACCGAAAAAAAATAACACTTTACGAAAGAAGTACCTTACAACAAGTAAATAAAATAAACTCCACTGGACTGGATCAGCCAAGCAGTAAAATGATCTTATTGATGATAAATGGTGCCTGATCGTTGTTAATGGTTACAAAAGGTCTGCTTCGTGTCATTGCAATTTATTTTTGTAAACAACGTTAGGCTACGTATAAAATGCAAAGTTAAAATGCAAAATACAAAACATCTTCAATCAATGGAAATGTGAGTGTGATCAGCTGTGGTCACGTGACTAGCACATTTGGTGATTTACGCAGCACATAGAAAAGAATACATCAAGACAAAGCGGCACGGTTCCTCTGTCAGCATTTTTCCAGTGTGTCCACTTATTTTAAGTCAATATCCGATCAGAGACTGGCCCGCGTCCTGACAGTCTACAGAAATATTTTCCTCTGGTTTTTGTGCTGATGTAGGCCTAGTTATTGCCATCGAGCATCGGAGGAATTTACTAAAAGTAAGTAGCAAATAACAGTCATTAAACATTACATAATCAGATAGAAATATGGGGCAGCATGAACCATATTATAAACCATTTTTACTCGGTTGTATGGGAATTTGAATGCATATCATATGACTACATTGGGAAGTTGTTAAGCATCATATTGACATATTTTGAAAAACAAATTAACCTGTAGATTATTTTTTTTCATGCACAGCATTTTGTTTTCCTGCACCAACTCGTTTCAAACGGTTCTTTTGTTTTAAACAAATAAACTATATTTCAGAACACATCCGTGCTATTTTTTTTAAAATATGGAAAATGATTAAACGCTCAGTTGAATATAATAAAAAGTAATTTCGTATGTATATTCCTGTGTTTGTGGGTGAAACAGGGAGGACGCTCGATGCATGTTAAGTGAAGTGAATCTTTCTTTTGATTCAAATCTTTTCAATGAACCATGTTCACTAAACGATTCGTTCAAGATTCATATTCAGTCGTCAACTGTACGTTGTACGTTTGATATGACAGTTTAATCACACGAGTTGGTCTAAAACATTCTATTAAAACGTGCAAAACATTTAGCCTAATGAATATTGTAATTGCGACAATATATTTTAGGATGCAAAAAAAAAAAAAAACAACTAGGCAATTAAATTACAATAAAAACACATTAATAAAACACAATTTACAACGTATAACATGAATACCTGCCCACTGGAACCAGACATATAAAATAAATAGACGCCTCATTTTATATGCCTATGACTGGAACATCGTATGTCTGCGTAAAGACGCCACGTTATGACGTAATTGCGTAACGACGTACAATAACAACTGAACTATTTTTTTAAACTAAACCACTCGAAAGAACCGATTCGCTTTTGATTCGGGTTTACTATCATTACTTGGGCAAGCTCATGCATTGCTGTTTTCCTGCAATTACCCTGAATGTTATTTATATAGCTTGTCTCACACATTGTTCTGAAAAGCAGCTTTATAGAAAAAGTTCACTTAAATGTATTGACAAAGTCAACGGTGTTTTTTATTTTTTATTTATTTAATAATAGCATGCATTCTTTTTTAACTGTGTTTCATAACATTTGTGTATAAATATGTTAAATTATCAGATACATATGCTATAGCTGCATTTTTATTCATGTTTTTGTGTTTGACACAAACAGGGAGGAGGGTTGATGCATGTTTGTTTAAGCAGGAATCACATGACCATCTTGCTCGTAATGTGTTGTTTCTCTAATGGCAGTCAGCCATCTCATCTCAGCTCAACTACCTTGCAAATGAAGGATTAATCATTCCGTACACTGTTAACTCAAGATTTCCACGAGATCTGACGGGCATTACAAGCGCCAGCGATGCCAGGTACGATATTTGCATGGTTTCCGTAGCTTGCACTGTCTTCTCGGTGTGTGTATTTGGACGTCTCGACTTGACTTCACGGCGTTTGTCTGTCGCTGTCATTGACTGGACACTGTCTTAATGTCTATAATTAGCAGTTCCGACAGCATATGGTCGTGCAAACTGAGACTTGTTTGATTGTACGTCATTTAGGAGTGCTTTACGCGTAACGTTACACGTTTAACATTTAGCATTGCGTTATTGGCAACTCGTATTTGTTTATGAAGTTCTACTAGATGAACGGATAACCCACACGTCATATCAGGGGGTGTGTTGAGGCCCACTTGAGCTGTCACTGCATTTCTCAACACGACCTTTATGGCAGTTTACTCTCATTGTTTTGAGCCTTATCCTATTCGGAAATAGCCTACAATGGAGTTAAATATTCGCGTTGCTGAGAGCTATTTGTCGGTCTAAATAAGTTATTCCGTTTTTCTCGGTGTAATACTGTAAAAGTGGATTACATAATTGGCTTGAGAGTGTTTATAAAGCTCGTCGGGGAACTTCGCCTTGTTTCGGTGCCTTCGTGTTTTAACTCGTTTATTGTTTTTGTTGTTTGTTTGTTTGTTTGTTTGTTTGTTTGCCAAATACTTTGTTTACTATTTTCTATTTTTTTTGCTTGTCTAGTTTGTGTTGAAGAAGGAAAGATTATCTGTGTGTTCCGGTTATTGTTTTGATTTTTCTGACACTGGTGTCTGTATAAACACACATGCAGTGGCATGTTGTTGCATAAGCTCCAGGTTTTCTGCAGTCTGTCACATGTTAAACATCACTATCTGTGTTTGAAGAAAATGTAACTTGTATAACTAATGCCATTATTAGCTTCTTACATCGAGTTATCCTGACCTAGCTGCTTGTCTTGTAGGGGTGAAAGAGTGTGACTCTGTGACTGTTTTTATTGGATGTTTTGACACGTGAGCTGAACACATTTACTCTAAAATAACACCTTGGTCGAGTTGACCTAATATATCACTGTATATTGTATTGCATTGGGGCCATAAAACAGTCTGTAGTAGGATGTTATAGACTAGTTTTAGTGAACTCTTGTTTATGACAATGGACTATGATTCATAGTTGCTTGTGATTTGGCCTTGTCCTATATTTTAAAATGAGGGCAGAATGAGATTCAAAAGAGAGTGAAAACTGTTTTTTTTTTTTTTTTTTTTACATAAGCCTGTAGCACAGTTTTGGCAGTGATGCTGAGTTTTAAGAAACAGAGCTCTAGTTTGTCAAGTCAAGTCACCTTCATTTATATAGCGCTTTTTACATTGTTGCTCTTTACAGTGATAATAGGAAATGAATGGAAGAGAGTTTTGGCTGTACAGCAGCTCTAGAAAAAAGTTATTGTCCAGCTAAAGTAAGTAATTAAGTCATTAATTTGCTTGGCAAAAATCATTAGTTATTTACTTTGGAGCCACTTACACAACACCATTTTAAACTAAAATAGAAAACTTTTAATGTGTTCTGGCCGTTCATTTGCATGGCAACAGTGTTTGGTGGCTTGAGAATGCAAACTTTGAAATAGTTTTGAAACTATACCGTTATCATCTTCGTGTAAACTTCAAAAAACGTGAATTGTGAATCGTAAGCATTACGTGTTTAGTCTATAGGCAAGCACGTTGTAATACGTATGTGCGCATGCGCGTATTTTTCCTTTACAAAATAACCACCACATTACTTGTCTGGCATGCATAATATAGCGTTTTAGTCATTTATGCGGATCCATGTGAACGGGAATCTGAAGTGAATGTGAAGTTTGTCAATATTATAAATGCTCTCTGTGGCTGGATTACATTTGCTGCCCTAATGGCCTAACATCTGTGTGTGTGTATGAAAATGTGGCACTGTGAGGAAGATGCTATATACACTGGGGAGTTTTTCTTTTCGTCACTGGCTATGTTCACACTGTCACGGTTTGGTATTGACAACTGCATTTACTTACAAGTGTGAGTCTCAAAACATACTGTTAACACAGCTGCGACAGTCAAGACACAGTCAAGCTTGTATTATATTTGTGACTATCATCTCTAACTTGACTAAAGTAAAATCAAAGCTGGTGACGTCCATAAAACTGTCTTATTACATTCGGCATGACGAGTCCAGTTGAGTTGCGAGTTCATCCGTCCAATCTTCATTAACAGACGACAGCTTTTATACCCGAGTGCAGCATTTGAGTCGCACACAGACCACAAAACTAACAGGAGCAACTCCAGGGGAAGACAGTGTCTGGATCTAAAACCTTCAAATTAAATGGCTCTTATCTGTGGCTCCAAAATCACACATAAAAGCCTGCTACACTCTGTAGACACAATTATGTGCAGTGTCTCTTTTGTACACATGAAAGACAACTAGTTGTCCAGAACGGTTCAGTTCACACAGCACAAGTTTTGCATAAAATCAGTTGTGAGTCCTGAAAATGTACAGGTGCGAGTTCGGTTGTAGAATGCAGTTTTCAGTTCAGTAAATAAATAACCAAGCTGTGTGAATGCAACCATATTAAGGATTCAAATACTGTGCTGACAACTATATTCTGCATCATAATTGACTGATTTTTAGTGCTGGGTACATAGACAACTCTAAATAGCTCTCCACAAGATACATTTCACTTGCAATCGATTCAATAGAGTAGGGATGCACCGAAATGAAAATTCTTGGCCGAAACCGAAAAAGAGGAAACCAAGGCCGAAAACCGAAACACCGAAAGAAATTATGCCAATTATTAGTACCATTGCATTTATGGCTATGACTGTGTACTAACTTTACTAAAATCAAGGCATTGCAATTGCATAAATTAATATTGAAGTTTCAAAGAATAAATCAATTACAAATTATGCCAATATTTATTTAGCACATTGCAACAATGCACAGTATAAAATAAAATTCAAACTAAAATGTTTAACTTGTATGGAAGTAAAATAATGCCAAATGTTTTTGAAATAAAAAAGCCTGTTGAATTGCACTACTTGAAAACAAATATGCATTGCATTAACCATGATTGCATTTTAATGCATTGTATTTTTAGGGCTTGCATTTATATGGGCTGAAATTCAACATGGTTGTATATTTAAGCTGTGAATATTTCAATTCAAAACATTTCAAACACATTTTCATTAATACAAATTCAATAATCCATATTCTCCTTTCATATTTCACTTCCAAAATATTCAAACTGTTTAAAAATACAACCTATAATATTCAACAGGCAATTTTCGGTCCGTTTTATTTCGCTTTACAAATTCGCTCCACAATTCAGTGGTTCAAATTCGACGGCAAATTCAATGGCAAATTCGACATTGAATCAGGGACTGGAGGAAAAGCAATAGACTACCGATGCATTATATCTATCTGCTGTTAGTCGCCTTCACCAGTAGGTGGTGCAAGCGCAACGCGTGTTGACAACATCAAAGCAACAGACAGAGACGAGAAGCCTTCATAAAACATAATTTGCTGAAATGGACCGAGCGGTGAGTACGAGTTATTATGAGTGTATATATAGTATATAACTTACATGTTGAAAAGGCTGATTAAGACACATATCATCACACGAGCGTTTACTCAAGTGTCTTATGATACGACTTTTTTTTTGTCAAAAGTGATAAAAGGTGCCTTGCTGATCTCAGCACTTCATTGTCTCCCTTGTATAACAAAGTTAACATGAATTAAAGATAGAGAGTAGCTTTAAATATATCACTTCATCACAGATGTCAAAATATTAATGCAGATACAGAGCTGCCTATCTCAAAAGCATTGTGGAGCTATGTTGATTGTTTAAGACTAACGTTATTGGTGCTTGTTTTTCTACGATGCTTTTGAGATAACGTTACACGGAGACAATTCACGTTTAACTTAATCATATACCGCAACATGAAGATGAACTGATATTGTGGTAGAAATGTACCATTTTAATATATAATTGCGGAATTTAATTTATAAGTAGGTTGTATTTAATCATGCTATATCTAAATAAAATTAACTTTGCCATCATTTAAACCCATCCATCGAATTAGTATTCTGTCATTAGTGACTAAACCAAACAATACACATGTCTTAGCGTATAACAGTTGTTTTACTAAAATTGTATCCACTTTGCAGTCACGTCACTACTACCATGGATACCTGGCGGGCAAAAGGCAAACACTGAGAGAATGAAGTACTTGCCCGCCAGTACTAGTGACATCACGTGCAAAGTATGAATTAATAGGATCTTGCCAGGACGTCGCCAGTATTAATATACAAAAGTTGGTGTTTTGAGGTGTAAACGATCGTCGCCTGCATGCCAGATAGTTGTGCGATTGGATGCACAATAACCACATTTTGTCAGCTTTTTTTGCCGCGCCAGGTAACTTATCCATGTTAGTGACGTGACTGCAAATTATTTAGGCCTATATCAATGCTAAAGGCGAGGGAATTCTGGATTAATCAGAAAAATCACCTTCCTTTTGAACGCTGTAAAAAGTCGTATCATAAGACACTTGAGTAAACGCTCGTGTGATGATTTGTGTCTTAATCAGCCTTTTCAACATGTAAGTTATATACTATATATACACTCATAATAACTCGTACTCACCGCTCGGTCCATTTCAGCAAATGATGTTTTATGAAGGCTTCTCGTCTCTGTCTGTTGCTTTGATGTTGTCAACACGCGTTGCGCTTGCACCACCTACTGGTGAGGGCGACTAACAGCAGATAGATATAATGCATCGGTAGTCTATTGCTTTTCCTCCAGTCCCTGATTCAATGTCGAATTTGCCATCGAATTTGCCGTCGAATTTGAACCACTGAATTGTGGAGCGAATTTGTAAAGCGAAATAAAACGGACCGAAAATTGCCTGTTGAATATTATAGGTTGTATTTTTAAACAGTTTGAATATTTTGGAAGTGAAATATGAAAGGAGAATATGGATTATTGAATTTTTATTAATGAAAATGTGTTTGAAATGTTTTGAATTGAAATATTCACAGCTTAAATATACAACCATGTTGAATTTCAGCCCATATAAATGCAAGCCCTAAAAATACAATGCATTAAAATGCAATCATGGTTAATGCAATGCATATTTTTTTCAAGTAGTGCAATTCAACAGGCTTTTTTATTTCAAAAACTTTTGGCATTATTTTACTTCCATAAACTTGACCCCACTCATTTGTACATTAAATAATAATGTACAGGCCAACAGAAAGGTTTTAAAATTAAATGTTCTCATAAAAACAAAGTGCATTTAGGTCAAGTGCATTTTACATTTTTCTCTGTAGGACTACTACAAGACAGTGCATTCAGAACAAGTGCAACTGATTAAAGATACAACTATTTTCTCTGTAGGCCTTCAACATAATAGTGTATCAAAACAAAGACTGCCATAGCCCATATGTTAACTGTAGAATAGGGGTGTAACGGTACACAAAACTCAACGGTTCCGTACGGGTTCGGTACAGCAGTTTTACAAAATGGTTTTTTATTTATTTTTATTGTTTTTACTGGAAAAAAAAGTATCTGTCCTTAAATGAATTAAATTATAACTAAAAGTTTATTGAAGATATTGCTGTAAACTATATAGGGAGACCGCACTTGCACATTAATATTAAAGGTTAACAACAGAACCAAAACTATTAGCCTAAATTCAGTTGCTATTTATTTTTAGGTCTAATAATCAACACTCAAATAACAGTACGCAAACATGTAAACTTCACATAAGGCAGTTTTTGCAATAACTTCTAAATCTAATTATAAAATAGTTTTTTATCCAATTCGTTGTTGAAATCTAATAATTTATACACAGTGTCTGTCATTTTCATGACAGGTTTATTTAAACATAGGCTGCATTAAATAATCAAGATATCATTAACAGATTAAGTAGAATATAATGAATATAACGGCTAATATAGGTCATATATTTAGTGAAAGAGTTGATTTACTCTAGTGAATAAAATTCTGTGGACACTGAATGACTGCCTGAGGTAAATGTGATGCTAAAGATACATGACATTGTTTAGTTTACAAGCAGTTATATTGACGTCTTTTCGCCGTTGAAACACTGATTGAGCGATTACACCACAAATGATAGCCTACATGACAATAAGTTGTAATGTATCCTCAACACACCTTAGATGTTCATTCATGTTTATTCTTAAGGAAGAGATGATCAATCGCGTCCACGCGCGCCCGCTGCCGCTTGAACTGTGATAAGATCAGTGATGCCACATTAAAGAGCGTCAAAACGGCATTTATCGTTTGAATTTTGTGATGCATGTTGATCGATGTTGGTGTGAGAACTCGGATTGAAGTGTGTTCCGTGCTTAAAACATGCCCACTGTTAAAGATTGCATTCGGAAACCATCCGGTTTCACAGTGAAGTCTGGTCCTCTTCTCATCGAGAACATGAGCTGCTGCACTGCTCTCGCTGTCAGTGCTTGTGCATGGAGCAGACGTGGGTGTTTCTCAGATATACTGAAATACATACACACCGCAGACATGTTGCTTCAGAAAAGCACGTGCAGGTCGTGGTTTCTGTTTGCGTCATCACAACATTTCGGCCGTGTTGTTTCGGTGATTAAAGTATTTCGGCCGAAAACCGAAAATATACTTTTGGGCCATTTTCGGCCGAAAATTTTCGGTGGCCGAATATTCGGTGCATCCCTACAATAGAGTTTGATGATGACAATGCTAGGCACAAGGTTAAAATAGATAATACACACATTCTAAGTAAGATAAGTCATTTAGATTGAGCCTACATTTAACAACAAACTGTGGGGTTAATCCAAGCTTTGGAAAATTAAAGTGATATTTATTTGAGAATTTTTTTAGCTAAATAATAAACAATTTTGAATCATTGAAACAATCTGTATCGTATGCGTTATAAAAATACAGGTGATTTGACAGCAGATTTACAGTGAACAGAAAAAAGGAAAATGATTTAATGATGCTGCTGCAAACAGATCAATTCTGCTGTAAAGCGCTCTAAAAAAGGAAAATGGTAAGCTGTTGTTCAACTGAAGTCAGTTCAGTGTTGATTCAGCTGCCATCATTTTCCTCTTTGTAACTATTTTATATTCGTAACTTTGTTATTTATAGGCTTTATCCATGTTATGGAGCCTGTACCTACCTCAGGCTTATTACTTGCACCCATTTACTGGAAATGTGAGCAAGGGCCATGTTTTCATCTGGTATTTCCTACAGCAATACAGCATAGTATTGTGATATTGTATCGATACACAGACACCAATATATTGCAATGTTATTTTAAAATTGCAATCATTTTGGTTGGTTTGTTCATACAAACATGTTTGCTTTGTGTGTTCAAACATCAGAGATTGCATTGCAAATCAAAATGCCTGGTAGACTGTGAAGCAATGCATACATTTGTAAATGCTCACTACAACTAGTGTAGACATGTCTGTCTGAACCAGCTATTGAAAAGGAGGTGGATTGTGATATAATATTCTGTTTTTTTTTTTTTTTTTTAATCAATGATTGAGGCTGCAAAATGTTGATGGATTAACCCAAAAAGTGTAACATAACAGTGGCTCAGCATTGCAGAACGCTTGTATCAGTGAAGTCGTACTCTGTTTGCTTGTTTAAGGTATGTGTCTCTGTTTGCTATCCATCACCTATCAGGTGTATGTTTAAAGCCCGCAGTCCTCTCGGTAGCTCATCCTGTCGTCATCACTCACAGATGAGCTTATTTCCTCCAGTGATGCCACTGCTATTTTTAAGCCTTAAGTCTCTGATCTCTCATACATCATGTGTGTTAAGTTTAGACAGACAGCCACAAATGTTCTGTTAGTCTGTGGTTGTAGCAAATGAAAATTCTGCTATTCTATTCGACTGCTTCCAATGAACTGAGCACTGCACACACAGTATACACTGCATATTGCCTATTGTCTATTTGGCATATTGGCATTGCCACAATAAATCAAACAACAGTATTCTACATACTACACCTCACTATGCATTAGTCACATGACTTCATATGTTAACGCATTCACTTATCATCTTGGAAATAACAAAAGAAAAAGAAAAAGTTAGTTTTAATTAGCCTACATGTTGTGTAAAATTGTCTTAACATTTGGTAGTGTTTGGTCAAGAAAGAAATGTTGCAGAATCATGGCTTTAAAAATTTTTTAATTAATAAACTACAGACATCCCACCTCTCCCGGAAGGTCCAGCTCCCTGATGAAAATGATATACAGTATCCCAGAAATCGAGTGAGTGAGAGAGCTAGCCTGTTATTAAGTTGCCTTTTTTGGGTGAATTGATCACTGGTGGTCAGCTAAGACACATTACCATTACACTCGCTATTATCGCATGTTTCAAATACGTCTTCTGTAACCACTTGTGTTCGGATTTTGTGGAGACCCTCGCCTCTCCTTTTTTGTCAACCTCAACCACATCAATTTCGACGCATAAATAATATAGAATAAACAAAGGCGGCTTATGCCAATTAATTTAATAGTAGGCCTATAATAAATAAAAAAAATATTAGGGGAGGAGGGGGGTTGGGTTGTTGTGCCATCAGTCAATGTGTGTAAGCAGGACAAATCTTTTTTTGTTGTTGTGCTGCAACAGGTTAGACCAGGGGTGTCCAAAAAAGTAATCTGTTTCTGCCAAAATGCATAAATGTCCAATCCTAGTCCCACTCCTGCCCCACTGAGTTCCTCCAGAGTTTAGCTCAAACTTGCCTCAAAACTCCTACCTGGAAATTTCTAGTATGCCTTGTAAGACCTTGATCAGCTGGTTCAGGCGTGTTTAATCGGAGTTGGAGCTAAACTCTGCAGGACAGTGGCCCTCCAGGAGCAGGATTGGACACACCTGAGGCCTGTTGCATGAAGCCGGTTCAGTTCCTACCCAGGGGTGCGTAGGGGCTTTGGGAAACGCACCTCAGGTAAGTTTGAGATTAGTGAATTGGTGAATTGGTTTTTAGCTGTGTTCATCGCCGTGGTAACTTATTTTACATGGCTAATCTGCTCCAGAGCAGGTTTTATTCTGTGTTAGACATCGCAGACCAAAACTGGACCAATCAGCTGTGAGCAAAGTGACATCTGATGCAATAAAGCCACTCCCCCTGTATCTCTCCTGTGTCAAAAATTAAAGCAATTCATAGTGAAACAAGCTGACAACATTTTCCGTAATTCACCTTTAATAATTTATTATATTTATATTATATGAATTACAATTATTTGTAATTCTTAGTCAAAAAATTATATGAATTGACAATATTAACCATTTCATTTTAATTAATATAAATACACCTAAATACAAGCTTTAATATATAAAGCTTTTAAAATGACTAAGCTTACATGTTTTCTTTTGAGCTCTTCATGAACTTATTTAAATAATTTAAATTCAGTTGATTCACTTGCATTGATGTAGTCAGATATTTTCATTTAGTTGCCTTCTCAAACGTTCTCTGCAGCAGCTGTGTTTATTCTTGCCTTGTTAATGCCTTTAAATTCATGATATTTTTTCTTAATCTTCATCAGAGAAGTGAATTGTGCCGGCTCTCTCGTGAGAAGTGAATCAAACCGACACTCATTATGTTCTGTGTGATTAGCTGTTCACTACACATCTCACACTTTCAGGTGCACGTGCTTCAGAGTTAAAGGCCACCCAAAAATGATCCCATAATTTACTCACCCTCAAGCCGTCCTATGTGTATATGACACTTTTCTTTCAGACGAATACAATCGGAGTTATATTAATAAATGTTCTGGCTCATCCAAGCTTTATAATGGCAGTGGATGGCAGGCCAAAATTTGAATACTAAAAAAATGCATCCATCGATTTCTAAAAGTATCCACACGGCTCCGGGGGGTTAATAAAGGTCTTCTGCAGCGAATCGATTGAGTTTTGTAAGAAAAATACCCATATTTAACACATTATAAAGTAAAATATCTAGCTTCCAGCAGACCACTTTCCATATTCCGTATTGGCCTTTTGGGCTGAAGAAGAATGTCATATACACCTAGGATGGCTTGAGGGTGAGGAAATCATGGGATAATTTTCATTTTTGGGTGAACTATCCCTTTAATCATAAACTCTGGATCAAATAATCCGGGTTGGATTTGTATGGTTTTGTCAACTCTAAACCTACTCGGAGTCTGAAACTCAGAGTTTGTTCAGTTAGCTTCATGCAACAGTGTATGTGTGAAATTAAGCTGGTGTTAAGATTCTTCAGTCCTTTTATAATGTATCAGGTTCATGGTTCCCTCTAGTGTTTACAGCAGGCATTACTGTTGACGCCTGCAGCTGAGAGGAAACATGCATATATTTTGAGTTAGTTAGTTATGCGTTTCTGTTTTTAATGGATTGTACAGGGTTTAAGAATGCAAGAATGCATAGTTTATTGACAGAAAATCTGAAAAAGAATTGGAACCAAATCAAACAACTATCAGAATTTATTTGGGAATGCACATTACATATATTATTAGTGTGTGCTGTTTATTAATTTAGTGAATTTGTTGTATAATATAGTATATGATCATCTATAACAGGTCATGTGTTCAGCCATGTTGCATACTTCATCATTATGAAACGTGATCCTGTCCATGTACACAATGAGTAGGTGTGTTTGTGTTATGACAAGCCTTATGCTATAGTCTTTAGCATTATACTATATGATCAGCTACTCGCCTCGTGCCATCCTTTCAGCAGCCATCGTGACTAGTGTCTCAACTCTTCATTTTATTTTTACAAATGATTGTAAAATATTTATCTAATTCTTTATTTGTATATTTGCCAATCAAAGTGTAGATGGATTAAAATAAATTAATACTTTTTATTCAGAAAGGACTGATTAAAAGGGGCAAAGTGAACTATTCCAAATAAATGCTGTTCTTTTGAACTTTTTATTGGTCCAAAAAAATCTTTATTGATCCACTGTTTCGCACTTTCCAGAAAAAATATTAAGCAGCACAACTGTTTTCAGTATTGATAAAATATATAGAATAGCATTTCAAATCAGCATTTTAGAATGATTTCTTAGCAGAATGATGTGACTGGGAAGCTGGGAGTAATGGCTGCTGAACATTCAGCTTTGACATCACAGAAATAAATTATTTTACATAACTTTTCTATATTAAAATAAATGTATTTCGAATTGTAATATTTCACAATATTACTATTTAGTTTAGTAGTGATCAAATAAATGCAGCCTCTTTGAGCATAAGATACTTTAAAACACGTCAAAAAAATATCTTATCGAACCCAAGCCTTTGAATGGTTGTGTGTGTGTGTGTGTGTCTGTGTGTGTGTTTAATAATACTGAATGTTTTTGGAATGCATGATATATCCGTGTCATCCACTTTGTCTGTGTGTACATGTTTATGTGTGTGTGCTTTTGTGTTCTGTCTAATTAGGCCAGTCTTATTCTTAGTCAGTTCAAACAGTTTGCTCTCTTTGACCACGCCTGATTTCTGTATATTATTTTGATGTCTGAACTTATTTGCAGAATGTTAAATTCCAGGTGGCAGTTTTAGTTTGCTTTTCTTGAAACAAAGAAGTATACATTTAAAATTGCTGCTCATAATGGTTGACTAAACTAAATATTATACTGTATGTATTCTTACTATCAAAATCAGACATGATTTCAGTGTTGGTGCATCCATAATATGTACGTTTTTTTATCTTTTTCAGAGCCAGCAGAAATGAATGGGCCTGACGTAGCAAAGATGCCGGGCAGTGGGGTTTCAGGAAGTGAGGGAAAGGAGCCAGTAGCCAATGGGCATGTAGAGAATGAGTCCAATCCCTTTGCAGAGTACATGTGGATGGAGAACGAGGAGGAATACAATCGGCAGGTCTGTACATACACCCGCTTACAGCCCATTAAAAACACAAACTCAGCAGTTGATCAGGTTGGGTTTCATACCTTAGACTGGGGCGCGTGTTAGCATTCAGCACAGTTCAGGTCAGAGTTCTGTGGCTCTTGAAATGCCAATGTAAATTTTACGGATTTACACATTGTTTTTTTTTTTTATCAGCTTGGAAGTGAACTTTTACCTTATTGTCAATTTGTTTATATCTCAGGTGGAGGAGGAATTGCTTGAGCAAGAGTTTTTGGAGCGTTGTTTCCAAGAGATGTTGGATGAGGAGGATCAGGATTGGTTCATTCCTGAGAGAGACCTACCATCAGTCGGACAGATTCAGCAACAGCTCAACGGACTTTCTGTCAGTGACGGCAATGCAGAGGAAATCTTGGTGAGCTTTAAATCCTCATGGACATTCAGTGTATAAAATAGTAAAATAATCTTAGAAGTATAGTACACCCAAAATCACCCTCACGTTGTTAAAAGTTCCAAGGCATGCTCCCTGGGTTAGGATCGATGTGCAAAATGTAGTGAAACTAGATATATTGCCATCTCTGAGTACTTTAAAGGAGTCTTGTAAGTGCTTTTCTTGCTTTTACTTTTATTAATCGTTTTGTATGAGTTTTTTTGTGGTTCTCTGTGTGAAATTCTATGTACTGCCGTCTTGACCAGGTCTCACTGGAAGAAGAGATTGTGATATCTCAATGATTAGGATCTTCCTGGTTAAATAAAGGATACAAAAAATGTCTGTGAAACAAAAGATATTTTGAAGACTGCTTCAACTGGTTTTGCTCATATAATGTAAGTCATAGAGTGCAACAGTTGAGATCCTGAAGTAAAAAGGACATTCATTCTACTGATTTTGAACAACAAGTTATAAATCTTTAAAGGTCCCATGGCATGGCATTTTTCTATTATTTTATAATGTTTCCTGAGGTGTACTTATATTGTTAGTATGACTTTTACATCATAAAATGTCATAATTTAGAAATAAAAGGCATTTTTTCAATACTGCTGTTTGCCCTGTGGCTGAATGCCCTGCTTCAAGAGGCGTGTCTGCTGTGAGACTTCAGTAAAAACGCCCACTGTTGTGATTGGCTGACATCTTTGTATTTTAAATGAGCGGAGGGGGCGCGGTTTAACTTGGTCTACGAGGCACGAGCAGGCACGAGCTGCTGCCAGAGAGACGGATGGACCTGAGTTCACTTCACATCAGTTCTCAGCATGTCTGAACTGTTGTAGTTACAGCATATACTTCAGGTTATTAGTCTATTTCTAGTCGGAGGGAATGTCACTCATGTCAGAAAGTTAGTAACTTTATTAAATTATGGATCAGCGCTGACTGGAGACGCGAACAGTTTAGAACGATTCAGTCCGATTTGGTGAACTGATTCGGTTCACTAAAAAGAACAGGTTCAAAAGAAAGATCGTTCGCGAACCGGACATCACTAACGTACCAGAGACGGAGCTCAGCGATCGCTAACAAAGTTATTTATAGTACCTACTGAGTTATGAGAGCGCTGTCAGTCAGCGCTGTGAGTTTATTGTGTTTGTATCTGAGAGTTCTGAATAAACACGAGTCCCAGTCACACCGAGTCCGTCTTCATCATTATTACCAACTTTGTAACACATGCAAAGTACCATTACAGCTGTTGAGATGAACGAGTTAAAAGTAAGTGTTGATAATAGCATTATTTTTTAAATAAAATAAAAGCGTCAGTGACGCGCGTTGAGTACACAGCGCAAACAAAGACACAACAGCAGTAATCGAATGTAATCCAGTTTATTGTGGGGCTAGGCTGGCTAGCCCGAATATGCTCACGCTTACCCCCCTTCTGCTTAATCTCACGCCGCGTTTGGTGCCTCCGCTGTGGGCCAGATGCAGTACTGGGGGTCGGGGATGTTGAAGGCCAACGGCCAGTGCAGCCCGAGCTTCGGCGTGTGTGAGGCCAATGTTGAGCAGAAACTCATGACTGTATGCACATTTTAGAACCGGTAGACGCGACGAGGACGTACAAAAACACTGACTCACAAGATAGAAAACACGAAAACACCGTTCTGTCTGGAGAGAGAGAAGCCGCATTGTGTGCACGAATAATAATAAATAATTAGCTACACATCAGAAATTACTGATCACAGATCAGAAGGAACTGAAAAAAGACTTCTGTTTTCATTTGTACATCCAAACACTGAGAAACTGCCAGCATTCACTCGTTCACAAGGAATGATCTCTCGAGCGTTTGCATGGGCGTGCCAGATTCTCTGGGCGGAGGAAAGGGAGGTAACCGTTCCTGCTTGGACGTCAAAACAGGAGACTTCAGGATTGGCTCGTCTGGCCTGTCATTTTCTCAAAGGCAGAGAGAGACAGCCAGAACTCGGGTTTACACCGATCAACATTTCTATCCACTTGGGGACAATATTCAGGCTAGGGGAACTCATATTAATGTTGAAAAACCTCATAAAATGAAAATTTCATGCCATGGGACCTTTAAAGGCCAATCTACTGTAAGCTACAAAGTTGTTATAATGGATGTTAAATGCCATCATATTTTTAAATGATTATAACAGCAGAATTCCTGGGGGAAAAAAACATCTTCTGCAAAGATGATTCTAGTCAGTTTTCCGAGTCCTTATTAGATTAGATTAGATTAGATTAGATTAGATTCAAGTTTATTGTTATTACACATGTACAAGTACAATGCAACGAAATGAGTATGGAGCAAGCCTCCGAGCCGCAGCTATTTAAAGAGCCGCCACACGCTCTCCAGAAAAAAAGAAATGCAGATTGCAAAGCATACATGCAAAAAAACATAACATAACATACATAACATAGTACACGTGGTCACGTGATGGAATTTTTAGTTGGGACTGAGTAACGGAGATAGGAAGGAGGAAAGGGAGGGGCAGACGGTTGGATGGGGGCAGGGATAGGGGTGAGGTATGTATGATGCGAGTAAGAGTCTGAAGAGTCCTGTGTTGTGTGAGCTTGTGTTGTGTGAATGTGAATGTTAGCCATAACTTAAGATGCTTTCGAGTTCAGTTCTGTGGCTTGTCCTTGAAGGGAGATATGGCAGTGCACAGGGAACGATAGTAAGATAGCAGGACCCAGCTGTCAAGCTGACCTCCCAACCGAGAGAGATACAGGGTAGCCGATGAGGTGAGGGAAGGAGGGGGTCAATATTTTAATCCATTTAGCTGATCTTCGGTAATTTTCCGGACCATAATCAATCAATCCGTTCTGATCCTCAGCGTCAGTGGCGAGCGTCCGATTCGTGAATTGACTTCGACATTTCATCCAATTTCATGATCAGACCAGACATACTGCGTAGCAGTTCACTAGCCTGACCCCCGATGGAGCCCACTCTTCCCTGCGTCTCCACAGTCCGGGCTGAGATGTTACGATACAGTTCCTCAATCTGTGCCTCAATCTAATACCTTCAGTCAGTCACACACATCCCCGAAGCACTCTTTAATTTTCACAGACAGCGGCTGCGTGAATTTACTGGCAGCTGTCTTACCAATCTTCCGATAGGTCAGGGCAATCCCAAGGCCGAGAAATAGGAACCCCGATATCAAAATGCCAATTACGAATAAATCCTCCACGGACAGGACTTCCAGGCACATGACTTGCCAGTTGTTCCAGGTGTCCCGCGTGTAGCCCGCAGCGAAGATCCCGTCCGGGCAGGTGGGTTCTCCCGGTGCACCCTTCCTTAGTTAGAAAATCTTGTCAATCGCGCTGAGAGACCAGTTAATTAATTCCATTTCAGTATTTTCAGGAGTCCAGCAAGCAGGGGATCAGAAAAAAACACAAAAAGATCAGCACTAAAGCAGAGCGGGGAGCAGATAGAAGGCACGTCTGCTCTGTATGAGATCAGGAAGTGGAAAATATTATGCTCAAATATTATATAATAAATATATACACACCGATTAGGCCCTAACATTATGACTGGTGAAGCGAATAACACTGATTATCTCTTCATCACAGCACCTGTTAGTGGATGGGATATATATGGCAGCAAGTGAACATTTTGTCCTCAAAGTTAGAAGTAGGAAAAATGGGCAAGCATAAGGATTTGAGCGAGTTTGACAAGGGCCAAATTGTGATGGCCAGAGGTTCCCAATCCTGGTCCTGGAGGCACCTCAACACTGCAGATTTTGCATGTCTCCTTTCTCTGACACACCCTTTTCAGGTCTTGGAGTCTCTAATAATGAGCTGATGCCCTGCATCAGGTGTGTTTGATTAAGGAGACATGCAAAATCTGCAGTGTTGGGGTGCCTCCAGGACCAGGATTGGGAACCACTGGGCTAGACGACTGGGTCAGAGAATCTACATAACTGCAGCTCTTGTGGGGTGCTCCTGGTCTGCAGTGGTCAGTATCTATCAAAAGTGGTCCAATCAAGGAACAGTGGTGAACCGGTGACAGGGTCATTGATGCATGTGGGGAGCAAAGGCTGGCTCATGTGGTCCGATCAAACAGACAAGCTACTGTAGCTCAAATTGCTCAATGCTGGTTCTGAATTCACAGTGCATCACAGTTTGTTGCGTATGGGGCTGCATAACCGTAGACAACAAGTCGGTAAGCTGGCGGAGGCAGTGTGATACTATGGTTTGAGGAGCACGAGTTTGAGGTGTTGACTTGGCCTCCAAATTCCCCAGATCTCAATCCAATCGAGCATCTGTGGGATGTGCTGAACAAACAAGTCCGATCCATGGAGGCCCCACCTCGCAACTTACAGGACTTAAATGATCTGCTGCTAACATCTTGGTGCCAGATACCACACCACACCTTCCAGGGGCCAGTTGCATAAACTTGGCCATTATGTTTAGACTGTGTCTTAAGAACTAATTTGACACTCTAGCAATTAGTCAAGAGGTAATCAGTCTAACTTTTCTGATTCAAATTAGACCAATCTAACTTTTTAAGTAACTGACTTAAAAACAGTCTTGAAGAAAAAAATAGACGACTAACTTTTAAGACTAGTCTAAGCAGTTTATGCAACCGGCCCCAGGGGTCTAGCAGAGTCCATGCCTCGATGGGTCAGGGCTGTTTTGGCAGCAAAAGGGATATCAACAATATTAGGATATAATGTTATGCCTGTTCTATATACACATACATAAACGCAATACCGGTCAAAAGTTTGGAAGCTTTACTATGTTATACTTCATATATATATGTGTGTGTGTGTGTGTGTGTGTGTGTGTGTGTGTGTGTGTGTGTGTGTGTGTGTGTGTGTGTGTGTGTGTGTGTATTTGCTTCAAATCAAAGTTAGTAATTTTGTAATTCACACCGTAGCTGGCTGGTTTGGTTCATTGGCTATAACAAAGACTTTTAATTAATCTCTATGGGAAAAATACTTCCGATACCAAGCCGCTGACAGAGTGGTCGGGCACTGTTGCACTCTATTGGAGTCCAAAACCACACTGGAAACATTGACTTTCATTGTATGGCCCAAAAAATATATTTTATATTCCACAATAAATAATATTTAAAAAAATAAAGCACTAATTTGTAATATCTATAATTGTAATGATATATTGTAATTGATTTATTTTCTCTTTGTCCCCAGCGAAAGAGCATCCTAAACCCTGAAGCCAAGGAGTTTGTGCCAGGGGTGAAATACTAGGGATCATCGTTTCTCCTCTCTCATACAAACATCTGATCATATACTCAGAGACTGTTGTGCCCATGTTTTTGGATGGTCACATAAATGCACTCTACACATTTTTGAAGGGGCAGGAAAACAGATTATTTTTGGGGGGGAGGGGGTGATTGTCTATAAGCTTTATATTTCTGTTATGTATAAACCAAGGGTATTAAGTTGAAACATGACCTCTAGGAGGTGCTGTGACTAGCTAATATCAAACTCATTACCAGGCTGTTTTATGTTGTTCTACCCTTGATGAAAGGGCTGTTCTTGTCATTGTTTCACAGTTTGTGCCTGATCAGGTCTTTGCTTTCCCTCCGCTGTTTTTTTTTTTAATTGATATTTTGTAGCAGGAAGTTTTGATGCATCTTTTCACATTCCTGAGTTTCAAGGGGTGTGGCCATAAATGACTGGGGGTGTGGCTGGTAATGGGCTCAGCCCCTTGGTTTGAACTGGATGCTGAGGAAAGGATGTGTGAATTCAACTTTTGATTTTGAATTGAAATCGTTACACGCAGGACTGAATTTCATTTAAAAAATGGAAGGAAAAATGGCAAATAAAGAAGAAAGGCTTGTACCCAATTGGACCATTTCTTGTGTTTCTTGTATCAGTAAAATGTGTACTGAAACTTGGCATTAATTCTCACATTTAATGTAGCATTACCGTGAAATACTATCTATTTAACATATTCATATGCATGAATCGATTTACATATGCATAATTACATATTTTAGTTAGATGTAATAATTAAAATATATATATATATATATATTATATCTAACTAGTAGGCCCACAACGAAATTCAAAAACAAATTCAAGTCTCATTCTGAAATCCCTTTATCTCTACTTTACTTCTTTAAATAAATATTGTTAGCAGGACTACAGTGAGGAAAATAAGTATTTGAACACCCTGCTATTTTGCAAGTTCTCCCACTTGGAAATCATGGAGGGGTCTGAAATTGTCATCGTAGGTGCATGTCCACTGTGAGAGACATAATCTAAACAAACAAAAAAATCCAGAAATCACAATATATGATTTTTTTTAACTATTTATTTGTATGATACAGCTGCAAATAAGTATTTGAGCACCTGTCTATCAGCTAGAATTCTGACAAAGACCTGTTAGTCTGCCTTTAAAATGCCCACCTCCACTCATTATCCTAAATTAGATGCACCTGTTAGAGGTTGTTAGCTACATAAAGACACCTTTCCACCTCATACAATCAGTAAGAATCCAACTACTAACATGGCCAAGACCAAAGAGCTGTCCAAAGACACTAGAGACAAAATTGTACACCTCCACAAGGCTGGAAAGGGCTACGGGGAAATTGCCAAGCAGCTTGGTGAAAAAAGGTCCACTGTTGGAGCAATCATTAGAAAATGGAAGAAGCTAAACATGATGGTCAATCTCCCTCGGACTGGGGCTCCATGCAAGATCTCACCTTGTGGGCTCTCAATGATCCTAAGAAAGGTGAGAAATCAGCCCAGAACTACACGGGAGGAGCTGGTCAATGACCTGAAAAGAGCTGGGACCACCGTTTCCAAGGTTACTGTTGGTAATACACTAAGACGTCATGGTTTGAAATCATGCATGGCACGGAAGGTTCCCCTGCTTAAACCAGCACATGTCAAGGCCCGTCTTAAGTTTGCCAATGACCATTTGGATGATCCAGAGGAGTCATGGGAGAAAGTCATGTGGTCAGATGAGACCAAAATATAACTTTTTGGTTATAATTCCACTAAACGTGTTTGGAGGAAGAAGAATGATGAGTACCATCCCAAGAACACCATCTCTACTGTGAAGCATGGGGGTGGTAGCATCATACTTTGGGGGTGTTTTTCTGCACATGGGACAGTGTGACTGCACTGTATTAAGGAGAGGATGACCGGGGCCATGTATTGCGAGATTTTGGGGAACAACCTCCTTCCCTCAGTTAGAGCATTGAAGATGGGTTGAGGCTGGGTCTTCCAACATGACAATGACCAAAGCACACAGCAAGGATAACCAAGGAGTGGCTCTGTAAGAAGCATATCAAGGTTCCGGTGTGGCCTAGCCAGTCTCCAGACCTAAACCCAATAGAGAATCTTTGGAGGGAGCTCAAACTCTGTGTTTCTCAGCGACAGGCCAGAAACCTGACTGATCTAGAGAAGATCTGTGTGGAGGAGTGGGCCAAAATCCCTCCTGCAGTGTGTGCAAACCTGCTGAAAAACTACAGGAAACGTTTGACCTCTGTAATTGCAAACAAAGGCTACTGTACCAAATATTAACATTGATTTTCTCAGGTGTTCAAATACTTATTTGCAGCTGTATCATACAAATAAATAGTTTTAAAAAATCATACATTGTAATTTGTAATTTTTTAGATTATGTCTCTCACAGTGGACATGCACCTACGATGATAATTTCTGACCCCTCCATGATTTCTAAGTGGGAGAACTTGCAAAATAGCAGGGTGTTCAAATACTTATTTTCCTCACTATATATATTACAGCAATTACAACATTTGAACATCAAGATGTAGCTACCATTAATATCGGGGCCGGCTCTAGGCATGGGCAGGGGTGGGCTGAGCCCACCCAAACGTCTGCCTTGCCCACCCAATCAGAATTAGGAACTGATAGTGTTCATTTGTTTTTACTATTTGTGCATTGATAAAAACAATCTGAATGGGCTCTGTGTTGAAAGTTTTGATGAAGGGCTGTAGAATGCCCCAAACAATCACAAAAATAACACCAGAATTGTTTACTTTATTAACTGAAAATAAGCGTTGTAAGCTACGCGCGCGCTTCAGTCTGTAGCAGAAAAGCAGAGGCTGCAGTCACATGAACGAAAACGGGCAGAAATATTTGCGTGCTATTAAGGTAATTACGAGATGTTGTATTCGTGAATATGTATCATGTTAATATTAATATGCATCTCTGATTTTATTTATTTATTCATGCCAAGTTGAAATGCACGCTCATTTAAGAACGTGCATTTATTGCATGGACAGAGCTAGAACATAATGTAGCTACCGGTAAGTGTTTAAAATGCAAGTGCATAGTTCAGTTGAAACCTTGCCCTCTTTGCTGTTGATGCTGTTAAACTGAATGTAGGCTACGAGGCAAGCTGACTGTTTAAATAACAGCACTGAAATAAAAATCCGCTGTTTATCTTTTAATCAGTTTAGGGCCATTCACGCAGGACGCGTTTGTGCGGTTAAAAACGCGATGCAGGTATAGAGACAAGTTTTTTAAAAATGTTTTCTTTCTTTCTTTTTTTTTTAAATGAGTGCCGCGTTTATAAAGCCGCGTCATGCACGAACTCTGCAAAAGTATGGAAAAGATACGAGCGCAACGGTCTTGGGCGGGTCGCCAGGATGATTTAAAAAAAGGAGCTACATTAGAGTTAGGGCCTACATTAAAAATAAAAAAGAATCATTTTGTTTGCATTAAATCAGTCTAGGCATATAAAAGGAATACATTTGCGAAATATATCTGACTTAACAGATAACAGATTAACAAAAAGAAAAACTGCAACAGTGCTGTTGAGTTTGGTTCATTTTTGTGAGGCACCGCTCCTCAAACAATCTTGCACATCTTGTTTTCTTTATTTTACAATAGCACAATGTAAGTAAACACTTTGCAGTTTTGAAGGATGTCCTACTCTTATTATCTGGATGACCAAAAGGACGGAGTAGGCTATTTTATGTTTTCACATTTGTGCGCATGTGAAGTGGATGATTTTTCCATCAGTATTGGGACACGAGTGAACAAAGCCTATAATAAATAATCGTGAGCGCTGGTTACTTTCAGATTCTCATTAGTTTCGTTTTGGTTTTATATATATATACTTATATTTTTTCATTATTGATCTATTCTGAATACCGTTACATTTAAAGGATGTTGTAAGGCATTGTGTCCAGAGGAAAATCGAGATAGCTCACTTAACTGGAGTTAGGCTATTGTAGACATGGAGGCGATGGACATCTCAGCTCCACTTTATTCCCCGTGAAACTCGCGTTACAGTCCGTCACAAACACTAGCATTACTTAATCAACAAAACAACTTGATTTGAGCAACAGAAAATAACCTGCATACATGGGAGTGCTGGAGGCACTGTGCGCACATACAGCGCAGGCAGTTCAACAGGGAGCGCGCAGCTCTTAAAGGGGCCACACCATATTCCTACTCGTTACAATTTGTTGTGGAGTGAGGGGAAATAAAATAACCTATAGCTATGTTTGTAGTGTTTATAATGTTTGTAGTACGTTTACCGGTATTATTTCTGAATGCAATCAAATGTGACTTATACATGACTTAGCTGTTTTTTTTTTTGTGTTTTTTTTTTTCAACCAAACGATTATTTGGTTAAAATTCTTGTTGGTTGGTTAACCAGTTAATTAGCCTCCCATATATAGGTCTAGCTATCAAATTAGTGCAGAATGTTGCGAATACGCATCAATAATCAAAATCGTTTGTGTGGAAAAGTGCTGAGATGAATTTGTGCCATCTAGAGAATAGTCAAATTACCAATTGTATACAAGTAGGCTTTTCTTATGCTTGGCTTGACTTGTTTGAATGTAAATGGCTGTAGGCCTATAGTTTATGGGTCGTGAAAATTTTTTTTTTAAACCCAACCAAAAAAAAAAAAAAAGCCCACCCGGGATATCTGCCAGCCCACCCTTCTATAGGTGCTTAGAACCGGGCCTGATTAATATATATATATATATATATATATAGTTTTTTTTTTTTTTTTTTTGATTTTACTGACTTTTTTTGGCATACCAAATAAAACAATCTATGGAAATGCAGGCGTAGTTGACAATGAAGGTCTGCCATTATCTTAACGGCAACTTTAGAATAATAATATGCTGTTCTCAAAAATATCTCAGTTCAGGCCCCGTAATAGCATACCCTTACATCCTGCGATCACTTGTGTTCCTTCTACTTATACATACTGCATTTGGCCTCAAAACTCTCAATATATTCTAATAATTTATAATCGAATTCTAAAAAGCTGATTACTCAAGAATGGTTTAAAATGGTGAACAATAGTTTTCATTTTAGACAAACAAGGTCCCAAACCGTGAGATCACTCGTACCCTATTGATTATGTACACGCTATTCAGATAACAGGTCACATTTTTATTGGCCATACGCTTGACGCCAGGCACCTTCATCAACATGGCTGTCTGCAAACTTGATCTGAGTGTGTGCAGTGAAGATGATACAGATGGACAACGGCAGACAGCAGAACGAGGGCAAAAGGACACAGAAGAACCACTGTGGGAAGACAGACGGACACACAACCTGTGCTTGACAGCTTTTTAATATGATTTATATACTGTCTGTGCGCTCTTACTCTGGTTTTCACTGCATTAACATTTTTATTACTCTGTATATATCATGTCTAAACCCAGTTTATTATTATTGGTATCAACCTCGAACATTTGCTGACTATACACTATCATTCAAAAGTATGGGGTCGGAAAGGTTTTTTTTAATGTTTTTGAGAGACATTAAAAGGAGAATTTGACAGCAGAATTTACAGAGGCTACAGCAAGATGCAAACTTCTGATCAGCACTAAAAATGTTGTCCTTAAAAAAAAAGCGATCAAGCTTTTGTCTTATCAATGCAAAGTGCTGTGTACCATCATGCCAGTCCACGCTGTCACTGTGAGACCTGATTCTCAATGAAGATGCACAACACACTGTTCTGATCCACTGTTATTCAGTGCTGATGTCCAGGGTTATTTTCATTAACTAAAACATCAAAATCAGCTAGCTTAGCTAGTTTCCAAGGCAACATTTCTCATTTTTGTTTAGTTTAACTTGAAGTACTAAATAAATGAAAATGACTAAAAAGATACAAAATACTTTATTAACAAAACAAAAAGATATTAACAAAAAATATAAATGATACTAAAATAACACTGCTGCTGACACATTATGTTCCCATGATCTCACAGCACTTGTTCATTTTCATTGCCACTCATGAATGCTGAATGATAACTGATGCATAAATCATGGATCCAGTTATCACTGGTCATTGCATAAGTTCTTAGAAGGACCAGTTTGCCTAAAATAAGTCTCTAAATATGTCTCATGACGATCTTACTGTCAGTACATCCAGGACAAATAGAGGCAGGTCTTTTACATCTGTTTGTATGGTCATACACAGGACGTGGTGATAAGAAAGAGAAAAGCAGGGGATGTTTGGGGTTATAGGAACAATGATGCTGACAGTCATTTGCTTCCACCAATAATTAAGTTTATGGTCTGAACATTACATTTACACTACATCTTTTTGGCCTAAAGATAACTTGAATTTGAATGGGGTACACCAGAAGCTATGGGTATTTACGGTTAGTAGTAAAGCTCCTGAACCAAGACTAAACTATTTTGGTTGAGCTAGCATTTTTGGGTGTTGGGTCCGAGTCCACCTTGTCAAGTCCAAGTCCTTAACCAATTGAGTTTGAGACATTTATTAATGTCTTATTTTAATTTTATATTGTTACTTTTTTTTAAATCTTTGTTATGCATGACGTGGATTTGACTGACATTTTGGAAATGTTTCAGAGTACAGAGTCTGTGTCAAGTTTCCATCCGAGTTCATTCCTAATTGCACTTTAGTCCACGTCTGAATCTTTTTTTTACTTCAGTCAAAAGACCAGGGTTTCTGCAGGTTTTATGAAGGTAAAATTAAGACTTTTTGTTTAAGACCATTTAAAGAATAAATTGAACGGAACATATGTCAATGTTTTCTCTAAATGTAAATGTCTAGGAAGCACACAATGAGTTATATTAGCAACAATTCAGAGTTTGAAAATACAAATTCCAACAGATCTTACAAAAAAATTCCAACCGATTTTTTTTTACAGCTCTGCTCTCAAACACTAGAATATGGAAATAACTTTTACTGAACCTTCTGATCACACTACAAAAAGTGATGTTCTTTTCCAGTAGTTTTGTCTTGTTTTTCAATGCAAATATTTAAAAGATTCTTAAATCAAGACACATTTACTTGAGAAGCAAAATAACATAAGATAATAAGACATCTTGTGAAACTGATTTCATAATTAAAACAAGAACAAATATCTGCCAATGGGTTAAGAAAAACTTGAAAAGTAATTTTCATACACATTGACCGTTCTTGTTTTAAGCATAAATACTTCATTTTGTAAAATTTCTCAGAAAACAAGACTTCATTTCTTCATTTTGTATGTCAGGTAAATGTATCTTGATCTAATGTTTGGATATTTGTACTGGAAAACAAATTTTTTTGTTTTGTTTTTTGCAGTGCATGCAATTTAATTTTCTAATCTTAGTTAGGGATTAGTTACTCTGTTTTAATTGTTAAATTCAATTGCATTAGTCAAAAAGCATGTCTAATTCATTGAAATCATAAAACACAAAGTTCAACAACAACAACAACAACAAAATTGGGGGGGCTCTATGATATATGATTACATATATTTTCATTTTATTTTGGTCATTTTATTTTGACTAAATTCTGTGTTTTCCATTTTTGGGTGAACTATTTATTCATATGAGGGTAAATTAAGAGATTAGAATTAGAATAGGGTAAATTAGAATTAAAAATTTTAAGTGTACTGACCCTTTCGATTTATTCATCCAAAAGTTGACAAATTCCACAACATACCGCATTAAACAGCAAAATCCATTTTTATGAACAGATTCTGAAATTCGTTAGCATCGCGGAAATCATAGGGCCATGATATTGAATTCAAGACTTTCTGCTCCAATTTAAGACATTTTTAAGGCCTTAAATTGTAGGTCAAATGAAGACTTTTTAAGACCCGTGGAAACGTCATTGCTACACTAAATATTTACATATTTAGATTTTATATTTAAATAAGTTTTATTTCGAAATGATCTATAGGAAAACTAATGTTTTTAATAACAAGAAGTGCTTTTGCAAATTTTTATTAACAAAATTATTCCATAATTTTACATTTTTGACCATTTTACCAAAGATGATCATGTTACAAATGTTCAGAAATTGTTTTCTTTTTCAATTAAAAAAAGTACATTTATATATGTGCATTTAACAGGAAACATTCAACAGGAAGCATTCAACATTTTTAGTAGATTATTCATATTTTGGATACATGTGAGAAGTTGACTGATAAGATATGGGTGTTTGAGAAACAGCACCACTAAGAGGAATGTCTGGAAACATTTTTATATCAGTTTAAAAACAGGAAGTTCTCATTTCAGATCATCAACATAAGACTGTAGTGGCATCTGTATTCTCAGCTCTGTTTGTTCCCGATCACTGATTGAAGGTGTGGCTGAAAAACACATTGGCGTTGGCTGAGTAGTCCAGCAGCAGTGTGGCTCCTGCATTCTGTGCCCCCATTTTAGCGCCACCCAGAGCGGACGACTGACGTAAAGTAAGCAGGCTGTACTTACGGAAGTGACTGAAACTCTGAGCCTGAGCCTGTGAGAGGACCTGAGTGAAACCTGCAGCACAAAAACACCACATCACAATGTTTAGTTCATGTAAAATAGGGCTGGGCGATTAAACTCATTTTATTTTCAATTATGATGTTGGCTTCCATCAATTCTGAAAACAGGATAATCAAAATGATTATGCCGCATTCTCTTTTCGCTTTGTCTTGTGTTATAATTTCAGCACAGCTTTTTCCTAGCTTTTCCGTACTTCCCTAAATGTGTAGCAGTTTGCAGTAGGTATTGGAAGTGCACTACAACATAGTTCATCTTATTTATTTTGATGCATTTGATTTTTTTATTAACTGTTTTTAAATTATTTAGATTTATATGATCTACATGATTACATTTATTTATTTTTCAGTTAAATAATATTCAACGTTCAAGCAAATCCACTGTTAGAAATGTTCAATAAGGGCATGATGTTTCAAAAGTCAATTAGTAACTGTTACATAATCTTGATCTCAATATTGACGAAAATATTTGTGATTTTGATTTTTGCCATAATCAAACAGCCCTAATGTGATTGTGGTCTTAACATTGTGGTCTTATTGTCCTGAGTAATGCACAAGTTCCTACACAAGTGGATTTTGTAGCAAACATAGCTGCTATTTACAAGAAACAAGCAAGCCTTGTGTAGTCGACTTTTTCTTCTCAAACAGATTTTATTTAAAATAGGGATGCACAATATACCGGTGACCAGTGTTGGGAAAATCTCCTTTTAAAAGTAATGCATTCAAATATTACGTTACTCTGCCAATATAGATCAATGATTTTGATTACATCACTGCACTTCAGCTTCTCATCAGATTTTCTGTCCAATCAAATGCTCTCTAGAATCTAAAGCGCCCCTACATTATAAAACAGGGCTGTGTTCAGCCCTGACAAAATGTTGCAAAAGGTTTTTTTGTTTTTAAACGGAAACGGTGCTACGTTGAACACCCTGTTCTGATGATGCAAGAGTTGCAACTATGGCAGCTGAGAAGGCCATTCTTTGTGTTCTTTTTCAAGAAATTTCGGAGCCTGATGAAATCGACATAAATACGTGTTTAATACTGCAAAATATGCTCGATGCAATCAGTGCCCTTGCCATCCAGAATAAAAGAGAACATCCCCATCACATTTAATTCTCCTGGTAATCAATTCTAATTTAAATCATTTCATTTCTAGTTCTTACTTTTTTAATACCTTGTATTTTCTATCTCATTTTATGTAAAGCACTTAATTACCATTGTGTATGAAATTTGGTTTTTAAATAAACTTATCTTGCAATGAAGCTAAAATATAAACAACTAGTACATCATCATGTTGATATGCTATATTTTTACTACAAAACTCTTCCGACAATCATGTCTTCTAATATCCTCAATTGGTGCGTATAACGAGCTGAGGAACCCTGTTATAAATAGACCCTGAAGCTGCAGCTAAAAACGGTGACTTGTTCAGACATTTACTATTTTCAACATGATGAATGGCACATAGTGCACTATATAGGGAATATATATAGGGAATGATTCAGACAGTGTAAATATGCTTTCCATTGGGTCTGATGATGTCTGGTTTCACGTTAGAGTCACATGAACTGCCGCACACAGTGCACACATTCTGCTCCTGTCCAGAGACATAATAGCACAGAGCAGATCATATGCATAGCAGAAAACGTATTAGAACTGCAGAGTTCTGCACAGACTGCTATATTTTAAAGCGATATGGAGAAGATTTGGAGAAACAGTTAGTCATGTTAGAGATTAGGAGGAAACGGTGGTTTTACTGAGCTCAATGGCTCTGGCCGAGCTGTGATATAAACAAAACGCTATAGGTTCCCCCCACACTACAGGATTTCTGATCGTAAATATTAAACATGTTTGAGATTGGTGCAGTCCCAACATTATTCCAAGCAGATTCAATCACTCTTCACACACCTCACACCACAGGAAAACCTGATAAGACAATCTGTAGAACCGTCAAGGTAATCGGAACTTTAGCTAGGATTGACGGAAGGGGAAAATAGTGTGTGGGTGCCTTTACTTCAGCAATAAAAAATGAAACACAAATGTGATGTTAATCTAGTCATTTTTGCTTATTGGTATGGTTGAATTGGATCATCAAAGGTCAGCAGCACAGACACTGGTTAATAAAGTGAGATTAAATACATAACACTATATTTGTGTAATTTAACATATTTAATTATTGCTGGTTAGCGTAATATTTTGAGTTATTTTTTCATTGTTTTTATTCATTTCAAGGAATACTGAATCTGTCCAAGTGAGAAGAGTAAATGGATGCTCACATTCAGTCTAGAACTACAATAAGCATCATGTTTACACAGTGAGCAATATAATATTAAAAATCATACTGGTTAAAGGCCATAAAAAAGAAATTACCAGCCACAATTCTGTATCACTTCATATTTTCTACATGAATAAGTTGATCATTCTCAGATGTGAGATTAATCATGAGGCTGCAGGGAAGCTGAAAAGCTCTATAAATACATTACGCACCCGATTTCATCAGTTCCCAGCTGTGCCACACAGAACCGACACACAGAACAGGCAAGCCAGGCTCACCAGAAAACAGATCCTGAATGAGACACGACAGTGACAAATGATAAGAAAAAGAAACTGAGTGAGAATGGCTGTATTACTGTGGGTGGTTTTTTGTTGTTGTTTTTTTTACCTGGTGTACTTTGGGTAGGACAGCTACAATGTGCTGCGCGAGGGCTTTTCCAGCTTCCGTGAACACGTGTTGGCACAAAGCATCACCTGCACTGCCACCTGATGCACACACAAACACAAAGAGTCATAATGTGTGGTGTAATACACACACAACCTCACTGCATACATCAGTAGCATACCTTCAGCTAGTTTCCTACAGAACCCTGCGAAGTGTGACTTCTGAAAGTTTCTGTACAAATGAGGAAGCATTCCCATCAAATCCGACACCTGGAGATTAACAGGACAAGGAAACACCATCATTTCTATGCAAGTATCAATACAAGTACTAGATTAAATTAAATGAACAACAATTCCTAACCTGAAAATATTCTTCCATGGCCTTCTTTACATAGGTGATATCATGAGGGGATGTGACAAGGTTATCTCTGGTATCAAAAACCGTTTTAACAGCCAAATGAGAAATCCAGTACGCTACATGAAGATAAAGACAGAGAAAAAGCAAAAGCTTAGGCCCTGTTAACCTCTGGTAATAACATCCATCTCAGATGATCAGATCAGAAAGGATCGATACAGGTTGTCATTTGGACCTGGTAGTTTGACATCAGACAGAATGTAAATGCTTAATAAGGTTATGTGAATATACTCTAAACGTGTGGGGTCAGGACACATTTGCATTTGATGTGTTGCATTTGTTGCATCTATTCCTCAAGGAATCCTGGAAAAAGGTGTATCATGGTTTCCACAAAATAATTAAGCAGCACAATAGTTTTCAACATTCTTGTGCAGCAAATCAGCATATTTGAAGGATTTTTGAAGGATCATGTGACACTGAAGACTAATTCAGTAATAAAAAATTCAGTTTTGCCATCACGGGAATACATTATTTGAATTATTACAGTTTTTCAGTGTTGGGGAGTAGCTAACTACAATGCAATAAACTTTACATTTTTCAGTAGCTCCCAAACTTCCATGAACAGCCATCTGATCAGTAAAAATGCATGAAGTGACCTGGTGTATTTCTTCTGACCACCTCTGAATTTTGTTTAAGTGATCAGATGACAATACGTTTCAGGGACACACACTAGATTCAAGCTGTCCACTTACGATGAGATCATTGAGGTGGTGGATGTTAAAATCAAATGCATTTGTAAGATAAGATAAGAAAACACTTTTCTAAGATAAGACTGTGTGTGATATCACAGTGCTGTAATGTCAATCGGTTTCTCTTATCGAATCGGTTACCTGAGCCCTCGTCTCCCATCATGTGACCCCAGCCCCCACAGCCAACCTGTGTTCCATCTGGATTCACCAGCTTGCAGTTCGAACCAGTGCCAGATATCACTACTATTCCTCCTACGACAAATAGATAGAGAGAAAGGGTTATTATGACAGTCGTGTCCTGAGACTTTTTACTACTTCTGGTTGAAAATACACTGCATATAATACCATAGTCACTGGCAGTTGCCATAGCACCAATGGCATCAGTGGTGATGAAATAACTTTGACTCAGTTTAGGGTATCTCTTCCTCATGTCATCAATCAGCTTCTGGATAGCATCCTTCTGCTCTCCCCCACTCAAAGACATGCCCTGTCGACACACAAATGCAGACCACGTCAAAGAGACCTGATGAAGGTGAATGCGTTGAGAATGACTGACCAATGCATCTTCTCACCAATGAACAAACTGGTGTGTCTGGGTCCAGCCCTGCCTTGATTTTAGCCTTCTGGACCATGTCGTTGATACCATTGATACAATTATCAACACCAACCAACTACAAATGAACAGAAAATGCTGTAGACAGACTCATGTACACAATAGGTGACTTCAGTCCATACTGAAGGATGTTCTCCGATCTCACCCAGTGGTTGGTACATGGTCCATCTGTCTCAGCGAGGATGTGTCCCTCAGCAGAAACCAGCACTGCTTTAGAGTGTGTCCCACCACTGTCAATCAAAGTCAAGGAAATTCTCTCATTCATTACTCTGAAGCATACTGTCACTTTCTCGTTCATTCGCAAACGATAGGCAGGAAGAACACGTTTAGCGCAAAGCCAGTGTTGTTGCTTTTTAGTATCTTTATGTTAAAATGTCATTTAAATGGCTTATATTCGTTTTTATTTATTTATTTATCATAAACTTACCCCTCCACTCCTCCGTACACCGCGCTCATCTCGCCCGCTTCCTCTTTAGTCACATGACCGCTCAGTCAGCTGCTTCAAACCACTTCCAGTGAATAACAAACGGACTTTGACAGATAGCTATTTTTTATTACCCAAATCAACATAAAATCTCGATTCACACCCATTTTTTATCATCTGTCTAGATTTAAGAAGATAAGATAATATGAATCGTTTTTTCGCATATTTAGTTTATCCCCCCGCCCAGAATCATTTCAGCACGTTTGTTTGTAGTAAAAAAAAATCTTTATAAACATATTTAAACAATGAACATAAATACAAAATATTTATTAAAAATAAATAAATAAAAACATCTATGCATCACACACTCTGACCAATAGATGGCAGCGTTATTGAACGAATCACTGCTGGCCTCACATGACCACAGATGTAGGCTACTATGAATTAATTAAATCGTTTTTTCTTTTATCCAATTTTTTATTATTATGATAATTTAACATCGTTACATTTTTATTATTTACATTGCATTCTTCAAAATGCTGTCGTTTACAAGACAACAACAAAATAGACAACAACAAAATACAGCAACAGAATATACTTTATATATTTTCAAAATTTGGTAGGCTAATTAAAAAGAATTACAAATGACATTTTTCAAGTGTTGAGCAGTGATTGTGTTATTCCCCACTGCATTTGTGATTCACTCTTTGCTGATCCACATATCGTCTGGCTAATGTGGAGAAAATACAATTTCACCATGAATATGCACTCCCAAAAGTTGATGACATTCACTTGTGTTAAGTGTTACAGAAATCTCTGAAACACAATATCAAATGTAATATAGTAGTGTAGATTATTTTGATTCGGATCTTTAGATCAAAGCAGGTTAAAGATTTTTTTAACCATTCCGTTTTTTTGTTTTTGCTGGTTGGGGTCAATAGTCCAGATATACTATATTATATATATATATATATATATATATATATATATATATATATATATATATATATACACGTGTGTGTGTGTGCGTGCGTTTGCCAAGTGTAAAGTTTGGTGGAGGGGGGATTATGGTGTGGGGTTGTTTTTCAGGGGTTGGGCTTGGCCCCTTATTTCCAGTGAAAGGAACTCCAAATGCTTCCGCATACCAAGACATTTTAGACAATGTCATGCTCCAAACTTTGTGGGAGCAGTTTGGGGATGGCCCCTTCCTGTTCCAACATGACTGCGCACCAGTGCACAAAGCAAGGTCTATAAAGACATGGATGAGCGAGTTTGGTGTGAAGGAACTTGACTGGCCTGCACAGAGTCCTGACCTCAATCCGGTAGAACACCTTTAGGATGAATTAGAGCGGAGACTGTGAGCCATGCCTTCTCTTCCAACATCAGTGTCTGACCTCACAAATCAAAAAGAATGGACCCAAAATTCCCATAAGCACACTCCTAAACCTGGTGGAAAGCCTTCACAGAAGAGTTGAAGCTGTTATAGCTGCAAATGGTGGGCCAATTTCATATTAAACCCTATGGATTAAGAATGGGATGTCATTAAAGTTTGTGTGCATGTAAAGGCAGGCAATATAGTGTATATAAATATAGATATAATATACATATAAATATAGATGTATTTAATTATGTTTCTTTGTTCTACTGTAGTTTAATTTAATACTGTAAATTTTAATGTTTGCTATAAAAGCTGGAAATTATACATCTATACTGTAACATTATAACATAAAAATACTTTTGCTGCAAAATTATGGCATAAGATGCAAAATATTTCTGATTTAATTGTACATTTTGGACCCATTACTACTGCTTCAACCCATTATTACTCAAATCCATTATTACTGCTTCATACATGCTTCCATAAGTATCACATCTTTATCGTGGCGACATTAACAATTTGCACCAATGTTTAATTTATAACAGAAAACCAAATGTTTATGTTTGCAAAACATGTACACTACAAGATCAAGGATAAAAGACAAACATATCAGTTGATCTACAATATGAAAACACATGTGCGAGACCAATGAAGGACATGGATCAAGTGCTTAGACCAAACAGTGCATTCCTCTCTAAAAATAAAAAGACTAATCATGTAAGTCAATAGGACACCCAGGATTTGCCAATAATAGGACCATAATTATTTCAGTGCTAAATGCTAATGGTTGCGAAATCAAATGAATGGTGGTAAATACATTTGCAGTAGCAGCACCATAAATTGCAGCCATAAATTGGAAACAGCACCTAGTGCTGCACCTGTCTTGTAATTTTTCACTGAAAACATTATAACAGGTATTATAACATATACATTATACAAAACTATCATAATTTCAAGTGAAAAGAGTAGGTTTCAGGCGTCATGGCTTGCCTATGTTTGGGTTGAGGAGTAGGTGGGAGGAAAGGCTGTGCGCGCGCGCTTCCTCTATCGCGAGGAGAGAGAGAGAGAGAGAGAGAGAGAGAGAGAGAGAGAGAGAGAGAGAGAGAGAGATCAGCAGCAGAGCAGAGCAGCGTCTCAAAACTCAGGACCAGCAGCATGAAAACACTCTGTTATAACATTTCGCCTTTTCCCTCCAAACATTCATTTAACAGCTAGATTAATTTTAATGATTTCCCGTCGAAACGCCCCTGAAGAAAAAGTTTTGCCAAGCGGAAGTTCGCGCGGTAGGAAATCGGAAAAAAGTCTAAAGAGTGAGAAATATATATTTATCCCTTATCTTGCTGTGCCGCGGTAGAGTATTTAAAAAATGGACACTCACGTTAAGGAGGGACAACTGTATGTCCAGCATCAGAAGTTTGGAAAGGTAAGAGCTTGTCACATAAAACTTAGTGTTTGATTTGAGAGGCAGCCGATGACATGTTTGACATGATGAACACGAGTATCGTAGCCTACTAGTTTAAACGCATGTGACAACTTCTTAGATATGTCACCTTTGTATTCTTGTTTGAAATATTTTTTTTTATTTCAAAATGTCAAATTTTGATTCGGTGACTTATGTGGTATGAGCCATCAAGTAAAATAAATAAATAAATAAAATAAAAAACGAATTTCTTTGCACCTTCAAAACACAAATCATCAAGTTTCCTAACATTTATCAAGTTAAAAAGTATTATTTTTTAAAAGTGTAACACATTCTTGAGTCATTAATATCAAGATGGTTTTTTTTATGATTAGTCTTTTCTATGAAATGTCAAAATATGATATTGAGAAAAAAAGACGTCCTGCATGATTTTGTGCTACACTGACTTTGATTTGGTGGACAAATGTGTTTTTTTCTTCAAATATTAATAATACTTTAAAACAAATTTGCATAACTGCTTTTTGTTTAAAGAAATAATAATGAAAAAGTATGCGTAGCGTAACCATACAATTTCATGATCGCAGACTTTCAGTCACTATAAATGAAATGCATGTATTTTTAAGTATAACTTTTACATATAACAAAAAAACGTTATCACCTCACTGACCCTGAAAACAATGTTTTAACATTAACAAATGCAAATGTATCCAATCATATAGAGTGGCAATAGAAAGAGGACCTACAACATCAGCCAAAATGTTTAAAATGCCAACATTTAAACATTTTTTTAATTAAAAGTAAATTTAAATAGTTTGTTTTACAGTAAGAAAGAATGACTCTTATGTCTATTCCTCCTTTGCGTCATGAGATAGTCACATGAATGAGTAGCATACATCAGATCCTGTGCCACAACGCATCTTCAACTTTAAACTGTCTTTATGCGTATTCTGTTGTAGGGTCACCAACTATATAAACAGATTCCTTTTCTTTTTCATGAGTGATATCTAACCACTAAACAAGAGTAGGTTATAGCCTACATACACGCGGCCAGCTGTGTTTAGAAATAATTTCCACTCTCGTCTGTCCACGTGCAGTGGAAAATGCTACATCACAGACACATGACCACAAAAGGTTCTGTTTGTTTTCTCTCTTATTGAATATGTTAGGCATGTATTTTTGTCATTCTTTATACGTTAATATGAGTCATGTCTTTAGTCAGACCTGTGTTGGATCAAGAACGTCTTGCTGGAGCAATGGCTTGTCATTAATTCATTATTCACTTCCTGTCTGAAACTTCTTTGTGATATGGAAGCAAGCAAATTATGAACACACAGCACAGCTATGTCTTTAGCCTCAAGCAACAGCACAAATTAAAATTGAGGATATTATGCTTCCATTCATTCATGCAGGTTTTTCCTATATCTTAGTTTCTACAACTAAATAGCCAAATGCAAGGTATCTTGTCAACAATAACACTAGATTTCTCTGACTAAAAATAATCTTGTGTGCTTGGTGACGCCTCTTTAGCAGCTGAGAGGCTGATGATAGACTCATAGTGTGATGGCTGAATCATAGGATCGTGCTGCTGTTGGGAGTTGTTGTCCTGGTGGTCTACAGATTAATAGTGCTATCTATATATGCAGCAGAAATAGATACCAGTACAATCAACATACCAAGTGCAAAAGAGTGAATCAAAAAATGAATGATTACATTGTGCTGAGAATTTTTACTCTGCACAAGCATGCGAGTGGCATCATGAAGACATAGTTGCACTTTTGGGGGGACCTAAAACCTCATGCCCTTCATTGATGTAAAGCTTTTGTTTGGTAATGAAGGTTTGGACAGTTTTGAACAACACAACATGTCGCTGTAGCCTTGTGAATCACACCGTCAAAAAAAAAAAACTCTTGACAACTCTGTGGAAGGCATGCAAAGTTAAACCAAGTCAAGTCATCATCTTTTATATAGTGCTTTATACAATACAGATTGTTTCAAAACAGCTTTACAGTGATAACAGCAAAATTATTCAATAGAACCTTTTCACATTTCCGGGTTTCTCAGAAGCAGAAGTCATCATAGTTGGGTTAACTTTTATAGCAGTGAATGAGAGTATACATTAAATATATTTTTTGTGTGCCCATTTGCTCAAATAGCAGAAGGAAAACTCCACAATAGTGATTTCGCAACTTTCAAAAAGAGGGAAAAAATAGAGTGAGATTGATAACGGCAGTGAAAAGAGAGAAAGATGTTAATTTTACCGTCACTCCCATAGACACTGTATAGAATCACCCTCACAGCAGCGTTAACTTGTTTTTTGTCATTTGATGCATAAGTAATATAATAGCAAGTGTTATAAATGTACATACATTAAAATAAAAATAAAAAATTGAAATACAAAAAACTTTGCAGGATTCACGATATTGATGACTGTTAAAGGTGCCCTAGAATGATTTGAAACAACATTTTAAATTGTTCTCTGGTATCTACATAGAGGGTATATGGCTTATTTAGGGTCAATAATTGTCCAGATACGGTTTTACAGGTCCATTTACAACTCTAGAAATCTTCCCCAGGATGAAATGGTCTGTTTTTGCCTTATTTGGAAGGGTCATGAATATTAATGCAGAGTTCTACTCTGATTGGCTGTTTCACTGCGCGGCTCAATGATAGCAGGCACATCTATACTGACCGTCTTGACGATGGAGAGATTAGGCATTCAACCATATATGTTTGAGCCTGTTTCTGACGAGGATGCAGATTTTGAGGAACATGTTTTGAGATTGGAAATTAATGCTTCTGAATGGTAAGTTAAGTCTTTATTTGAATTAGGAACCTGCAAAATCATTACGTCCAAACCAGAACTTCAGCTACGATAACTAGCATATAGCATTAAATATACACATCAGCAGTCACAACTTTTTTAGCATTGTAAAAACATTTTAATTATTGTAATGTGTCCCTGTATGATTTTACAATGATAGCTTCTTCACTTTGAATCACAAACTGAACTGGGTAGAGCTTAAATATGTTGTTTGTACAGTAACGTTTGAGTTTGACAGTAGAGTACTGATTTTATTAACAAATTGACTATAAGCCTTATCAAATTACTATCATTTCAACTTAAATGGTGGAGAATGTGACGTTAGCTGGAAGTATCGAGTGAGCTATGTGTATGCAACTAAACTAACGTAGGACGTTACGTATCTACGGTTGTATTTTGTAATTTATGACAACACTGGCATGAAATAATATTAACCTTTGTCATTAGACATACTATTTAGTTATGTAAGCTACTTGGATTATCCTATTGTTACTGTACTAGCATCTTGCGTTGGATCTAGACAACAACGGGGATATTATCGTTAATGTTGTCTCTCTAAGAAACGTTCAGTTTAATCAGAAATTGTTTAGACAGTCAAGAAGTGGATAAAAGAACTTACTGCTTGCAGGTATATGGTTGGAATTGCCCCTTTCTTCAGTGACATGGTGCATTATCCTGCTGGAAGTAGCCATCAGAGGATGGGTACATGGTGGTCATAAAGGGATGGACATGTTCAGAAACAATGCTCAGGTAGGCCGTGCCATTTAAACGATGCCCAACTGGCACTAAGGGGCCTAAAGTGTGAGAAGTGTGTAAAGTGTGCCAAGAAAACATCCCCCACACCATTACACCACCACCAGCAGCCTGCACAGTGGTAACAAGGCATGATGGATCCATGTTCCAAATTGTAGCCTCTTTTTCCTATTTGTAGTGGAGATGAGTGGTACCCGGTGGGGTCTTCTGCTGTTGTAGCCCATCCGCCTCAAGGTTGTGGCTTCACAAATGCTTTGCTGCATACCTCGGTTGTAACGAGTGGTTATTTCAGTCTACTATCAGCTTTAATCAGTCGGCCCATTCTCCTCTGACCTCTAGCATCAACAAGGCATTTTCGCCCACAGGACTGCCGCATACTGGATGTTTTTTCCCTTTTCACACCATTCTTTGTAAACCATAGAAATGGTTGTGCGTGAAAATCCTAGTAACAGATTGTGAAATACTCAGACTGGCCCGTCTGGCACCAACAACCATGCCACGCTCAAAATTGCTTAAATCACCTGTCTTTCCCATTCTGACATTCAGTTTGGAGTTCAGGAGATTGTCTTGACCAGGACGAACACCCCTAAATTCATTGAAGAAACTGCCATGTGATTGGTTGATTAGATAATTGCATTAATGAGAAATTGAACAGGTGTTCCTAATAATCCTTTAGGTGATTGTATATATATATACATATACATATACATACACACACACACACACACACTTTAACGGTTAACGGTATCTCTGCATTGTTTGAAACATGGCCTTTACCGGTGTCATTGTGTGAGACATGTGACTGCCCAAACAGTTTAAAGTCCTTAGAATTGTTTGTGTATGGATGGAGGAGTGATATATTTTTCCTGGCTCACATTGGCCTCTTACTTTTACTACAGCTCAAGGAACTTTAGACTAACTGAGCACTCTGTTTGGTAACCAACCAAATACGTACTGTACATTAAATATAAAAATACTAATGACTAAACTAATGGAAGTAGTTTACACATTTCTGATCTTTCCCACAGTACGATGTGTACAGGCTCTTCTGGGCTTTTTTCTGTACAAATTGTCTTGCATGCTGCTCTATAAGACATGTTTTAATAAAAGAAGTATATAGTCAGTTTCAGAATGAAGTTTCACTGTGTTAATTTCCACATGTGCAGCTTATAATACAGTGTTTTCAGAATGACTCAGTTCACAGTAAATCCTGCTTCTAACTTTTTTTTTTCCAAACTTTTTCAAAGTTTACAGAATTTCACCAATGTTCTGCCAAAATGAAAGCTTGAGTATTTGTCATGGTAAAAGCTTGAGGGTTGGAATTCAAGACATAAATGTTTGTATTGTGATGTTGGTTCTTGTAAAGATTGAACCCACCATGTTGAAATATTAACTTAAAATTAGGGCTGTTCCGATTAGGGATGCAGCCAATACCGACTACCGATTTCTTGTCATCATGATCGGCTGATACGGTTTCTTCAAGTTTTATATAAGCAATAGGTAAGCTCTCTGTTGACTTTCACTGTTGACCCCTTACAGCCTGACGGCATTCTTAATGGTTTAATGTGATTTCAAGTGGCATAGGCCTACTTAAAAGTAATGGCTTAAAAAACAAGGTGTCATGGTACATGGACTCATTTGATACCAAACCTTTAATAATTAGAAGAAAACCCTCTTTCTTTATACACAGCTCACTGTGTAGCCTATGTCCGAGAGAGAAAGATGCAGAAGCGCTGATTTACTCGCACTGTGAAATTAGAGTCTGAAAGAAAGATTTCAAATTATTACTATTTTCTGCATTACAAGTACGGAGCTTACTTAAAATTATGCACAATACTTACACTCCCGAGTTGAAATCAATACTCAAATACACAATGGAAAATTTGTCTTGTTCTCTCTTTTTAACTGTGGTCTGCTACTTTTATTGGCAAGTAGGAAGGCAATTGCTCACACTTTGTGCGGTAAATTAAGAGTTTTATGTAATTTTAGATAAAGATTTTTTTCTCTCATCATCTCCAAGCAGGTCACTGAGAATCAGTCTTACAGTTTAAAAAAGAGCATTTGTGAATTATTTGGGAGGCAAGATATAGTTCCCATTTCCTACTATTGAACTGTAATTTTCCTTTATATCAGTATTTGGACCACGATTGGAGTTTGATAATGCCAAATTCCAACTTCATGAATGGAAATGCATATGGCAGAATAGGGGTGGGTGATATGACCAAAATCGTATCACAATATGAGTAATTTTTTTTCTATTCGGAGCTGTTCTCATCCTTGGACTCGTCCTTATGCATTTTTATGGCAATGCCTAAAGGAATCTGTAGAATCTGTAGGTGGTACAGCAGTCACGTGGAACAAGTAGTAACAGAAAATTCCCATCTTACAAGCTGTAATTACAAGCTCTACGAGGATGTGGACACTTTTTTCAAGTTGAAATCTCGTAATTACGGTAATTGCTCATAACATCATGAACTAGCAGTCCAAAATCTTTACCGGCTGATCAATTTCTACCGTGTCAGTATATCGCCCACCCCTATGTCAGAATATTTTGTTTGGTAACAGGTGAATATTTTCTGAAGGAGTCATTCATTTTGGTGCTATTGTTGAGGATCAAGTTAATGATTTATTTATGAATATATATATATATATATATATTAAAGTTTGAACTTTAAAGTTACTGTATCATCCACATCTTAATATGACATTGGCTACATATTAACAAGATGGAATCACTGTGTGCAGTGTGACTGTATTTGTGTCTATTGGCATACTTTGGTTAGTTTTACTGTTTTACATGTTAATGCTTTCCAAGCAATAGGCTGTTACCCACATAAAATGTACATTATTTTCAGGTTTAAGCCTGTATGTATATTTTTACTATGAGCATATTTTCATATAAACAAGCTGTATAATATGTTCTTAATTATTTAGCATTAATAGAACATGCAGCACAGGTGCAGAAGTTTCATCAGATTAGCTTCGGATGCAGATTTGAGGAAGTTACAAGTCACTCTTTTTCCTTCCAATTGTTTATTTTATAAATAAAATAATGCCACACCACCCCATTCTATTATTAATTAATTTGATTTGGCATTAATATGATATGAACTGTTTGTTCAGTTAAACCAAGGTTTGTATTTGTATCCACTGGCATTGGTATAGTCCTCATTCCTCATTGGATGAATTAGTCAGACGAAAGGAAAGGGGCAGTTTTTAAAAGGAACGTGGCTACACAAACATCTGCAGAGTGGTAGAGGAAACACATCATCCTTACCACATTGACATCTGCTGTCTGTACAGTATCTTCTGCAAAGGTCAGGTGTTGGAGTCTGTCTAAAAGGTAGACACATTTGTGATTTATTTTATGGAGTCATCTTTCAGCTTCAGTTTATCTGCTTTTTGCATGACAGATGGTAGTCAATTCACCATGTGCTCAGGTGTGCTGTACTTTAAAGCATGTGGCATTGTGGTAATTGGGCAGAACATTGACCCTTCTCTTCATGGACTACGTTTACATGGACAGCAGTAATCTAATTATTGACCTTATTCTGAATAAGACAATATTCTGATTAAGGTGTTTACACGAGTTGCTTTTAGAATATTCCGTTCATGTTCCCGTATTACATGTTATAGAACATAGCTTGATTAATGGTACGTCATTACGTCTTTATCTAAGCCTATACACTGATGTTCGCTGATTTTAATCCCATACTGTATTTGTAGCGATGTCGTGATGCAGTTTGACTAGATATGATGTTTAGCTTTGATGTTTTTAAGTAGTATTCACGTTCAATTGCAAGAGAGTATAGCCTAAAAAAGAAGCCCTTCACACACACCCTTGTCTCTCTCATGCGTCAGTCAGACCAATCGCGGCAATGCATCACATATGCTTAAACTTTTATGTAGCCACGCAACAATAATTTCTGCATGCATTCACTGTATACACCGGGACGTGATGTTGTGACGCGATTTTTTCGAACGGATGCTTCCCCTAAAATGCACCGCAATGCAAGTGATGCAAGCCAAATGCAGCGTTCTATTGAAAATGAATGTATGTATTTCTGCCGTACCAGACTGCAATGAAGCAACTGGTCTGACTGGGGCGTCACTCTTCCTCATGCACGGCACGATTGCGCACACACTCACACAGGTTGCTAGGTTACCATAGCAAATAGGCTCACCCCACAATTATATATTATTTGTTAGTAGGCTAATGGTAAATGTTGCAGGTGTAGAAATCTACATAAAAGATATTTACTTTGATGTCAGGGCTAGATTACAGCATGAAACCTGTTGTGCATATTAATAAATTAAATTGCTTTTCCTCTTCATTTTCGTTATGCACTATTTGTTTTGGTTTTTTAAAAACACAAAAAAAGTTATCCGATTAATCGATCGATTAAGTGCTAGATTAATCGATTACAAAAAGAATCGATAGCTGCAGCCCTAATCCAAACTCCATCAGTTGACAGAATGGAGAAGAAAAAAAACTTTGGGAAAACCAGGCTCAGTCAGGGGACCAGTTCTCCTCTGGCCAATGAACGAACATGGTGTGATTATGATTCAGGCTTCATCACAAGTCAGAAATTAGAATGTGGATCGCAGCATTCAATATTTCTTCCGGTTCTTTTTGCTTGAAGATCAGATTCATCACGGCAGTGTGGAGACAAAGCTGGTCAGGTCTGTGCAGAGGACTTGTCTGCTTCTTGTGGTCTTTGCTGAGTATCTGTGCCGATGGCTGTTGTTGTGGAAGAGCATCTTTTCTGCATACCTTCCGCAGCATTTTAACATTTGGGAAGTGATTTTTATTTTAACAGTGCCTGACTGTGTCATAATTATTTGTCACAATTCACAAGCTTTGCAATCATACTTTTAGTGAAAAATGAACATGACCATAATGCCATTACACGTAACTATGTTAATTCTAAAACCTGATTTATGATAAATGATTGTCTTGATATGTAACGACTCCTGTAGTCAGCCATTGACTGAAATTTTATTCAAGTTATTAAAATATAAACAGAAAGTGATCAAAGAAAGATCGCTCCCTATATAATCCCGGAGCTGTTAATGATTTTTGTTCAATGTAAGTTCTGCTCTCTTGCCAAACCCCCTTTTACCGTTACCCAGCAACTGTAATCATAATTGCCTTTTTATTAGTTCCACATAGGGATGCTCAAAATGAACTGTTTAAACTATTATGCAAAAATCACTTTTATATTGTTTTTGAACATAGTTGTGCCCTCAGTCTGTATACAAAACCACCCTACTGTGGGAAAAAAAATCCATCTACTCAGTTATTTTCCCCATAAATCTGAAACAGTGTCTCAAAATGATCCATTCAGGAATGTACTCCAATGTGACGTCACATTAGAACAGGCTCCACCCACGACTGGTGATGGAATCTGCCCTATTGGCTTATTTCCTCCCCTGAGTGAGCCGTACACAGTCAGGTTTAGCTCCTCACCAGACATGCCCGCATGATCGACTCGCTTTTTTTCTTATCAGTGCCAAAGAGACTCAAAAAACTCTGTCAATTTTTATCATTCAGGCAAGTGTAATACATCATTATAATCTGTTATGTTTCTACTTTTATTTGTGTACACAAATAAAAACTAAATGTTATGAAAAACAAAGATGATGTGTGATCTGCAGCCTCCCTAAAAGATGTCTCATCTGATTCTCTTCAGAAAATGACCTATAGCTCAGTAAACGCAAAAAGACCGTTTAAATATGAATCCTGCTGCAACCTAAGATGTCGCATTTGTGACCAAAAATATGAATTTGCGGGTGATATTTTTGCTGAGATCGCCACTGGCAACCATATAAATTTACATGTTATGATTAAGAAATTGCATGCCTTTTTCACCAGCATGTTCTGTGATGAGTAGCCCATCACATCCTTTGTTGAGTTGACGTAATAAAATGAGACAACGCGCTGCAAAGTTGTAGTGGGGGGAAAAAAACATTAGTTTGAGCGCCAAAATACAAACGAAGACAGCGAGGATTAGCTTTCCGTGTCAGAAATGTCTTTTTCAAAGTCCTCTTCTCTATTGAGCAACAACACTGAAGACTGTGCAAGCATGAGAGGGATAGAAAGCAACCGAGACGTGTCAATGAATGACCAAGTAAGTTACTGTAAAAGTGCAGAAAGGCAAGTGTCTATTTCGTGCACACAATGTGGATAAACTACAACAGATAAACATAACAACTGTGTCGACGGCAACTATTCGTTAACAATTCTCTTTTTTTTTTTTATTACTGATATGGATTCATATCCTCAATATCTTTTAATCTTTGCTGTTTTCTGTTACTGCCTGGACTTCACATTATTTGTAGACATAATCACAGTAAGATTTGTACTTAAATGTCACCTTTTAATGTGTCTGTTAATTTTATCCCAAAGCAATAAATGTCATTTTGGCGCTCTTTAAATATGGCCTGACTCAATCAGCATTTCGACCTGGGAAAGAGCTTGTATATAGCTAATGTCAAATTTAGCCTAACTCAGAAAAGACATTCAATGCTCATAAACTCGTTGGGGTTAGGGTAGAAAAATTGCTATAGAAAAATGCATTTTGCTAAATATATGCACAGTGCATATCACTATATCATGCACTATATGCACTAATCCTTATATTTTTACTTAACCTGTTGTCTACACGAGAAGTAATGGAAGGAGCTAAAAATGAAAATAAACATCACCCATATAATTGCATGTGAAGAGCTGCTTTTCACCAAATTTATCCAACTATTTATCTGCCTTTCACCAAACTATACTCATTGGCCAAGTGATACTGACATTATTATTGTCTGTGACACTGGTTCAGATTCTGTGTAAAGCATGATTCTTTGTGACTATGTAGTTCTCAAGTTAGAAAAGCAATTCAGTTCCTACTTTAAGTGAACCTTAGTTCCCAGGACATCCACAAGATGGATGAAATTGCTGATGCTATAAAAGGAGGGCAGACGTGACAACACATGACACGCTGTAACACATTTGCATAATGCCCATCTATGTTCTTGATTGGCTGCCCAAAAAACACCTACTTTGACCCGCCCTCAAACACTCTAGCTGGTTTGTGTGGTTTACATCATGCCAAGAAGATGCTGTGAATATATAAAAACAATGTTGGTCATCCATATGAATATATATATTCCAAAGAATATATATATATACAGGTCCTTCTCAAAAAATTTGCATATTGTGATAAAGTTCATTATTTTCCATAATGTAATGATAAAAATTTAACTTTCATATATTTTAGATTCATTGCACACCAACTGAAATATTTCAGGTCTTTTATTGTTTTAATACTGATGATTTTGGCATACAGCTCATGAAAACCCAAAATTCCTATCTCAAAAAATTAGCATATCATGAAAAGGTTCTCTAAACGAGCTATTAGCCTAATCATCTGAATCAAAATTACACCTGCAAAAGATTCCTGAGGCTTTAAAAACTCCCAGCCTGGTTCATTACTCAAAACCGCAATCATGGGTAAGACTGCCGACCTGACTGCTGTCCAGAAGGCCATCATTGACCCCCTCAAGCAAGAGGGTAAGACACAGAAAGAAATTTCTGAACGAATAGGCTTTTCCCAGAGTGCTGTATCAAGGCACCTCAGTGGGAAGTCTGTGGGAAGGAAAAAGTGTGGCAAAACGCTGCACAACGAGAAGAGGTGACCGGACCCTGAGGAAGATTGTGGAGATGGACCGATTCCAGACCTTGGGGGACCTGCGGAAGCAGTGGACTGAGTCTGGAGTAGAAACATCCAGAGCCACCGTGCACAGGCGTGTGAAGGAAATGAGCTACAGGTGCCACATTCCCCAGGTCAAGCCACTTTTGACCCAGAAACAGCGGCAGAAGCGCCTGACCTGGGCTACAGAGAAGCAGCACTGGACTGTTGCTCAGTGGTCCAAAGTACTTTTTTCGGATGAAAGCAAATTTTGCATGTCATTCGGAAATCAAGGTGTCAGAGTCTGGAGGAAGACTGGGGAGAAGGAAATGCCAAAATGCCTGAAGTCCAGTGTCAAGTACCCACAGTCAGTGATGGTCTGGGGTGCCATGTCAGCTGCTGGTGTTGGTCCACTGTGTTTTATCAAGGGTAGGGTCAATGCAGCTAGCTATCAGGAGATTTTGGAGCACTTCATGCTTCCATCTGCTGAAAAGCTTTATGGAGATGATTTCATTTTTCAGCACGACCTGGCACCTGCTCACAGTGCCAAAACCACTGGTAAATGGTTTTCTGACCATGGTATTACTGTGCTCAATTGGCCTGCCAACTCTCCTGACCTGAACCCCATAGAGAATCTGTGGGATATTGTGAAGAGAAAGTTGAGAGACGCAAGACCCAACACTCTGGATGAGCTTAAGGCCGCTATCGAAGCATCCTGGGCCTTCATAACACCTCAGCAGTGCCACAGGCTGTTTGCCTCCATGCCACACCGCATTGAAGCGGTCATTTCTGCAAAAGGATTCCCGACCAAGTATTGAGTGCATAACTGAACATAATTATTTGAAGGTTGACTTTTTTGTATTAAAAACACTTTTCTTTTATTGGTCGGATGAAATATGCTAATTTTTTGAGATAGGAATTTTGGGTTTTCATGAGCTGTATGCCAAAATCATCAGTATTAAAACAATAAAAGACCTGAAATATTTCAGTTGGTGTGCAATGAATCTAAAATATATGAAAGTTTAATTTTTATCATTACATTATGGAAAATAATGAACTTTATCACAATATGCTAATTTTTTGAGAAGGACCTGTATATATATATATATATATATATATATATATATATATATATATATATATATATATATATATATATATATATATATTATTAGGGGTGGCACAGAAGATGAAAAAAAGCGAACCGTTCAGTTGTCTCGGTTCGGTGCGTGTGTGTGTCACACGGTTCGACACATGCGCAATGTATCCTCGTGCCCGTATGCTACCTCAGACAGTGGGTGTCCTTTTCGCGCGAAATAAGAGGGGTGTGTGTGTGTGTGTGTGTGGACATACAGTAAAATAAAGTAAAAGTGGAGTGCTGCAGGTCACATCACGTGTAGAAATGCAAGTGGGAGAGATAAGGAAGGCTGCGCGGAGTTGGAGGATGCACCAGCGACGTATAGCAGGCAGGGCAGATGCAGTGCGCATGGAGAGCGGGAGCTGCGCGCGCACGCCCGCGCCCGTTGTGCATTCACACACTGGCAGTGTTTGTCTCGCGCAGCTGAACTGCGGCTCGTGTATTGCAAATACAGACAAATATTGTCCATTCTGTCACATTTTCCGGTGTTCTCCTCCGACCCCTGTCTGTCTCATGCATATGGGGCAGCATATATCTGCTGCAAATGCGACCGTGTTCCCCTCTGTCTCATACACACATGCATATAACATGTTGTATGTAAGTAGTTCACATGATAAATGTAACATTTAAAAGTTAAGATGCTTCTAGTTTTAATAATTTAAACATGCCTTTGAAGTTTGGGCAAAAACTTCTGGCAGTGTTGTGTTTTCGTGTATTGTTTTTTTCTTTTCACAGCGCTGGATGTCATATGGTGATTGTGAAACACACGGAACACTTCATGGTGAAATTTGTTAATCAGGTCAGCTGAATTAAAGCCACAGTCCAACAATTTTTTTAATACTGTATCCTAAATTGTGGATGATTAAGCTTTATATCATATGCTGAAGTAAATTTCTGGAGTTTTAACGATTAAAAAAAACAACAAGAACTGTACAGAACCGAAAACCGTGACCCTAAAACCGTGATACGAACCGGACCGTGGGTTTTGTGAACCGTGCCACCCCTAATATATATATATATATATATATATATATATATATGGGTGTCAGTACCAGTTTATTTAAGTGACAGGAAACAGTTTGTCCAGATTAAGAATATCTGTCATAGTTACTGTGTTTCACAGTGGTCAGTGTTGGGTCCACTTTTATTTATTTATATTCTACTCCTTGTTCGCACTTATGATATTAATGTGATGTTAACTTCCATTTTTATGCGGATGACACACAATTGTACACATCTACAAAACCTAATGCTTCCTATTCCCTTACAATACTCACTAAATGTTTGCAAGATGTTAACATATGGATGACCAACATTGTTTTTAAGCTAAATACCAATAAAAACTAGTCCCCTTCTTGTTGAGTCTAGGTCTAAAACGCAGTCCGGTTAGTATTTCCACCCAGGTGAAAAGTCTTGGTGTTATATTTGATGGTTTGCTTTCTTTTGGTTCCCATAATAATAATATTTCATGTACTGCATTTTTTAATTTACATTGCTAGATTTCCCAGCATAGCACAGATTATTGTAATTCTCTTTTATTTGGTCTTTCTGAAACACAGCTCCATTGATTCAGAAGTCAGCTGCGTTGGTTTCCTGTTCGTTATTGTATCCATTACAAAATGTTGCTGCTCACCTACAAAGCCCTTCATAATTTAGCTCCTCTTTATCTTTTCTGTTCTTTGAGATCATCTTCTGCAGAATTATTGACAGTTCCAAATTTTAAGTTGAGTTAATTTGGTGGTAGGGCGTTTAGCTCTTAACCACTGCACATTCGCCAGTTGGATTTCCCTTTTTAAAGCTCAGATTAAAACGTATCTGTTTAGAATAGCTTTTACTGACTTGATTGTTTGATTGATCTCTATGTGTTTTCGCAAAGCTTTGTATTTTATTGACTTGCTTTTATGTTGTATGGTGTCCTTGAGAGCCTTGAAAGGCGCCTATAAATAAAAGGTGTTGTTTTTTATTGGTACTGTTGTTTAAAATTTGCAAAAAAGGTCAGCTTTCTGTGCATGTGCTTCAGTTGTCTGCCCTCATAAAACCATATATCTGAAGTTTAAACTGATATGGCTTTAAAGCATGCAAATAATAAACTTTCATGATGACGAAGAACGGCAATGTCACGTGAGCGTGGCTGCGATGATAGGATCTCATCTCTGGAGCAGCAGCTCATTTTTCATTTAAAGATACATGCTCGAAAATAGCATGTTTTTGCTTCCAATCAAAAATGCATTTACAACATGGTATAATAAATTATCTGTGGGGTATTTTGAGTTGAAAACTTGTATTACATCTTGTAAAAGGGGCAAGTAAATTTTCAAGGTGTTTTAAAACGTTTGCCAAGAAAAATACTCGTATTTGAGAGAAAAACATAAGTCTGTAAATAAAGCAAAACGTTTACGAATATTATAAATACTATAAACAGCTATAGGCTATTTTAGTTCCCATCACAACAAAACAAATCTGTTAAATGTAGGGGTGGCACGGTACATGAAAAAAACCTGAACCGTTCGTTTCGCTTGTCTCGGTTGTCAGCGTGTGCGTCGCACGGTTTCAACGCATGCGCAATGTATCCTCGTGCCCGTATGTTGCCTCAGACAGTGGGTATCATTTTCGCGTGAAATAAGAGGTGTGTGTGTGTATGCGTGTGTGTGGACATACAGTAAAATAAAGAAAAAGTGGAGTGCTGCAGGTCACATCATGTGTAGAAATGCAAGTGCGAGAGATAAGGAAGGCTGCCCGGAGTTGGAGAATGCGCCAGTGACGTATAGCTGGCAGGGCAGATGCAGTGCGTATACGTGCATTCACACACTGGCAGTGTTTGTCTCGCGCAGCTGAACCGCGGCTCGTGTATTGCAAATACAGACAAATATTGTTCATTCTGTCACATTTTCCGGTGTTCTCCTCCGACCCCTGTCTGTCTCATGCATATGGGGCAGCATATATCTGCTGCAAATGCGACCGTGTTCCCCTCTGTCTCATACACACATGCATATAACATGTTGTATGTAAGTAGTTCACATGATAAATGTAACATTTAAAAGTTAAGATGCTTCTAGTTTTAATAATTTAAACATGCCTTTGAAGTTTGGGCAAAAACTTCTGGCAGTGTTGTGTTTTCTTGTATTTTTTTCTTTTCTTTTCACAGCGCTGGATGTCATATGGTGATTGTGAAACACACGGAACACTTCATGGTGAAATTTGTTAATCAGGTCAGCTGAATTAAAGCCACAGTGCATTGTTCTGATCAGAATTTACATGAAAAATGTTACGCCAATGTGTCGGACTCTGTAGACAGCCAGTTAAGAAACAACTTCTACATGATATAACAATTTTTTAATACTGTATCCTAATTGTGGATGATTAAGCTATATATCATATGCTGAAGTAAATTTCTTGAGCGTTAACGATAAAAAAACAACAACAACAAGAACCGTACAGAACCGAAAACCGTGACCCTAAAACCGTGATACGAACCGAACCGTGGGTTTTGTGAACCGTGCCACCCCTAGTTAAATGTAACATTATTCAGAACAGAGCAAGAATGAAAAATATAAGCAGCTGTATAAAAGCCAAAACAATTTAATGTAAAGTGAAACCGAAAACAACGTTGGGCTTACCTCCACAAATCCAAATGTTTCCATTCACAATGCATTTGGATGCTAAACTATTATTTATTATGTACACTATAGGCTTTATACTTCACTCGTGTTCCAATATTCACGTAAAACATCATCCTTTACACGTGCAAAAATGAGCGTAACACCACAGTGGGGCAGTGTACTTGTATGTTTGGATGACTATTTTATTTTGATAATGAACAGGCTTTGATGTCAAGTTAGCAATGCAAGAACTGATTTGTTGTGTGAATGCGTGACGCGTGTGCGATCATTTTTTCCTTTGTAACAACTTAAAGTACTACTATGTCATTTATGATCATACATCATTCGAAACTGTCTACTTTTATTTGTGTACACAAAAAAAGGGGTGCTTTTGTAAAATAAAGAAAGCAAACAGGATGCCACTTTCTGCTGTCTCGGTTTTCTTTCCGTTAATTTGTTTGTGGAGCTTGTCATAAAAATGAACCGAAACTCAGCATATACTACATATACACTCACCTAAAGGATTATTAGGAACACCTGTTCAATTTCTTATTAATGCAATTATCTAATCAACCAATCACATGGCAGTTGCTTCAATGCATTTAGGGGTGTGGTCCTGGTCAAGACAATCTCATGAACACCAAACTGAATGTCAGAATGGGAAAGAAAGGTGATTTAAGCTTTTTTGAGCGTGGCATGGTTGTTGGTGCGAGACGGGCCAGTCTGAGTATTTCACAATCTGCTCAGTTACTGGGATTTTCACGCACAACCATTTCTAGGGTTTACAAAGAATGGTGTGAAAAGGGAAAAACATCCAGTATGCGGCAGTCCTGTGGGCGAAAATGCAGACTGGGCCGACTGATTCAAACTGATAGAAGAGCAACTTTGACTAAAATAACCACTCATTACAACCGAGGTATGCAGCAAAGCATTTGTGAAGCCACAACATGCACAACCTTGAGGCGGATGGGCTACAACAGCAGAAGACCCCACTCATCTCCACTACAAATATGAAAAAGAGGCTACAGTTTGCACAAGCTCACCAAAATTGGACAGTTGAAGACTGGAAAAATGTTGCCTGGTCTGATGAGTCTCGATTTCTGTTGAGACATTCAGATGGTAGAGTCAGAATTTGGCGTAAACAGAATGAAAACATGGATCCATCATGCCTTGTTACCACTGTGCAGGCTAGTGGTGGTGGTGTAATGGTGTGGGGGATGTTTTCTTGGCACACTTTAGGCCCCTTAGGGCCAATTGGGCATTGTTTAAATGCAATGTCCATCCCTTTATGACCACCATGTACCCATCCTCTGATGGCTACTTCCAGCAGGATAATGCACCATGTCACAAAGCTCGAATCATTTCAAATTGGTTTCTTGAACATGACAATGAGTTCACTGTACTAAAATGGCCCCCACAGTCACCAGATCTCAACCCAATAGAGCATCTTTGGGATGTGGTGGAACAGGAGCTTCGTGCCCAGGATGTGCATCCCACAAATCTCCATCAACTGCAAGATGCTATCCTATCAATATGGGCCAACATTTCTAAAGAATGCTTTCAGCACTTTGTTGAATCAATGCCACGTAGAACTAAGGCAGTTCTGAAGGCGAAAGGGGGTCAAACACAGTATTAGTATGGTGTTCCTAATAATCCTTTAGGTGAGTGTACTACTGCAGTTTTATCTGTTAATTGTTTAAGTGAAATATATTTTGTGTATATAGGCCTATTTATTCCTCTCATATATGTGATTATATACTGTTTTTACGCTGCATGTGCGTGATGTGATGTGTGAATTCTGTTGTTTATACTACTATTTGCGCATGTAAAATTTAACCATAGAAAACCAATTTCAATAGTTTTAATGGGTCACAGACACTTATCCATTCTTATTTGATTCTAATTTGACAATCTTGTTGGTTAACGATCGGTTAACAAGCTTTGGTTGTTCCTCATGTATGATGCCTATTTCAAATGCAAAGATGTTATCTAATCATAACAGTGGGTGTTTATATTGAAGTCTTAAAGAAGACACACCCCTTTAAACCAAAGCATCAAAAAATTATTCTGAAAATTATTTCTGACTTATGACTGCTTTTCAAGTAAAAATCCTACCAATATTATTTCTCAGGGAACAATTAAAAATGCAATTCTTTACACCAAATATCTGTTCCTTTTCATCAATTAGAGTGTCTTTGGTAGTGTGTATACTGCATTAGTTTATATACAAGCAACAACACATCTGCAACACAATATTGAATCAGCTTGAAACACTTGTGCCTTTGTTTGAAGATCATTGTCTTGTTACGTTACAAAGAATATGAGGAACTGACCCACACTCTTCTCACACACACCCATAGATGTCTTTTGTTTGCTGCAGAGTCTGTTTTTCGTTGTCCATCTGGAGGAAGGGGCTTAGAAGTCATTGTCAATTCCTCTTGTTAACCTCAGCATTATGCTAAACAAAGAAAATGATGCAAGTTTGACACTCCTCTAGTACTATTTTGGATTTTATGACCTTGATTTAATAGTGGTTGAAATTAACAATGATAAACAGCTACGTGGAAGTTCATTTTTAAAATTGCAATGTAACGGAAGTAGCGACTTTTCTTCCGTATTGTGACGTGTATCCGAAAGAAACAAATTATTGAAAAAGAAAAATGTAGGGCAGGGACATGGTTCTATCCATTGGTTGTTAATTGGATGGAGGCAGATCTGAACATGATCTTGAGGTTGATTTTAACAACAGGGTGGCGTTTAACAAGACTAAATGATTAGAGGATTCCAGTGTACATCACCAGAGAAAAGTCTGCCATTGTCTAATTATGACATTTTGATTCAAAATTACAAGCTCAAAATAATTATTAAAGGGATGGTTCATCACGAGTAAGCGCTGACGGCTCACACGCACTCCCAGGAACGGCCACAGAGTAACGGCCAAGCTCAGTATTTTGACTGAATAATAAGGTTTCTTTCCTGCAAAACCTTTATAGTACGCCTCCTGAACACTTTCCATATGTGTTGCGCATCTCACTGTATCATTACGTGATAATTTTGTATCCTTTTTTTTTTTGTTTTAGCCTGGTCGCCATTCACTGCCATTATGGAGGAGCGTGAGCAGGATGTTCTTTTCAAAATTTCTCCTTTTGAGGTCCGAAAAAGATAAAAGGACATAGGGCATTAGAACAACAGCAGGATGAGTAAAAGATGACTTTATTTTCATTTCAGGGTGAACTATCCCTTTAAAAAAGAAGAATGCAATAAATCCATAGATAAATAATTCACAATAAGATGTATTTATAAAATAGATAAGGGTGAATTCCCTTTCCCACAATGGATAGCGACTTGAGGCAACATGAGACGACATGGCCTATGTTCTGTGTGTTGGTTTAGATTTCAAACTAACAGAAATAGTTGTGTGTGTATGTATTTTCAGAACTTTTCAGACCGATAAGTGAAAAACAGTTGAATTTGCCCAAGACACTGCCAGATCTTCATAGAAGAGTACAAACTTCCTCTTCTCCCTCTCTCCTTTTTAGAAATGGAAGAAGAACTGGTTCGTACTGTACCCAGCCAGTCAAAACGGCATTGCACGGCTTGAATTTTATGATTGCTCAGGCAGTGCCAGTGACAAACCTAGCACTAAGAAAATGGACAAGAAGATAATTCGTCTGTCAGAATGCATCAGCATACTCCCTGCTGTCACTGAAACCTGCCCCAAAGAAAACATGGCTGCCTTCTATGTGGAGACCAATGACAAGACATACGTCTTTGCAGCTGAGAAACATATTACCAATGAGTGGGTGGAGAAGATGTGTGAGATTGCTTTTCAGGTGAGATGACATCATGGAGACTTTTTAATGGTTAAAGGTTCAATGTGGTTAACGCTTGTGACGTTGCCCCTGAGTTTTAAGAAGAATCAGAGACCTGGGGCCAGATTCACAAAACATTCTTAAGTTCTTCTTAATTGCCAAAAGATTATTATTATTATTATTAAAGATATTTTGTATTCCCAATATTTTACATTCCCAAAAGAATGTTCTTAAAAATCATAAAATAATTTCTTAAAGTTAGGATAACCTCAAACCTGTCTTAAATACCCAAATGTAAGTAGTTTAATTGATTTAGTGGGTTGTTTCAAATATTAAGCATTACAACATAACATTAGCTAGCAAAATATACATATAACAACTAGTAGGCTACCATATGTGGACGAGTACGTGACACGTTCAACCATTTGCGCATATATGCGCTCACTCAAGCTATAATAAGCAAGTCACAGGATGCATTCACTCTAGAGACAACTGTATCTTGATGCAGACTCGTTAAAAATAATGATTTTAACTTTACAGCACATTAAAAACATGATGCAGAGTGATTAACTCCCGTCAAGCCAGTCGCTTGGAAAATAGTCTGCACTCTAATTATGATAACTTGGGTAATCTGCAGGCACTGCAAAAAAGATGGGCTTTGAGGTGTTTTTTTTAAGAATTGGACATTCAAAATAAGGGTTAGTTCAATCAAAAAATGAAAATTCTGTCATTAATTACTCACACTCATGACGTTCCTAACCCGTAAGACCTTCGTTCATCTTCGGAAACACAAATTGAGATATTTTTGATGAAATCCAAGAGCTCTCTAACCCCTCCATAGACAGCAATATAGTTAACACTTTCAAGGCCCAGATAGGTAGTAAAGACATCAATAAAATAGTCCATGTGACTCCAGTAGTTCAAACTTAATTTTATGAAGCGTCTAGATTACTTTTTGTGCGCAAAATCAAACAAAAATAATGACATTAGTAAATACAGTCCAGCGCTTCCGAATAAGTCAGAGCTACGCCAGAACGCCGGCTTACCATTGGCCGAAGCTGTTCACATGAGCACCACGATGCATGCGTGTGATGCTGATGCAGGAGCTGGCCAACGTAAACTGCATAGAAGACTGACTCAGATAAGAGACAATTTTTAATAAAATCTTTATTTTTGTTTGTTTTTTGCGCACAAAGTATTTTCGTCACCCTTTATAAAATTAAGGTTGAACCACTGGAGTCACATGGACTATTTAATCAAATTTCATCAAAAAATATTTTAATTTGTGTTTCAAATAGGAACAAAGGCCTTACAGGTTTGGAATGACATGAGGGTGAGTAATTAATGACAAAAATTTCATTTTTGCGTGAACTAACCCTTTAAGAACTTCTTAGAATTTTCCTAACTTCTTTCTTAAGATTTTCGTGAACCCGGCCCCTGATTAAAAAAAAAAAGCTTTTACAATCTTTCAATTTTACAATGTATGATCGTTGTTTTACCGGTTTAACAATCAATGAATTATGTTCAACTATTTGACAAGCTTGATGACCTTTCAACCATGTTATAACGTGGTTATGAATGTAACTGGAACATGAAAATCCATGTCAGACATGTTGGGACTTTCCAAAAGGGAATAACACAACTGCCCCAATACTAACTCAGCATCTCTCTCTTTCTGTCTCACTTTCTCTCTCTCTCTTTCTCTCTCTCTCTCTCTCTCTCTCTCTCTCTAAGGGAGTAAGTGGTTCTCCTGGTAGTTTTGACCCAAATGGACAACAAGAGCTTCAAATGGCAGAGAATCTCATTTATTACTCCAGAGAGGAAGGTAAGAAGGGACATGTGACACAGTATTTATTTACTTATGTGTTTTAACAAACTGTGTGTGAGCCAGCAGTTTTGGGTTTTTTCATTTGAGCTATACATCTCCAAGTGCTATTTACATAATATGCAATGAGTTTCTCAAAACATAGGACTTTGACGTCATCTCCACTCTCAATTCAGTAACTTTTTTGTTAATAGATTGAAGTTATATGCATAGACCTGCAAAACTGATCTGCTATCAGTGAATAGACAGAAATGTTCTGTTAGATGCAAATAGACTGCATGCAAATTCCCTGCTCATGTTAGTCACAAAGCCCAAAATATTAGAGCTTTTGAATGTAGTTACACATTCAAGAGCCGTTTCCAGAAATACATAGTTGTTTTTGTAACACATTTTATTTGAATAGTCACAGTTAAAAGACGAAAAGGGCTAACAAGCGAAATGGAGGAAGACAGAAAGTAGAGCAGAATCTCAGGCATTTCCCCTACCCCCTCCTTTATTGCTGGCACTCACTTCATCCAGTGCTATGCAAGGTAAACTGTTAAGGAGTCACTGTTAAGTCCACTCAATGCTTAAACTTTTCTCCTGCTGTGCATTCTCGAGTGTTTCTAGGGAAATAGTTTGTGATCACTTCTGTTTTTAGTAAGGGCAGCACTGACTTCCTCAAAGAGTGTGAGAGCTGACATTTAAAATACTTTGCAAGTCTGTTGCATTCAGTCTTGGCACTCTGACTCAATTATCTCTTTTATATAGACATTTTCTGGCATAATAGTGTATGACCGTGGGCATCGGAGTGTAATGTGAATTGATTTATCAGTTTGCATGGGAGCATTTAGAGAAGAGGAAAGTCAGGTAATCGGTCATGGCCTTTAGTCTCTGATAAGCAAAAGCTTATCTGTGCTGAATTTAGCAGGGAAATAGCATACAGGACCCATCCAATGAAAGACATCCTAGTTGTTCTTTTTATATTGAGGGTTGTGAGATTGATTTGAAAAAGACCAGTGTTGGCCAATTTCCTGAGATTCAAATAATTTTCAATTTTACATATAAGCCACAGAACTTACTTCTGTTACTCTTGTCAGTACACAAATTTAGGCGTGTAACATACACTTGTGTCACAATTCACGATACTTTAGGCCAAAATAAAGAAGAGTTTTTTTTAACTATTATTATTATTACTACTTCTAAGACATATGGTAAAAAGTTAAAGTGTACTGTTGATTAAAATGCTAAATTTAGTATTACATCAGGGGAGGACTTGGACTTGGTCCTAGTCCTCAATGCACAGGACAATAGTGACATCAGATTAAAAATGTAATAATTTAATGATTCTAAAGCTGAAAATACAGAATTATGTTAGACACATTTTCCTCCTTTTTGACAATATCAGGACCCACAAATATTCCCCCATTGCATTATTATACATTATTTTCAACATTATACTGTATATAGAAGTTTAATGTTGTACTGTCACTAAAATGTAATTTTTTTCTCACGCAGTACACTCACGCTTTCAGTGCAGACTCTCCCACTGCTCACGCTATCCCTCTCTTAATTACTAAAAACACGATATGGTGATTTAAATTATGTTTGTCCTTTCATGCGGTTCAGGTGTTCAATGCAATCAACTGTTGATCAGTAAATCTGTTTATTATATAAAATGATTGTGTCTCTTTAGAAAACTGCTCAATTTATTATTTTTATTATGCCTTTATGACCTTTTTAGGGATTTAACATTTTAGGGGAAGGGACTTTAAATGGAGGGACAGAAATTCAGAAATCGCTCAGGTTTCATATAAAAATATCTTAATTTGTGTTTGGAAAATAAACAAAATGAGGGTGAGTACATAATGGCAGAACATTCATGTTTGGGTGAAGTATGCTTTATAACAGTGGTCGGGAACCTATGGCTCGCGAGCCACACCTGGCTCTTTGACAAAAATAATGTGGCTCAGGTCTCTCACCCTTTACCAACAAATGATCGATAGAAAAAAAATGAGACACATCAACAGAGATCCGCTCTCTGCAGAAAAAAGCAGCCAATTACAATTCCCTTGATGTACAGCCTACCGAAGTTAATGAAACGTATGATAATAGCTAATATTCAAGTTGTACCGGCCGCGCGTGTTCAGTGCTGTTCGCGATCGAGTGTCACGAGTCGCGACAGCAATACCCACTTACGTTTCTGTGGTAACAGCTTCTGCTCTGGGATTCAAGCAGCTGTGGCTTGTTAAAGGTAACCGAAAACCATTTTTAGAACAGCAGCGAAAATTTAAAAGTAGGCTATATAAACGTTAATTTATCCTTTTATTGAAACTGGTGGTCTGCTGTGAAAAGAGACATTTCGAAACATTTCACTCGCAGGTACTTTCGCTTTTGCCGTAGAGACCCTTGTGATAAATAAATGTGTATTTATGATAATCCACGCAGATTTCAGTTGACGGAAATAAATTATAAAAGCGTGATAAGTTGCGAAAGACAATTGAATTACTGACAGGATGCTGTGCACACGCTCCGAGTGCAACACGGACAAGCACAGCTGTCCTTGGCTGCACATCAAATTAATAGGCTACAGAAATATATCAAAATGCCAAGTCGAGTATTCACGTAAACACAGTAGATGTAAGCACTGTGTGCGTTCACAAACACTAAGAGGATTTATAACTCAACCTCACAAAGCCCTGCACAATTAATTCCATATTGCAACTTATTTATTGTTTGCTGCATATGTGTTTGTTTTTAGTTATGGACCTAATAATTACTATTGTTCAAATTTTATTGGGAAAAAAAGCATGTTTTTTAATAATAATTTAATATAATTTTTTACTGTGGCTCTTTTGGAAAAATGCATTAACCAAAAATGAAAAAATGGCTCTTTGGTCAAAAAAGGTTCCCGACCCCTGCTTTATAAATACAGTAAGCTGAAACTAACTTAATATATCGCAATACATATCACTCACATCACTAATACATATTGTCATATTTATATTGAGATATATCGATGGGGATGTCAATTTACACAAATTCCCATGATCGATCGACCCTGGAACAACACGCTGAACACGGCAACTAAACCCAATGAATTCACAACTACTAAATTACGCGAATGTACAAGTGAACTTGAAATAAGTTACGTGCTATTCAGAATGAGTGACTCATGTTGTGGACGTGCTCTTCCTAGAGCAACGCGGAGAAACAGGCAACTAAACAAAAACATTCACAATGTTTTGTTACAAAATTGCTCTCTTTATAATGTTATGTAATTTGACAGTCCCAATCATCGTCATTATTAGTTGTGCATTGCTGTTTGAGCTGCACGCGCTGAAGATGAAAACTGGCACGCTTTACTACCGCTCTAATTCTTAACCAGATGCATCCAACATGAGATAAATCAGATATAGTTAGGCCTACACAAAATGCGAATGCACATGAAAACTTATAGTCATGACTCATGATGAAGGTGTAACTCCAGCTGTAAAATGGTCCTAAACAGAACTCCTGCACACTCGCTTCATTTTTCCTCCTGTGTTTCGCGGTTGAGCAGCACGCGTGCATGACCCTGCTTGATCATCAATTAATCGTTAACATCCCTAATATCAATATAACGATATAATTGTTACACCCAAACACAAAATGTTATAAATTGTACAAAACCTTATGGATTCACAATCCTCCCTATCACCACATTAATAATCCCAACTACTATATCTAATTTTATCCGCATACATACAGTACACTCAAATCATGAAACTCTATTATGCTGCTTTGAAACTTGACTTGACTTGCTTCAAAAATCAACTTAAAATCTTATCTGCATATTAGGACTGTAACGATTTGACCAAAAATAAAAACCTTGATTAATTGATAATTTTACCTAGATTACGAACGATTATTAGGGGCCAAGCACCGAAGGTGCGAAGGCACCTATTGAAACCGTTCCCGTTCCTATTATTATTATTATTAGGGGCCAAGCACCGAAGGTGCGGAGGCACCTATTGAAACGTCTCGGGTTATGACTATAACCCTTGTTCCCCGAGAAGGGGAACGAGACACTGCGTCATCGTGACGACACTTTGGGGAACGCCCCTCGCGTTACGCGTCTGAAGAAACAGTAGAATCAGCCCAATCCGATTGGTGTTGCGTGATGACGTCGTATGTGACGGCACACCCGGAAGATACAAAGAGACGTCTGAACGAAACAGAGATAGCGTTCTTTGCGATGAAGCGAGCGCTCTGATGATTGGGTGGACACGAGACGCAGTGTCTCGTTCCCCTTCTCGGGGAACAAGGGTTATAGTCATAACCCGAGACGTTCCCCTTCGAGGGAACTCGAACTGCGTCATCGTGACGACACTTTGGGGAACGAGTACCAACTATCCCGCACCAATCATACCCACCCCAGTGTGAAGCTGAAACCAGGCACAACTAGGGGGCGAGCACTCTCGCGCCAGGCGTCTCAGGGAGATGCAGACTATAAAAACGAATGAAGGTGTGAGGCGTGGCCCACCCCGCTGCCTCGCAGATGTCTAGCATAGAGGCCCCAGAAAGGAGGGCTACCGAGGAGGCCATGCTCCTGGTAGAATGGGCCCTCACGGCTAAGGGTGAAGGCAGGTTGCGCACCCGATAAGCCATGGCTATAGCCTGGACAATCCAGTTACTAATCGTCTGTTTTGACGCAGGCAGCCCTTTCTTGGGTGAACCAAAACACACCAACAGCTGGTCTGACTTTCTCCACTGAGCAGACTTCTCCAGATAAATCCTCAATGCCCGCACGGGGCAGAGGAGGTGAAGTCTGCTCTCTTCCGCCGTCACGTGAGGTGGAGGATGGAATGCCTGGAGAACCACTGACCTTGCCCTGTTAGATGGCACCTTGGGCACGTAGCCCTGGCTGGGATGCAAGATGGCTTTAACCATGCCAGGGGCAAACTCCAGGCAAGTCGGCGTGACCGCCAAGGCCTGGAGGTCCCCCACTCTCCTCAGAGAAGTGATGGCAAGGAGAAAAGCCACCTTGAAGGTCAGTATTCTCGCCTCAGCCGACTCCAGCGGCTCAAAGGGGGCCTCAGCCAGCCCTTCGAGCACCACTGCCAGGTCCCAGGTTGGGACCCTGGAATGAGCCGCAGGCCTCATCCTCCGAGCCCCACGGAGGAAACGTACAACCAGATGGTGCCTTCCCAACGTCGCATCACCTAAAGGTGCGTGGAAAGCCCCAATGGCAGCCACATACACCTTAAGTGTGGACGGGGAAAGACCGGCGGAGAAGCGGTCTTGAAGGAACTCCAGCACTGAAGCCACTGGGCAGTTAACTGGGTTCACCTGCCGCTCTCTACACCAAGTGGAAAATACATTCCACTTTAGGCTGTACAACCTCCTGGTGGATGGAGCTCTGGAACTGAGTAGGGTCTCCACGACACCTGCCGACAGGCCCTCTGCTAGGCACTGAGCCCCCTCAGGGGCCAGACCCAGAGATCCCATACCTCTGGCCGTGGGTAGAAAATCGTACCCCCGGCCTGAGACAGCAGATCCCTCCTCAGAGGGACCTGCCATGGGGGACCGTCCAGCAGGTCGATGATGTCGGAGAACCATACCCGAGTGGGCCACCGGGGTGCTACTAAGAGAAGGCTGACGCCCTCCCGGCGGACACGTTCCAGAACTCCCGGGAGCAGAGCAATCGGGGGAAAAGCGTACAGACGCAGCCTCGGCCACGTCTGCGCCATGGCATCCAGCCCCAGAGGGGCCGGATGAGTGAGGGAGAACCACAGCGGGCAGTGGGACGTCTCTCGAGACGCAAATAGATCCACTTCCACCGGGCCCAGCCGCTCGCACATAGCCTCCACCACCTCGGGGTGGAGCCGCCATTCCCCGGGCCTCAGCCCCTGCCTCGACAGGATGTCTGCTCCCTGATTTTGGTCCCCGGGAATGTACATCGCCCTGAGGGATGACAACTTCCCCTGGGACCACAGAAGGACCTGATGCGCCAGTCTGCAAAGAGGGCGCGACCTCAGGCCCCCCTGGTGGTTTAGATACGACACTGCGACATTGTCGGATCGTATCAGGACATGGTGGCCGCGGAGGTCCGGGAGAAAGCTCCTCCGAGCTTTGTAGACCACCAGCATTTCCAGGCAGTTGATGTGCCAGGAAAATGCCGGGTCTCCCACAGACCTCTGAAAAAGCGGCCTTCCATGACCGTGTCCCAACCAGTGAGGGATGCGTCTGTTGAAACGGTTTCCCGACAACCTGACGCTCCCAGCACCGGCCCCCGGGACAGGAACCAAGGTCTGTTCCATATGACAAGGGAACGAAGGCATCTGCGCGTTACCCTGATCATACAGAATGAATTTCCCCTCAAGGAAAGCCCCCTGGTTCACTTACGCATCAGGACATGGTGGCCGCGGAGGCCCGGGAGGAAGCTCCTCAGAGCTTCATAGACCGCCAGCATTTCCAGGCAGTAGATGTGCCAGGAAGAATGCCGGGTCTCCCACAGACCTCTGAAAAAGCGGCCTTCCATGGCCGTGTCCCAACCAGTGAGGGATGCGTCTGTTGAAACGGTTTCCCGGCAACATGATGCTCCCAGCACTGGCCCCCGGGACAGGAACCAAGGTCTCTTCCATATGACGAGGGAACGAAGGCATCTGCGCGTTACCCTGATCATACAGAATGGTCTTCCCCTCAAGGAAAGCCCCCTGGTTCACTTACGCATCAGGACATGGTGGCCGCGGAGGTCCGGGAGGAAGCTCCTCAGAGCTTCGTAGACCGCCAGCATTTCCAGGCAGTAGATGTGCCAGGAAGAATGCCGGGTCTCCCACAGACCTCTGAAAAAGCGGCCTTCCATGACCGTGTCCCAACCAGTGAGGGATGCGTCTGTTGAAACGGTTTCCCGGCAACATGATGCTCCCAGCACTGGCCCCCGGGACAGGAACCAAGGTCTCTTCCATATGACGAGGGAACGAAGGCATCTGCGCGTTATCCTGATCATACAGAATGGTCTTCCCCTCAAGGAAAACCTCCCTGGTTCCCAGCCACCACTGTAGGGGTCTCGTGCAGCAGGCCAAGAGAAATTCTGTTGGACGCAGCTGCCGCAAGTCCCAGCAGTCCTAAACTGCTGTACAGTGATGCCCGAATGGAGGAACCTGATAATGATACGCTTCGCCCCCGAAAGCGAACCTCAGGAATCCCCCGTGACACAGAAGGATGGAACATGGAAGTATGTGTCCTCTTTAGATCCACCGTGACAGACCAGTCCTCAGACTGGATCTGAACCACGACACTCAAGCATCTTGAATCTGAATCTCCTCGGAGAACGATCCAAGTACCTCCGATCTAAAGTTGGACGCAACTGGCCATCCTTCTTAGGAACTATGAAGTACCGGCTGTAGGACCCGGACTCCCTGACTGGCGGAGGAATATGTTCAAAGCCTCCTTAACCGACAGGGAGTGTACTTCCTGTTCCATTACCCGCACCTGCTCTGGGCCGACCACAATCCAGACCACCCCGTTAGACTTCGGGGGAGGGAACTGAACTGCGGCCTGTAACCCGTTCTACAGTACGCAGGGCCCATGCAGATATATTCGGAGGCATAACCATGCGCCGAGATAATCTGCTAAGGGATCCAGCCTCTCGAGGCCGGCCTCGGGTGTCAACCGAGCCTCCTCCCCGACCCCCTGAAGCGGCTAACCGGCAGGGCGAAATCGAGGAAGATTTTCGGTGAGCGTACGCGTTTGCTGGACCGCCGCAGGTCTTGCTAGAGGCGGCTGGTGCAGCGCGCGTGCGCTGAGAAACGATGTGGCCCGAAACGTACTAGACGGCGGGAGCACAACATCGATTCCCAAAAGCTCCTCAGGGGAGGCGACCTCGATCGCTCCCACCCGGGAGAGGGGGCCGGCCAGCAGGGGCCTCATCTAAGGGAGCAGCTCGACAGGGCCGCAACCTCCAATCTTAGATGGATATCCAGACAAGTCAAACACGCTTGGGCGACAGACTGATTAAGTATCTAACTTAACAAAGTCAGATAACATGACACTCAATTCCTCAGAATTAAATGTCATCATAATCACCCAACCGTGCAACCTGGTCTGAATGATAGGCTGAGTAAAAAATACATCTAACTCTTATAGTCAGATAATATTTTAATTTAATTCCTCGGAATTAAATGCAGCCATAGTAAGGTGAAAGCGAATACTGTTCGATTATATTATATACGGCTCGAAAATCACACGTTGCCTCAGCAACGCGGCTCAAGCAGTTATAATACAATTGGCCTTCCTCCCTCGAGAAGAAATCCAAACAGTATCACATTTCACAAATACGGTGAACATGGTCTGAATAATAGGCTGAATATCTAACTCCTCAAAGTCAGATCATATTTCATTTAATTCCTCAGAATAAAACGCAGCCACAATTATCAGACAATACTGCTTAATTGTATTATATACGGCTCGTAAACCACACGTTGCCTCAGCAACGCGGTTCAAGCTGTTATAATACAACTGGCTTTCATCCCTCGAGAAAAAAGCCAAACGGGCGCGAGGCTGAAACACCCGAAGGCGCACGGCAGTACGCGTCGCGATATTTCTGAATGAAAACAGCCCGCCCCCTCAGGAGCTGACTGCATGCCTCGCACCCACAGTATCCCTACTCACCGTGTCACGTTGTATCACTCTAATAACAGACCCAAACCTGCGCGCCGCCTCGGCAACTCGAGGTTGAATCTGCATTAGGAAAGGCGAGCCTCGATACGGAGCCCATCTAATTCCTCAGAATCAGACAGCTCACGCATCGGGTCCTCCACCCCGGGGGAAGAAGCCGCAGCGCGGGGCCGCGGGCTTCCACGCGGGGAAGGAGAACAATGGAGCTGTCACCGGGAAGGAGAAAATGCATAAGCACTCTCAAGTTCCCCTGACAGACCCATCTGCGAGTCCATGATAGATCAACCGTGCTGCCTCAACAGCACGGGACCGGCCATGGAATTCGCGAGCCCTGTATGCTTGTGAAAACAACGTTAGTAGATAACAACACCAAATACTCTCAGACTGGTAACACAGAGCGCTAACGCTGAAGAGCAAAAAAGCTATCTCTGTTTCGTTCAGACGTCTCTTTGTATCTTCCGGGTGTGCCGTCACATACGACGTCATCACGCAACACCAATCGGATTGGGCTGATTCTACTGTTTCTTCAGACGCGTAACGCGAGGGGCGTTCCCCAAAGTGTCGTCACGATGACGCAGTTCGAGTTCCCTCGAAGGGGAACCGTTCCCGTTCCTATTATTATTATTCTTCTTCCGCCACGAAGTCTATGGCAGCCCACAGAACCGTGTGGTAAAAAGTTGTGAAATTTGGCACACTCATAGAGGACAGTCTGAAATGTTACCATAGTAAATTTGGAGTCTCTAACTCAATCCCTCTAGCACCACCATCAGTCCAAAATTTGTCTCATGTTTATGCTAATAATTCCTGAATTTTCAGAAAAACCTACTTTTGCGAACTCGTCCTAGACGGTTCATCCGATTTGCAAGAAAATTGAACCAGATCATCTTTCGACCATGCTGACAAAAAATCTTGCAAATCAAGTTGATTCGTTAAATCGTTTTTGATAAACGCGCAAACAAATTTTATGAAGCAGTTGCAAAAACACACTTAAGGCAAAATCTCCACAATGCTTTATCGTAATCAAACCAAACTTGGTACACGTCATCACAAGCATGACCTTAGGCAACATGCAGTGTTTCGGCACAGCGCCCCCTAATGGTCCGGAGATACAAAAAATGCCTGTTTTTGCTTATAACTTTTGAACCGTTTGTCCAAAAATCATAAAAGTGGTCTCGTTAGATTCAGGATGGCATGCCGAGTCGTCTGATATTCAATTGTACCATATCGGCCGTTTTGGCTGTCGGCCATTTTGAATTATGTGCTAAAATGCTGTATTTTATGAACACATGAACTGATTGTTACGAAACTCGGTTTGGGTCATCAGCACAATGCCCTAAATGAGCCCAAGAAGTTTTGAAACAGCACCACCTAGTGGATAATTTTTTTCCAAAATGCTTTTAACTTTGGGTGAACTTGACTTATTTTCATGGGAGTAACTTTTTATGATTCCTTGGCTGAAGCCAATTCGATTGCACCCTATGACGTAATTTTCCGTCATTAAAAGTTTCTCAGGCAACCTGCAGCGTTTCGGCGCAGCACCACCTACTGGTTCAAAGATACAAAACATGTCTGTTTTTGCTTATAACTTTTGAACCATTTGTCCAAAAATCATAAAAGTGGTATCGTTAGATTCAGGATGGCATGCCGAGTCATCTGATATTCAATTGTACCATATCGGCCATTTTGGCTGTCGGCCATCTTGAATTATGTGCTAAAATGCTGTATTTTATGAACACATGAACGGATTGTTACGAAACTCGGTTTGGGTCATCAACACAATGCCCTGAAGTAGCCTGAGAAGTTTTGAAACAGCGCTACCTAGTGGATAATTTTTTTTTCAAATGCTTTGAACTTTGAGTGAACTTGTCTTATTTTCATCGGAGTAACTTTTTATGATTCCTTGGCTGAAGCCGATTCGATTGCCCTATGACGTCATTTTCAATCATTAAAATTTTCTCGCCATTTTGAATTTTCAGAAAAACCTACTTTTGCGAACTCGTCCTAGACGGTTCATCCGATTTGCACGAAAATTGAACCAGATCATCTTCAGACCATGCTGACAAAAATCTTGCAAATTAAGTTGATTCGTCAAATCGTTTTCGATAAACGCGCAAACGTGTAAGACGTGTAAGTAGCAGTTGCAAAAACACACTAAAGGCAATATCTCTGCAACGCTTTATCGTATTCAAACCAAACGTGGTAAACGTCATCACAAACATGACCTGAGGCAACATGCAGTGTTTCGGCGCAACACCACCTACTGGTCTGGAGATACAAAAAAATGGCTGTTTTTGCTTATAACTTTTGAACCGTTTGTCCAAAAATCATAAAAGTGGTCTCGTTAGATTCAGGAGGGCATGCCGGGTCGTCTGATATTAAATTGTACCATATCGGCTATTTTGGCTGTCGGCCATTTTGAATTACGTGCTAAAATGCTGTATTTTATGAACACATGAACGGATTGTTACGAAACTCAGTTTGGGTCATCAACACAATGCCCTGAATGAGCCCAAGAAGTTTCGAAACAGCGCTACCTAGTGGAGAATTTTTTTTTTTCAAATGCTTATAACTTTGAGTGAACTTGACTTATTTTCATGGGAGTAACTTTTTTTTGTCTCCTGAATCCTCGCCAAGTCCAACAATACCAGACTTGCTAGTTTTCTGCATATGGTTTGTGCAGCGTTGTAATTTAGCGCTTTAAAAACATTAGATGATATCTTAAACTGTCCGATTAAGACGAAACCAGCGTCAGAAGTTCGGAAACATAGGTCGATAGCTGTATGTTAATGCCCAAATATTGATAGTAAGGGGGTGTAAAGTCCAATCAAAGTCAGGTGTCAGTCATTTTTCCATGTGTTTTTTCATATAAAAAAACATGAAATTCCCATAGACTACAATGCAGTATTATGATATAAAATGCTATACTTTACAAATGAATTTGTGTATCATTACGAAACTTGGTATGTACCATCAGCACCATGCCTTTAAGGTACGTAAAAGGTTTCAAAACAGCACCGCCATGTGGTCCATACTTATAATGAAAAGGCCTCTTGAGGCTATATCTCTGCAATGACATATTGACACTATATTGACACCCTGCTTTGATATATTGACACCAATCTTTGCATGTGTCATTGTTCCCTTATTCTGACCACACCATATCAATTTCGTAACTGTGCCACCTATTGGTTGAAAGTGATAAATCATTAAATCATTATTATTGACTGTATTTATAATTTTACAGCTATTTTGCCTAAAATCACCTTAATAGGTCTTTAATTGCTCATTGCTGCGGTTGATCTGACACTGCCAGCCATTTTGGCACGTCTTGTCTTCTTCTTTGCACTTGTTATTGACTGTATTTATCATTTTACAGCTATTTTGCCTAAAATCACCTTAATAGGTCTTTAATTGCTCATTGCTGCAGTTGATCTGACATTGCCAGCCATTTTGGCATGTCTTGTCTTCTTCTTTGCGCTTGGCCCCGGTATGGCTGCTTGCAGCTATATTTCATCTTCTTCTTCTTCTTCTTCCGCCACGAAGTCTATGGCAGCCCATAGAACCGTGTGGTAAAATGTTGTGAAATTTGGCACACTCATAGAGGACAGTCTGAAATGTCACCATAGCAAATTTGGAGTCTCTAACTCAATCCCTCTAGCGCCACCATCAGTCCAAAATTTGTCTCATGTTTATGCTAATAACTTTGGAACCATAAGGGCTAGAAACAAAATTATTTTTTTCCTCTGAATCCTTGGCTCAAACCAATTCGATTGCACCCTATGATGTCATTTTCCGTTATAATAATTTTCCCGCCATTTTGAATTTTACGAAAAACCTACTTTTGCGAATTCGTCCTAGACGGTTCATCCGATTTGCACGAAAATTGAACCAGATCATCTTCAGACCATGCTGACAAAAAATCTTGCAAATCAAGTTGATTCGTTAAATCGTTTTTGATAAACGCACAAACAAATTTTATGTAGCGGTTGCAAAAACACACTTAAGGCAAAATCTCCGCAACGCTTTATTGTATTCAAACCAAACTTGGTACATGTCATCACAAGCATGACCTGAGGCAACATGCAGCGTTTCGACCCAGCGCCACCTACTGGTCCGGAGATACAAAAAATGGCTATTTTTGCTTATAACTTCTGAACTGTTTGTCCAAAAATCATAATCAGAGCAGGGTGTCTGGGCGGCGCGGTCAGAGCAGGGCGTCTGGGCGGCGCAGTCAGAGCAGGGACCACCGGAACTGGGTCCACCGGAACCGGAACCACCGGAACTGGATCCCCCGGAGCAGTCACGGAGGGAGCCTTCCTTCTCCTCCTCCGCTTAGAGACCACCGGCACCGAGTCCACCGGCACAGAGACCACCGGCACAGGGACCACCGGAACTCGATCCACCGGAACAGGGACCACCGGAACTCGATCCACCGGAACTGGGACTACCGGACCTGGCATGGAGGGAACCTTTCTCCTCCTCCTCCGTTTCGGAACCCCTGAGCTCGGAACCACAGGAACTGGAACCACCGGAACACGGACCACCGGAACTGAGTCCGCCAGAACAGGATCACCCGGAACTGGGACCACTGGAACTGGGACCACCTTCCCGGTAGCTCGCTCCTGCTGGCGAGCGAGACCCTCCACCATCGCCTCAAAAGTAACTCCATGATATGCACTCCTGAGCAGCCAATCCATGGGCTCATCGAGTGAGTGATTAAAAAGGTCCATAAGAGCCTTATTATTGAGTCTTAGACCCTCCGCTGCTCTAATGAAGTCCCCCGCAAACCTCCTCAGATCAGCCCCTTGTTGACGGAGAGACACCAAGGCCTGAAACTGAATGATTCTCTCATAGTGGGGGCAAGAGATAGTGGAGGCTGGCGGGTGAGGCGAAATCTTCCTCTGCTGAGTCCTCGGCATGGTGGTTACGTTCTGTTACGTTAAACTGAAGGAAACTGAGGTGAGGACTCAATTGCAGGAAAAAGGTTTTAATTAACGAAATAAACAGAAACACAAAACAAACACCCACGAGGGGGGAAACATAATATAATACAAAACATAATATAAATGAAACAAACAACAAACCAAAAAGTCAGGGAGCGGATCACAGGGAAGGGACACCAGGGAGCGGATCACGGGGAAGGAACACGTAGACAAGACAACGTAACCACAAATACTGTGAGCACATGGGAACTATATAAAGGGGAAGAAATCAGGAGGGAACAGGTGGAGGAAATCAAACACTAATCAGATAACAAGGGGGAGGGATCAGACAAAGACACGAGCACAGCCCAAAACAACAACACACCACATGCTCCACAAGACAGGACAGACATGTGACACTAGAGGCCTTTTCATTATGACATATTGACACTATATTGACACCCTGCTTTGATATATTGACACCAATCTTTGCAAGTGTCATTGTTCCCATATTCTGACCACACCACATCTTTTTTGTAACTGTGCCACCTATTGGTTGAAAGTGATAAATCATTAAATCATTATTATTGACTGTATTTATCATTTTACAGCTATTTTGCCTAAAATCACCTTAATAGGTCTTGAATTGCTCATTGCTGCAGTTGATCTGACTTTGCCAGCCATTTTGGCATGTCTTGTCTTCTTCTTTGCGCTTGGCCCCGATAATGGCTGCTTGCAGCTATATGTATTGTTTTTTTTGCTTTCCACTTTTTGCCCTCATAAGGTTTTTGAGTAAGTTCCTGATAAGGTTTTTACTGTAAATATTTTCTACTATTAAAGGTGGAATTTTTTTTCTAATGAAAAAGTGCATTTCTTTGTGATTTTAAAATACTTGAATGAAACGGTTCACTTTCAGCAGTTATTGTCTATGGGGCAGATTTCTGCTTGTTGTACATCAGATACAGATAAATTAGCACATAAGTCTACATTACATTTATTTGAATGTCTGAGAGAGTGATTGTGTGTGTGAATTACTCATACCGTCTCTATTCATTATGAAGCTGTGGTTTGTAGTTACTTCAAATGTATTAAAATACATGCCTATAACGGTTGAGTTTCTAAGCTACTTTAGTGACTTTACTTTAGTCACAAGGATAGTGTTAACACTGCGTTTCTGCACTGCTCTCTGCGCGCGATCTTCACGTGATGTGCGAGCTTCTGTCTGAGTGTTCATGTGTCGCAATATATCAGGCATTAGTTCAACATAATACATATCTGATGGTCTAAAATCGCTTTAATGTTCAAACTGGCAGGCCTTAAAACACATACAAATGACAAAGCTTTGTGAGGACGCAGGTGAAAGAGGTCTGTCATCAGGGTGCGCGCGTTGTCATAGAAACGACATGGCTCGGCTCTCTGTCTCACAGAAAAAACTGAACGGAAAAGTTTTCCGTATTGTTGTTTTTGAATAGTGCACAATCGCTTTAAATGTTCAAACTGGAAAGTTTTTAAACTTGACAAACTTTATTAGGATGAAAGTGAAAGCGATCTGGCTTTGGGGCTTGCGCGCACCGTCTGTGTGTGTGTGTGTGTGTGTGTGGCAGTACATAGGCTATAAGAACCGCAATTAACTTATCAGAATAAACTGTGTAAAACATGCAATTACTATAGTGATTCTGGTCATCTATAAACAAAGATAACTGCTCCTGCATCTCTCTGTATGCCTACAAACTGCACTTGATGTGCGGGGCTGAGTCACGTGACTAAACCGAAATTAACTGGTATGGGAAAAATACGTCGGTTAGAGGTTCTGAATTTCGGGTTCGATTATTTTTCGATTAATCGTACAGCCCTACTGCATATATATTTAATGTTATTAAGTTACAGCACCAAAATAACCTAAATAAATCACTATGATTAGCATATATTACAGCTGTCATAATGAGAAAAAAGCCTCATTGAAATATTGAAAAGAAAAAGAAAAGAAAAGGCTTATTAAATAGTTTGGCATTCTTTCTATAATTTGTATAATTAAAAAAATGTAATCTGTATAAACCTGCTTCTGTCTTTCATTAAGGATGATGAACAGAAATTCTAATCTATATTTAATTTATAATTTATGCAGTGAAGACTGTGAAGTGTTTGACAACTTTATTAAATTTCTGTATATATCCTACCTGTTAGATCAAATATTTAAAATGTACTATATTTATGTTGTTTCCACATTAATTTGGAGATTAAATGTGAAATTATATACAAAAAATATATATAATTTACTGCAAATTATATACTTTATACCTCAAAAAATACATTTGAAAATGTTTTAATGATTAAGATATGTATACACGGATGTATTGAAGATCTAAGGAAAATATGTTTTTACTTTACATTATATCAAAATTTTTTTATTATTCAATTGAACCTGTTCTTGAAAATAGTATTAGCTTTTTTTCAAACCATAAGAAAACATTTATACATACAATTTAAAGAGGTTTATTTTTCTTTATCATGGATTTTTCTTTTTGCCATTGACCCACATACAAATTATACCTGACTTGCAATATTATATCTGAAGTGAACATTTTCCATTTTGCAGTTAATGAATTTAGGGTGTGTGTCCAGAGGACAGAAGCATCGGAGCGCTGTGGTCTCTCTGGTAATTACTGGCTCAGGGCTAATGTGGACAACCTTATTCTGAAGGACCCCAAGACTAAAAAGGATTTACTCATATGGCCCTACAAACTTCTCCGTCGCTATGGAAGAGACCGGGTGAGTTTTATTTTCAGATTTTGAACTGTCCTCAATTAAAGCATACAAAGATTTCAAACCAATACAAAATCAGTGTAGAGTGCTAAAAATGGTAAATTGCATGATATTCAATGCCACTGAATATCTTCTGTAGGAGGGTAATAGTTGATAGAAGACCTTCAAAATTGACAGCCTTGACTTTGCATATACATAGTCAATAGACACCCACACATTAGACAGCATGCATTGTGTCTAAAATAAAATAACGTCTGTTTGCGTTAAACCAACATTGTTGCAGACAGCTGGCCTCATACTACAGATGACATGTAGAGCAGGAACTTAAGCCACTGTTGTTTCCAACTTTGCTTCCTGTCTTTACTATAGAAACTGCCTTGGTACAGGAAGCTGGCCTTCCTCTATCCCTTATGAGTGGGCGGAAGGCAGAGCTAATGCGGTAGATAACTATTGAATGCAGGTCATGATGGTTAGAAAAGATGGTCTTAATTTATATTAGGTGTCTTTAATGACTATATACTCATGTAAAAAAAAATGTTAGGTACAATTAGGGATGGGACGATTACCGGTTTCACGATAAACCACAATAAAATGTACTGACGTTAGTATCATTGCTTGATTATTGGCGCAGTGCGTAGCATTGTTTTTTGAACGGGAAGAAATGGCAGATGGTTTGGGAGATTTTTCAGCCTTCTAAAAGGACCAAATCTGAGGTGTGGTCATATTTTGGCTTTTACAAAAGTTCCAAGGGAAACTTAATCGAGGATGGTCACCCTGTCTGCAGAACGTCGCTGTAATAGGGGGAAACACTTCAAATATGCAGAGTCGTCTTTGTGACCGTCACCCACTGTTGTATAGCGAATGCACGGCAAGTTAACTTTGACCTCAATACCAAAACTACGTCTGGGAAATAATTGGACACAAAATGTTGTTGTTCACTCACTTGAAATTAACATGAAGCTTCCGTGAAGAAAAGTTTGCAGCAAGTGGCTTTGAGCCAAAGACAAACGAACAAGTTCAAACAAGACTATTAAGGGTGACATTTAAGGGATAATAATGTATATTTATTGTACACTTATTAAACAGATTTTTTACCACACAAATAATTACAGGGACATATTGAATTGAGACTAATGTTTTAAATCTTACCTGTTTATAAATCCATTTTGTACAGCGTACAAAACAATCAAACAGACAAGATGATAATAAAAATATTATAGTAGTATTAATAGTAAAGTCTTCTGATTTAATTTTCAATACAATCAAAAGTGGAGACGCAAGACGACAAGTTGCATTTGAATGAATCGAGAGAGTGTGTCCGTTGTGATGTGTTGTGTTATAATGCGTTGCTATTGACGACGGTCATTATAAAGTAAGGAAATAGAGGGGGGGTTGGGGAAACAATTAAACCGTCTCCATTGACTTTGTATTGCATGAAGCGGCCTCCTTGTCATTTTTGACTTATAACAAAAAACAGAACAATGTCTAAAAGCTGATATGTAACAAGGTGTACAGCAAACAAGCTCAAAAACCCAGAACCAAAAACCCAGAAATTTTTATAAACTGTTGACCCAAAAAAATGAGCATTTAAAGACACAAAAGTGGATACAGGCAATTGAGACAGAGCACGATGTTATATTACACTGAGAACTACACCCACTAGAGGGGAACATAATCAGCGACAGGAAATATAATATATAAAACTGACATTTGGATATTTGACTTAACAGTGACTTAATGTTTACTGCAGTGTCAGGATCCCCAAATTTACCCATTCTTCCTGCTGATGCTTCATGTCTTATTGCCTGTATCCACTTTTGTCTCCTTAAGCGCTCGGTTTTTTGGGTCGCATAGCAGCTTTTAGACATTGTTCTATTTTATATTATAAGTCAGAAATGACAAGGAGGCCGCTTCATGCAATTCAAAGTCAATGGAGAGCGTTGGATTGTTCATATCGTCCCCTCCCTAGGTACAATACACTTACTGTATGTTTTTATGTTGCATTGTAAAACATTTTGCTGCTATCAAGGGTAAGATTAGGGACAGGTTTACTCTGGTATGTGTAGGTTTAAGGGTGGGTTTAAGGGGCAGGGCTGTACAGTGTGACAAATATGTCGCACGTGCTACAAAAAAAATCGGTCTGTGCGATTAATATATTTACCCCAGTAGCACGCGTGCGATACAGTTTAGCATGCGAGACAGAGCTCGTTTGAGTGAAGGGAGAATTTGTTTTGTGCTCGTGTGAGGGTAATCTAAGGCTGCACGATTGACTGAAATTAAACCAAAATCGAGATTTGTCTTTGTGAAATTATGAATCGCTTCAATTTTTAAATAAATGAATGTGTGCAGATGAAGGGCGGAACGATCGGTTCACAATAAATGCTGCTCTATCTCTGCATGCACTGTGAGATGGAGTCATTGGCATTTTAGTTCGAAAAGGGGCACGATTTGCATGAAAAATTGCTAATGTAAAAGCTGTCAATGGCTCTGTGCGCAGCCCCGAGACTCTGAAGGAGGTGGCACTCGAACTGTCCCGCGATTCACGTGAATATGAAAGCAACACGGACTCGGGTGCGCATTTGTTCAGGAAGAAACGTAACCTGCATATGTGTTTTAGCATATTACAATGTATTTAGTTCAATAAAACACATGTAAGGGATGATGGTGTTGATGATTTACCTTGGATACTAGTGTATTCGCGCATATGCGTGCAATCAGGGCAACAAATGAACTTCATGCGACGAGAAGCGTTTACAAACCTGTTGTCCAACAAAAGAGAACATTTAATCGAGTGTTTGAAATAACCTACTTTTGTAATCTGACAGGCTTCACATCACAGAATGAGGCAGAAATTATATTATTTTATAATATTCTGTAGTACAGTGATAGATTCGCGGTGTAGAGACGTCTACAGTACTTTTTTCTCAGTGAATACATAAGATAAAATAAAACAAAAATTAAGACAGTCACACATTTTTTTATCATAATTTAATATTTTATTATAAAACCTTAGACCTTTCTAATGATTTATGTTTTCTGTAAAATATAATAATAATAATAATTATTATTATTATTATTAAATATTTGTATTGTATAGAACTTTTTTTTGCATTTTTCAGACATGGTAACAGACGTTTTATACATGTGCTACAATTTTGTGGGCTGTGCTACAAAACGTTCAACCTCTGTAGCACCAGTGCTATGTGCAAAAAAAGTTAACGCACAGCCCTGAGGGGTATAAGTCAGGTCAACAGAGAAATTAAGTACAGATTTAACTACATGTAGGAAATTTTTTTAATTATAAGTAAATGTAGAAATATGTATTTACGCAATAAGTGCATTATATCAAATTATTAATTTTAATTTTATTACATAGTTAAAGACACCTAATATAAAGTGGGTCCAAAAAGGCCAGTGTGCTGGGTCCATATTGGGTTTCTGGAGGTTCATTCAAATAGCATGTATGTTGTGTACAAGAGAATTAGAATAAAAGTGAAGAAATGTTACAAACATGTTGTCACATTTCTGACATGCTCTGCAGGTTATGTTCTCTTTTGAAGCCGGGCGACGCTGTGAATCTGGGCCAGGGAACTTCACCTTTGAGACAAAGCAGGGGAATGAAATATTTCACATTGTTGAAGAATCCATTCGGGAGCAGAAAGCCCAAGCTGAAGAACGACACCAAAGCTTTCCATCATTAGACTCTGACTGCCCAGCTCTCCAGCAGATCCGTGCTGCCATCTCAGAAGCAAACAGTCGTGATCCAGATGGAGATTCTGGTGGTAGCAAGCCTGGGTCTGCGGATGGTGTATTTGGTCGAAAGGAGAATGATGGGAAAAACTTAAAGGGCCGAAGCCTTCCAGAGCCGCCTCCTCCAGTTGGTGGGACCCCTCCACGATCTCCCATGCCTCGTGGGCCCAAAAATATGTTAGAGGATCAAAGGAGTCTGTACTCAGAGCCTGCTGACTCAGTCCGTGCGCCGCCCAGCCTAGGAGACTGTTTGTACTCTGACCCAGTGGACAGTATCAAAGTCATGCCCACTCCTAACCCACGCCTCAGGCCGACTGGCGAAGAGGGGGGTAGCCACCACTCAGGAATCAAGCCTGAGCCATTCTACTCAGACATCTATGATCAGATCAGTCTGGACTTGCTGCAAAGGACAATGGCATTGGGACTTGATGGGCGAAGCAGGCACCCTGCAGATGGAGGTCCAACAGAGCACATCTATGATGAGCCAGAGGGACGTGCCGGATCTGCACTGCCTATCGTCACGCTTTATGATGAATCACGGTTGGAAATGCATCCCTGGAAAACCAGGGGATTGGAGGAGCCTCAAGGTCAAGAGGTGGCTCAACAACCGCTTCCAATGCCCAGACCAAAACGCCCCAAACCTGTCACAGCACCCAAACCAAGCAAAGTAGCACTGCCCAAGAAAGACCCTCTTCCCCTGCATCAAAATAAAGGCAGTGCTAACCTGAACAACAATAACTGTAGCAACAGCCATGAAAGCATGGAAGTTGGTAGAAGAGGTGCTGGTGCTGGAAACAACATGGACCTGTACAGCCAAATATCTAGAAATCAGCCTCCAAATGCGTGGCATCCTACCATGCAGTCTCCAGACATCATCTATGACAACTTAGGAGACATTTAACTTAACCTGTGTTGACATTTAGGCAGTCATGGATAAAATAAATGTGTCCACGATTAAAGAAGGGAGGTGCTCAAGTGTCAGGGCTCAGATTGAAACCATAGTCATGTGGTCACTGACTGTCAAAATGGCTGAGCGCTAAGACTATACAAAACTTTTGTGTGGATAATGCCCTCTGAAAGGGCTTGTACTGGCATATTCCAGAGTTTTGCACTTCTTGGGCAAAGTAATCCTGTTTTGTAAATCTGAGTCTGTGACTTGCATATTTGCATTGCATACTTGTCATAAAACTTGGTTCTCTTGCATGGGGAATTTGAGTGTTGTTGTTGTCTGAACCTTATCTGACAGATCCAGTTTAATGGTTGAAGTGCAAAGACTGCACTGGCAGGTCAGTTATTGCACATACAAACCTTGCATCGTTTTGCATGGAGATTGTAGCAAAAGGATACTAATCCACTGCCGTGTGTGTGTGTGTGTGTGTGTGTGTGTGTGTGTGTGTTTTATATGTATGAGTGTATATGGATGAGTCAGCAGCTGTGCTGTTGTTCAACATGATCATGATGATAATAATAAAAATTATAGTACAAGAGAATACTTTTCGATTTCCAAAAATGATTTTGATTATGATTTTCCAAAAAAAGTATGTGCACATCCTTGGAAAAATCTGGACTTCTGGTTTGTTAAGGGGGCATGAAAATTACCCTGAATACCCCATCCTTCACTCTCAGTCTAGTCACATCTAGTCCTCTGTCGTCCTGAAAAGCATTTGACATCTGAAGGATAATCCTGATGCAAAGTGAATATTAACCATCTGTGTAGAATAGTGGCCTTACTTCAGATGGGAGTTGGCGGAGTTAATATGTGTCTGCCTGGCAGTGTGTGAAGGTACAGACTGTTCCCTGTCCTGTTTTCCTTCTCGTTCCCCCTCTCACTCATTTCCTTTTGTCCTCTCTCCAGTCTCCCCCAGTCTTTTCTTCCACTGCTAAAGTTTTTTTTAATTTATGTGGACCGCCAAAATCTGATCTATTCATCACATTCTGCTGTATTTTTTCAATGTTTAGTGCTTTTAAGCAGTGAATGTGTTGACAGAGCAGAGTCTTTAATCTAAAAAGAATGCATTCATTTGGTCCAAGGTCTGGCTAAGCATAGTTTACCATCATACTGGGTTGCAGTGATACATTTTAACAGCGGATTACTCATAGGTATTAAAAAGGAAGTGGACTGACAACACCCCTTTTCCTCTCTCTTCTTATCATTGTATCAATTGTAATCCATATCATTTGTTAATTTAGTTTGACTTGACAGTTATTTGTCTATTGAATTACTTGTTGTTGGATATAATACAAACATACTGAGTGAATATTTGAAACAAGCTAAATTTGGTGTAAAGTTGGTTCATCATGCTACACAGATGCATTCTATTTAAAGAACTACATAACCACCAAAACTTTAAATAGTGTATGTGTTAAAGAGGTCAAGTTATCAGTTTCAGTTTTGGCATCATATGGATAAAAAAGGTGCACACTGGTTCAGTTTGGATGCACTTCTCATGTTGTACTAGTTCCTGTTTTTCTTGAATGTTCCGTTTATGTTTTCGTTCCGCTGGCCACTTGATGCTTGGATAACCAAACGGAAAACAGAACTGAGCTGTTGTTCTCTAAAGTTTGAAGCAAATGATGGGGAAGTGCATCCGTTTCTTGAAAAAGCTGTCTTTCAACTAAAATTCAACTCAACATGATTTCTGTAATAATCACCCAAATGTGCATTACTGGATACATAAAAGATACTCCTGAAAAGAATGCACATTGGCATATGATTATTTAATTTTGTTTTTGGAAAAACCTTCTTATTGTAATAAATAATATAATCAATATATGTTTAAGCAGCATTTATATATAGTAAATATTACTTATATTGTTAAATATAAATATAATCAATAATACATTGATTTATAATCAATAATGTATTGATTTTTCTGACACAAAAATATATGAGGCTTGATTATTTGATTATTCATGTAAAATAACAGTTTTTAAGGTTTTTTATTCTTAAAAGGGCAAAAGCAAAACATTAAACAACAGCAATTAATGTTTTTAAAACCATTTATCCAAGTAATAATATACATGGTGTCAATAGAAATATAGAATGTAATATAAAAATAAACACTGTTTATACAAATTTTATTAGTATAGTGTCTTGGTTTATAAATAATGTACAATATTAAGAAAAAGGAAAGTTAAAAAAAGGATTAAAAGTAAATAAACAGAACTACTTCATTTAACGGTTTAGAATTATTAAATAGAATCAGATTGTTTAGATCTATATTTTAAACAATACTGTGAAAACATTTGGGCACTCGTCCCTAAAACAACACATGCTTAAGACATTAGTCGATCAGAAGTATGAGTAAGAGTAATTTGGAAAACAATAAAAAAAAACACTGAACAAGTTAGGAAATTGTGAACATAAAATATGAAAAAGAGAGGAGAATGACGTGAGATCATCTCTCTATGTCTGCTTTTTCTGCCGTTTGCACAATGCCAAACCTCACCAAGATGTCATAAAGACAAGGCGTAGGCGGTGCCAGGTGGGTGGAATGGCGGAAAGCTTAATGAGGCAATACTTGATGGGCTCTAGTAAGAGAGGCCCATTGAGTAACATTAGAGCTCTGACCTTAGTCTGCTTTCAGAATCGCATCCCTCAGCTCTCACAACTCTAAACCAGCGCCTCCAACGCTGAACCTTGTTTTGCGAGGTCGCAGAGCTTCATAGAGTGACCTCTTTCTGTCTTTCCCCCTCTTTGCTCTCTGTAACTCATTGAAGGCCTTGAATTCCTGCTCAGCTGAGTACAGTGTGTTTCCCTTGGGGCTGTACTGAAGGCTTCCATAAAGGAAGACAATGGCTCTACTTTTCAACAACTCTGGCCCTCTTCCTCCTCAACTCTCTACAGAGCCTTGCCACAGCATTTACACCGAGAAGGCAGTTTGCTCTCTTGAAACAGCCTTTCTTCTTGTCCTTTTACAATTATGTGGTTTTGTATTTTATTTAGCAGCAGCTCACAACTATTTTGTGCAGCTCACAACTATTTTTCCCAGTTGCGGTACAGCCTTTGTTAAACGGTACGGCATGACGGTTAGTTTAATTACTCCTCCAAAAGAGCGAAATCATGCTGTTACTATGAGGACTGTTTTAATTGCAAACATTTGGGTAACAAAACAGCTTTCTTTTTTTGCATACTGGGCGTTATGATTTTTCAGTGCCAGTGTCAAAGTTGCAGACATTTTTATTTGGAGAAGAAATTAGGTTATTTAATTTGAGGTGTAAAATTGTACTCTGAAAACCAAGGAATTAACTAAGGAATAGTTGTCATGTTTAATTTTAAAACTTCTAAAGTTTTTCTTCTTTAGTATTTTTGTCTGTATTGCTAGCTGATGGTGTATATTGAGTTTTTAAAACGGCTTTGTGTTAGATGAGAAAAGCAGGGATGTACAGAACAGTACAGCGTTCTCTGAATAGTAAACAACGTTTATATAGCACGTATACATTTCAAATTAGTACATATAATAGTATATATCCGGTCATGTGCAAGTATGTAACATCCTGTCTGTGGGAGTTTAGAAACGACTGCTCTGAATTTCTGGCTGTGCACAGCATTTAGTGTTAGTCAGTGTGAGTGTGAATGTGTGATTTCCTCTCACAGTGAAAGTATTATGCTCTCTCTCTCCTTACTGGATAATCAGAGGGTCTTCCTCCTCATAGCTGTCCTGGAAAAAGAGGGCAGGGGCACAGGGTCGGGAGTGGCTGAGGTTTAGTGAAGGACGAGGCATCTTGTTTAAAGGAATGGATGGAAGAGGGGCCACTGTGGCTCGCGCACGACTCTGAGACTGCCGACCCTGCAACCAAAAATGACAGCACAGGAAAAATAAGAAAAGAAAAATAAGAAAAAGCAAGCATAGTGCCAGATCATGTCAAACTCTCTACCACAGGATTCAAGTTTGGCTGCACATTTTAAAATACAATCTTATTCAAGACTCCAAAGCAATGACTAGAATTTCTGTTTGCTAAGAAGTGAAAGAATGGAAAATGTAATTTTGCTCCTCCTCCTCCTCCAAGCCAAGCTTTAAGTGTCATTGTGATTTCTAACACTTCTCTGTATGCAGCTTTAGCCCTTTTAAGCAAAATATTCCTATATTGCACAAATTCTGTTAAAATCTCATTGAAAGTATTTTGAAGCAGAACACTGATATAAACATTAAATACATAGGAAAGGTTTCTGCAATGTTTCTAGTTCACTATAGTTAAATAAGTGAAGTTGCATGCTCATCTCAAATCATGCTGGAGAATATAATAATCAACTCCCTATCAACTGATGGAACTAACATGCTTTATTTAGAATATAAGAGCCGCTTGTTACATCTGTTTTTCAGAAAAATATCTTCTATTTATAATGTGTGACATCACAAAGCACTTGAGGTTGGAAAATTGGTCATGTTGAGTCGGATTGTGGACGGATTCAAAATAGGAACCCATTTATTTTTATTTCTCTTTATCTCTCATTCTCCCCTCACTCTTCTTGTCTTTCCTTTGCGTGGGTGTATCAATATTAGGCCAGTGCCTGGTTTCGTTTTTGCTCTCTGGGGCAATAAATTTCCCCTTTCAACACACACACACACACACACACACACACACACACACACACACACACACACACACACACACACACACAACGAATTTCTCAATTCAACATTTGACACAGTCTTTGTTGATAGGTGGTTAATAGAAAGATATTTCCTCTCTATGTATTTGCATTTTAGTTTGTTTTCTCAAATGTCAGAATTAGAGCTGAACTTAAATGGCAGCATGTTGACATTTTAGTTGGAAGGTTACTGAAGTTTGACACACCTCTTCTTTGCCTTAACCTGATTACATCTAATCTATTTAGGTCAACTTAAGGCAACACTACTGGCACAATATCAGGTTTTATGTAATATTTTATGTCATGTTTTAATAATGGAACCATGACAAAACTATTTCTTAAATTTTCCCTAGAACATCAACAAGCTACTCAATCATCATAATAATACCAATAATTCTACAGCTATCAACAGCAGATCATTCAAATTCTAGACAACACAGATCTTTAATTCTTTTCTACTAATTTCTGTGTTGCACATACTGTATCTCAAACATTTTGTTCCATTCTACTCCTCTAACCTGACGCTGTATGGAGCCCTCTGGTGGTCGACTGGCGCCCCTGCGATGGCCTCGGCCCTGGCCTTGTGCTCCAAATGGTTGTGATGAGCGGGTGAGCAAACCTCTAATTCTCAGGTGCAGGTAAAGGTTGGAGTCCAGACAAAGAGGGTTAAAAACAGGATCCTTCTCAAGCTGCTCAAGGGAGCTCTGGACACAGTGATCACATGATCATCATGGAGGTGTAACAAGATTAAATATGATTAAAGATTATTATATTTTGTAAAGTGTTAGTAAACAATTCTGTCATCATTTATCATATTTACATTTATCATATTTACATTTAGTCATTTCAAACCTTTTGTGGAACACAAAAGAAGATATTTTGTATGTCTTTTGTATATTGTATAACAATAAACTCCAATGTTATTTGGACCCCAACATTCTTCAAAATACTTTCTTTTGAAGAAAAAACAATTCACACAGGTTTGGAGTGACACGAGGATGAGTAAATAATGACAGAAATGTCATTTTTGGGTGAACTATCCATTTAATACTAGTAAATACCAGATTCAAGTTGTATGTGAATTATTCAGTGTATCAAACAATGACTGTTCATTATGTTAGGGCCACGCATTAGATGTCTGTCTTTATGCAAAGGCACCTCCACAGTGGCGAGTGCAGGAAGTGGTGGGTTCTCCATTGAGACAGTCAGACAGCAGGGCAGCATCAATTCTCGTGTCAGCACAGGTTTCAAAAGCAGAGAGAGCGAACCAGAGGACTGAAGTACATAGTAGGAGAACACACCAGAACCTGAGCCTGATCCAGGCTCTGAGCGCACCAACAGGAACCAGTCACGGGTCTGAAAAACAGAAATATATAGTATAGTTTTCACGTACATAACAGATTATCACACAGCTGTGCTCTATGAACACACACATATACAAAAACACACAGTCAAGCACTGACTTTTAGTATGTGGCAGAGAGCATGAAATGTCTGGTGGTTTGTTTCTATTTCATCCCAGTCCAGCTGCCAGCATAAGGTTGGTGTGATGACGAGTGGTAGTCCATACAGCACTGACTGACACACTCCATCAGCATGAAGAACTCTGTCACACACACAAACACAAACAACAGCTAGATCTAAAGGAGTATATATTTAAATGAATGCTAAATTGTTGAACTATTATTAATTAATTCAAATATATTATTACTATATATTATTGGTATAAATACAATTATTAGTTTATCATGAGGAATATATGTAAACACCCGTTATGTTGTGTGAAATAGTTTAATCAGAGTACTATTAAACAACAACAAAAAATTCACTATTTACGATTCCTCAAGGGATATGCAAACATGTGATCTCAACTGTATATATAAGCCTATTTTTTTTGTGTTTTTTTTTTTTTTTGAAGGAAGTGTCTCTTATGCCCACCATGGCTGCATTAATTTGATAAAAAATGCAGTAAACTAATAATATTGTCAAATAGTATTACAATTTCAAATCATTATTTTCTATTTTAGTTTATTTTAAAATATAATTTAAGAGTAGCCATTTCTCCAGTCCTCAGTCACATGATCCTTCAGAAATCATTCTACCATGCTGATCTGGTGCTCAAAAAGCATTCTTTTTATTATCAATGTTGAAAACAGTTGTGCTTCTTTTTTTAACTTTTAATATTTTTTAGGGTTATTTAATTAATATAAAGTTAAAAGAACAGCAATGTTTTGTAACATTATATAATTTTTTCCTGTCACTTTTGATACATTTAATGCATCCTTGCTGAATCTTTTTAAATTAATTTCTTAAAAAGTGTAAGCGCAAAGGGAATTATGCAAGGGAATGTCAAATTGGCCTATAATGGCTAGGTGGGGACAAGTAGTATGATTGTATCACAGTGCCCGGAAGAATGACCTCATGTACATGAAAATCATATGCAAAACACTCGACAGGAATACAATGTATGACTGTGTGTTGGAAACAGTGGACTCAAACAGAGCAGTCTCCGTAGAGCATATTGACGTTTGCATAGATTTTTTTTCTTCTCACAGAGCATACTTTTACATTACATTAACTGTTTCAGAGGCCACATACATACTGCGTTTTTGTGTTGCTATTGAATATATCTGAACATTATTAGCCATCAAAACCACTTTTATGGACTTTCCCAGGTCTGTGATGTTTTATATTACAATATGAAACATCACAACACTGGAAGCTCTGTGGCAAAACCCTATTCATAAAAATAAAAAAAATTAAAAGTCGCGCTTACGTCTATTCTTCTGTCATTTGCTTGCAGCTTAGCTCCTTAAACAAAATTGGCCCCACTTTATATTAGGTGGCATTAACTACTATGTACTTACATAAAAAAATAAGTACAATGTACTTACTGTGTTCAAATTGTATTACAAAACACTTTTGCTGATATTGAGGTGGGATACGGGTAGGGTTAGGGACAGGTGTGGGGGTATGGGTAAGTTTATTGGTAGGGTTAGGTGTAAGGGAAGTGTCAACTGTGTAATTACAAATGTAACTACAGAAATTAATTACAGACGTAATTACATGCAGGTATTTTTTTAAATGTAAGTACAATGTAAAAACATGTATGTACACAATAAGTGCATTGTATCAAATGATTAATTAAAATGTTAGTACATAGTAGTTAAGGCCACCTAATATAAAGTGGGTCCCCAAAATTTAACTACAGATTGTACTTGACAACTCGTAGGCGCTGTGGTGAGGGGTTGGCCAGACTCTTGTTTGGGGGCTGAAAATCTTGCGTGCTCTCAGTCCTCACTCCAAGGTCAGTGGTGCTGGGAAGCAGGGCTGGACTGAGAAGTCTCTCCTTCATGTCACACTTCAAACAAACTGCAGAGGGGGATATGAGAAAAAGCAACATCACATACACACACATAGGGCCCTATTTTAACGATCTAAGCGCAAGGTGCAGGTGCACTTAGGGCGTGTTGTGTTCAAATCCACTTTTGCTATTTTTAAGGAAAAAATGGTCCAAAAGGGTTGTACCTAGTCTCTCAATGAGTCGTGTGTGTTTTGGGCGTAATGTGCATTAAACCAGTCAGTGTCATCTCCCATTCCTTTTAACAGCCAGGTGCGGATAAAAGCCTGACATGGTGCATTGCTATTTACATAGTGGAATATAGACACCCTCAACTTGATGAGTCAGTTTAAATACCGTATTTTCCGCACTATAAGGCGCAAAGGATTATAAGGCGCACCTTCAATGAATGGCCTATTTTAGAAATGTTTTAATATATAGGGTGCACCGGATTATAAGGCGCATAGAATAGAAGATACTGCAGTCAAACGTTTGACTGGGTTTGCGTTATGCATCCACTAGATGGAGCTGTGCAAAAGGGAATGTCAACAAAACAGTCAGATAAAGTCAAACTTTATTAAGCGTTCTGACAACTCCGTTCACTCCCATGGTAACGTTGTTCAAGTTCGTGTGCGGATGGAGAGATTACGTCTTTTCATAAAACGAAAGCACCAAGAAGGACCGCCTCGAAATTCATCGATGTTCATGTCCCGTGCTAGCGCTGTTGCCTTCATTCGAATAGTGACTGTAGAGACGCTTCTACTTGCTGTTCTCTGTTCAACAACCCACTGTTCGAGTTTGCCCTCTAACTGTGGCCATCTCGCTTTGTTCCCTCGGAAACTCTGTTTAGTCTTTTTTATTTGGCGCAAGTCATCTTCATGCTTCCTCCACTTCCGTACCATTGATTCATTAATGTTGAATTCTCTCGCTGCTGCTCTATTCCCATATTCTACTGTGTGACCGACAGCCTTGAGCTTGAACTCTGCGTCATAAGCGTGTCTCTTGAAAGGTGCCATTTTGGGGTCTTTATACACACACAAGTGGTGTGGGACTGTGAGTAAGCACAGTACTGGTGTTTACTGACTACGGTAGCTGTAATGCTGCAAGCGGTGCGGCTTTGTAGTTTACCAGTCATACTGAAACATTTTATTATTATTAAATTGTTTTTATTGGTTTTTCATACTGAAACATTTTGACAGATCCGGATTATAATCCGGATTATAAGGCGCACTGTCATTTTTTGAGAAAATTAAAGGCTTTTAAGTGTGCCTTATAGTGCGGAAAATACGGTACATGTATTGCCACGAATGGTCAAATAATAAGCCAATTTCATTCATCAATACAGCAAATAGGTAATTCTGATACATGCTATTACTATCCATTATGACATGTAGGCATTTTTATCTTTATGTACACAATAATATTTTACATTGTAATGCTTTTATTATTAATATTTAAAAATGTTTGTGTGCTGCTGAGCGTCCCTGTATGTGTAAACAAGCAGAGTGTATATGCAGTGTGAACCTGCCTATAGGCGCATATTACTAATGCGTCCTTTAAATAGCACAAAAAATACTGTGCTATTGAATTTAGACCAGACTTTTGTTGGTCAATTTGATTTCAGTTGGCTCAAAATAGCAACACACCAACAATGCGCCTGAACACATTTTCAAAACACACCCATGGGCGAACAGATGGGCATGAGTCCATTTGCTATTTAACCCCCTCGAGTCGGCAGTCACGTCGGCGTGATAAGTGCTTATAAGTTGTTTTTTATCATTCAGGCAAGTGTTAAACATCATTATAATCTGTTAAGTTTTTTTGTTGTTGTGTACATTCACAATAAAAATAAAATGTTGTGCTTTTTTGCAAAATAAAGAAAACAAACATGATGCGCGATCTGCAGCCTCTCTCTCTCAATGAAGTCTAATCGGATTCTCTTCAGAAAATTACCTGTAGCTTAGGGAAAACTTATCACACAAACATGAGACATATGTCTAAAGAAACGTTAAAATGTCAGGTTTTAAATAATGTAAACCAAAACGAAAACAAATATTCTGTGTTTATGTAATCTGTTTGAAAAGAGAGAGATGTCAGTCGTTCCCGAGCGTCTCATTATCCTCTAATCTGACCTTAGAGGCGTTCTTTGAGATTCAAATACTGAGGCAATCCATGCGTCAACGGCCACACATCAACTCAAACAAACACATCAAGTGTAGTGCTATACTTCAACTACATCGTTTTGAGACGCGTTGAGGAATAATCCTGGAATAATTCTCCTCATGAAAAGCTGTTCATGTACTATTCATAGCAACCGCTGATTGTGGTAGTTTATTCTGATAGCATCTATGAATATTAAACACAAAAAAACTGTTTGAATATGAATCCTGCCGCAACATAAAATGTCATAGACGCAAGACTGTTTAGACAAGATTTATTTTTACTTTTTTTTTTTTTTTTTGGCAGATAATTTAGTTTGTTTTAAGCAAAAACTGTATTGTAAAATTGTACTTATCTAGTAAATGAATCTTGATTTAAGAATTTTTAGATATTTGGACTGGAAACAAGAAAAATACTAAATAAGAAGAGCATTTTTTGCAGTGTAGTCAAATCTTTTGATCATTTAAAATATAATAGGCCTTTGTTGACTACATTCTAAATAAACTACAACAAAATATATGTCCTTTGTCCTGTTGCTTAGCTCCCTCTCAGTCACATACCTGAAGCTCATTTATTATGCAGGTCATTATGTGGTACATTATGCATTCTTTTGTTCTCACAGGTGTGATACCCAGCATTATTCATTATTGTTCACGCCTCCTTGCATACTGCCTTTGTAAAGAAAAAGTGTCTTACAAAATTAAAATTAATATATTATTTTATGTGAATAAGTAGGCTCAATGATTCTCACATCAGTTTGAAGCAAAACCTCTAGGCAAAAACACCCATTAGTCAAAAGTCTTGTCACATATCTATTGTGTTTTGAGACCATCATTTTATAACATAATTTTAAATACATATATATATATATATATATATATATATATATATATATATATATATATATATATATATATATATATATATATATATATATATATATATATATATATATATATTTTTTTTTTTTTTTTTTAAACATGCATAAAAATTTCTCTCTCAAAAATACAAGCATGTACTGTACATACATGTTGCTCACATATTATGGTAGTCCAGTTTGTGCTGAATACAGTGTAATTACACTTTTGCCATTAATGTGCTTATAAGCAACTGAAAAAAGCACAAATGTCAGAGCATGTTAAAACTTCTAAAAGGCCCCAAAACAGCTCAGACTTCTAGGGGTTAAGCAATGTGAGCACTGAAAATGATAACTGCGTCAGGCTGAAATTAACAAAAGATATTTGCGTCGTGCCTGTACACAATACACAACACAAGCTTCACTAAAATCTTCATTTTGGAGCTGCACAAGGCAAGAAATTGATTATCGAATAAATAATTGAGTTGATAAAACCTACATCTAAAATACATTGTTAAAATTTGTTTACAAACTATGTATACCTGGGCTTGGCCTGTTGTTGGCAGGATGTGGTGTAGAACCCTGTGCTGTGAGCGAAGGGGGTAACAACAAGTGTAGTTGTTCTCTGTCTCCGCACTGGTCATGAAGCCACATTTTCAGAACACTCTCCAAGGCAACAACTGTGCCCTCCACCAGCTGGATATCCATCTCTGTACCCAGCATCAGATTGTCTACAGGAGGAAGGGAAATACAGTACCCCATTGAATTTATGAGAAAAAAGAACTGAGATACATTTATCCACCTTAGTTTTCAAAACAAAATAAACCAATTCAGTAGCCTCCATAGGTAGTGTAGTAAATGGTTAAACTATTTGTTTACAATTACGATAAATTAAAATAATATAATAACAAATACCAGTTTGCAACATCAAGCAGCATATAACAGACAGAAAAATAACTGGAAGCAGCTGAGACTGAAAGTAAAAAATGGTTTCACACACTCTTACGTTAAAAAATAAGGTGGATATCACACTCCTGTTTCAAACTTAACTCAAACTAGCAGCATAATTGTTCAGGGGTTCATCTAAAAAGGCTCTTCAAATCAAAGCGGTGTTAATCCATGACCTTTTTCTTAATTATAATGGCTCTATTATGACGTTTAACTCCTAAACTTCATTTAATAGTTAAAACTATATAATTTGAAAATCTTTATGTTAACTGGCTTTCTATTAATGTAATACAGTGAACGATGGTTAAGTGATTAATTTACACCAAAAGATAACATGTATGCCTTCTTCTCATAAAACATTATTTTTATCTTATAGACAAGCTCAGAGCAAGTTACTAGTTTTCCAGCAGTTCTTTTTCGTGAATTGGAATGTGTGCATCCTTGAAAATGAGCTGAATGAAGGATTTGAAACAAAGACTGCCTTCCAAGGAACCTTCAAATTGATACGGCCTTCGGCAGCCAAGATATGCAGCCTTACTAGGACACAGCCTTCCATTTGAGAAGCACCCTATGTCATGTGAGATAAAGTTTGCAGTAGTCAAAACAACCAGTAGAGGATGCTGTTAAACCAATTCTCATCATTCATCTCATCAAGGAAAAACATTCCAAAGCTTGAAATGTCTCAAAATGTGCTTGTGCTGTGTGATATTCAATCTTGCACATATTTACATAGATGTTTTATGCTCAGTAAATTTGTGATGTCACCTGGCTAAAACCCTCATTCTAATTAAAATGACTGATTGTACAGAGATTATGAATAAACTTTCAAAGTCTCACATTAGAAATATTTATTTCTGAACTTAACATAAATGTCAGTTACATTTCTGAAATGTATCCAAGACAATGCTGGCATTATCTACTCATTTACTACTGTCCACTTTATTAAGCTGAACATGCGAGGAGAAATTTTGATGAACCAAAGCATCAACAGGATGCAAAGTACCATAAAAGTAAGGCAGCGGCAATCTGCATTAGATGCAAATAACAATAGATAACAATAGATAATATTTACACTAAGTACACTAAAATGTAAACGATTTTTATTCGCATTTGATTTGAACCCTGGTTAACATGCAATGATGACCCGCAGATGGCGCCGCAAGCTCATGCAGCACTGTCAGAAGCAATCCGTGCTTGAAATAAATGTATTAGAAAATTGTCACACTTGCAGTGTAAATAATTCAAACTACAAGGACATGAAAGCAAAAGGAGTTTTAATGAAAATAGTAACACACTTGCATAACACTATCAACATCAAGCAAGACAAAGGACTAATGGATCTGGAGGCTTTAATACAGAGGGATGGCAATCAACAGAAAAATGAACAGGTGAGGACTACTGAGAAAACAAAGACAAACTCTTTCACCGAACTCAATCTTCTCCCTTTTCCCATCACATATCAGATCGGAAAGGCATTTATTTTCAATAAAAATGAAGAAAATATTAGAAAAGTGGAAATAAAGCATCTAACATGTGTTTAATAATACGTGTTTATCGATTAGGGGTAGGTAAACAGACATGTGCTGAATGTTAGAGACGATAAAAGTGAGTGGGTCCAATATCATTGATCGTAAAAAGTGGGTGGGTCTTGTCCCACCCACATACAATGGTTCCGACGCCCATGCGAAAGCCTGATTTATACTTTCACCTGACTCCGCACCGCAAACCTCCGTTGGCTACGCATGCTCTTTCCCAAACGGACCAGGCATTTTTACTTGACGCACTCACTGTTGAGAACATACAACTAAATTAAACAATGATCGCTTAAATATTTTATAATTTCACTAAACATTTTCATTTATTTTAATTAAAATTTATGCTATTGTAGGCTCATTTTGTAAATGTAAGCAACTAATTTAGACACACAAACTGGGTGCAGTAGCTGCTTGGCCAGATTCACCTTGAAGTCATGCATATTTGGAAGCAGAACCGTTTGGAAAGGTACAAAAAATGTATGTGAAATGGGTTTGCGCGCACTCAATGCGCACTTCCGCCAACATTGCGATGACATAATTTTTGCCTTTCAGCCCGACATTGTAAAAGTGGCTTCCCATCCTGTTATCAGTGGGATTTCTTTTATAATTTTGTCTGGCTCAATCAGAGAATGGTGGGCTGAGTTAGGGTACATAGTATCTGCCAACAAGGCTGACTATTTGCACTGTAAATAGTAGGGGTGGCAAAAGGGGTTCACAAAACCTGGTTCGGTTCGTATCATGGTTTTAGGGTCACGGTTTTCGGTTCTGTACGGTTCTTGTTGTTTTTTTCTTTTAATCGTTAACACTCCAGAAATTGATTCCAGCATATGATATATAGCTTAATTGTCCACAATTTAGGATACAGTAGTAAATTTTTTATGTACAGTGAGGAAAATAAGTATTTGAACACCCTGCTATTTTGCAAGTTCTCCCACTTGGAAATCATGGAGGGGTCTGAAATTGTCATTGTAGGTGCATGTCCACTGTGAGAGACATAATCTAAAAAATAAATAAATCCAGAAATCACAATATATGATTTTTTAACTATTTATTTGTATGATACATCTGCAAATAAGTATTTGAATACCTGTCTATCAGCTAGAATTCTGACCCTCAAAGACCTGTTAGTCTGCCTTTAAAATGTCCACCTCCACTCCATTTATTATCCTAAATTAGATGCACCTTTTTGAGATCGTTAGCTGCATAAAGACACCTGTCCACCCCATACAATCAGTAGAATCCAACTACTAACATGGCCAAGACCAAAGAGCTGTCCAAAGACACTAGAGACAAAATTGTACACCTCCACAAGGCTGGAAAGGGCTACAGGGAAATTGCCAAGCAGCTTGGTGAAAAAAGGTCCACTGTTGGAGCAATCATTAGAAAATGGAAGAAGCTAAACATGACTGTCAATCTCCCTCGTGGGGTCCCAATGATCCTAATAAGAAAGGTGAGAAATCAGCCCAGAACTACACGGGAGGAGCTGGTCAATGACCTGAAAAGAGCTGGGTCCACCTTTTCCAAGGTTACTATTGGTAATACACTAAGACGTCATGGTTTGAAATCATGCATGGCACGGAAGGTTCCCCTGCTTAAACCAGCACATGTCAAGGCCCGTCTTAAGTTTGCCAATGACCATTTGGATGATCCAGAGGTGTCATGGGAGAAAGTCATTTGGTCAGATGAGACCAAAATATAACTTTTTGGTCATAATTCCACTAAACGTGTTTGGAGGAAGAAGAATGATGAGTACCATCCCAAGAACACCATCCCTACTGTGTAGCATGGGGGTGGTAGCATCATGCTTTGGGGGTGTTTTTCTTCACATGGGACAGGGCGACTGCACTGTATTAAGGAGAGGATGACCGGGGCCATGTATTGCGAGATTTTGGGGAACAACCTCCTTCCCTCAGTTAGAGCATTGAAGATGGGTCGAGGCTGGGTCTTCCAACATGACAATGACCCGAAGCACACAGCCAGGATAACCAAGGAGTGGCTCTATAAGAAGCATATCAAGGTTCTGGTGTGGCCTAGCCAGTCTCCAGACCTAAACCCAATAGAGAATCTTTGGAGGTAGCTCAAACTCCGTGCTTCTCAGCGACAGGCCAGAAACCTGATTGATCTAGAGAAGATCTGTGTGGAGGAGTGGGCCAAAATCCCTCCTGCAGTGTGTGCAAACCTGGTGAAAAACTACAGGAAACGTTTGACCTCTGTATATATGCTGCCCATCATTAATCAAAGCACGAGACAGACAGGCGTTGGAGGAAAACACCGGAAAATGTGACAGTATGGACAATATTGTCTGTATATGCAATACACGAGCCGCAGTACAGCTGCGCAAGACAAACGCTGCCAGTGTGTGAATGCACAACGGACGCTCGCGGCTCGCGCTCTCCATACACACTGTTTCTGCCCTGCCAACGCACTGCTTGCGTGTGCGGTGTGAAGCCGGCGTTTTATACGACGCTGGCACATCCTCAAACTCCAGGCAGCCTTCTTTATCTCTCCCACTTGCCATTCCTACACATGACGTGACCTGCAGCACTCCACTTTTACTGTCTTTTACTTCTTTTACTGTATGTCCACACACACCTCTTATTTCCATTATTTTGCGCGAAAAGGACACCCACTGTCTGAGGTAACATACGGGCACAAGGCTACTTTGCGCATGCGTCGAACCGTGCGACGCACACACGCACCGAACCGAAACAAGCGAACCGAACGGTTCGGATGTTTTTTCATGTACCTTGCCACCCCTAGTAAATAGACACTTTGTAAAAGTCAAGTGAATCATAAAAGTGATCCAAGTGACTTGGGTACTATAATCCAAGTCCTCTGAAGCCACGTGATAGGTTTATATGATGAAACAAAATAAAAAAAACACATTTATTTATTTTAACAAAACATTGTAAAATGGTCACGCCTGTGCTGTATGGACATAGTCGCGAAGAAACTGAAGTAGCAACCAATCTTTTCTTCTGTATTGTGATTGTGACTTGATTCTGAATGGATTTTGAAATGTGGGCATTACACTCCAAACCAGAAGCAGGTGGATATTAACTTGCAGGGGCAGAGTTTAAGAGGACAAAATTATTGGAGAAGTCCTGCATACAAAACCAGAGAGAAGTCATTTTCACTGGAAGGTCCACTTATGACATTTTGATGAAATTGATTCAAATGTTTTTTAAATGTATGCATGTATGAATTGTTCACAACTAAATCTATAATATGCATTTAAAAAGTAGGATGAAATTTTATTTCATGCTGACTTTAAAGTGGAAACAGTTAAAGTGGAAACTGAAATTTATGTGAACAATCATGGCCACTCTCGGAGTCCCTCTAAATTATTCATTATATTATTCAGTGTTCTCTAGAGTGCTATAGTGTCTTAAGAGGGTAAGGGGGTTTCACAGTACATCTTTAATCTTTCATTCCCAAACAAACTCAATTTGACAAACAGACTGCTGGAGTAAGAGAAGGAGAAAATGAAATCCATCTCAACCATGACAATCACTGGGGCACAATTGTAGAGTTCTGGTGAACATAAATTCTGCACCGAAGGTTAAACTTGAACTCTCAGGGTCAAATCAGCATTTAAATCAATTAGATACAGTTTATTAAAAGTAATTGCTCACCCCTATGCTTCCAAACAAACTGTCAGCCTACATTGGAATCAGCTTCTACTGTATCATTGATTCAAATGTGCACTAATGAGGTGCAGAACAGTTTAGGTCAGCAGTCCTTAAATTCAAGTACTAAATAAATACAGCCTATTCCTGTGCATCTCAGTGCTTGTGCTCATATGCAGTAGATGTGGCCCAGATGGAGAGGGTGAGAAAAACACAAGTGTGAATGGAGAGTGTAAAAGGCTTAGAGTAAAAGGCAAATGGCACACATCCCCCGTATCCTATTGACACAAAGATTACATCTCCTGATGCCACTTGTCATTATCATTCTTTTTTCATATCAAACTATGCCCTTTTAAATTTCATTACAGTCATATTAAAATGTGCTTGCTGCTTTACTGTTTAAATGCCACTTTAACCCTTCTTTTTTTTTCAGATCTGTACATTCACAAGTTTATAAACTGATTCATACAGTTGTAAGAGATCTGCTTAAATCAATGTTTTTGAGAAGTGGTGCTGTGCCTATAAGCTATGCCTTGCTGTTGGGGCCTGACGTACCCTTGCTATTTGTATCAATTAAAGTGCCCTTATTATGGCATTTGAAAGGTTCCTATTTTGTTTTAGGAGTCCCCAACAACAGGTTTACATGCAAGGTCAAAAAACACCTTGATTATTCCTTTATCAAGGTTATTATTCGCAGATATAATAACCTTGATTATTCGCAGCGCCCGCGGATAGAACCGCGATCCTTGCATCACTAATATATATACTAATATATCGTCGCTGTCCGATGAAAACCACGTATGTCCATTTTGCCGATTTTGAGATTTTTCGACGGATTGAATGTCCAGGTTCATTTCCGTATACAGTATGCGTCACATATCTAAATGGCCAATGAAAAGTTGTGAAAACATGTCATCTGATTTTCACGTATATCCATTTGGTGTCAAAGCTGTCAATCACGCCGCGTATCTCCCGCCCTGTGGAAGCATCTCGCTGGTCTCGCCGGTCTCGTGAAATTGTTTCATCGAAGCTCAGCACTGGATAGCCGAAAGTACGACATTGAAGCTCTCCACAGTTTAGTTCTAATCTAGTTCTTCACAGATTAGTTTGCTTGCTAGTATGTAAATAAACTCAGTCTCTTTGATAAGATTCAGCCTTTTTTTTCTCAGTCAAACTGATCAAATTATAGCCTGTAATGCTACTGTCATGATTGTCACTAGAACATGCCTCACTCATACTGCGATCACCGCTTGCCAGAGGCTGAGAATATCCAGCATGTATTCCTCTGTATTCCTCACGTATTCCTCTGCTGAAACGCGACTTTGCCATTCTAATTAATGATCGGAAGAACGTGTATCGACCACTGTTACTGTAAAATATGCACGTATGTCCATTTAAACTCAATTTTGGTCAAATGTGGATTATATCATTACACTGTCAAGAATATGGTTACATGTAAAGATGCTGTACCAAGTATGACAACGCTACATTCAACTGCTTTTGAAATACAGTGTTTTTTTCACTTCCTGAAAAGTAAGCGTTTTGGACATACGTGAGTTTCATTGGACAGCGACGATATATATATATATATATATATATATATATATATATATATATATATATATATATATATATATATATATATATATATATATATATATATATAATTTCTGTAATAATTTCAAGGTAGACAGAGCTTTTATTTTGCCGGGTTGAAACGTATTGATATCTAATTCATTGTATGGCGATACTTTTGATCTATTCATCCATAAATTGCCAAATTCTGTGACGTTCCTCTTTATATAGTAAGTTCAATTTGTGACTGGATTCCGTGATTCCATCCTTGTTTTCTGCATCACGGACATCATATGGCCCTACGTGGTATTTGCAGTATTAAAGAGAGTAAGTTTTGTGAGTTATTTATTGTTGTGTTCTAAAGTTAGTGTAAGAAGGATAAGCAGTTAATAGAGGTCCGCTCTCAATACACTCCACATAGCGCTCGCCGCTCTTCATGGCCACTTGATAGATACAGCAGCTGTTTCAACAACGCACCGGTATGGCGGTATTTGAAAAATGTTACCACCCAGCACTACTCCAAGTCGACTCTTACTTTTAAGAGACAATAACTATATACGGTGCACTTTCAGATTTAAAACTTTGCAGGATGTTTTCATTCACTTAGAGCTATGTTACACACTACATGAAAGGTAATTTTCAAAAATCCATAATAGGGACATGTTAAAAAGAGGCAAAAACCTGTTTGCAGTTTTAGAAATATAATCTGAAATGAGGACATGAAACTAACATATCAACATTTTAGTGGCTTAGTTTACTTATTTTTACTTATTAAGTGTTAGGATCCTAAGTTTAAAAAAAACAAGCTTGAAGCCTTTAAAAAGTGTATTTTGCACTGTAAAAAAAGAAAAATCTGATTTCAAGATTAGAATCATTTATCAATGTAATGCAGACAGATTTTTTTTTTTTTTTACAAATCAGTTTAGGGAATTTCCTAAACATATGTAAAAGATAGATCACCCAAAATCCATGTACACACACTTTGAAACATCCATATCCATGTATCTTGATGACTCTCTAATATATTTCGGTGAAGATAACAATCTGGCAGGTCATGGACTGGAGTGTTGGGGGGTGGGGGGAGTTGGGGGTAATTTATCATTTTAAATCAAAGTGAGATCAGGCAAGTTTTGACTTAACATGCATCATGCCCCAACTAAGTACATAATTAATTAGTTTTTGTGATAATTTAACAAATCACCTTATTCTCTGATGTAAAAACAATTAAGATTATTTCTTTGCGTCCATTATCACAATAAATTAAGACAATTGGGAAATACAGTGTCAGCATGTACAAAATTAATATTAAAGGGTGATGAGTAGCCATCACCTGTACACACACCTGTTAATATTTTGATGGAAACATAACCATACCAGCAGACTTGCTGTGACCTTTTCCACTGTCAGCACTGAGGGTAATTTCCTGAAATACAGACTGCTGAGTTCAGCCTCTGTACAGGATGGATACTCTTCCAGCTTAGCACGCATGGAAAAGCAACAATATGGAAAATTTCAGTTGAAGCTACTCTTACCAAGAAAAGTAAAAACATTATTATAAGCACGTTGAAATAGAGGCAACACATGCACAAAACACAGTGTTTTGCATTAACAAAACAACTTTACATCCCACTGACTTTCAATGTATGGAGGAGAGACATTTTTAGAACATCTTCTTAATGTAGAAAGTTATACAGGTTTGGAAAGACATGAGGATGAGTAAATGATGACAGAATTTTTGTGTGAACTAACCTTGGGTGATTAATAGCCAAATTTCTGATGCTCAGAGACTTTGTATACATACAATAACCACCTAAAGTTTGCTTTTTATGCAACGTTCATGGGGCAATCTTTACCTCACATTCATAATAAAAAAAATGGCCCATAGCCATTTTGAACATTTGGAGTCACATTTGGAGTCACATGTCAAGTTATAATTGTATACTGATTACCAGTTGTATCAATATCGCTTTTAAGCTTTAGTAAGATGTTATTTTTAAGAAATTAATACTTTTAACAATTCATTAAATTGATCAAAAGTGATTAAATACATTTGATATACAAATAATGTTACAATAGATTTGTATTTCAAATAAATGCTCTTCTTTTAACTTTCTAATAATCAAAAAATCCTGAACAAACGTATCACAAATCATTTCAAAAGGATCTTGTGGCACTGAAGTCTGCAGATACTCAGAAATCAGAAATTTGGGTTAAAAACCAATCAATTACTGGCATAAACTGTCTGCCTGCTCAGGGTGCGCATGGCACATTACTGTACCAAATTTAACAAAGATGTCTCTTTGTTGTGTAACAATTTTGTCAATTGTCATTTACATTACAGATACAGACACATCAAACTGAAAGAGTCAACAAGCAGAGCCAAGCATAAAGCCCCTTTCTCTTTCATCAGGTAAGGCGCAAACTCAAAATAACTCTCCTGTTTTTAAGAAGAGAGCATCAAAGACAGACCAAAATCAAAAGCACAGAAAGGGAGAGAGAGAACATTTTACTTTTAAATCCTCTACAAACAGAATCATCACCATAGTCGCATTCTCATGGGAAATGCACACTAAGTGATGAGTGTGAGGACAGACCACCGTGCCAGCCAGACGCTCCTGCACACACACACACACACACACACACACACACACACACACACACACACACACACACACACACACACACACACACACACACACACACAAACACACACACACACACACACACACACCCACACCCACACACTCCTACACACATCCATCATCTCATTTCAAAGAGCTACGTTTTCTCCATTTTGGAAAGGGACAAAAACCAAGATGGAGAGGCAAATCTAAATATTCTAAATGCTTCTGTTGCTTTACAAAAAACAAAAATGAGTCTCTAGCCTTGAATCATACGAGGGCAAAATTAGAATTTAGGCCATTTGAATGTTATACTAGCACATAAAAACCCCAGTTAGTTTCAAGGGCAAGTGTCTTTTTAATCTGTCTCACAGTGCAATGCAAGAACAGAACCTCCATCCTTTGACTACAAATGATTTACAGACATGCCTGTAGTAAGTTTCATATGAAATGTCCTTCTGATGTTTTGGCATGTGGGCAGAGGACATAGATTCTACATGATCCAAGAGAAGAGCCAGCTAAATGTGTACATCCTCAGAAAAAGACTCCTACTGATGAGTCAGTTAATCTGTCCTATATGAATGGGAATTTATGGTTATTCTTTGTTCTGCACATTCGATGCAGGCAAAATATGTTTTTGACATTATCCTCCTTACCACATTCTGTTTCCTTTATTGCAGCCAGGTGCACCATCCTTCATGCTCACACTCTTGTTTTTATGTGTCTGACATCTTCCTTTCTTTAATTTCTGAAAGGGTCATGAATTGAGAAATCAACTTTTCATTCAGCCTTTGATATATAAAAGTTAATCGTGATATAAGAATATCCTGTAAGTTTCAGAGCTGAAAACTTCCTTGTTAGTCAAAGAAAAGATTTTATTGACACCAGGCCCAGCAAACACTCATATGCCAACCCTAATATGCCAACCCTTGACGTCATTGTGTGGTGAAACGCCGCCTCAAGCCCGCCCACCGACACGTGGAGCTAAACTGATCGCGCTACAGAGCAATAAACATGTCGAAGATAGCAAGATATTGCGCTGTGCCTGGTTGTGGAAGAACACAGTCGCTGCATAAGCTTCCTTCGGATTCTAATATTAGAAATGTGTGGTTGAACTTTATTTTTAATTAATCGTTTTAAGGAATCGTTTGTAAACAAGATACAGGTCGAGACTGGATTTGCAGACATATTGAGATTAAAACACAATTCTGTGCCTTCTATATTGGATCCGACAGGAATGGTGCAACACATTGTTTTTTATTTGTGATAGCATTGCATTGTTACAGATCGTTTGATATCTACTGACTATGTTGTGGAAGTTTTGAACATGCTGATTTGTCTGCAGTGAAGTTTTGCTGATGCACTTGCTTGGCTTGGTTTTGGTCGAACCAGTTCACCAAATTGGACTGAATTGCTCTAAACGGTTCGCGTCTCGAGTCAGCGCTGATCCACAAATTACGAAAGTTTCTCACTTCTGACATGCCTGACAGTCCCTCTGACTAGATATAAACCAATATCCTTAAATATATGTTACTCTAGTGACTCCAACAGTTCACTGAACTGAGACATGTTGTGCTGAGAGAACTGATGAGAACTCACAAGCAGCTAATACTGATGCATGCTGCGTGTACTACCAAACGTACAGCGGTTCTTGAGTTAACAGTTCTTGAATCTGAACAAACCGTTTCTTTCGGACACGTTCGATACTGAGAACCGATGATCCAATGAGCTGAGCATGCGTGTCATTTGTACAGAGGGAAGAAAATGCATATTTAAGTGTATCAAAATTAAACATGTTCGAAACATGTTCATCACATAATAACTGTCTTATCACTATTATTTTAAAGTTTGGAAACACAATGAATGGATTGTAAAACGGTTAAACTAAACATTTGTTTTATCAATAATGCATGATATTTTCAAGAACAGCTTTTTAATATCTAAATAAGTTTATATAAATCTTAAAATGTATTCAAAACAGTAGAATATTGAACATACTGGAAACATGCTTTAACTTTTTAGTTTTGTTGACTGTATGGGTTGCAGCAGCTCTCAGCTCAGCACATGTACACTGCTACAGCGGTTCACCAGTACAGAATTGAGAACTGTTTCTTTCGGATACGTTCGATACTGAGAACCGATGAGCTGAGATACTGAGCATGCGTGATAGCACCGTCTGAACCAAACTGTTTCTCATGGACAACTGATTGTATCCTGATAATATGAGAATGGGTGAACCGAGGACTTGTGTACATTTATCTCTATGTTGTGTAAATATATGTCAATGTAAATGTATTTAATCTGTGTAAAACATCCACATTTGCACGACAGTGGCTGTATTGAGTGCTTTTGCAAAACATAAATGTAAGAAACGTAAGATGATGATGACGATGATGATGATTATTATTATTATACTAAGTTATGATTACAAATGACTTTATATGAATATGTTTGAATGTATTTTCATCAGCAGGTATTATAGAATTGACGTGAATTGATTATTACGTGAAGACGTAAAAAAACCGGAGAACCGTTTTTTGAAACGGTTCATTGAAGCGAACTGTCCGAAAGAACCGGTTTGTGGAAAAGAGCTTGCCCGGAGCCGGAGCCTGCTGCCGTCCGCCATGATGGGGAGGAGCAGGGAGACCGTGCAAGCAGACTTGCTTCTTCCCGTACGAACAAGGTTTACTACACACGTGAACGTAATAAATTGACATCAGACAACAGTATAAATTTTTTTTTAAAAGCCAGTTCATGACACCTTTAATTCTTTTATTGTGCACCTTTAATCCCCTTTTTTTCCTCCAGTTCCCCTTTTCCCAGTTTCATCTACTCTCCTTCGTTTCTGCTTCCTCCATTGTTTCTCTCACCTTTTAAGCGTTTCTGCTCCATGGATTTTAACCTCTAATCTAATTTGTCTCACCTATTAATCCCACATGAACATTTACAGTATTCAAAGAAGCTTATAGTGCATTCACACAAAGTACTGTATGTGTAGTCTCGGTTAATCAAACCCTTGACCTTGGCTTTTGAGCTCTAGGAAAAGAGGAACATTCAGATTTGTGAACCAAATAATACATTAATTAACTAGCCCTCTGAAACCAGGGCCTATCCACCTTATTTTTAACGTAAGAGCAGGTGCAACTTGAATGTGCAAGGTTTCCGGTGTCATCAGCTTCCAGTTATATAGAAACTACCAAAAAAAAGTGTTTTTTAACCGTCCGTTATGCTGCTTGATATTGCAAACTGGTATTTGTTATATTATTTTAATTTACTGTCATATTCATAAACACACTGGTTTTTAGTACAAAATGTTTTACCATTTACTGCAAATTGTTAATCTTCTAGTTATTTAGCTATAGTGCCTAATGAATCAGTAGTCTCGCACATACACAGAAAATATCTTGCAAAATAAAGTAGATAAGGCTCAGATCGAGAAACTATGGACCAATAGATGATAAGGGTGTGAACCTACACTGGTCTCACGGTTCCATTACGATTATCATGCCATCGATTCGGTTCAATTCGATATCGCGATGCATCACAATGCATTGACAATGCACTGCATCCTCATGTATGCAATTTTGTCAGTCAGTTATATGAACTGAACCTTTCATTTGACCTGCTCAAAGAAAACACGGTTCTTGAATGTATCAAACAAAACTCAAGTCTGGACACAGAAGACATATGACAACAGGAGCATTTAGAACAAAACACAAAATTTTAAAAGCCACTTCAGGAGGTGGTCTGGGCTAAATGCATCTAAATGCATCTGGTTGTTGAAACCGCATATGTTAATTTTACTCCTCGCAACAATGCTAAAAGAAATGTACGCACACGTGAGAGCGTGTTATGAGCTATATGACATGTTATAGCCAGATATGACAGCGCTACTGAAGCACACATCGACCAGCTGCGTATCTCTTCTTCAAGCCAGCGCGCAAACTACCGAAAGTAAAGTCGTAGGTGCTCAACATACAATCATATTCATTAAAAGTAAAGAAACTGAATGATCTTACCAGTGCTGTTGCCGCGCTCGCTCCTATTGTGGTCTTTGATTTTGAAATTAGCTGATGATCAATAAAATAACTCCAATAAATCTGCATATAGTGCGGGAATTGAAGATTGGATTTATATCCATTTTGCGGAGATACATTTATGTGCCCAAGTGTAAATTAAATCGTTTTGATAAATCAGATAGCTTTCATTTACAAACAGCGCATGTGTTCTCCAGGTCGTGCTTCCCAGGTTGTTCATAAAAGCCAAAATGTGTCCAGATGTCGGCTTTGCACTCGCCTCCCTCTGCCATTGTATACTACCGCGACAAAGCACGTACGCGACAAATGACGTAAGAAAATAATCAGTAGGCTACATTATAATCGGTTATGGTCTATTACTGAACCGATACCAAATCGTCCTCGTCTGCATCGTGATGCATCGTAGAAACGATTAATTTCGACACCCCTAATAGATGAAACAAAATGCTGCTGATTCAAACAAGACATTACTGAGAACTTGTTTCTACAACATGAAACTAACCACTAATGAAGTCAGATGAGGATATCTCTAAGAAGTATATCTGAGACCAGCCCTGGCTGAGCAATGAAAACAACATTCAATCCCTGTGGATTGATGAAATTATATTTGATTGATGAAACATGGTGTGTTTCCAGAACTTGGATAAAGTGTTTGGATTGCCTCTAAAAGATTACAAGACTGTCTTCATTACTCTTGCACTGATGGCAAGTTGCGTCAGGAGTCTGTGTACATGTGCGCATAAGAGAGTGTTTCACCTGATATAACTTAGCCTCTTTTTGTTATATTTAGACTCAAAAGTGACACCAATGTCTTCATAGACACAAAAGTGATGACTCACAAAACTCACTAACAGCTACAAACAGTCATATAATAAAATATGTAGCATGTAGTATACTATGCAGTATACACAAGATCTGGAGATGTTAGATGTACAAGCACATTAAGAATATTTAAGATGCCTTAATTTCACTAATGTTGGTAATGTTTTTGAAATAAGTCCCATTTGTTTATTAAAGGTGCAATCAGTGATTCTCTACAAAAAAAAATTTTGTAATGCTGGTTTCCTCATATTCTGATAGCAATCACTATGTTAATCGGTCTAAATGTATTTTTATTAATATATATTGTCTGTGGAAGGCGTAGGTATGAAATTATTTTCCAGACAATATTCAAAAAGAATTGAAAATTGTATTTGAAATTGCATTTCTAATTTGTTCACGCATATGTTGACATACTGGAAACACAAATGCGTGATTTGCAATTGCGCTTGGATTTTCTTTTCAGTGTATGTAACTTGTCTGCCAAATTTTACATGGAAATGCAAAGTCCGTTTGCAATTGCATTTATAATGACTTACGAGTTATGACACTGCCATTTTGGAACAGCAAAAGAAAAATCACATACTGGCATACTTTCAGACTATATCAATAAACCCCTCCCTCAAGACTGATTGACAGTTGACTGTGTTAGACTTATTTTGTGAGGGTTGTGGCAGGACACAGAGGAATTGAAATAGCAAATGGGTAATTTTATATTGCTATTCCAAAATGTGTCATAACAAATAAATGCATAAATGCAATTGCAAACGGACTTTGTGTTTCCATTTGAAATTTGGCAGACATGTTACATACACGAAAAGGAAATTTGGTAACACTTTAGAATAATGGTCATTAGTTAACACTAGTTAACTACATTAGTTAACATTAACTAATAATGAACTGCACTTATAAAGTGTTTATTAATCTTTGTTAATGTTAATTTCAACATTTACTAATGCATTATTAAAATCTTGTTAACATTAGTTAATGCAATGTGAACTAACATGAACAAACCATGAACAGCTGGATTTATATTAACTAACGTTAACAAAGATGAACAAATACAGTAACAAATGTACTGCTCATGGTTAGTTCATGTTAGTTAATACATTAACTAATGTTAACTAATGACCATTATTCTAAAGTGTTACCGGAAATTCAAACACAATTCAAACATGCATTTTGTTTCCATTATGTCACAATTTATGAATGCACAAATTGAAAATGTTCCCTGTCAGTCAACGCGTTTGCATGCCACTGCGCAGGCTGTTCACACAGACACCATACGTCATCACGTTCATGTACACTGTGCAGACAAAGCGAGAATGGCAGACAAGCAGCAACAACCAAAGTGCTCTTCTGAACCAAACACAAGTGTCACTGAAAAAAAATTATATGAAAAGAAAGACAGCGTTACTTTGAAAAGGCTTCAACAAAAAACTTCTATATCAGAAAAGAAGGAAAAACAAGAATTAATATCGGTGTAGCTTTTCCACGATGGAGACAACTGCGAGAGTCAAAGGATCTGAAAGATGATGGCCATGGTTGCATTATTTCTTCTGGACAGGTAGGTACATGGCAACCCTCTACAATGCGAGTAAAACACTTGCATATGTGAGTAAATCGTCACTCTGGCTTCTTCAAGCTTCGCCTTTCGCGTTTTAACACTCGATGGCACCGTGTCGAATGTGAAGAGGGGGATTGCTGGATTAAACTGGAAGCCATGTTAATCTTGGACTAAATCGGCCACCGTAGGAGTTAAAACGAAATCGGAATTGGGAGGAACAGAAACTAATGTTTACTGGATGGTCATATACCGTTTCACCGCTAGATGGGGGAAAATATCACACAGTGTAGCTTTAAATAATATCTATCAGTGTGCGTGTGTGATGCTAAGAATAAGTTTAGCATAATATATTTTTACTCGCTGAACACTCTGAATGAGCGCTTGAGAGTTTCGCTCTCGTCAAGGGATCTATACGATTTCAAATCAGCTCAACTGCCAGTCAAGGCTCAACTACTCGCAGTTCCTTTTGTCAAGGTACAGAACTTGTTTGACTCAATGTTTTGTAAATTTGAGCCATGTGTTTATTAAGGTCTTCAATAAAACAAGATGAGAACTTAAATATTCCCAGCACTTTCTGTGATGTAGTGCTTTTTTTCTCTTTTTCATCAAACTGCAGTTTTTGCAAGTTCCCGCAATTTCATAGCATAAAATTGCATAAATATCCCGCATTTTCCATCGCATTTTTTAACGCACCATTAGGTGTCGCTCAGCCCGCAGCCTACAGATGTCTGACAGCTAGGCACCACGTGCCAGCGCCCAGGAGGATGCAACACTTCTAGTAGAGTGTGCTCGCACCCTGAGTGGACAGGGCACACCTGTGCTTGGTAAGCCAAGGTGATGGCATCCACTATCCAGTGGGCCATCCTCTGCTTGGAGACAGCCTTTCCCTTCTGCTGGCCTCCGTGACAGACAAAGAGCTGATCTGAGGTCCTAAAGCTTTGAGTTCTATCCACGTAGATCCGCAGGGCGCGGACGGGACAGAGCAAAGCTAGGGCTGGGTCTGCCTCCTCCGGGGTCCCTGAAGGGAGTGGTAGGAACCTTGGGCACATAGCCTTATTACTTAGTACCACGTGGGCGTCGCCCGGCCCGAACTCTAGGCACGAATCGTCGACCGAAAATGCCTGCAGGTCCCCTACCCTCTTGATAGAGGCCAATGCAGCCAACAGCAAAGTCTTCATAGAGAGAAGCTTTAGCTCTGCTGACTGCAAAGGCTCAAATGGGGCATTCTGAAGTGCTCTGAGCACCAGAGCAAGATCCCAAGAGGGTATGGAGGGGGGACGAGGAGGATTTAACCGTCTCGCCCCCCTAAGGAACCTGACGACCAGGTCGTGCTTACCAACCGTCTTACCATCTACGTGGTCATGATAGGCGGATATCGCAGCAACATAGACTTTGAGGGTGGAGGGGGACAGCCTACGCTCCAACCCTTGCTGCAGAAAGGAAAGCACAGGTGCGATCGAGCATCTTCGGGGGTCTTCTCGGCGAGAAGAACACCACTCGACGAACAGGTTCCACTTCAGGGCGTAGGCCTGTCTTGTAGACGGTGCTCGCGCTGAAGTGATGGTGTTAACTACCCCTTGGGTAAGTCACCTAGAACCTCCACATCCCGTCCAGGGGCCAAACATGAAGCTTCCACAGGTCTGGACACGGGTGCCACAGGGTGCCCCGGGGGAACTGGGGGAACACATATTTGCGCAGCCCCTGGGGCCAGCTGTGCGCCAGTGCATCCGTGCCGAGTGTGCCCTCGGTCAGCGAATAGAACCACTGGCAATGGGACGTTTCTGGAGAGGCACACAGGTCGACCTGTGCCATCCTGAACTGTCTCCAAATCAGCTGGACCACCTGGGGGTGGAGTCGCCACTCCCCTGGGAGCACAGCTCATGAAAGCTCGTCGGCCACACGGTTGCGCACACCAGGGACATGAATGGCCCGAAGCGACCTCAGACACTTCTGACTCCAGAGGAGGAGATGGCGGGCGAGTTGCGACATGCGACGGGAGCGCAGACCACCTTGTCGGTTGATATACGCAACGGTCGCAGTGTTGTCCGTGCGGACCAGTACATTTGAGGCGGCTCAGAGCAAGATGCACCGCTAGCAACTCGAGGCAGTTGATGTGCCAATGCAGGTGCGGGCCCGTCCAAACCCCTGACACTGCATGCCCGTTGTACGTGGCTCCCTAGTCTTTGCGAGTAGGACATGGGCATCTGCAGCTTTCACCGAAGTGAAGCGGACGGCAGCGAGGTGGAATGCAGGTACCACGCTGGGGCGGCTGTCTCGTGGAGGCGGCCCACAGCGGGGTGAGAGTGTGCTGTGCAACACTTACCTGATTCCACCTGTGGGCAGGAGGGACGCGAGGAAGACGTCCACTGCTGCCCGCTGGCGAGGGGGGAGGATGAGTGTGGTCCGGCGTTTGACCGGCCATCACTCTCCGCACCCCCTTGGGACCCAGAGACAGAGGAAATTGCTCTTTTATTGAAAATTTGGGTACCGCTGGTACTTGGACCAGCGGCGGAACAGAAATAAAACGGAACACAAGATTCACCACCCGGCCCTCCTCCGGGGGATGGAGCGGGGCGGTCACTGTCTCCTGAAGAGCAATCCTCCCCATCTCCGGGTCGCCCGTCTCAGGGCCGCTTGCCCTTACCCTTGCCACCCCTCTTCTTGGCAGGGGCCTGGACGGGCGGGGCGGCCTGCTTGCGTCTGGCTCCACGACGTCGCTTGGGTGGAGGCTGCTGCTGCGACGCGGGAGCGGAGGCAGACGCAGGCGGCCGCTCTCGGCGACGAGCAGGCTGAGGCACTGCCGGCGGCAGGGTGGAGACAGCAGCTGACCGCCGAGGCATGATGTGACTGATCGCCTCAGTCTGCTTCTGTGCGGCCGTGAACTGTTGGGCGAAGTTCTGGACCGCGTCGCCGAAGAGGCCGGTCTGGGACACGGGGGAATTAAGGAACCTGATCTTGTCGGTTTACCGCATGTCAGCCAGACACAGCCAGAGATGGCGCTCCTGGACCACCATAGTGGACATCGCACGACCCACTGCCCGCGCCGTAACCTTCGTCGCACGAAGCGCGAGGTCCGTTGCGGTTCTCAATTCTTGGAGAACTGCGGGATCATGACCACCCTCGTGCAAGTTCTTCAGTGCCTGGGCCTGATGGACCTGCAACAACGCCATAGCGTGTAAGGCGGAGCCTGCCTCTCCACAAGCCTGGTAGGACTTCCCGATCAGATCGGAAGAGTACCTACAGGCCCGGGAGGGGAGACACGGGTTCCCCCTGGAAGTGGAGTTAGGGCACAGTTGCATAGCAACGGCACGTTCCACCGGAGGAACCTGCGTGTATCCCTTTGCAGGTCCGCCATCAAGGGTGGTGAGGGAGGAGGATCCACTAGGCCGGTTTCGGGCAGTAAAAGGTGCCGTCCACGATCTAGTGAGCTCCTCGTGCACCTCCAGGAAGAAAGGAACCGTGGTGGGGCGCTGAGAACCAGAACAGGCCACCCTGAGATACCAATCATCCAGCCTTGAGGGTTCGGGACACGGTGGAGGGTTCCACACGAGCCCGACTCTCTCGGCGGCCCGGGAAAGCATGGCCATCATTTCCGGATCGGTATCGAGCACAGCAAATCTTCCCGCAGGAGCCCCCTGCGCTGACAAGTCATCTCCGGAGAATTCTGACCCTCCCTTCGAAGCAGCGATGGACATCTGATCATCGGGGGGGGGGGGGGCCCCGAAGGATACGGTTGGTGCACATCTCGTGGATGGCCCAGCACGTTCCAACGGAAGCTCTACTGGCTGCAGAGTGCGAGAGGTGCCCGGGGTTCCCCGGGGGTTGGTTCCCTGGGGGAAGCGCGCTCACCGTCACCCTCAAATCACCCGCGCTACTGCCTGAAGTAACCCTTTGTGGGGGGTTAGATCGAGGCAGAGGCACGAGGACTCCACCCCTTGCGAGATCGAGTCTAGACCGCAACTCTGAGATGGTCATGTTCCCGCAGTGAGAACATGAGTCATCCACCATGCTGGTGCCACCGCGCTGGTGACCATCCCTCGGTGACAGGTAACCACCACACCCAGAAACACACAGAAAGAATGTCATCTTGAAAAAGACGTAAGCTCTTTCTGTGTTGCTCTTTTAGAGGATCGCTCTCCTTGGTGCTGAAGCACGCAGGGGGAAGGGTCGCGGCGACACAGTCAGGGAAATAGTGCAGCCTGACGTGCGCGCTCTATCTCACCAGACGCTCTCTACCAGCCGTACTTCCAAAAGGGCAGGCTTCCAGTCAGGGCTGCGAAGTAGGTGAGTGATGTCTAGCATAACCAGATACCACTCGGCTCCGAAGCAAAAGGTTGATTTGATGCAAGCACCTGTGTCTCATTTATACCCGCGCTGCGTAGCATGAACACCTGGTGCAATCATTGCATGCCAATGTGCATTGGCTCGTTTAGTTTCACTCGAAGCAGATTGGCTCTCGCAAGCGAGATTCCTATTCGTCGGTACTCCGACATGGCGTCGAGAATGACCGACTGAATGGGAACGTTGCTTCTGTTGGTACACAATGGGAATACCACATCTTCGAGGAGCATTGTTATATCAAGAGACAACACAGTGTAACTTATGTAAACCAGTCAACACAGAGTGCGATACATTCAAGCCTCCTATTCTGATGAATGACTCTGACTCAAATCTGTACACCGGGTCCCACTCCACACATTTCATACCCTTGTAGCTGTTCTGTGTCCCCATGCAAATGTGGCATACCAGACTGAAATTGAACAACAAATCTTGCTCACACTAATGAAGCTGAAATTAAACCTTTTGATTGAAGACCTAGCCAATCGATTTTGTATATCAGTGAGTCAAGTGAGCAGGATAATTCCTTTTTAATTGACACCATGGCTGTAGTCTTGAAGGATCTGATACCATGGCTCCCCAAAGAAACAATAAGGGCCACAACACCAGAGGCATTTAAGCAACATTATCCCAATGTCACCTGTATCGTAGACTGCAGTGAAAGCGAAATAAAAAACCAAGAAACCTAGACTCAAGATCCGAATCATACAGCCATGCCATACTATGCTTGCAACACTATCAAATATTTAGTGGCTATTGCACCTTGTGGTCTAGTAATGTTTATATCAGCAGCATTTGGAGGTCGCTGTAGCAACAAATTCATCACATGTGACTCTGGTATTCTTGAATACCTTAAACCGGGAGATGAAGTGATGGTGGATAGGGGTTTTTTGATAAGAGACTTGTTGTATGAAAGACAAGTCAACTTTATAATTCCTCACTTTGCCAACAAAACACAGCTGACTGAAGTAAAAGTCACATGCAGGATTGCAAATGTAAGGATACATGTTTACATTTACATTTTACATTTATGCATTTGGCAGACGCTTTTATCCAAAGCGACTTACAGTGCACTTACTACAGGGACAATCCCCCTGGAGCAACGTGGAGTAAAGTGCCTTGCTCAAGGACACACTGGTGGTGCCTGCTGGGATAGAACCAGCAACCTTCTGCGTATCAGTTCAGTGGTTTAACCCACTGGACCACCATCTCCACATGTTGAGCGTGCAATTAGGAGACTGAAAGTGTACAAGGTGTTGTCACAAACCCTGCCTATCACCTTTATGCCAAAGATTGATAAAATTCTGCGTATATGTGCAGCTTTAGTGAATTTGCATGGTGACCTGATCCGTGAAGCAGATAATAAATGCTCACTGATGCATGTTATCAAATTTGTACATATGTATTTAATCACAATACTTGACATTTTTCATTCTAAAAACAATCTCAATGTTTTCTGATTTGTATACTATGTACATATATGCTTTTTAAATTAATTTAAGAAAACATACCATACAAAATGTGTGCAATTTACAGTGCAAAACCTGTAAACAAGGACCTATCAAATAAATGTAAAATTTTGAAAATTCTTGCCTTGAGACATTGCCTACACTTTTTCCCCCTACGTGTCAGTATCTGCACACTTAAAGCTACACTGTGTGATATTTTCCCCCATCTAGCGGTGAAAAGGTATATGACCATCCAGTAAATATTAGGTTCTGTTCCTCCCAATTCCGATTTCGTTTTAACTCCTACGGTGGCCGTTTTAGTCCAAGATTAACATGGCTTCCAGTTCAATCCAGACATGGTGCCATCGAGTGTTAAAACGCGAAAGGCGAAGCTTGAATTTACGGGTATGTCCCTCTTTGGATAATGTACTTTCAAGATGGAGGGGCAACATGGCGACCCCCATTCGAACCCCTTACCCGTATGTATTTTCAATGGCATATTATAAACTTACGAGAATACTTTATAACTTGAAATAAGTAAATATACATTAATGAGCACTTATATTTTTGAAAGAACTAAGTGTTTTTAGCTAAGAATAAACTAAAAAAGTTACACAGTGTAGCTTTAAGATTGCACCTCTTGAGTTTGTACCAGTAGTTTAAGCTCTTTTGACAATATGTTGGTATGTTGGTATTTGTAATTTAGTTTGAGTCGTCCAGCAATTAATTCTTCCACTACTCTAGGAAGCATCACAGAGAAGTAAAAGTGCCTGAGACGAGTAACCTGCTCTGTTGAATACTCTGCATCATATGGTACATCTATCAGAATGTGTTCCTTTGGAGACCAGACAAGTAGTTCTCAGCCCAGTACAAAACATGCCTAATTGTATCTGTCCATAGTAGCCCCTGACTCCTTTCCTCTGTAATTCAGGCTTCCCATCAACCACTTTGATGTCACTATTACTCATAGTGAAATGGTCAGTTAGTGAGGTGGTGTTGTTCTTAGGGGACCAGAAGTTCCATACCATTTATTATGCCATCAGGGCTTGCAGACAGCCATGGCTCTGTCAGGCTAACCCTGGTACCTGAGAGGGACACCTGTAGACCTTTTTCTACAAGAAGGTTTCGAGCTATTGCCTCTTTCTCACTCCCATACTTTGTAGTCGCATTACCCCGAAAGGAAGGGAAAAAATGCTCTCTCATGAATTTACCAGGATTTGTTGTTGCTCGTTCTGGTACACCTTTAGCTGAACTAGCAGTGATCCTTATCTGTCTTGCATTAAGCCAATCCTCTGACAAACTCTGATTTTGTGTTTGATTCTCCAATTCATCTGCCTGGTCGCTGTTCATTTCTATGTATTTTTTGTAAAATGCTTCACTTTTAGTGCAAGTCAAAGTCTCACCATGTGGCTGGTGGAGTTATAAGCTATCAATGTCATCTGCCTGCTCTAACACATTGTAGCACTTTTCCAAAAGACTATTTTTTAGTTCAAAAAATGGTTTTGTGCCTGAAGAACTGACTCTTTCCCTGAAGTCCTGATGTGTGTCATAGCTTGGTGTAGATGGTAACCTTTCTCCCTCCCTTGCTGATGATGCACCATACACATCCTCAGCTTTGTGAAGTCTAAATGTTATCTGACTGATTCTTTTCTGTTCAAGATTTCTTCTGGTCCCTGCATTCCATCTACGCTGCTCATCAGTGCAAGATAGCCCTGTCATACCTGCATTCTGCACCTTTC